>CAJGYO010000016.1:1467801-2078803 GCA_904845875.1 Miscanthus lutarioriparius | reverse complement strand
ACGGCAGGACTGATGTAGAGAGCTACAAATCCTGCATCCCGTTGTGTGTGCACAGTGATCTTGAGCCATACATCCATAGGATTGCTGATGGTGATAGCTCCCCACTCCTCACTGGGAAGCCCGTCACCTCCCTTTCCCTCAGGTAATTACAGTGCTTGAAAAATGTGTCATCTTATTGTTTATATTGGTTTATGGATGTCGGTGTTTGTAACTTGATGTTCTTTCTTTGGATCCAGTTCCGGCACAACACAGGGAAAGCCCAAGTTCTTGCCATTTACTGATGAATTGCTTGAGACCACACTTCAAATATTCCAGACTTCATATGCATTTAGGAACTGGTAAGAATCTTCATTATGTTTCATTTTTCACAACTAATGCTCCTACTTCTGAATGAGCAGGGTTTTATCTGATCATGTGCAAGATAAAATTTTCTTTCTAAGGCTCTAATTAATGTCATGCGCATGTGATTAAACCATTGATTGGTTTTAGATTTCTTACATCCTAGATTTTGTAACAGTTTTCTTTTGACAGTGAGTATCCAATAGGAAGAGGAAAAGCCTTGCAGTTTATCTATGGTAGCAAGCAAGTGGTAACAAAAGGTGGCATCCTTGCTACAACTGCAACAACAAACTTGTACCGGAGGGCACGTTACAAGGAAGGGATGAAGGATATTCAGTCTCAGTGCTGCAGTCCAGATGAAGTTGTTTTTGGCCCTGACTTCAATCAGTCCTTATATTGTCACTTGCTCTGTGGGCTAATATACTCTGACGAGGTCCATCAGGTGTTCTCACCATTCGCTCACAGCTTAGTCCATGCATTTCAAACATTTGAGGAGGTTTGGGAAGATCTATGTGCTGACATAAGAGGTGGTGTCCTCTCAGAGAAAGTTACAGTGCCATCTATTCGTGAAGCTGTTACAAAAATCCTGAAGCCCAACCCTGAGCTTGCTGACTTGATCTATAAGAAGTGCACGGGCTTGAGCAACTGGTATGATGTAATCCCAGCGCTCTGGCCAAATGCAAAGTATGTCTATGGTATTATGACAGGTTCCATGGAGCCATACCTAAAAAAATTGAGGCACTATGCTGGGCACTTGCCTCTGATAAGCGCAGATTACGGTGCATCTGAAGGATGGGTTGGTGCTAATATAAACCCCACACTACCACCTGAACAGGTGACATACGCTGTTCTCCCCCAGACTGGTTATTTTGAGTTCATTCGTTTGGAGAAACCAGAAGGGGAGGAGGCGGAGAATAGTGCCTCCATTCATTACATAGAATCAGAACCAGTTGGCCTGACTGAAGTTGAGGTCGGCAAAATCTATGAAGTTGTGATAACTACCTTTGGAGGTACATTCCTTCTCTATTACTGTACCATTCTGAATTGAGATTACCTATAGCAAAGTACAGCATTCATGGTAATTATATCCTCTATTTCTGCCTCAGTCACCTGATTCAGATAATGTTACCTTTTATCATTTCAAAAGTATAATTATTATGCCTGATGGTTTACGCTATTTATATTTTTTCAATGAAAAGCATTTTTAACAGAACCAAAAAAGCACACAGTTGGGGTGCATACATCAAAGTTATGCCTTAAGCACATGGAGTAATTATTGCTTGTATTTGTGGTCCACTCCCTGAAGCCTATCCATTAATGTTTGGTTCATATTGTATTAGGTAGCCATAGCTGCACAATGTTTTGATGTTAGTAGAGTCACCAAACGCATGTTTATCCTTTTATTATCTCAGATGGTTAGTTCTAATGCACATGTCACAAGCAATTTTAGATACATCTACATTTGGATATTGTAAACCTTAGACACAAATGATTTGAATACAAAAAGTTTGCCATTTAAGTTGCTGGAAAAATGTACATATCTTTGAATACTTTTACAATCCCGTTTTAATTGTGTTGCTGTAGGTCTATATCGTTACCGGCTAGGAGATATTGTGAAGGTAGCGGGCTTCCACAACTCAACACCAGAGCTCCGGTTCATCTGCCGCAGAAGCCTAGTTCTGAGCATCAACATCGACAAGAACACCGAGAAAGACCTCCAGCTTGCTGTTGAGGAGGCAGCAAAGCTCTTGGATGCAGAGAAGCTGGAAATTGTGGATTTCACTAGCTTTGTGGAGAAGTCAAGTGACCCCGGTCGCTATGTCATCTTCTGGGAGCTGAGCTCCGATGCAAGGGAGGATGTCTTACGAAGCTGTGCAAATTGCTTGGACCTAGCCTTTGTTGATGCAGGATATACGGGTTCAAGGAAGATCAGAGCCATTGGCCCACTTGAGCTACGGATTCTGAAAAAGGGAACCTTCAAGGAGATCCTAGATCACTTCCTGAGCCTTGGTGGCGCCGTGAGTCAGTTCAAGGCACCTCGATTTGTCAGCCCATTGAACGTCAAGGTTCTGCAGATATTAAGTAGGAACACCACCAGAAGTTACTTCAGTACTGCCTATGGGCTCTGATAAATAAGAAATGCTGCTAGTAGTTCCATGTAATTATCTTTTTTCACTGTTCTGTTCTAGTCTCCAGATAAAGAAAACAATCTGTCTTAGTCTCTTGCTGTAATACTCGTATTCTAGTGCTGCTGCTTGCTAGAATATCTGTAAATCCATATGCAGTTGTAGCAAGAGGAATCAGAAAAGTGAAGCTGCTGCTGCCTGCTTGTGTTCTGATTTCTGTGCACAGCAAGCAAATGCATTCAGTCTCCACTCCAGACTCCAGAGCACACAACAGCCAAAACATTTCTGCCCAGCTGGCTATAATGTCTTGGAGTCTTTACTTGAACAAGCAGTTCTGCAGATTCCATGCATCAATCGTAACATGGGTAGGTAAGCGCTGCTTTATTTCATCGCTGCACTGTTCCTTTACTCTTTAACACTTTGTGGGCTACTTGGATCTAGCTGGGAATCATTCTGTGAAGGTTGCAATCATCCAACAATTGTTGTTGGTACCCATAACAGAGTCAGCGACACCAAGGTAAAGCACTGATTACAGGGAAAAGATTGAAAAGAGCAGTGGTCCATGAGACATGTGACAGTAGAAGGCATCATGCATCTATCTTGTTTGATTAGCTGACAGTTGCAGCACACTGACACTGCAATCATGCACATATATTGTCCCTGAGTATAATACTACTAGTGCTAATCTCTTACTTGTCCTTCAATCAATCAGTTTTACATACATAGAAACGGACAAAACATACATAAAATTTAATATGTATAATCAAGCACATATAGAACGTGGGGGGGGGGGGAAATAGCACTTAGAAATTTAAACACACAAGTCGCTGCCAACGTAAACCGGATACTTGCCCCCTGTCTTGGCAGTTGGCACAGAGGCTGCAAGAGAAGATCACAGGGTGTAGTTGACGTCGATGAAGCTGAGGATCTGGTGCACGGCGCCGGCGATGTCCTCTGCCGAGTATCTTGCCTCGCCGACGATCTATCACATCGCAGCAACTTATTCAATTTCAATCCTGATGAAGCTGAAGACATATAACCAAATATATATCTTTATTACCTTTACGTTGAAGGAGTAGAGGACGGTCTGCTCGATGGTGGTGATGTTGGTGTGCAGGATGGACATCTGCATGTCCTCCAGCGCGGCGATGGTCTTGATCAGCTGGCCTGGCCGGCGGCGGGACAGGATCTTGATCATGGCGTCGGCGCCCAGCGCGCGCACCTCGATGTCCGCCAGGCACGACTTGTTCTCGGCCACCTCCTCCCGGAGCCCGCCGGCGTCGACGACGGCGCCTCCTGCCGCTTCCAGGTCCAGTATTATCTTGGCGTCGCCGCCGCCAGACGCCACTGGGAAAGGGTGGCTGGGAGGGAAGAACGGCGGCGGCGGCGGCTGCGCCTGTGGCTGAGTAGTGGACGTTATTGGCGCGCCGCCGGGCCCTGCTGCGTCCACCACCGGCGGTGGCCGTGGCGCGTCGCCGGACCCGCCGTACAGGCGCCGCCGCTTCTGCGACTCCAGGCACTGGATCAGCTGCTCTAGCTCTCTGATGAACTCGATGGCGCCTCCTATGATCGATGCTTGGTCTCCCTGCACCCAGCATATGTACGTGTCACGTCAGTCAGTTACAGCGTGTCTGTAAGTTTCCCCTCAAGTGACCAGTGTACTCCCTACTGAACTTTTGTTGTCTCTGACAGTGAAAATCAGCAAATTATTAGCAGAAAAATATCTACTTTGCTCCATCCCGTAGATCTCTTAACGTGCCATGTCCGGTAGCAGAGTTCAGGTTCAGTGCGCGAGGTATATATGTAGGTTGAATAATTGATTTAGATTCAATTTCAGTTCGAGATTAGGGTTTGAGTATGGCATATAAATAGAGACATTTTAGCGACACGAATTTCAGACTTTGCTCATTATAATATGTTTGTAAAACCTATTAAATTTGACCGTATTGTATTTGGATAATTCTATACTTATATGTTGGCATCATGTTATGTTTGTAGCATTATTTTCTTTTATGTTAAGTTGGACCACCCTAGACCCTAGTCTAAAATCATGGCTATATAAGCCACTGCACCAATTCATACAGTTTTGGAGGGAACGGAGAGGGAATTAGTTCATTTTCTAACTTTTTTTAAAAGAATCTGTCTACCGAACACTCAAGTGTTTTGAGCTCTTGAACTCTTCCCACACCCAATTTCTTTCTACTGCAGCCCGACGCGTCACCCACCGTCCACCGCACCCTGCGTCGACCTTCTTCTTCCCCTCCCCTTGTCACCATCGTGGCCATGGTCGCCCCCGCCTTGCTGCCGCCTCTCCTGACCCCACCGTCGGGCATGCCTACCTCCCTAGACCCCCTTTGTAAGCCCGTTGAAGATGGAGAAGAGATGAAGAGGAAAAGAGAGAAAAATCGATTGTTGGAACACTCGAGTGAGGTGTAGCTTTTCTGTTATGAAAAGCCACATGTTGGCTAGAGAATCGACGGACATATATTAATAGAGAAGAAGAGTTCATTTTCTAACTAATCCACATTTATTGAAACTTTGAGAAGGAATAGGTTTCATAATTGTTTGGGTGACATTTTTCTACTATTTCTCGTGGTTGCTGGTAACCTTTTTTTTATGAATGTTACTAGTAACCTATCATATTCGGTTGGTCAATTGAAAAACCTGTATGTGAGACCCTCAACTAATAGGACATGGCACACATTTGGGTTAAATGCCATAATTGTATGGAGAGTCAATGTGCAATGGTGACCAAGTTTTTTTGGGCTAGGATGACCAAGTAATTTACATGTACAAACTTTGTGCCTTTTGTGTTTTATATGGCTATGCAACCTTGTGGTTAATTACTCCCTTTATAGATATCCTTTAACCAAGGTCCAGTCTTTAAAAAAAAAAAATAACAGTAACTTTTTTGAAATATATGAAAAAAAATCATGTGTAGATTTGCCTTGACCATAATCTCGTATATTTATTGCACAAGTTGCATCTTAAAGACCATGACTAGCCAACATCGTCGATTAAGTTAGCAACAACCTGATTTTTTAGTTGCTCATTATATTACTACTTCACAATATTTTTATCGTGGGTAGGTCCTTACAAAAAAAAATCATAAAGAAAAACAAGGTGCATATGTTTGTGACTGACAAACCTAAAAATGTCTCAAATCTCAAGACTCTAACCAAGTTTGTGCTCTCCCTCTCTAACTTTCACCAAGTTAACATAATAGAAAGATCCATGAACATATACACCAATAATAGGTTAGTTTTACTGAATCCATCATGGTATCTTAATACTATATTTATTTGGTATAATAGTGTTAACATATTTTCTTTTATGGATTTAGTCAAAATTAGAGAAGTTTGACTTAAAACAAAACAAAATTGGCTTACATTTTGAAATGAAGGGTCCACCTACCTACCTAAACCTGCCACAGCCATGCATCACCACCCTATCCAAGTCAAGTTCTCAAATTTTATAGGAAACATTGAAATAACATGGCCTAGTAATGCAAAATTAAGACTGAGCTCACATTTGTCGTAGTTTCCCGGCCCTAAATGAAGGTGACATAGATAATGTCAACCTCCACCTATGTGGCCTATATATATAGTGCCCCTTGTTGCACTACTCACATGAAGGTGCTAAATTGTAAGCACTTGACCTTTTCTTTTAGATTTTTCATGCGATGTATGAGAGCTATCTAATCTAGATCCCAACATTGTTGTTCACCCACTTGCTTCACCATGGTCTACTTGTATTCGACCTTGCCTCCTACCTTCTCTTTGTCCATCACGAGCGGCGTCCCTAATATAGGAACACATCACCAAACCCTAATCACTATAGTTTGCTGCCTCCAACCATGTCCCCCGCACCTGCAAGCGGTAGCACCCAACCTTTATCATCCACTGGTCTAGCCGCCTCCGACCACTGCATCCTTTTCTAAACCCGGCAGCGTACATCCCTCCCTAGTAAACCAAAACCCTAACATCGTTGTGGTGGTGACCGACAACCGATACGATCAAACATGCATGGTTCACACTTTGTTCACATTCGAATGCTTAATGTTGCCAATTTCAGGTATATGGAGTATAGGAGAGGCATGGCACTTAGGTTATTGCTGCTCCCCTAGTTCCTTAAGGCCTCTCTTTAGAATGAACGAATTTCGCCCGAAAGAGTTCAATTCAGAGAAACATAGATTCAGGAAAAGGTTATTCCAAAAGGCGGTCTCAAATTTGTTGAAACCATCGCGTTGTTGGAGGATCTTTTAAGATCAGGATGAAATGTGTGTGCAAGTCCTATGTTTCTAAAAAAAATGTGTGTGTGCAAGTACAGCAAAGAAGAGAGTGTAAAAAATCATCTGCAGGGTGTGTGTGGACGTACCCTCTGGACGTAGGATCCTGGCATGAGCGACCTGAGGATCCTGAGGTACTCGTTCATCTGGCGCCGGCGGTTGCGCTCGACGGCGATGTGCGTCATCCGCTGGCTCTCCACCTCCTCGCTGGTCTTCACCGTCCGCGGGCGCTTCCGGCGGCCGCTCATCTTCCCCTGGTCCCCGGACTTGTCCGCGCGGCCACCGCCATCACCCTGCTGCACCAGCGTGGTGCTCTCGGAGACGCCGCCGCCTCCTCCACCACCGTCCTGATCGGCCGTCGTCTTGCTGCCCGCCGCCTCATGATGGTCCGCTTGGCGCTGGGGGAGGGACGCCGGCAGCGACTGGAACCTGAAGAAGTAGCCATCGTCGTCGTCGACGTCGTCCGCGTCCTCGCCGCCACCTCCGTCGACGACGCCGCCTGGGCCCGGTTCCCGGCTGGCGGACGCTGCGACAGGCTGGTTGAGCGCGAGCTTGGGGCCGAAGTCGGCGAACTGCAGCACGTCGGAGAAGCTGAGCTTGTCCAACGACACCGCCTGGCTCTGCGTCGGCGGCTGCGGCGGTGCTGATGGTGGAGGCGGTGCATGCACGTGGTGGCCAAGCATGTAGTCGACCATCTCGGTCCCGCCGGCGTGCTGCTGGTCTTCCGGCGCCGCGCCGTCCAGCGGCGCGAAACTGTCGAGGTGACCGTGGTGACTCCCCTGCTGCTGCTAACGGAACGGAAGCGCGCGCCATTTGCAAAGGATCAATACGTATCAGAGTTCAGAGATCATATCAACCTTTGAGTAGATAGAGAACTAAGAAGTTCAAATTTCAGATGTGTGAAAACATGCATGCATTGATGCAAGTGAACCGCGCACATGCATGCTGCGATGCATACCTCTTTGTCCATGATCAGGTCGAGGAGCAGCGTAGGTGCTTTGATGAACTCACGATGGACACATGCAGGTAGCTAGGCAGGCAGGCTCACAGGTGGTGCGTGTGCATGGCCGAGGCAGGCAGCAGCAGCTAAATAAACAAGAAGAAGCAAGGCTCTCGATGCAAGAACTCAGCAGCGATCAGTCACTGATCGCCATGCATCATATGCATGTTCTGCACTTGTATAGCTAGGATAGTTTGCAGGAACACGAGAGAAGTAGCGAACAAGGAGGGCGGGCCGGCCGGGGGGACTTGAGGAAGACGAAGGTAGCTAATTAAGGAGAGATAAACTAGCTAGCTTCTCGTGTTTTGAGCATGGCGGACAGGAGGGAGAGAGGAGGTTCAGCTCTTGATGGTGGAGGCGTGCGTGCGTAGGACGGGCGGATGAGCGAGGCTGATGAATTCGGCCACCGCGGCGGTGGCCGCCTCCAACCAAGGGGTTTAGCGTAATAGCTGCGCTCCGCCCCGCTCCCCGGCCGGCCGGTGAGTTATGTTGTTCACATGCGCGGCGCTCCCCGCCTCTCCTTTTTTCGTCTCCATTGGCGCGGCGGTCTTAGTCATCTTAGCTTCCTCTCAGCGCCTCTCTCCGCCGCCGCCGCCGACGCGTCATGGATGAAGGATGATCACGGGCGCTTCTTCTTTTTCTTGCTTTCTTCTTTCTCGGCATGAGATGCATGGGTGCAGATTTATAAAGGTCGCCGCGCCGACGCCGACGCCGCCCGTGATAATTCCCTCCCTCTCCTTCTCTGGCTCTCTCTTTGGCCTTTGGGATGATCAGGAATTCAGGATCAGCTCAGCTAACGACAACGAATTGGGCAGGGGCAGAGGAGAGAGATGGACGGACGGTGGGCGAGACATGACGTCATGCGAGTTACCAGGTGGGCTGCCACAAGAAGCCCTCAAGCAAGGCCCAGTCCTACGCTGGCCCAGGGACTGATGGACGGATATAACGGGCTTCTCTGTAGACGTGGGCCTCGCACTCGCATTTCCTTTCCCCGGAGTTATGGGCTCTAACGGTTGCAATCGGGCCCGTGTTGGATGGAATCCGCGCAGTGCCTTTAACTCCCTCTTGCTGTCTTGCAGTCTCGCGCCAGGCAAAGCCCTGCTCACGGCCTCATTGGTGCATCCCTTTTACTCCGACAAAGGGAAAAAGGGCAATTCCTTTCCTTAAAAAAAAAAAAACAAGAACGCCTCGCGCGTTACAGCGGGAATGGCAGGTGAAATTATACTCTTTATATTTACTAATATGAATAAATGAATATCATAATACTACAGGTTAGTAGATGGTTTTTAGCATCCTGATGTGGACAACTAAATATATACATTTGTAAATGATGTGGTTTGCTAATGTGAATAGCTTGAATAAAGACATAACGACATGTGTTAGTTGGATGCTGATGTGGACACTTTGTATGGCGAGATACTTGCATGTGCTAGTGGGTTGTTCTAATGGATACTAATGTAGGCATTTTGCATGACAAGATAAATCACTAATGGGGTTTAAAAATATAAGAGATATATAGATTAACCGACGACAACTCGTGTCCAAAGGTGCTTCTCTCAGTCTCTGCAAAACTCTTCTAAAAAAAGGTCTCAACAGTAAATTAGAATAAATTGCTCTGAGAAACAAAAAAAAGAAGATATTATTACAAAGCTCTCCCGAGTTGGAGAGCAGCAAGCCACCTCTATCTCAGCAAAATATATAGCTCAACCTAAAGGTAGGTTCAAACATGTAATCTTTTCAAATAACATATTTTTGTATGTTGAACAAAATTGAAATGATGCACATCTATATATATGCACACTGTTGCAAAAGTTGAGATTCAAACTCACTTAGAAAAAACAATGCAAAAATAACAAAATTGGAATGCATGTGCACTAGAAGACGAAATTACTAGGAATTTGTGTTGTAGTGCACATGTACTTGCATATTATTTTTGGGTGAATTTTAATAGATTGAGTTTGAATCTCAACTTTGGAACAAATTACACATATAGATATACGATGAACATGTATCGTCTAAAACTTTTTCAAACAATAAAAGTATCTTTTTCAAAAAAGCTTATATGCTTACACGTATCTTTAGGTTTACACTACATTTTTATCTATCCATCTCGACCCACTTATTATTCTCTCTCTAATAAAACCATCGATTGAGCCGGCCCGCGGCTAAGGACAAGGTAGTTGGTGTTAGAAGTAGAGAGCGAGACAAAAACGAGAGATGCAAATGATTCTGTGTTGTATTCTAAAGAATAGTGTGTGCATATATATATAGAGAGCCCATGTGGACGGTTACAAGTGTGAAAGAAAGAGAGAGGGGTGAAAAAACACCCTTTGGATTAATCCCTAATTAAGCACTAAATAATAATTCTCAACACCCCCTTGATCAATTAGCTCCTTGTAGTCTTTACTGTTTATCTATTATGTATCTTTATGAATCTTTGAAAAAACCATGTGGGAAAACCAAAGTAATACCGGTATACCAAGCAAAACTCCTTAAAACCCAGTGGGAAAAATAAGGAGAAACACTATGATATACAATCACCAATGTTATTAGACTCTTTGAGATAAACCCAAAACCTTAGTCTAAAAACACCTTGAACATAGGGTCAATATGCTTCAAATATCATCTTCCAAAAACCCCGGTGGAGGAAAATAGATGATATAGCATATACCTTTGTGTTGAACATTGCCTCATCAAAAACTTTATATGAGAAGCCATAAATGAAAAACTCACATAAAGAAAAGAGTACAATGCATCTTATGTGCCAATATCATCCACCAAAAACCCCTGTGGAAAAAATGAATGATATGACATAATCTTGTGTTGATATTGTCTCATTAAAAACTTTATATGAGAAACTCCAAGGAAAAATTTATACAAAGAAAAGAGTGCAATATGATGTTTATAACAAGTTATTAATCAGAGAGACTCTCCCCATGATACTAGCAAACCTCGAAGTAAATTCGTACCAATGCACTCAACACATAAAAAATGTAGAGTATGGTAGATTCTATGAATATCTCTGCAAGATTATCTAATACTTAGTTTGCAAATGTTCTAATGCCCATATTACCTATGGAATAGAACCATCTAAGTGCAAAATATTGCATTTAATATAACTTGTCTCCATCTACACAACACAAGTTGCATTACCTTTATAGATAATGACTATTGATTCATAGAATCAACACCGCATAACTTCAATATGTGATATATCATTCTATCAAGCTATACACATTCATGTGAAGCCTTGTACAATGCAATGTCAGAATGATTAATGGAATTAACCAATAAATGTCTATTTAAAGACTATCACAAAATGGTCTTTCAATATCCATGTAAAGCCTATTTCAATGATCTAAAATTTGGGGATCTTATAGATAACCAGAATTATTATATCCATATAATCGGATTATGGATTACACCGGGACCACATGTGCTATTTAAGATATCAAAAGATATTATTAACTTCAATCCACCAACATTTGGTAGGAGTAGCGCTACTACTAGATAGCAAATCATTGCAAAAATAATATCCGGACGGGAACTCTTGCAAGATTTATTAGCACATAAATAGCACAGAGATAATGGACCACATATCATAATATCTCATCTTAGTCACTATGACATGAAACAATCTTCCTCTATCATAAGGTAGAATAACCATAAGACACCTTCATATTGAATCACTCAATATGATATGGATATAGATAGCTTTTTGTACAAAATTCTGAGAGAAAATGCTTGGATTATAAACATAAAATGAAATTTTAGTTTAGTCCGTATCTTCCATCTCAAACTCCGTCTTTAGATTACAACATGTTATTAATATGTGTTCATCACAAATGATATCAAGATTATTTACTATCATATAACACTATGAAATCCAATCAAGGATTTCAAAATGAACACCACGTGTAATCAATCTTGTATCCCTTCAATTTAGGAAATACACAAAGTCGATTGTACTAAATTAACTTAACTGCTTTAAGCCATATATTGACTTAAGCAATACATAATATGTGTTGCGATTTTATGTATGAGGGTTGGGTATGTGAACTCCTTCCTGAAAGCTTCACAAATACACCAAATCAAGTGATCATATAAATATATGTAATCACTACATCTATCAACTATCAACTGCAACGATAGATGCTTTTGTACTTTGCCAATCAAAAGATAGTATCGAAATTTATAACTTACTATGGAGAATAATTTGCATTGAAAATCAATGCACGGGCTTTACATAAACCCCTTGTGCTACTCGTCTTTGCTTTGATCTCACCACCACATTGTTCTTAATTCATTATAGGACGAAAACACTTTTGTACCCACGATAAAGGTACCATGAGGTGTTGGCATCACATTAAAGCACCTCTTTTACGGTGACCGAGACTATCTCTTCATGTATTACATCACTCAACAAGTTCCATAAGAGTGAGCAAAGCACTCTGCCATGATCTTATTGACTGGATGACTTGGAATGTTGTATCTGATTTATTTAGAGAAATGCGTAATCGACATATGTAGCCTTTCTATGATATAATTCTCTAGTCCATCAAAACTCAAAATACCCTGAATGACTCATTGTGACTTTCCAAAACAAGAGTCAAGTTCACCTTTGAGCTAGGTTTGTGGATGACATCCATCATCTGGGTAATAACCAAATTTTACCCACAAGGTATCGCCAACCATAGGTTGACACGCATTTACTATCTTATTAGAAGGAAAACCTTCTATTGCTAGCATGAATAATCCTGCTTTATGTCCATACTTCTCTCCCTCTTATTTACAATTGGGAGTTGAGTGGGTTTACTTGATACCACCACTCTTTCTCTTTTACATACTTGCAACGGATTAAAAAGTTTATAAAACACCTTAGTAATCAGTAAATACATTTGGTAGTTTATTTGTAATATTATACAAATCAATAATTCTTTGAACTCAATATTTAGTACGTGATCCTGAGCTTGAAATGCCTTATGCATTCCAAATAATTTCCTGGCATTATGTATGGTACATCAAATCTCCCCTAATGCCTGGAAATGCTCATTATCAAAATAAAACCAGCATATGGGTCATAAATAGATCCTGCATAAGAGATCTAAATACTTAACAATCGACGGAGATTGAAATCTCATTGATCCCCAGTTTCCTGTATGTACCCATCAATGTATGTTGTGGTGGTGAGATTGGTACGTATACAACGTACTCAATCTTACGCAAATAGGAAATTTTCTTGGATTCCTACATACTAAATGCATATGGGGGATATGCAGTTAATCTCAAATCAGGAGTATGTAAATCTATCTGACCCCAACACAAAGTTGGCAAATAGCAATTCACTAACAATGGTCCTGGTATGACCTTAATGTCATACTCATAGATTCCATTTATCCTTTTGGATATGTAACTAAATTCTTGTTATACCAAACAATCGTCATTGCAGGTACAAAAATTCAGTAGTGTTCAAGATGATGAGCTCACAACAAGAGCCATTATTTACCAAATGCATGGTTGAGTGTCTATACTTTCACACATTCTAGATCATCTTATAGATGTATCTTTACAACCATGAAATGCCTAAACTGTCTATACAATCTTTGTATCGGACCCATACATATTCTCTTGAATATGATCAAGGAATCTAAGACATTTAATCTGATTTTAAGATAAGAGGGTCTTTAAGTCTATTTCCCTTGTGACACTTATTGTATCCATAATTTGGAAAAATCTTGACCAAAAGAATTACCAATAATTTTTCACCTCATCCCATATGATGGCCAAGTTGTTCATTCCAAATCTGGAATGCATCAACAGTGTGAAAATTATCTTACACGCAACATGTTGTACGGGGATGGTTATATGCTTAATACAACAAAAATGAGACTTATCTCATTACTTATATGCCATATCCAATGTTGTCCTTTTGTGTTGACATACGAAAACACATTTGGATATCTCTATAATTTAGTAAGATACGAGTTGAATTAGGACATAATTAAATATCCTCAATTGCTAACTCAGTATCTAAGGAAGAATGATAGTGATAAAATAGGCCAAACAATCATTACATCGCATCAACGATGGACAAAATATTCCCTCTTCTTGTCATAAGAACCAGGAACATTTTGCTTCCCTAGTTATAGAGTTTGTGGTACAAATGCCCACTAGGCACATATCATTCCACATTGGAATGATTCCCGTACAATCTATATATGACAAGAGTTTAATGAGATTCTCGTCTAATATATAGAAATCCATAAATATTGCCGAGTATCAAATACATCGATATGATACCCACAATAGTTATGCGTTGACAACAGAAATATTACAACATCTTCGATGGACATTATCACATATTATCAACGGACGATGAGATTATCCCAAATCTCAAAACAAATCATTCGAAGCATATTCGATGATCATGTTGTCCATCTATGTGATGTTCTCTTTTCGAGAAAAGGAGAAGTATTGTTATGTGATCCCATAAGGTCTAGCCTAAACAACCAACCTCCTATGTGGCTTCAGATTTTAAGATTGAAGCACCCTTCATATCTTATTTCTGTTGCTCATGTTTCATCCCTTATAGAATGTTGATATAGATCAACTACAAATTTAAGAGTACGACATTGTTTAGCGCTATGCTAAACACAACCACATATATGACATTACTCTTTGTCATTCTTGGGTTCACATTGCCATCACTTATATTGCACATTAGGCCTTTTGCTTTTACTAGTGGAAGCAAATTGTATGAACAATATGATCATAGTCTTCAAAACTAGAGACATGATCCACTCATGATTAGCCTCAAGCTATATGAGTTTTCTTTATTGTTCATAATACTCCTAAAGAGTATGACACCAATTATGTGCATTTCTTTCCACAAGATAATCTTTCGATGATCTTTATGGACGTAGTACCTTAACTATAGTAAAGCACAATTTCCTTTGATCTATAATGAAAGAAACCTCTAATTGAGGTTCATTAAATGCTTCCATTAGTCCGTGGGGTAAAACCAATGTGAATGTCCATTGTCCATGTGGGATATTGATGCCATCAAGAGTGAGTTCATCAAACTCCTCTAAAGTCAGTATCCCTAACATGTGACAAACCATTGATTTAATTAATTTACACCTAAGGTAAATTAAAAATCACTATAGTGATGTTGTGATCTCTAATGTAAAATTTAGGGGGTCCATATCTTGTCACTTTGTTTTGGATTGTTGGAGATAGTCAGTAAAATTGTAAACTTTCCAACAATTAGAGGTAATCACAAGATGTGTAAACCTCACGAATAATCATTATTAATGTTGACACACACATTGAAAATAATCTCTATGTCCGAAACATAGAGTAGATCTCTCAGTAGCTGGCAAATAAATTGTTGCTATAGGCACGATCTCCGGGCTGATATATTTGTAGGGATATACCGCAGCCAATGCCTAAGACTCTACCACCTGTGTATAGCCTTTAATAATGAATTATGGTAGTCACCATAAAAGTGTACCATTCTAATACTTGCAAAACACTTATTTGGGACAACACAATGTAGGTAATCATCAAGTTTAAATAAACATGATGTAGACCTCTCAATAATGGATGAATACTCACTACCATAGGCATGGTCTCTGGGCTGAATAATTCAAGATGAATTAAGCGTAGCCAATGCCTAGGATTCCATTACTTGTGTTAGGATAACAAATGTATCCAAGAATATAACAATTTTGCATAATCCATCTGTTGACACAAAAATATGGCGATGTGATCAACACACAGCAAGCCAGAGGATTTGAGTGGAACGAGACCAGAGATCTGCTTGGCTTCAACACAGAACTAGCCGATTCTGAAAACCCAACGACGTGCCAGTCAATTTGACCTGCAGATGACAAGGACAGAAAATCTTATCAGTAATTTAAGGTGAAACATGTCGGTGATGCACTAGACAGTTCCAAATGTACGACTATATAACCGATTCAATAAGGCTATCGACTAAATAGTTGATATCCGGAGTATCCATAAAATAAAGATCTTTAAATCAAGGATTATCAGCTAATATTAAATGATAATGACATGAATCAAGATAACCGATGCTCATGGATCGTAGCAGATTTATGATGACTGATTAATCTAGACAAAAATAAGTACAATACACCTAAATACAAAATCAGAAGATCTTTCCTTAAAATTTCAATATATATGACCAAATGATCGATTGATGTCATCGATCGATTGGAGAATTGATAATCAGCAAAGAAGCGATATAAGAAAGCATCATCGGCTAAATGGAACATGATCGATATAAAGCGTCGAGCCGATAAGTTTTATGAAACTAGTATAACATGCGAACAAATCGACTGTCTAAAATAAATGAATCTACAAACAGTTCGAATCTAATCTATTATCATCAGTAGTGAGGTTCGATCGGATCGATACAGCTATGATAATGATAACAAACTAAAGCCAAAGAATCTATAAAACCATCTATATTTGTACATATTCATAAAAACATGCTATATGCGTGAGAGTATAGGCAAATCGGCTAAAATAGCTGATGTAGTCATAGCAAACAAATAGAGCATATATCTTGATCATGAATAAGACCACTAATCGATAATTTCTAATCTAAAGTCTTACCAGTGAGGTTCAACCGAATTAATGCAGCTATGGTAGTATCATTAGATTAGATCTCATTAACTAGTGAGTTTATTCAAGATTAAAACATGTCTTTTGATGCATACTATGTTTAATTGGAATAGAGATAAAATAACCGATCTAGCGGAATTAAGCCATCAATTATAAGATTTAAAGCGTGACCACATCAAAGGACGTCCAATTAAGATGATATAATACCGATCTATCTCTATCTCAATCG
This sequence comes from Miscanthus lutarioriparius, assembly GCA_904845875.1. Lineage (NCBI taxonomy): Eukaryota > Viridiplantae > Streptophyta > Magnoliopsida > Poales > Poaceae > Miscanthus > Miscanthus lutarioriparius. Next base: position 2,062,172 of record CAJGYO010000016.1, on the reverse strand, counting down.
GGTGATTTTGTTATAATTAATAAAACATTAATTCTAACAAGATCGATAACTGGTGAATCAATCAAAAAACAGTAAGGAAAATCTTACTAATCTTAGCAGATTCAATAACTAGTGATATTGTATTAAACAACAAGTTATTTAACACAAGATCGATAACTTTGATCTATATTATGATTCGTAAGAGATCAATCAGCTGATGCAGCCTTACAAACTATGATATATATCGATAACTAACTTATATTCTCGCTCATAAAAAATCAATCGGCTGATGCAGCTTTACAAGCACAATACAAGTAGTGACGGTACTCACAAGCAAGCTGAAGGTACATCAACCGATGCATCCCTATTTTCTAAAGAATTCGCCGAGATCTACAGTACTCCTACTCCTAATGCGATGGCGAAAACTAAAAAGATTGTATTGATTGAGTGTTCATCCCCTTATACAATAACCAGGGTCTAATATTTATATCCGGAACCTAAATATGAATCATAGTCAAATACAACTCATTACAATTCTTGGAATAAAAAAAAACTTCCTAACTTAATAATAACTTGGACCCTAATTTTCCTTATTTGTAGAGTTCGACACATCTTCCTGGCGCTATTCAAGCATATCTCATTGACACCGTCTGCTGATGTCATCTATAAAATAGCCGATTCCGACATCACATCTAAATCAACTGATACTGATTCACATCTAATCGATTACTTGATGACACAATCCTAGAAGCTTTGAGTTCCTACGTTCTTCTTTCCAAATTTTGGTGTAAGCACATGCCCCCCAATTTTGGGATAAAAATGATTTTATTCCAAAATTTCTATTTATCTGCTCACCGTGTTGCAACTGCTCATTCCAAAATATACGCGTGACACCCAATTTCTTGGGCTGAATTCTATATAATACCCCAATAGTATCATTTTCAACTTGCTCGGCCTGCTTACTTTCCCCTTTTCTCTTGAGCAAGCTTCAACAGTCAAAACCACCACCACCAAAGCCTTAACCCTAGCTGATCTTCTGCTCTACCAAATTGCTATTCAAGCCACCTTTCTATAACCTTCCTCAAATTCAGATCCATTTCGGCTGCAATGGTGACCAGCAATCATGTTCCTGAGGTATGCCTTCATATTTCTGTCTTTTAAGTATTAGCCGCTACTCTGTATTTTCCATTCTTCTTAAATTCATCCTAAATGGTTTCTAGGAAATGAGGAACAAAATTTTGATTCCATCAGCTGTTGTTCCTAATACCTATTATCTTGGACCTATGGATGATCCTGATTCATCTGATTTTATCAACCAAGAAACCAACCGAATCACCTTCAGACAATCTGTAATAGATTTATCTTCCTAGAACACCAAAACTCCTTTTAGAAACTAGCCCAAAATGCATAGGGGATGGAGAGATTGGTTTCGTAGGGTATCAGAAAAGAAAGCTAGAGATTGGGAAATTTCTGATTTAAACCAATGCTTGACACTCTCACTATCTAGAATGGAGAGAAATAATTCACTTCTGATCTCTGCATCTTATTTTTGGTCCAACACTTTGAATGCTTTTGTTTTTTGTCATAGTCCAATGACCATTACTTTGGCCGACATCTACATGTTAACCGACCTTAGAATAATAGGATCAATGCAACCTTATGATTTCTTAAGTGCTGGATCCAAGAAATTAGCCAAAATATCGGACTGCACAGGATGGGAAAGTTACATTTTGAATCATATTGGGGATGGATCGACTGTTGATGATAGAGAACATGTAGCTTTCTTGAATATATGGCTGGAAAAAATCATCTTTTGTGGGTCATCCTGTGGTCCAACCTATAATCATAAATACTTGGAAGAGCGTTTAATAACCGGTAATAGAATCCAATTGGAAAATACCTGCTGAGATCTGTTTATCATCTGATGCACCAAGTAGCTGCCCAATTGCTAAAAATAAACCAGTGCATACCATCCGTGGCCCTTGGTGGTTGATACAATTATGGCTGAATCTGTACATGCATAAGATTGTAAGACCCAATCTCAGGAATCTGAGCTTCCCTTCTTCCAACTTTGTTGAAGATTATAAAGGAAAAGAAGGAAGAACGCGACAGTGTATGAATTATGGTGAAACTGCATTAGCCATAACAATTGCTGTTGATGTAGGCCATCTTTTCAAGAAATTTTACAGAGGGTTTAATGCAAACATCTTGGCGTGGCTGCCTTATATGACGAAGATGAAGATAATGAGCTAGTTCTTGATTAAATTCTGGTTCGAATCAGTTTATTCGGATGAAATAGCTACTGCAATTTTCAATTGCATCATCAAACCTCGCATCTTTTGCCGAATTTCGCTATGGTCATGGCAAAATAGCTACTGGTGCTTTTCTCCCAGATAATCTCCCAACTTATGAATTCTATTACCCCTCTTTTGTGGCCCATCAATTCAGCCTTGGTCAACTACCCCCTCAGCTATTCTTTAGGAATACTCTGAAGACAAGAGAAGGCATCAGTAAAATAATAGAAGCTTCTAGAGTCTTTCAATTGGGGTTAGATCTTCCTTCTCTTTGTCTGCATGAATGGACAAGATCCACCTTCTCTTCAAACCTGTTTGACTCCTCGTGGCAAGAATGGCACTCTCACCTCTTCTACAACTCAATTCATCCTAACTGTTTAGCCCTGGACGACGACTTTGCTTCTGATAGTGAGGTAACTCACCACATTCCTTTTAGAAGGATTATCAAGTTCTCCTGTCAGTTTATCTAACAATTTTTTGGCAGGATACCAAATTTGATCCCCCAAGTGTGGACAAGAAAGCGCATCCCATAGAATATTATCCACCATGTCCAACCTCAAGAATGGGATCAACTGTACCCTCTACCTCAAAAGTTGATAAAAACCCCAGCTGCCCCAACAATACTCACATATCAGTCTTCGAAACGAAAGGCAACCCAAGGTGTACCTCAGAAAACCACCAGTGGTAAGAGACTTTGCAGAACAAAATCATCAATTGCTCAGGCAAATTAACTTATCTTCCCTCTTAAGATGATATTCAACTTCTAATTCAATTCCTTTCTTGCAGTCATCGACTATTGCATCTCAATCTGCTTTGGGTGCCGAACTGCTGTCCTAGGCACTTAAATCAGCATCTGCTAATCTCTCATCGGCTAATCCTCCTAAGGACCCGATTTCAATTGAAGCAACTGATGTCCCTGATAGATCCTAGACGACAGAAGATGAGAACCTCTGTACTTCACCACCTGATACTACCAATGTATCTCCTCAAGCCTTCAATCTTATGCAGCCCTCAGTCTTCTCTGATCCTTTTCTTTTATCAGACACCATCTAGGAAAACATCTCCACAAGAGCAAAGAACTGACAACTCACCAGTTGAAGAGGACACTGTTGACACTGATACTCAAACTATCGATTCTCCAGCTCGGCAAACAATCGATGGTAAGAAATTCATATGCTCATTTTATCCTTCTATAGCAATTATAAACTGAAAAGCTTCTTGATGCCTGTAGACACTAGCATCGAAAGCCCAAAGCCGATTCAACCGGATGTTGAAAAGGATGTTGACACATCATTGACTGTTCCTTCTCCTCAGTCAGGATCTCTTTCAGAAAAGGTACTGTCTCCCTCTCACCATCCATCTCATTGTCAATTCATTTGCTATTTCTAATAAGACTCCTTTTGTTCACATATAGGCACTTAACTCTCTAGCTTTGATCTATTCTTTCAACTTTGAGGAATATATAGATGAAAGCGAGATAAGCTCATCAGCCATTTCTTCTCAAGAAATCTTATTAGATGAGACCAAAAATCGGCTAAAAGACATGCTGCCAATGCTTGAGAGGAACATAGATGATTTGGTCCAGGATGCAGATCCAATGAGAAGAATCTTCTTAGCCATTAAGGATGATCTGCCCCCAAATCTTGCTGAAGCCTTGATACCTCTGTCCAACATCGAAGATCAAGCTCCCAAGGTGAAAAAGGCTCAAAGAAACCTAACTAACCGTGAAGCTTTGATGGCTAAGAACTCTAACAAGCAAGAAGCCAAAGAATTAGCACAATTGACCGACAATCTAAAGAATTCTTCTTCCAAAATTGAACCAGAACTGACTCAGCTAAGAATTTGGCATGCTAAGCTCAAACAGGAACTGGAAAGTGTGAAAGCCACCATTGACCATCATGAGTCTAACTTGACTCAGATCCCCAATGCATCAAACAGAGAAAACAAGAGATGCTGACCAAGGTTAAGGAAGGCAAAGCTATTCACAGCAGTCTTGAGAGCATTCCCGGATCAGCCGAAGTAGACAAACAACAAATTGCAGAAGTTGATGCTATTCGGCTGAAAGCACTAAGAGAAATTCATGATGCTCTTAACTTGTAATTTATATTCTAGCATCTGTAGTATATATTCTGTGTAAACCTGATGATAATTGTACTCTTCCTATTGGTCTACTGTACTTCTTGGTTCGACTAGAATAGCCGATTTAAATTAGCCAATTCCCGATTCTGACTTTACTCTGACTTAACTGAATCTGAAAACAGTCCTCGTTGTAAAAACCCTTCAAATTCCTTCTCAGTCATCAATGCCTCATTCCCCTCGTTATTAGCGAAGTGGCGCTTCCCCTTCCATTAATTGGGGTTGCTTTCACATGTTCCAAGATATCTATCATCTCGCCTTTGTGGCTATAAATACCAGCCAAGGGCCTCAGCCCTAAACACATATGTATCTGAAACTATTTCTCATTCTCTCGCGTCTTTCTACCTTCAAGAACCCTGTAGCAGTTTCTTGTTCTTCCCCTCTCAAGATCTAAACCGAAACCCATGGCTGGCGAAGACAACAGCGGCAAGCGTGCGGCGGCGGAGGTCCCGGAGGAGAACATGCCGATGAGCCAGTGCCTCCACCACATGAGGTAAGATCAAATGCCTTCTATTCATGACAGCGAATCATTTTCTAACTTGTTTATAGGTTCATCCTGAATGATAGACTCCAAACTCTTCCTCCTAGGGCCGATGGGCACTCCAATGCTACACTTGCCGCCGCCCCCACGCCGGACTCGTCGTCGGACTCCTCTGACTCATACACCAGCGATGACGCCCGGTGCTTCCTCCGGGAGTGGAGGGCTGCCAAGGACCGTTATTCCGAGGCAACTTGGGAAAACGGTCAGCTTGAGATCTGTCTCAAGGCCTCCCAGGCTGCCCTCCTTACCGCAGAGAAGGAAGCCAACGCCGCTCGGGCGAGGTTGGCCGTGTCAGACGCCATGGTGGTGGGTAAGCCTAGTTCCAATAAACCCCCCATTCTTATCCTCACTACCCCTTTCTTGACAATCTTCTTGCCTCTTTAATTGCTAGCCCTGATGGTACAGTTGGAAAACCTCCAACTGGTGGCTAACGCAGCTACGATGGCCATCAACACCTGAGGCCCTCTGCTCATCAACCGTCTGCATGACATCCCGGCGTGCGCCAAGGAGATTGCCCTCCATCGCATTCATCGTGGTGCAACGGTGGTTTTGGCCATGGCGCAAGTCCAGACCAAGCACGACCTCCGCACCATGGAGCCAGGCTTCCCAATGGCCAATGATCCTGACATGCACATGGAGTTGATTGAGAACTTCGATGACGCCGCGGTGGCCATTATGGATATCACACCAGCCCAAGATGTTGTCAACAAGGTGTTCGATTAGTTTGTACTAGGAGCAAACGATGAATGAATAAAGTTTTTGCCTTTTCCTTATGAATTCATCTATGAAACTGCCATAATACGAATCTTGATTGTCCTTGTGTGTGTTTTTGCTCTATAGGCGATACATATCGTATTAGCTTTTACCCCTTCGATTTAATTTTTTTTGAACTAAAGGCGATACCCTCCTGGTACCGGCTATTAGAGCTGACGACTAAATAAATCGGCTATCAAGTATTAATCCAAATGCTAGGATAATACTTCTTTAGAAATTTTCCATTGATTGCTCTATCAAACTCCTCTTCCCCTTCTAGCATTTCTAAAATATAAGCATTGCCAGACGTACAACGTTTAATCCAATAAGGACCTTCCCAATTAAGCGACCATTTGTCAAACCTGCTGTCTTTAGACCCAATCGACAATCTTACTTTCCAAACTAACTCTCCTTCGCAAAACTGTTTGTTCTTGACCTTTTTATTATAATGCTTTGCAACCCTTAATTTATTGGCCTCAATATTTTCAAGAGTGCACAGCTGATGACAACTTAAGTCCTCCAAATCATTCATCATAAGGTTTTTATAGACTTTGGCTGTCAAATCATTTTGCAATGTAACACGTCTTGATCCAGTCTGAATGTCCCAACGAAGAACTGTATTATGCCCATATACTAACTCATAAGGTGATGATTTAATCGATCCATGGCAAGCCATCCTATATGCCCACAATGCTTCATTAAGTGTCAGGTACCACTTCCTTGGTTGCTCTTTAATTTCTTTTTAATCAACTTAATCAAAATTTGATTAGATGCCTCTGCCTGGCCATTAGCTTGAGCATAATAAGGAGAGGAATTTAGTAATTTAATTTTCATACTGACAACAAAATCTCTGAATTCTTCTGATGTGAACATTATCCTTGATCAATAGTAATGGTTTGAGGAATCCCAAACTGATAAACAATATGTTTTCTGACAAAATCAACCATATTCTTTGAAGTTACTATTTTCAAAGTAATCGCCTCAACCCACTTGGTAAAATAATTTGTTGCTACCAATATAAACTTGTGCCCTCTACTTGAAGGTGGAAAAATCTGGCCAATTAAATCAATTCCCCAGCCTCAAAATGGCCATGGCTTAATTATTGGGTTCATAGCTGATGCAGGTGATTTCTGAACATTATCAAAACACTGACAATCCTGACACCCCTTGTAATATTCAAAACAATCTTCTAATATTATTAGCCAGAAATATCCAGACCTACGAATAACCCATTTTATTTTATAAGACGATTGATGAGCTCCGCATATTCCTTCATGTACTTCTCCCATCAATACTATTGCTTCTTCTTGGTTTAAACATTTAAGCAAAACTTCATCGACTGTTTTGTAATACAACTGATCATCTAACAAAACATACTTAGTCGATTTATATCTCAATTTTCTGATAACCTTCTATGATGGATTCTTAAGGTAGTTGGCTATTTCAACTCTCCAATCATTAGCTAAGGTGACTACTTAAGATTTTTTGGAACACTTGATAGCCTGACGCATTCTGAGCTAACTGATTGGCCTCTTGATTCTGTGCTCTTGGAATATGCTGAAGAGAAGTAAGGGGAAACTCCTCAAGTAACTTTCGACATTCATCATGGTATCCCTTCAGAATATCATCTTTACATTCATACAGGTCGATCAACTAATTAATAACTACCTATGAATCTCCACATATTTTAATTGACTCGACCTTTACTTCCTGAAGAAGTTGAAGTCCCTAAAGAATAGCTTCATATTCTGCTTGATTATTGGTGGTATTGTTTGGTTTGAAAGGCAAACTCAAAACTTGTCCCCTGAGGCAAAATAATAACAATATCAATGCCACCACCTTGCTTGTACAATGATCCATCAAAGAACATTGTCCAAGGCATATGTTTCACATAGCCGATGCTTGGTTTATGGTGTTGAGTAATAAAATCGGCCATCACTTGTCCTTTGACTGCTTTAGCCGATTCATACCTCAAGTCAAATTCGATAATGCAAGAATCCACTTTTCCATTCTCCCATTTAATATCAGTATTAACAACATGTGTTTGATCACATCGGCTTTAGACACAACTATACACTCAGCCGATAATAAATAATGTCGCAAATTAGTGCAGGAGAAATATAAGCATAAGCATAACTTTTCAATAAGAGAATATCTTGTTTCTAGATCCAAAAGTCTTCTACTTAAATAGAAAACAACTCGTTCCTTTTCTTCAAACTCTTGCATCAAGGCCGATCCAATCGTTTGGCCATCGGCCGATACGTCTCGGCCGACACGTATAACTTAAAAGGCTTACCTTGCTGAGGAGGAACTAGCACAGGTGGAGATTTTATATACTCTTTTATCTCCTCAAATATTTTTTGTTGTATGTCACCCCATTTAAATTATTGATCATTTTCAACTTCAACAAAGGAGAAAATGGCAGAATCCTTTCTAACATATTTAAAATAAACCTTCTGATAAAATTAATCTTACGAAGCAGAGATTATAATTCTGTTTTATCACTTGGAGGTATTGCCTCATCAATTGCTTTCATACTTTTCTGACCAATCTTAATTCCTCTCTCATGGAACATAAAACCCAAAAATTGTCCAGCTGACACTCCAAAGGCACACTTATTAGGATTTATCTATAAACTATGTTTTCTTGTGCACTCCAAAGTCTCCTGTAGATCAGCCAGATATTCTTTGTACCCTTTGGATTTCACCACCACATCATCAATATAGATTTTAACAATCTTGCCGATCAACTTATGAAAAATATAATTCATTGCCCTCTGATAAGTTGCACAAGCATTCTTCAATCCAAAAGTCATCACAACCCATTCAAATAAGTCGATTGCGCTAGGGCACCTAAAGGCTGTTTTTGCTATGTCTTCTTCAGCCATAAAAATTTGAGTATAACCTGCATTACCATCCATAAAATTAATTACCTTGTGCTCGGCTGCTGCATCTACCAACATATCGGCTATTGACATCGGATAACCATCCATCGGTGTAGCCTTGTTCAAATCTCTGAAATCAATACAGACTCTCAACTTCCCATTTTTTTATACACAGGAACTACACTCGATATCCACTCTGCATATCAGCAAGGTCAGATAAATTTTGTTTCTAGTAGTCTTTCAGTCTCCTTCTTAATATCACCAAGAACATTTGGATTAAATCTCCTTGGAGCTTATTTAAATGACCGATATCTAGGTTTGATTGGTAACCGATGTTCAACAATTGATAGATCTAAGCCAGGCATTTCATAATATTTCTAAGCAAAATAATCTTTAAATTCCTTTAATAAATCTATCAATTCATTTTTATACTCAGGATCCAATTTAGCACTTACATACGTCGGCCTAGGCCTATTTTCAGGACCAATATCTATTTCTTCTAACTCATCGGCCGACGTAAAGTCATGTCCTAATTTACCATCTGTACCATCTATTAGATTATCCATTAAAATAAACTTTCAAAGCCGACTGCTCGGATCGGCTGTTGGCCTTTATCATTTATTCTAATGAAGCCTCCTTCCCATCGCTTGTCAGAAAAACACTCAAAATCTTCTAGTTCTCAATACATTGGATCAACTATTGCTATATTCATTGAATCATCAGCATGAACTAGCTCAACATTGTCTCCATGCCACTGAATCAAACATTGATGCATAGTCGATGGTACACAACAATTAGCATGAATCCAATCACGACCAAGGAGTAAATTGTATGAACCATTTCCATCAATGATAAATAATATAATGATCAAAGTCTTGCTTCCAATTGTCAATTCAACATTTATTGCCCCCTGGCCTTGGACGCATTACCCCAAAATCCTTAAGCATCATGTTAGTCTCAATCAGATCTTCTGGTCCTTTACCAAGCTTTCGAAAAGTAGTATAAGGCATCAAATTAACAGAGGCATCTCCACCAACCAATATTTCACTCATCGGCTTCCCATCGACAAAATCTTTCACATATAAAGCCTTCAAATGTTGATGCTTAATCGGTTTACCAAATATAGCTTGTTTGTATCAATGTCAACTGGGCTGCCATCTCTTCATACCCTGATTCATCAAAATCCAAATAGACTTCTTGATCTGCTGGAGCTTTAAATTTAGATGATAAAAGAAAAGCCATTTGAATATTAGCCGATGGTTGACCCTTATCAGTTGTTTGTTTAGCACACCATACTTGTGGTTTACTAGATTTACGAGCCTGTTTCTAATTCTCTGCTCCTTTGGTGTTGTACTCTTCTTTTTTGACTTCTTGTTAAACCTCCTAGATACCACTATCCTTCACCTTAAACATACTCTTCATCATCTTCTTTTTTCATTATCGGCCTAGTTACGATTAACAACTCGCTTTCCAAGCCGATCATGAATGCTTCTATTTTTAAGCGTCGATCCACATCATTATGTTGATATTCAATTCGATCATGGATAGACCAAATGGTTGACTTGAGATTGTCTAAACTCCCAATATTGTTACGCTACATTCGGGCAATTATTTCTAGTAGGCAATCTCAAACCTTCATTTCAATAATGTCTCAAGAAAAAAGGCAATTCAATGTGCCTCAACTTGTTCTCTTTCATATCTCTCTTCTTCTTATTGACATTGATATTTCTTCTCTTCTAACCAGCACTGATAATCTTTCTCCTTCTGCCGTTGCCATTTATTCAACAGAATTCAAGATGTAACATGTGGTCTCATCGCACCATCTCTCGACGTTTCTCCCTACTCATATCGACTCTTTTTTTTGTCACGAAGCCTTTTAATTTCTCTATATTCATCAGTCGATATTTGCATCTTCGGATCAACTGTTCTAGTTTCTCTTACCCTAGCTGATGTCAAAACTTTAGTTTTCCCTTTGAACAATTTAGCATCAACCATGTTCTGCTCCTTTGAGAAAGGATTATCATCAACTTTCATTTTTTGAGCTATATCAAATTTAAGCTTCCCTTGTTGAATAGCCCTCTGAATATGCTGCCGAAAAATCCTGCAGTCATTAGTAGCATGAGAAGTAGTGTTATGGTACTTACAGAACTTCTTATTCTTTAACTGATCAGGAGGTAATAAAACATGATTGGTAGGCAATTTAATCTGTCCCTTCTCAAGCAAGAAATCAAAAAGTTTGTCTACTTTTGTAACATGAAAATCATAACTTTCTTCAACTTCTTTTCTCCAAGGATTTGAAACCATTACTATCTTTTTACCCCAATTTCATTCAGTTGTGGCAACTTCCTCTTCTTCATCATCATCATTGACTAAATATGGATTATAAGCTTCAACGACTGCAACATTCTTCTAGAATCGAGTATCTCTACGCATATTCTAAAATTGGCTATGAAGTGCTGCCACCCGTTGAGGCAATTGACCTAAATTATCAAATTCTTGCCCAAGCAGTTTTTCTCTCCATGTTGGCAACATTCCTTGAACGACCAACACAGCTAGCTGATCATCAGTCAAATTCAACGTAAAGCATAAGTTTATTGTTTCTCAGAACCTCTGATGGAACTTAGCCCCTGATTCATTAGTTCTTTGCTTTATAGTTGTCAAATCTGTGATCTTTCTTTCCCCTGACCTAGTGTAGAAATATGTATAAAATTTCTTTTCAAGATCACTCCAATTGGTAATAGAATTAACCCCTAGTGATGAAAACCATGTGAAAGCTGGTCCTGATAGGGACAAAGAGAAGAAACGAACTTGATGCGCTTCTTCAACAAAGGCTTTACCCAACAGAGTAAGATATCGACTCACATGTTCTATTGTACTTGTGCTATCTTGACCAGTGAATTTAGCAAATTCTGAAAGCCTATAGTTCCTAGGAAGGGCCACCAAATCATACCACTCTGCATATGGACGTTTGTACGAAAAGGTCTGCCCTTTTGGTTTTAAACCAAACTGATTTTTTATCATTTCGGTTACTCTGAGCAACAATTCATCAGCATTTGAGTTTGATTTCTTGGCAATTGCTGACCCATCTGTAGATTGAAATTCTAAGTGCCTTGATATCCTGGATTTGGAATAATGTTGAGGGTATTATAATCTAAACCATAATGATATCCTTGTGGAATATCTATCTGTCGGGCCCCTTGCTGATTTATCGTTTGAAATCTCTGATTGAAAACATTAGGATTTGTATCTCTATGAATCCTTTGAACCGATGGTGCTATTTTTTGAGCCAACGGTGGTATTTGGCCTGATGTACCAAAATTAACCATCTGATTCTAAACTTGCCATGTCGGCCGTTGCACATGCTGCACTGATGATCTAGGATTATATTGCATTTGATCAGTAGTAGCACCCTGAATTTGCTAAGATGGATTCTGAATTGCCTGGGCATCATCACTCTTAGCTAGTGCTGCTTCTTGATGGCTAGTACCGGCTTGATTAGTCCCCTGAGTCAACGGATGCGAAATATTGTAATAAGCCGGTCCAACCTGATCAAGTGAAAATCCATGAAACACCTCCTTCATGGTATTATAGAATGTATTCAAGAAAGCTGTATTCTGATTCAGCATTGCATCATGAACAGACTTATTGATAGCTTCTACAAAGAAATATCTATCATCAGCTTCGTCTGTATTTGACTGTCCATGCATCAAAACTCTCGACAGTGGATATTTCTGAACAACTTTATTGTCACGTGTTTTTGTGTATGACGACAAGCACTTGATCCAAAACTCCTCTATAGGCTTACCAATGACATCTTTATCCTCATCAGGTAAGTCTTCATAAGGTATCATAAGAATGTTCTTGTTGTTGTAAACCGCCATGATGATTGTGGTCCCACCGGACATGCCAAAAAGTGTGTTGACACAAAAATATGGCGATGTGATCAACACACAGCAAGCCGGAGGATCTGAATGGAACGAGACCAGAGACCCAACGACGTGCCAGTCAATTTGACCTGCAATTGACAAGGAGAGAAAATCTTACCAGTAATTTAAGGTGAAACATGTCAGTGTTGCACCAGACAGTTCCAAAAGTATGGCTAGATAGCCTATTCAATAAGGCTATCGACTAAATAGTCGATATCCGGCGTATCTATGAAATGAAGATATTTAAATCAAGGATTATCGGCTAATATTAAATGATAATGACATGAATCAAGATAACCAATGCTCATGGATCATAGCAAATTTATGATGACTGATTAATCTAGACAAAAATAAGTATAATACACCCAAATACAAAATCAGAAGATCTTTCCTTAAAATTCCAATATATATGACCAAATGTCGATTGATGTCATCGATCGATTGGAGAATTGATAATCAGCAAAGAAGCGATATAAGAAAGCATCATCGGCTAAATGGAACATGATCGATATAAAGCGTCGAGCCGATAAGTTTGATGAAACGAATATAACATGCGAACAAATCGATTGTCTAATATAAATGAATCTACAAACAGTTTGAATCTAATCTATTATCATCAACAGTGAGGTTCGATCGGATCGATGCAGCTATGATAATGATAACAAATTAAAGCCAAAGACTCTATAAAACCATCTATATTTTTATAGATTAATGAAAACATGCTATATGCGTGAGAGTATAGGCAAATCGGCTAAAATAGCCGATGTAGTCATAGCAAAGAAACAGAGTATATATCTTGATCATGAACAAGACCACTAATCGATAATTTTTAATCTAAAGTCTTACCAGTGAGGTTCGACCGGATCGATGCAGCTACGGTAGTGTCATTAGATTAGATCTCATTAACTAGTGAGTTTATTCAAGATTAAAACATGTCTTTTGATGCATACTATGTTTAATTGGAATACAGATAAAACAGCCGATCTAGCGGAATTAAGCCATCAATTATAAGATTTAAAGCATGACCAGATCAAAGGAGGACCAATTAAAATGATATGATGCCGATCTATCTCTATCTCAATCGGGTGATTTTATTATAATTAATAAAACATTAATTATAGCAAGATCGATAACTGATGAATCAACCAAAAAACAGTAAAAAAATCTTACTAATCTTAGCAGATTCGATAACGGGTGATATTGCATTAAACAATAAGTTATTTAACACAAGATCGATAACTTTGATCTATATTATGATTCATAAGAGATCAATCAGCTGATGCAGCCTTACAAACTATGATACATATCGATAACTAACTTATATTATGGCCAATAAAAGATCAATCGACTGATGCAGCTTTACAAGCACAATACAAGTCGTGACGGTACTCATAAGCAAGCTGAAGGTCGGTTAGTCGATGCATCCCTGTTTGCTGAAGAACTCATCGAGATCTATAGTACTCCTACTCTTAATGCGATGACGAAAGCCGGAAAGATTGTATTGATTAAGTGTTCGTCCTCTTGTACAATAACCAATGTCTAATATTTATACCTGGAACCTAAATCTGAATCCTACTCAAATACGACACATTACAATTTGTAGAATAAAAGAAAACTTACTAACTTAATAATAACTTGGACCCTAATTTTCCTTATTTGTAGAGTCCGACACATCTTCCTGGCGCCATTCAAGCATAGTCCATTGACATCGTCTGCTAACGTCATCTATAAAATAGCCGATTCTGACATCGCATCTAAATCAACTAATACCGATTCATATCTAATTGATTTTGTGATGACACAATTTTGGAAGCTTCGAGTTCCCACGTTATTCTTCCCAAATTTTAGTGTAAACACCATCATTAATTAAGAAACACTTAATTAAGAGGATCTACCGTTGTTAAAATACAATTTATGAAAAAATTACCAAATTAACAAGATCAACAAAGTACAGGAATAAACACTCTACTGTACTGATACTGTTAAAACAAGAAAACTTACTAAGCACATAGTGCTATATTGGGCTAGTGGCATAACTATAAATCTCGTAGGATCAAAGCAAAAAAATCCACTTTCTATGTTAGCCACATTAGCAAAATGGTTTGGCTGCCATTTTGCTTTTTTGGACTAGGCTCATATGAGCCTAAATCTAGCCATCCTTAATTAACTATCAATTAATTAAGGGGCTATGATTTTGTTGCCATTAAATTTATTGGCAAACAACAAAACGAACAAACTATGTATGTTTAGACATGAACAATTTTCTAGTCTAAAAATATATAGAAGTAAAAACTCTACCGTACTAATATTGTTAGAGTCCATGATTAAAACAGAAAATCATAGACACAAAAAACATATCTAAATATGACAATAGTAAACTTATCTACAATTATATATTATGATGCAATTTCTGAGGGTCGATATGTCAAAAAAATCATCTATTTACGCAAGGCAAATATTGTGCATCATAATTTATTTAGACGTAAATTCTAAAACAAGCATTTATCAATATATTGCACAATGTATCCGAGGGCTACAACATAAATCTAATATACATTGATAATCTTTCAGAACTATCATGTAATTCATAGAAAGGAAAAGGGTTTATGTGCAAATCAGCACAACCTTATCCTTTCCCCATCCCAATCTCACAGACTTACAGTTTTCCTTTGGAAAACGTCGCTCGGCCTTGGGCTTCCTCGACCATGAGGGCACCGCCACTGTCGCTCAAGCCATGGAGCAGCCAGTCGTCGCCACTAGTCGCAGGCACTAGGCCACGCGGGGCTACCGCGGGAGCTGCCGCCCGCGGGGGCGGGGCTGGCCGCCGTGGTGCAGAGCCGCGCGAGGGAGGCCGAGCACCGGGCCATGTCTGCCCGGCCACTGGGGCCGCTGCCGCGAGCGCGTGCCCAGGACGCCGGCCGCTGGAGGCACAGATGCCTCTGACCGCAGGGAATCGGCAACGGGGCGCGGAGGCTGCCGGTCGCGGGCGCAAGGCCGCGCGAGGCCGAGGCGTGGAGGCCTCCTACCACAGGACCACGCGCGCGTGCCCTTTCGCTAGGCGCAACGGGCCGCGGTCAACGCCGGTCGTTGGTCCGGTCGCATGGCTGCAGAAAAACAACCGCAAGGACAAGCGTCGAGAGGAATGTAAACAACGACAAACTCATTCTCGATGGTTGTTACCTTGATTCATGAGTTCTTCATCGATGTGAAGAACACCATCGCTTGTTCTTGTTCCGTCTGGACTTGTAGTAGAAGCAGTGACGCCCGCAAACTCGTCTCAGCGGAGAAGGAGTGTGCCTCGTAGGAGAGACAGCGATGCCGGCGATCTTCTCTAGCCTTGCTCGTTGGTGGAGATGACACCGACGGTCTGCAGTGAAAACGACGTGCAACTGCATCATCGGCCATCGACGTCTTCTTGTTTTCTGGCCCGTAACCAGCGGAGAGCAAATGTGCGTGATAACGTGTTGCAAGTAGAGAGCGAGATAAAAGCGGGAGATGCAAATGATTCTATGTTGTATTCCAAAAAACAGTGTGTGTATATATATATATATAGAGAGAGAGAGAGCCTGTACGGACGGTTACCGAGTGTGAAACAGAGAGAGAGGGGTGAAAAGAGACTCCTTGGATTAACTCCTAATTGAGCACTACATAATAATTCTCAACAGCTGGCTAGTCTCTCTATTGCTAGACACGTATACTCCTCCTGCAGTTGACCCTACTGCTGGCTGGTAGGTACTGTAGTACGGTATTTGTACTCGCTCGGTGTAAAAAATAATTTAAAATGTAATCAAATCTATAAAAAAATACAAACATTTATGGTACTAATAAATATGATTAAATTAAATAATAAATTAATTACGAAAATATTGTTATTATCTATCTAGAATCATTGAATGTTAATAGTATTTTCTCTAAATTTTAGTTAAATTTAACAAAGTTCGCTTCAATCTAAACCTAGAATTGCATTGATACGGAGGCCGTATTTCTTTACTAGCTCTGAATTAATATCCAAAAACTTTTATGCGCCACTTCAGCTGAGCTCTGACCTGGAAGAAAAGCACATGCATTTAGCGTCATGCCATACGACAGCCGTGTTGACTCCATGCGTACGCCGGCCGGTGCTGGTGATCGGACAACGAACGGTTGTCAGGTGATGCATGCAGGAATAGACAGCAGGGCACAAAAGGCCGGTGGAGGAGAATCTCGTGTGGAATGCATGCATGGCATTGGTGTACTTCCTCGAGAAATGTAATTCTAGATATCATGAAGTATATATGAATGAATAAATGTTTGTCTAGATTCATATTTAAAACTGCATTTTCTTAATTAGACGACAAAGAGAATATAGCATTATACGTATTTTCATATATCTGTCTCTGTGTATGGTTGCCGATGGATGCATAGGTCACGCCGCAGATGCAGGTTAGGTGGGTCGCGCTTGTGTGGTGTCTCCTTGTCCCTGCTGGCCTCTTGCCTTTCTTTCCTGGCTTCCCTGCATATCAGAATTAGATCAGACGAACGGGAACGAACGAAGATCGAGTTAGGTGAGGTTGCCTCGCTGTTTCCCGCCAGGTAAGATATGACATACACAGCTAGCGCCAAATTGCACCCAGCACCGGCAGGCACATCTGCAGAACCGCGTGCAGTACGTGAGTGTCGCGTTCATGTCACAGCAAAAATATATGTACCCTCTCCTTCTAGAAAAGATATTTAAGTTCCAATTTCTCTAAAACAGTTTTATTACATAAATATATACTACTATTCAATAACTAATAATTTACTAGTATTTATTGTGCATCATAAATATTATTTTTTATAGGCTTAATTAAAATTTTAAAAATTGTGACTTCTCGAAAAAAATGAATTTTTTAACGTGGTATTTTTTTTCGTACCTGTTAGGTTTGATCTCCTACCAGTTAGGCCCAACGGTCTTTTGTGCCTTGTTCTCGCGCCCTGATCGGGGGCGCCCAACCCTACATGGTTGGTGGGCCCCCGTCACACTGCGCTATAAATAAAGGTGGGGGCCGGCAGGCTCTTTATACGAGGTTCACCTGAGCCGCGACTCCCCACCGATATTCCCCATCCCGATCCGAGAGGGGCGCAGCCAGTGACGGGAAGCCGCCACCGTCTCCGCTGCGCCACCACTTCACTGCACCGACTCCTCTCTCCACCGAACGTCGCTGCCGACGCGTAGATGGCATCCACGAATGAGATCTCGGCCGGCGCTTCCACCACTCCGACTGCTTCGACCACTACGGCCTTCGATGCTCTGCAACCTCTCACTCCCCTTCTCTCTGTCTCTTTGTAGATCGTGTATTAGGATTTTTAACTACTGGGATTCAAGAACATGTACACCTACTTCACTGTGTACATGTATTCCTATTACTATGCATTCCGATCTGATGAATATGAATAACGTGAATCTAACATTGGTATCGGAGCCAGTTTTATTGAAAAGAAAGATCGAACGAATGAACCAATTTCGAGCGGAAAGAACATGAACGAACCCTAACCTTAACCCCAACATGAATGGATGAATGGGGTCCTACACAGCCCCTCATCCACGGGGCGGCATCCCCATCACATGGGACAAAGACCGAGCCGTCGGCCCTCGCCGACGTGCCGGACTGGAACCCGAACCCTAGATCTAAATCCTTTCGGATAAGAGAAAATCATACCCAAATCCGAAGAGGGAAAGGGGATAATCTTGGAGAACTTCGAATCAAACAAAAAAACACGAATCGGGTTCAACCAAACCCTAACCCTAGATCCTTTTTCGGTGAACGAGTAAAAAAAAGAAAGAAGATAGAAAATGAATCCGAAAGGAGAAGAAGGTCAACCTCGCCGTGCGTCGGGATGTCCCTTCGCCGGCGCGGGAGAAGAAGCTGAGCCGGGGAGCTGGCTCGCTGGGCTCGGCCAAGGAAGCGCCACGGCCAGGCCGCTCGACGGCGGCGTGCTCACCCGTTGGGGAGCACGCGCGCCGGCGAGGGGGCCGACGACGGTGCTATGGTCGCCCCACTGCACGCTTGCTCGCCGTCGTCGCTCTCGGTCGCTGTTGCGCTGAGAAGAGATGAGGTAGAGAGAGGAGAGAGCGGCGAAGAAGAGAGAGAGAAGCAGCGGCCAAATGACCTAGGGTTTTAGGCACCCGCGCGGCGTCGGAGTTTTTATCCGGCCAAAACGAACGCTCGGCCGTCCGATCCGATCCGACGGTGGAGCGTGGTCGACCCGCCCGGTGGCCCAAAGTGGCGTGCAGCAGAAGCGACTTTTTACCCCAGCCCAGAGTTGCGGCTGGTGCGTGCTCACACTGCTGTGGAGAGCTGGGCCGAGCCGTTTTTGCCGTCTGAGCATGCATAAGCTGAAGTGAAAAGAAAAAAAATTGTTATTATTTTCCAGGAGCAATTTTAATGCATATTTTTTGATGAATTTGAATGATTTTGATATAATTTTTTCTGTGCAAATTTTATCCAACAATATTTTGCCAGAAAACAGTAAAGTACTTAGTGCTTCTAGAAAAATAATAATATGAAAAGATTATTAATGTTTCCGCTGTGCATGATAATTATTGTTCTCTTTGATTAAATTTGAACCAATGGAATAATTTAATGTTAAGAGAAGTGATGAATTTCTGATAATTTTGATGAGATTATGATGTTGTTATTTTCTGACCAACGTTGTTAATAACAATATTACAATTTTGATCCATGAGAAATTGTGCATTAATTTTACTTCTGCCCAACGGTGATGTAAAATATTTTGCATGGATGAATTATAAGTTTTAATTTGACCAACGTTGAGTTAAAGCATGAATTTTATATATAAATGTTTCTTACTTACTCTGGTGTGGTTTCAGGAGGCAAATGCATTGTGAACATTGCCAACATCCCGACACTCAATGGGACCAATCACCGTGTGTGGCGGGAGAAGTATGAATTGGAACTTGCATTGGGAGAGGTCAATTTTTCCATCACCTCATCGTGTCCTACTGAGCCAGAGGACCCAATGAGAGGTGAAAATGAATCTGACGCTGATTTCGCTGCTCGAAAGTGTGCTCATGCTGAAATAAGAATGAAATATGACCTTGAACATAGGCAATGGACTCTCTCCAACCGCAAGTGCCTGTTGGTGGCCAAGGCCACCATAGAAGAATAGATAAGGGGCTCAATCCCTAAATGTGCTACTGCCAAAGAATATCTTGAGAAAATCAAGAGTCAGTTTACTGGGTCTACCAAGGCCACAACAAGTTCACTGATTAAGAAGCTTGTGAATGAGAAATTCACTGGTGGTAGCATAAGAGAGCACATTTTGAAGATGAATACTACGGCATCCAAGCTAAAGGAAATGAATTTGAAGGAGGAGGATTTCCTGATTCATTTGATTTTTGCTTCTTTGCCAAAAGAATATGACACCTTCATTGTGAATTACAATATGCAGCCTGAAAGATGGGGCATAGAAAGACTCATCTCAATATGTGCTCAAGAAGAGGAGAGGATAAAGTCCTCATAGGGTGAATCTGCTCATTTTGTGAAGCATATCAAAAGAAAGAACTTTAATGACAAGAATTCTAAACCACAAGGGAAACTTAAGTGGGATAATGCCTCTTCCTCCAATTCACAGGGAAAGAAACCCTAGGATTCTAAGAATCAGCAGTATGGTGGAGCAGAAAAAGATCAGTGCAAGCACTGCTTCAAGAAGGGACACTACAAGAGGGATTGTCCAGACTTCCTGAAATCTCTACTAAAGAAAGGTGATGAATTTATTACATTTGTAGATGAATCCCTATATTTATGTTATGATAAATCCACTTGGTGGGTTGATTCAGGAGCAACTACTCATGTTGCAAATTTCTTACAGGGGTTAAGTGGGACGAGAACCTTACAAAGAGGAGAAAGAACGATTAAAGTTGCAAATGGAGTGCAAGCCAATGTTGAAGTCATTGGAGTTTTTCTTTATAATTGAATAATGGTTTTGTACTTAGACTTAAAGAAGTACTTTATGTTCCCTCTTTGCGTAGAAATTTGATAAGCGTTTCGAAACTTAATGATGATGGAATTGATTGCCACTTTGGTGGTGGCAAGTGTAAGATACAGGTTGATAATAAATGTGTTGATCTTGCCTTCCGACAAGACAAGCTTTATTTATTATCTCTTGCTGAGAATGCGAACAATGTATGCGATGAGAATGTGAATGATTCCCCATCTGCGAATGTAACTAAGAAGCGGAAGAGAATTGATTATGTCTCTTCAAAATTATGGCATTGTCGCTTGGGCCATATTTTGAGGGGAGAATAGAACGATTGGTTAAGGAATCAATTCTCCAGCACTTAGAATTTTCAGATTTAGAACAATGTGTTGATTGTATCAAAGGAAAGTATGTCAAGAAAATTAAAAAAGATACCAAACGAAGCACAAGAATTTTAGAAATAATCCACACAGACATATGTGGTCCTTTTCCTGTGAAAAGTGTGGATGGTTATGACTCATTTATAATATTCACAGACGACTACTCTCGTTATGGCAATATTTATCCAATTAAAGAAAGATCGGAAGCATTGGATAAATTCAAAATATTTAAAGCTGAAGTTGAAAATCAGCATAATAAGAAAATCAAGATAGTACGATCAGACCGAGGTGGAGAGTACTATGGGCAACATACCCCATATGGCCAAATTCCTAGACCATTTGCAAGGTTCCTACAGGAAAATGGCATAGTTGCTCAGTACTCCTCACCGGGGGAGCCTCAGCAGAATGGAGTGGCTGAAAGACGTAATCGTACCTTAATGGATATGGTAAGAAGCATGATGAGTTACTCCACATTACCGATTAGTTTATGGATGGAGGCACTGAAAACCGCCATTCACATACTTAATCGAGTACCAAGTAAATCGGTGCTTAAAACACCGTATGAATTATGGACAGGAAGGGAACCCTCACTTAACCATTTACGTGTGTGGGGCTGTCCGGCTGAGGCAAAAGTGTTTAACCCAAACATAGAAAAGTTAGAATCCAAGACAGTCAGCTGCCATTTTATTGGCTATCTAGAAAGATGGAAAGGATATCGCTTCTATTATCCTGACAGACATATGAAGATTGTAGAAATAAGACACGCTGTGTTCTTGGAGGATAACATGATCAGGGGGAGCATGGTAGCACGAGAAATCAGCCTACAGGAGAAGCGGGTACATGTACCCACTCCGATGGTTGAAGAACCATTCTTCACGTTACCTGCTGTTGTTGCACCGATAGTGCAGGACACTGTAGTGCCAACACCTGTTGCAAGTTCTCCCGTGGCGACAATGAATGAACATGAGGAACCTGTCCTTGAGGAACCTATACTTGAGGAACCTATAGAACCAAATGTTGCACATGAGGAAGAACAACAACAGTCCAATGCGGAACAAGTGCCGGAGGCACCTAGAAGGTCTCAAAGAATAAGAAGATCAGCTATTACTGATGACTATGAAGTTTATGAAACAGAAGAATGTCAGATGGGGGATGATCCCACCTCATTTGAAGAAGCCATGAGAAGCAACCACTCATCAAAGTGGCTTAAGGCCATGAAAGATGAATTGAAATCAATGAGTACCAATAAAGTTTGGGACTTAGAAAATATTCCTAAAGGAGCCAAAATAGTAGGCTGTAAATGGGTCTACAAAACGAAATATGACTCCCAAGGAAATATAGAAATATTTAAAGCGCGACTTGTGGCGAAAGGATTCACGCAAAGAGAAGGGATTGATTACAATGAGATGTTTTGTCCAGTCTCATGTAAAGATTCCTTTATAATTATAATGGCACTTGTAGCCCACTATGATTTGGAGTTACATCAAATGGATGTAAAGACGGCTTTCCTAAACAGGGATTTGGAAGAAAATATTTATATGGCACAACCGAAAGGTTTTGTCGTAAAAGGAAAGGAAAATATGAGATGCCGCCTGAAGAAATCAATCTACGGATTGAAGCAAGCTTCAAGACAGTGGTATTTGAAGTTTGATAGAACGATAAAAGGTTTTGGGTTTAAAGAAAATGTTGAGGACAATTGCGTTTATGCAAAGTTCAAGAATGGAAAGTACATATTACTAATTTTGTATGTGGATAATATCTTGCTTGCTACTAGTGATATCAATCTAGTAATGGAAACGAAGAAATTCTTGTCCTCAAACTTTGATATGAAAGATCTCGGTGATGCCTCGTTCATTTTGGGAATAGAGATTCACCGAGACAGAAGAAAGGGGGTTCTAGGATTATCGCAAAAGGCATACATAGAAAAGGTCCTGAAGAAATTTAGTATGCATGCGTGCAGTCCTTCACCTGCTCCTATAGTCAAGGGCGATAGATTTGGGGAACATCAGTGTCCCAAGAACCAATATGAAATTGACCGAATGAAAGCGGTACCGTATGCTTCAGCTGTTGGAAGTTTACAATATGCTCAAGTGTGTACACGTCCTGACTTAGCTTTTGTTACCGGGTTACTTGGCAGATTCAAAAGAATCTAGGAATTAAACATTGAAAATTAGTGAAGAAAGTCCTGCGTTATTTGCAGGGTACGAAAGGCCTCATGCTTACGTATAGAAGATCTGATTCCCTGCAGATAGAGGGGTATTCAGATTCTGATTATGCGGGAGAAGAAAGAAAATCCACGTCAGGATATGTATTTACTCTCGCAGGAGGGGCTATATCGTGGAAAAGCTCCAAACAAACTATAACTACATCCTCGACAATGTATGCCGAGTTTGTAGCATGCTATGAGGCAACGGGGCAGGTGAATTGGCTGAAGAAATTCATATCCGGATTGAAAGTGATTGACAATATAAATGAACCACTGAGGTTGTATAGTGATAACAATCCAGCGGTACAGTACGCTCACAACAATAGGTCAAGTGGTGCTGCCAAACACATTGACATAAAGTACTATGTTGTGAAAGATAAAGTTCGGGATCATATAATAAATCTTGAGCATATAAGTACAGAGAAAATGCTCGTGGATCCGCTCACAAAGGGCTTACCACCAAACGTGTTCAGAGAACACGTAGCCGGCATGGGTTTAAGGAAAAGCCTATGATTCCCGAACATACGAAGGGCCCAAAGAAAGTTTACATTCCAATACGGAGAGGGGTGTTGTGGCTGTTAGTCTAACGACACTGATTGCTATGACAATGAGACAGCTCTATGCACTAATCTGTAAAGGAATAGGATAGAAGCAACAAAATATGAATTGAAAGTTTTGAGTATGAAATTAAAGAACGAAGAATAGATGAGAGATCAAGGGGGAGAATGTTAGGTTTGATCTCCCACTAGTTAGGCCCAACGGCCTTTTGGGCCTTGTTCTCGCGCCCTGATCGAGGGCGCCCAACCCTATATGGTTGGTGGGCTCCCGTCACACTACGCTATAAATAAAGATGGGGGCCGGTAGGCTCTTTATACGAGGTTCACCTGAGCCGCGACTCCCCACCGATATTTCCCATCCCGATCCGAGAGGGGCGCAGCCAGTGACGGGAAGCCGCCACCATCTCCACTGCGCCACCACTTCACTGCACCGACTCCTCTCTCCACCGAACGTCGCTGCCGGCGCGCAGATGGCATCTGCGAACGAGATCCCGGCCGGCGCTTCCACCACTGCGACTGCTTCGACCACTATGGCCTTCGATGGTCTGCAACCTCTCACTCCCCTTCTCTCTGCTGAAAGCTCTAGTTTGGTTTTGGTGAATTGATGAAACCCTAAGTGCTAACCTAGTTTATCAAGTGATCATGAGATAGGTAAGTGATGAAGCAAATGAAGATCATAGCATGATGATGATGATACCATGATGATGATCAAGTGCTTGGACTTAAAAGAAGAAAGAGAAAAACAAAAAGCTCAAGGCAAAGGTATAAACCATAGAAACTATTTTGTTTTGGTGATCAAGACACTTAGAGAGTGTGATCATATTTAGGATTGATAGCCATACTATTAAGAGGGGTGAAACTCGTATCGGAATGCGGTTATCAAAGTGCCACTAGATGCTCTAACTCATTGCATATGCATTTAGGATCTAGTGGAGTGCTAACACCCTTGAAAATGTTTGTGAAAATATGCTAACGCTTGTGCACAAGGTGATACACTTGGTGGTGTTGGCACATTTACAAAGGAGGTGGTGTTTACAAGGAAAATGGAATGCCTATTTTCTATTGCGCCGGATGCAAATTCTTGTGGTTGGCACATTGGAGCAAGGGTGAAGAAGTTAGAAGTGAAAAAGAGTTGATCGCGAAGACACTGGCGTCGGTCTACTGACCGGACGCTGGGTCTGAAAGCACCGGACCCTGGCAGCGTGTGTCCGGTCAATCTGATAGGTCTGCGCAGTACCGAGGGTATTGCACCGGACGCTGATCTGTGTCCGGTCAAGGTGGACCGGACGTGTCCGATCGAAGAAATACGCCTCGGGGAGCTTACTGGAAACGACCGGACGCTGGGGCTTCAGCGTCCGGTCAGTTTTACCAGAGCGTCCGGTCAACTACGTAGCCGTTGAAATCGGGCGATCGGTGTTTGAAGCCAATGACTCGTGGCGCTTATCGCATGACCGGACGCTGAGGTCCAGCGTCCGGTCAATATGACCGGAGCATCCGGTCGGCCCATGTTCAGCCCAGTGAAGGGGTACAACGGCTCTATTTCTTTGGGGCTCTATTTATAGACCCATAGCCGGCTCAAGCTCACCCTCTTGCACATTTTCATTGATATAGCAACCTTGTGAGCTTAGCCAAAGTCCTCCCACTCATCTCCATCATTGATCCATCATCATTGTGAGATTGGGAGAGAATCCAAGTGCGTTGCTTGAGTGATTGCATCTAGAGGCACTTGGTATTCGTGTTGCGCTGCGGATTTCGCTTGTTTCTCTTGGTGGTTGCCACCACCTAGACGGTTGGAGCAGCGGTGGGGGATTGGCACGAATTGGTGATTGTTCGTGGCCATCTCCGGTGATTGTAAGGGGAGTTGTACCTTCTCCGGCGGAGTGCCGAAAGGTAACTCTAGTAAATTACTCGTGTCATTGAGTTACCTCACTTGTGGGTCGGTTCTTGCGGTGTCCTATCGTGTGGACGAGGTTTGTGAAACACCTCTTAGCCGCCGAACCACCAAGTGTTAGTCGGCACAACGGGAATGTAGCGTGTTGGCAAGCACGTGAACCTCGGGAGAAAATCGATTGTCTCTTGTCTTTAGCATTCTCCCGGTGATTGGCTATATATTCATCTTGTGATTGGTTCATCCCCTACACGTCGATATAATCACCCTACTCACTTATTTATATTCTTGCAAACTAGTTGATATAAGCTCTTTAGTGTAATTAGAATTGAGAGCTTGCTTTATTATTTACATTCATCTAGTTGAACTCTTTAGAGTAGCAAGACTGAGAGCTCTTAGTGGGTAATTACATAGCAAGTTTGTGTGCCTAAGTAATCATTGCAACTAGAGTTGTTGGATAGGTGGCTTGCAACCCTTGTAGAGCTAGAGCAAGTTTACATTACGCTATTTGTCATACTAATCAAATTGCTCTAGTTGATTTGTAGATTCTTAAATAGGATATTCACCCCCCTCTAGCCATACTAGGACCTTTCATCTGCCTCTTTGTAGATCGTGTATTAGGATTTTTAACTACTGGGATTCAAGAACATGTACACCTACTTCACTGTGTACATGTATTTCTATTACTATGCATTCCGATCTGATGAATATGAATAACGTGAATCTAACAGTACCGACTTGCATTGTACATGACTCTCGTGAAGGCCGAAGCTCCTCGCTGTGTGTACTGAACCTGTATGTTCCTAAAGACCAAAAATAAAGTTTTTGACAGGTTGACGATGAATTATTTCAGACTGGTGGCGTATAGTATCTACTTATATTACAAGGAATGAAAAAATGTTTCAGCAAATAAATGAGAGTCGCTCTCTTTTGTTTTCCGCGTCCCTGTGTGGCTGTGTCGTGTCGTATATATAGTCGCTGTCTTTTGTCCTTGTTGTCGTGTGGTTTTTGTTTGGCTTTAGGTTCCGCGTGTGAGGTGTGCATGAGCTGGCCTATATACATATGGTTGTTTGGAGTTGTTTATATTCTTGCTTCTTTTTCTAGCCTCCTTATTCTTGCTTCTTGTGTGGCTATGGGAGACTGCAGCATGCAGGGCATGAATAAACATAGGGGTCGTTTGGATCATTTTATTTTGAGAGAATTAAAATCTATTTAATAAATTAGGCTATTTGGCTTGGAATTACATTCCACCATTTTTCAAAGTTCACATATAAGTCTATCTTAAATTCATAGGGTGGGAAATAAAAATTGATTCTATAGATTATCATCTTATGTTTCTACTTTGCAAATTATAACACTGGCGAACCTACATGCAGGCCAAAGAGGGCCATGGCCCCTCCTTGGTCATTGAGAACTCCATTAAATAGCTGTTAAATTGGTGATTAAAATCAATAACTATGCATATTAAGCACAAATTAGTGTTGATGGCCTCCTCTTGTTTTCCCATCAAGCTCCGCCACTGAATTATAACACGCTCTTCAACTCACACGCCTACAGTAGAAATGCATCACATAAGTATCTCTCTCATACAGCCAACAATAATATACAAATATAATTCATATACAACCATATTAGCTTAATTAATATGTGTCTAAATTATGATTATTAAAATTAATTCAATTCCAAGGATCCAAACGGGGCCTTAAGGGAGTTACTAGCATCCGGACGTCCGGAGCAGATGAGTGTTGACGGTAGTTAACAACCATTATAAACCGTCAATATAACATGCATAAGGGCATAAATATAATCACCAACGAAGGTCTAGGTGTTTAAACTAACAAATTCCACGAGTTTTGGTGAATCTGTATTTTCTGCAGGGTTTATCCAGAAAACCGTCAAGGTAGACCTACATGTCAGATTTAATCACTCTTATCCATAGCGAAACAGATACCAGAAGACTCTAGAAGACTTGAGAGGACTCCACACCGAGGCGGAGCCCGAGTGGCTGCCAAGTGGGGCTGATCGGCCCCTGGGCCCACCTACCAGCCTCCACATCGCAATGTTGGTTCTCCACCGTCTCCTAGGTTGCATCTACGCCGTCCTTTAAGTCGGTTTGATCCAAGGGCTCATGTTAGACGCTTCGACCTATATACCCCCCTCCCTCAAGCAGATAGAGACAAGTTATTTGAGAAGACAAAACCCTAATCATCCTCAGAGCTCCATCAATTCTAGGGCATAGCTAGTTAGGCTAGGTCTAGAGGGAGGCAAACAGGCTTCGTTTGGATTCGTGATCGTGTCAAGAGCGTGGTTTTGTATAATCTTTGTACCCCCTCTCTTTTGTATCTCTATTACTTTTATATGCTTGCTACAATTATTATGACAATATTAATATTCATCTCATTTATGTTCTTCATTATAATGTCCATCGTCTACTTTAATTATATGCTTAGTATAGTTGGATTATCATCATGTTCATGCATAAGTTCGTATAGCGCTCACTCTAAGGATCCATGGGTGGGTGGTCGACATTGTGTAAGCGTGGTGCTTATACGTTGTTTACCTACGGATACACCCTATATTTTGGGTCATGTGGTAGATTACGGACGTAACACTCCCGTTGAGTCCTTTGTAGTCTACTCCTCGAGTGTAGGTGCGCGTAGGATGCAGTTACGAAGGAAGACAAGCTCTGTTCTGAATCTTCCTTAGTAATATGCCTTATGTGTAGATATGACGATGGTCTTAGCAATGATTATTAGGTATAATTGCACTAATCAATGTTTGCTTTGACTTGTAATTACGAATGACTTAGGAATTATCTCTAATATTCTACCTGACCATGCTAATGTAATGCCATAGAAAGAAGTACTCTGAGTGATTTATCATTATCATTGATCAATACTCATCATATATATATATATAACTTATCCTATGACTTACCCCTGTTATGAGTAGAATATTAGTTATGGTTTACTTCTCCATCACTAGTATAAGTTATCAATACATGTCCATGCTAGACCTTCTCTGTGGTAAAAATATAAATAACGATATCTGGAATACTCTTAAGTGAAGTGCTACAATGGTATATTATCTGTGCGCTTGCAGATCATTTTCATTCATATATCTATATATTCTTTCTAGTCACATAAAATGATAAAGAACTGCTTAGTATTATTCTAGTAGTAATGTTATGTAGTACCAACAAGCATCTCTAGCATCATCACTAGAGATGACAACCTAGTAAAGTAATGTTAAGAGATATATGTTTATAATAGGTGGCTACTAAAACAAGTGACAAGTTAATAAATACCAACAAGCTTTTCTGGCGCCGTTGCCGGGGACTAGATTCAACTCGGTTCTTAGTAGCGACGCTAAGGAATGTCAACAATGAGTGCGTCCAACACACTCCATGCATCTTCTTTGCCCCCCGCCCATCCACGCCTGCCGCTGCGCCATATTGTTGCTGCACGCGCATGCACGTCCGTCCCCAGTCTGTCTCGTCCCGCCCCGCACACGTTCCTCGCTCCCGTCCACCTCACCCTGCCCCACACGTGTACCGACCCCGGTTGCGCCCGCCACTCCTTCGCCCTGGCCCCCTCCTTTCTCCGCGTGGGCAAGACCTAGGAGCCCAAATAAGGACAAGCACGCCTCGTCCGCAGGACCCCAGGCACGTCGTGCGCCCATCTGCCATCCCCTGGCTCGCCGTGCCCCTTCCCCCAGCGCCTGTGCCATTTCCCCATAACTCTCTGAACATAACTCTGAAACACGAAACACTTGCAACATGAAACACTAGAATGCAACATAAGTTTGAAGTAGATGAAACATGTGGAACATACACTTGCAACATGTTTGAAACATATGCAATATCCAAATAAAACACTTGCAACATGAAAATACTAACTACAACATCAAAATAAAATACCTGAAACATTTGGAACATACTCTTACAACATATGCAACATCCAGATCGAAACGCTTGCAACATACGTCTGAAACAGATGAAACACTTTGAACAAACGCTTGTAGCATGCCTCTGAAACACTTGCAGCATATGCAACATCCTGATCTACTTTTGCAATATCCATATAAAACACTTGCAACATACCTCTCAAACACTTGAAACATACGTTTGCAACATGCATTTTCAGCGCAACATCTCCTTGTTGCTTGGGAATGGAGGCTTATCGGCATGTGGAGTTCACTGATGTAGAGCTCGTCAGTGGTGCGGAGCTCACTGCTCCAGTGAAAAAGGCCGTGGCAGGTCCCATGGAGAAGGTTGTGGCGGGTCCGTGCGTGTGAGAAGCCCGCGACGGGCGGGAGGCGCGGTGGAGAGGGAGGAAGACGGGCTGACGTGCTTTGGTTCGGAGGAGATGACAACTGGTGGAGTGGAGGTGCGATGGACAGGAAGGCGCGGTGGAGAGCGCTGTCGCTGAGGCGCGCGGCGAAGCGTGGTCGCAGAGAGCTGTTGCGGCGCTGCGGCGTGGTGAGTTTTTTCTTTTTTAAATGGTTGGGGATGAATGGATGAGCAGATGAGATACAGTTGTTGGGCTACGTCGTGGCCCACCATCAACATCTTCCGAATGGACGGACGCCCGTTTTTTCTTTTTTAGAATGGTTGGGGATGAGTGGATGAGCAGAAAAGATACGCGGTCTGTTCGTTTGGCTGTGGCTTGTCGTAAACGATCGTAAATTTTCAGCTGTAACAGTATTTTTCTCTCACACAAACCAGCCAACAGTACTTTTTCACGAACCAGCCAAACGAACAGGCTGACGGTTATTGGGCTACGTCGTGATCCACCATCAGCACCGTCCGAATGGACGGACGCCCTATACCCAATATTACCGTAATCTTAATTGCAATGAGAAGTACAGTACAATTCGGTGTACACTACTCATCGGCCCTATATATATGTACACGTTGATGGCATGCCTGCACGAACACGGTACATGCATGAGCAGCCACGTAGGTAGCGCCTAGTTAGAGTTCTCGATCCAATCTGGATTACTCGACCCATGCATTTCTCACTCTCTTTTAATTAGCTAGCTAGTGTGATCATTAGCTTAGTCAGCTCCATCTGGTTGACGACTAAAATGTCGTGTTGTTCCTTACCTTCCTTCTCATTGCAGCATCCACGTTATATTATTATTATTATTATTACACCAGACTGCAGACGTATATCGGTCGGTCGGGTCGGATGCACATGGAATAATCTGACAATAATATATATAATCCTCATTTATTTTTATTAATTAAACAACCTCCTACTCCTACATACTACAAATCTACAATACACTATGCCATGTCGTTGACATAGATGATTGATTGCTAGTAGTTGGGCAATGCATGCAAACGTAAGAAGAATACGGACTTTTATTTTAAAACTGACCAGGTCTACGATGATACATGCATGTACGCTAGCTTATATCTGATCATATGCAGAGGCTGATCCAGCGGTGGGTTGGGTGGGACTCTTCTCCTACCGTCTCTCGCACAATGGAGCTGCGGGGGGCTTCGTCTGGCCTCTTATGTACCCTCGCCAAGGATTAGCACGTAGGAGACTCAGGGTGCCACACGGAGAAAGTAAAGAGGGGGTTAAACTATAACAGCGGGGAGACGTTACAATAAATTTTGGAGTAAATATCCATTAATTCGTTATCCTTTACGGTGCCACCACCGGGTATTTATAGCACATCTAGTGACGTGGCAAAATTACAAATTACCCTTGCTGGGTAGGGCGTCGTCATTCTACAGGGGCATGGGGCACCTTCAGTCATTTCACATGCCCGTCCCAACCACTCTTACAGTGCCGCCCATCTCGTATCTATAGGACACACCCCGTAGCATGGCAAAAATACAACCCTTGCCGGGCAAGGCGTCATTCTACAGTCATTTCACATGCTCGTTCCAACCACTCTTCTGGCGGCGCAGGGAACGCCATATCTAGGGACCGCCACCTTCTGTCCTTCGTCTCACGGCGTAGCGTTACCCTCGCGAGGGTCCCTTGTCATCTGATCTCATGACCGATGCTCAACCTGCAAAGACACAGGAGCGTAGTTACCTTCGCCCGGAGCGCCGCGCAGTAAGGCGGCGAGGATCTCGCGGAGGATTGCCCCTAGGTCTTGAAAGACGAAGCAGCATCGGTAGCTTCCTTAAGCAAATGGGGAGAAAGGCGGCCGAGGGCTCGGACCTATAGACGAGGCTAGGTTGGGGCGGCGTGTCGGAGGCATCCCCCAACATGAGCTCTCCTCGAGCCCTCCTCCATTTTTATGGAAAAAGTAAGAAGAAGAGGAGAAGGAGCAAATAAAGGAAGAAGAAGGAGAGAGAAAAAGAAAGAAGGGGGAAGAAGCAAGCTCCTCAGCTAGCGCTATGTTCACTTGACTTATAAGTCGTATATTTTTTTAGCTAACGAATATTATTTTTTTCTCACAACAAATTAGTCAATAGTATTTTCAGCCATAACTTATCAGTCAAGCGAACAGGACGTAGGTTTCTAGGCCACACTAATCATATGCCATCCTGATTCGATCCATCCAAAATACCCAACCCCAGCCAGTATATTGGTGGATAGACTCTCATGTCATTATAGTTTGACCCATAACTCATCCAGCTAGAAAACTCTGAAAAATAGCTCGACCCTTATCTTTTTTTCCCCTTATCCGACCCGGCGTAGCGATTGATCATGTCACTCGCTAGATAACACTGTAGTGCGGCGCTTATTACAACAGGCAGCCCCTAGACTCGGTATAAACATTTCTGCTATCATCGCTAGGCAGTAGGGCAGGCCAAACTTTCCGAGACAATGCACATGCACCTCTCACATCACATCCAATAATTAAATTATTATTCGATCCCAACTCCCTGCATGCATGATTTTCATCATACCATTAATTAATTCCATCGATCAGCCAGCAGTTTATTATTCATGTGACAACCAAAGTCTTTGGTTGGTGGAAATACAAATACACCGGCCGGGGAAAAGAAAGTTGGAAACTTTTTTTTTAATGTTTCTTCTTCTTTATTTTTTCATTCTTTTTTTACGAATCATTCAGGTACAGACACAAACGCTCAACACACACGCACACTCACCCCTATGAACACTTCGTTCAAGCAAATGAAATGAGACACCTCGCTCGCCATGACCTTAAAGGTGGCCATGGGCATTTTGCATCTGCCAACTTAAATTTGCCTCTACAAAAAACGGAACATTTTTTCTAAAAGGCAAGCGCCTGAAATCAGTCCTAGGTTCAGACGACGACATTGATCTTTTGACCTTGCTTCAAGATTAGTACATCTTTCTATTAAATCTTCATCTCATGGCTCATAGCAGTTGCTTGAACAGATGCCATTTTTCAGGCACCTGAAAAAAATAACAAATCCCAAAGATGAATAATGCTACCACTGACTTTATTTATTTAACTATTTATTTGTTTGCATCAATCAAGGTCAGCTAACTTCTCTGCCGTGCCACCTTATTTGTGTGTACAAGCAAGTCGCAAAAGCTCGTCGAATTATAGTAGCAACAAAGCAAAGGCCTTTATAGTCAAATCCAGATCAGACCAGCTGTCCACGCGGGCCCCGCATGTCGGCGGTCCAGCCAGGTCACGACGCCCAGTTCCCAACCGAAGCCCACCGCCGGGCCCGCCACGCTCACAGCTCACTGAGGCCTTTTAAATCAGTTGAAGTGTCATGTCAGATGTTCCATGAATTTATATGTGATATTTGATATTAATAAAAAAATAAATTATAGAATTCGTAAATAATTCGTGAGATAAATTTATTAAATTTAATTAATTTATCATTAACATATGTGTTACTGTAGCATCATATTATTAAATCATAGACTAATTAGACTTAAAAAATTTATCTTATAAATTAATAATAAATTATATAATTAATTATTTTTTACTATATATTTAATACTTATGCATGTATATGCAATACAGTATGAAGTAAATTTGACGGGAGGAACTGAACATGGCCTCACTCCAAGCTTCCATTCGCGCACGGGACCTCTCACAAAGACTGAAATCACAATCAGGTCCTTCGCAGCCGCCCGTGTACATAACGCCCTCTTCCACTTGGCCCCTCCTCGTCTCCCTCGCCGCCCGCCACGCCTCACTCGATCGCCGCTCCACCCTGCGCTCGCCTCGCCAATGGCGGACCCAACGAGCTGCCGCCGCCGCCGCCGCCGCTGCGTACGCGGGGAACCATAGCGCCGAACGGACGCGCTGCTGCACCTCCCCCTCCTGCGCGCCGCCGGCGGCGGCCGCGAGCGAGTTCTCCAAGTCCAGGTAACCGCCGGCGGCCGCCCCACCACGAGCTCTTCATTCCATCTCCTCCTCCTCCTCTCTTCTCTGACCTTACTTCTCTGAGTACTCCGATTCACCTTGATATCTACCGTTTCTCTTCCGGCCGCTGCGATTTCTTCCACTGAACCGATTTGCGGCTCTGCAGAGGCGGCATTCGGTTCGCCGAACGAAGAGGGGGGGGGAATCCTATCCCGCCTTGGGAGCTAGGCGCCAGGCGCTATGGCGAGCGAGGCGAAGGAGATGAAGTACAGGAGGAGGGGCAGGGTCCCCGACCCGCCGTCCGAGTACGGGCAATGCAGCGACCGGAGCGGCGCGCTGGACTGGGCCGCGCTCAAGCACGACCCCGCGGAGCTGCTCCGCAAGCTCGACGAGATACGGGACCATATCACCCGCTCCTGCGAGCTCATGGGCCAGCCGCCGGAGCGCCACCGCGTGATGAGCCGCCGCACGGTCTCGCTGCGCCCCTCGTACGCCGAGCCGCCGCCGCCGCCGCACGCGGCAGACCGGAGGCCGCCGGACCACTACCGCTCGCGCTATGCCGGCCGGTACAGGACTGGTTTGGCACCGAGTTCGTATGACCAGCTGCAGCGCTCCGTCTCCGACGAGACGTACGCCAGGCAGCCCAGCGGGCGGTTCCGGCAGCAGTACCATGAGGGGAAGCGGGAGAGCTACGGCTTTGCCCAGGGGAGGCGCCATCACAGCGCTTGCCAGTGCGCGCAGTGCCTTCAGAGCCAGCGGGCGGTGGCGGCGCCGCCCGAGGAGCACATCCTGATGGCCAGGTACTTCGCAGGGCAGCAGGGGCAGGGGTCCTTTCGCTTTGATAGATCCCAGCCAATATCGTCGGAGCTTGACCAGAGTTCGGTGGCTTCATCTCTGTACTCGCACCTTTCCATGTCGAAGAGGAGGGTCGAGTATTTCAGGAAGAAAGCAGAGAAATCTTGCCAGCCGATGAGGGGCGCTGCACCTTTTGTTGTGTGCACCTCCTGTTCCCATCTTCTGCAGTTGCCTCAGGGGAAATTCACAGGCCGGAAGAAGAATCAGGTTCAGTGTGGTACATGTTCTGAGATCATTACTTTCAAGCCTAAGGAAGTGAAAGTTCATCCTGTGATCCCGCTGTCATCTTTCCTTGTATCAAAAAGTGTCAGAACTAGAGGCTCCAATCACTGGGATGCCAAGAGTTCCAGGTGGTATCAACATCAGGATGATGACAACTTTAATTTCTATAAGCTGCAAGCACACGACATCCACCGACAGAAGAAGGATTTTGCTGACAGTATGTCGCCATCTTCTACCGCGAGTTATGATAGAACAGACAGTGAGCATGGGTCAAACAGGAGCATTCAGTTAAAATCAGTGCCTACCAGCAGGTCTAGATTTTCAAATGACCCAAAGGATATATTATGTCAAGGAGATACAGGCAGTCAAGTGGAAGCTTCAGGACAGTGTACAGTCAGTCCACAGGGTCCAATTTTAGTGGACAAACAAATTGATCCGTTCTCCAGTCAAAGGAAAGATTATAGTGGTGGAACTCAAATCAAAAGAAAGGAATATGACATAAATACCAAATCAGATTATGAAGCCAATGCTAGAGATGAAAGTCTCAGTAGGAAATGCATACAGAAGAGCAAAGAAGGCCATAAGGTTGGGCTTGGAGATGAATTCAGTAATGGAAGAACACATGAACAAAAAGGTAGACACGGTAATATTGGCAGTCCTGAAGATGGAATCGTGGGCAACAAATACAAACATAAGACCAGTAATGTTGTTACTAGCAGCCCTGAAGATGAAGATATGAGCATCAAGCATGAACATAAAAGTAGCTTTAGAGTTGAAGAACTTAGTAAGAGAGATGACAAATGCAACAAAAAGGATGGCAGCAATATTCTTGAAGTTAAGAGCATAGCTAGGGGATGTGAACAAGACAGCATCAAAGATGACTGTGGGAAATTGCTGCACTCAGGTAGTAGAAATGGCAACAGAGCAGCCAAGAATGATTCATCAGTTAAGGAACACACAAATTCAATTTCTCGTGTGTCTTCGGAGGCCGAGTTAGATGAGATACAATCTTCAGTTGGTAAGAATGGGGATTCATCCTTTTTTACTGGTTTCCTGAAGAAAGGTTTAAAGGACCTTTCTTTATTCAACCAGTCTGTAGACAGTGCTAAGGTTTCAATCAATGGTCATCCAATCTCTGAAAGAGCTCTCCGGAAAGCAGAGAAGAAAGCTGGACCAGTTGGCCCTGGTTCATATTGGTAAGTCATTTGCTCACTTAGCCATTTAGATTGTGTTCTGCAAAACTTTATTTGTTTAGCTTATTCTCTTAGCCATTCAGACTGTGTTCTGCAAAACTTTAGTTGTTTAGCTTATTCTGCATACAGTCCTACATCACTTGCCCTACTCATTTATATTTTAGCATCATCCACCTTATTCAGACAACACTGATGTTGCTTGCAAAGTATGAAACAATGAGTGAATGGGCACAAAACACATGCCTTTTGCTTTCATCCTTCAGTGAAATTCTTATTTATTAGTGGAAACTTGATGACTTGGTTCAAACACTACTAGAACTATCCCATTTTGATCAATTGTTATCATGCTGGTTTCTATTGCTAGCAGTGTTTTCATTATTGATTGCTTCAAGTGATGTCAGCTGGAACCACACAAAATCATGCCATCTTCCATATCAGCAATAGCTTTTCATTTTCAATATCCTTTCACCAGGAAATCAATATATAACATTTTTTCTTGGCACCTCAGTAAATAGAAAGCTAGTGCTACTTGCTGGACTAACAAAAAACAATTAATTTTTGGTAAGAAATTGCTTATCCATGCTTTAGCTTCATAGTTATGACCATATCACTAGGTATGTTCTATAGTTCACCTGATTCGTGTTCAGATGATATGTTCTATAGTTCATTCGTCTGCATTAACAAGCAATAAATTTAAAAATTTCTAATTCACAGTATCATAGTAATTTACTCAGGACATTCTGTGCAATTATTTACACAACACCTAAAGGACTGAAGAGCATACTGTTCTAGTGATCACAGTAAGTTATGATTTAAATCATTCTCCTTTGATCTCGAATGGAAGTCTACCAACATTTTCTCTGACCCTGTTTTTTCCTTATCAAAGTTGATGCTGAATAATAGCATTTTCACTTGAGTTGAAGGTGCTACTTTGACAAGGGTCTGCCTCTGGACAAAGAATAAATTTATCCTAGAACATGTGTTGTCAAACTATTTTAATGTTGACGACAGTATCTTTGTAAATATCTGGGTTGACATATGAGTACTATGATGAGTAGATTCATTTTGGAGACCAACAGTGTGCCAAGAGACCCTTACCAGTTATTTGGATCTTAAATTAGTATGATGAGCATATCGCCTGTTCTTCTTCTTCTTTTGAAACAAATTCTACTAGATCTTCACTTCTCAGCACCAGAGATGGTTTAAGGGAACTTTAGTTCACAGTGCATTGTGAATTATTTAAAACAAAGTAACACATCCTTTTTGTAATTTAGGTACGACTATCGTGCTGGATTTTGGGGTGTCTTTGGACAAGAATGTAGAGGCATTATACCAGTAAGTTGAACTTTCTGCAAGTTATATTTGCTCAAGCACTGTTTGTTTCCAAGT
Organism: Miscanthus lutarioriparius; assembly: GCA_904845875.1. Lineage (NCBI taxonomy): Eukaryota > Viridiplantae > Streptophyta > Magnoliopsida > Poales > Poaceae > Miscanthus > Miscanthus lutarioriparius. The sequence continues at coordinate 2,024,724 of CAJGYO010000016.1, read as the reverse complement.
CATCACACAATGTTCTTTCCTTGCAGCCATTTATAAAAGAATTCAACTATCCGATGCCCAAGAATTGTGCTGGTGGTAATACTGGAGTTTTTGTAAATGGCAGAGAGCTCCACCAGAAAGATTTTGATTTGCTTGTAGGGAGAGGGCTCCCTCGTATACCTGGAAAGTCATATTCTGTTGAGATATCAGGAAATGTGATCGATGATACGACTGGCACGAAGCTACGTGGTCTTGGAAAGCTTGCTCCCACGTAAGTTGCTTGACACTATATGTATACCCCTTTTCTACTTTTTTGTAGGAAATGTGCAGTAATTAATGCATGACCTCAGGAAACAGTTAGCTTAAGGTGTAACTTGTTTTCTTGAGCAAAACAAAATCTTTTCTGCTCTGTTGACAAAACCTTGAAAAAAAATTGTTCCTAAATAGTCTGTTTTCTGTATTTATCTAATACTACAATGTATAGCAAAACTACAAAGGCATTAACCATTTGTTTACCAATGAGGTTGAGTGTAAACTTTAAGCATAGAAAGGATCACTAATCCCCGCATTTACTTCCTGAATTACTCTAATGTTATAATCGCCAGCTAAGCTTATCACTTCTTTCCTATTAAGGATCTTCCCGCAATGTACTTGAACATTAAAAATACTTGATCGCCAACTGTATCTTGATAAGATTTCTTAATTTGGTGGGAATTTCAGATACTAATCATTTTTCAACATTTAATTTATCAGAATCGAGAAAATGAAACGTGGCTTTGGCATGCACATCCCCGAAGAGACAAAGTAGCTCTATGGATATTTTGTTGCCGCTTTTGTTAAAGTTTTACACCTAGAAGCTGCCAATGGGAGTCCAAGTCTGTTAGCATGGTGACAATGGAAGAAAGTCTTTCATGTCTTGAAGCCTGACCGCGTCGCTGCAATACAGCTCCGGACATTGAGAGAAGAAATGGAGGCATCATTACTCATTCACACCATCGTTCTTGAAATGTCGTTTTTCCATGGCGGCAGCTCCGGCCTACAATTCTTCTGTCTCCCTCTTGTTGTTGGTAGAAGTCGCCGCACCATAGGTGGTAGGTAGCATTTGGAGAATGTATTCATTATTACGGGTTTGTGATACGGTGGTGCAACTCTTCGGCTATATAAATGTACCTGCTTGTAACATATTACACAGGTATGTAACGGCGCATCAAATTTGAAGGGATTTTTGGGTTACAGTTCAAGAAAATGCACAAACATTAACACATGTGTGGTTTTTTATGCAACTTTTAAATTTATAAAGTAGATTTGTATCTATTATTCCTAGCATTTGGTTTATGTTTTGTTCAAATTTTTAGTGAATTTCTAAAAGATACTAAAAACGAGGATGTTACAATGTATACTCTTTCGGTTAGCGAAGGATAGCAAAGGATTCTAAGTCCAAGACAAGTTCTTTGGTCATGTTTCCACTTCTCTTTCTCTCTTTTGCAAGCGATTTCTCACTAGCAGGGTTTTCTCCCCTAGAGCAGCTGCAGCGTTGCGTTTGGAATAGAAGGCTATGCCAAGCAGAGTCCACGTCAAGGAAGCTGTCTGAGCAAAAATCAGGGAAGCTGTCTGAGCAAAATTTGGTCCAGCGTATTGCCAAGCATGGAGCTAGTGAGCTGGGCAACTTTTCTCTTTTCCACACGTAAACCAAGATGAAACAGAGAAGCGAGCAAGACAGGCGCACCATGGCAAACCAATTTTTTAATCAAATCAAAGTCCTTTTTTTTTCTCCTTTGCACCTACTAGTGCTTACTTGAGCAACCGATGCTATAGCATTTGCTAGCTAGCACTACCCACTCCAGTGTATTGCACCCTCCCTAGCCTTTTTCTCTCTCTTGCTAAGCACCCCTAAAATACCAACGCTAGGATCGACGAGTACCTTTACCTTGGGTAACCTCATCGACTAGGAAATGAGGGCGTAGCTACCGCAAAGTCCCCGCCTAGCCGAACTTGGCTTGGGGACTACACCCTAGGGGCCCAGTGACCAGCCAGGAGATGCTTTGACCCTTAGCTCATGCCTCTCCGACTAACAAAGTAAGTTCGAAGGGAACCCACGCCTCAGCCCCCGACCTTGAAGTAGGGACACTTGTATCGCTCGGGACCCAGGGGGAGGGCAGGCATGATTTCTTTTTCCACAACCTACAATGACAATGAGAACAATATCTGCGATGGGATAGTCATGCCCCTAAGGGCGTCCCAACAAGATGATTTATGCTAGCTATTTTAGTGCTAACTGTACTAAGAATCCAACGCGGAGGAGAGAGAAGTCTAGAAAGTGAACTCGCTAGCGCTTGTGCACTCGCTAAGATCGCACACTCCCCCATGAACACCGAGTCTCTGCCCTCCCACGCACTTTTCATGTTTGCATGTCAGAGCTTCCTACTTTTATTTTTTCTATTCACTTGTACCTCCACCTCAGCTGGCGAAGCCGTCAGCTCCGTTGTGGACGCCCTAAGTACCACGGACGCACTTGAAGCATGTAGCACAGGGTACAACACACCTAACCCAGCGGAGCCTTGTGTGCAATAGGAAGACACGACATACCTTGCCAACCACACTGGTGCCTATTTTACTAACCATGACGTGGGTGTGGCCATCCCCAGTTGATTCTCCCATGATCTCCTCCACGACCGCGGCAGGATGGCGACAGTAACAAAGATAATATAGAGATGAACACTAGTCCGGGGGGCCACTCAAGGATGTCCGACATGTAGGAACCTCTCTCTTTCTGTAACCCTATCTCCGGCTATATAAGGGGCGGTAGGGGATGCCCTTCTTCATCTTCGAAGCCTTCACAGTCCATAGAGTGTTTGACTAGTCCTACTCTCAGAACTCTCAGACTCTCTCACCTGTTTGTAACCCTTTCGAGCAGATGTAGGGCTTTTGCCTAAACTAGAATAAATCTTGAGTTCTCGAGTGCTAAGACATCCGAACCAAATGCATAATCACAAATTTACTAGTTGGATGTATGAAACACCGACAGCTGGTGCGTCTGGTAGGGGCTTGTCGCATGTTTCTCGACGTCACCAAGTTTTGGATGGTTCCTTTTGTCAGGAAGGAAGCATCCGTTTTGGGAGCTTCGACTTCGCCATCGGCACCGAGGGAAGTCTTAGTCTCATCTCCACTCCGAAAGCCTAGACTTCGTTGCTAATGATTTTGGTTACCAGCTGCTCCATGACTAGGCACTGTGTGCCCTGGCTAGAGGAGGTGTCATCGCATCCCACCCATGACGATAAGATTCTTATTGGCATCGATGTCGAGATGCTCACTCATTGTATCGATGCTCACCTCGGGCTAGATCCCATGCTTGAGGACAACCGATATACTGACTACATGTTGGTGAATATTTTCACCCATCTCTCCGGTGGAGCAGCTCTGCCACCAGAGAACGAGTTTTGGGACCTACAGGTCATGTTCCCACTTGGTTAGTTGGTGCTTAGGCTAGTTTAGGATACATTAGCCCTTTTCTTTCTTAGGTGTTACCATATAGTTTAGTGAAGTTTACATACCTTTTTTCTATCGATGCTTGCGCGCACCGAAGGTTGTACATTCCAAGCTTGTAAGTCAGTGAGATCACTCCAACCGTGTTTGTAGAGTAGCCGCCAGTGGTGTACGAGGGAGAAGAGGCCCTTGGTGTCTTGGCTAAAGCTCTACTAAGTGAAGATGACAGAGAGTGGTCCATGAGAGGCTTGGTAAGATCCACTTGTGTGTGGGGGAAGGCCTATGAGCAATCCACAGAGTTACCCGATCGAGAGCTTGTCCTTATGAATGCTTCATTGTGAGGGGATCCAATGAGGACTAGTGAAAAGCACTAGAAAAATCATTGAGCGAGAGTTTGCATACTCTAACCCTTTACATTACACACTTTATATTCATTCATTCCTTTGTATTGTTACCTTTCTAGTCTAACTATCTAGGTTAGTTGATAGGATTAGAACCTATGGTGCTAGTCTTTTTGGCATTAGAGATAGCAACACTTAGAAAAACATTGTTCACATATAGATAGAAGTTATGTATGTTTTTATAAGTGGTTTTTGACCTTAGTATTTAAGTGAACAAATTCACCTCGCTCAGGTGTCATGGTCCATTGAATTGGTACCAAAGCTGGTTGGCTCAATTTGAACCTTTGTCTTCACCATCGTTGAGCTTTTTTATGCTTTAGAGTGGTCAGGATGGAACCTAATAGGCCCCTGCACTTTGACAACACAAACTTCTCCTATTGGTGTGTGCTATTTAGAAGCAGTTGATTCAGGTGTTTTGAGAGTTAAAGTGCCAGGATGAAACCCCTAAAGAATCCCAAAAAACTAGCGCTAGTGACAAGAAAGAACTTCAACTCAAAGCTAGAGCTAGAAATTGCATCTTTGAATATATTAGCATTGACGTGTTCTATCAAATCTATATGCTCACATAGGTAAATGAAATTTTGTTAAAATTGTAAGGGCATGACGATATGGTGGATGGTGAGGCGGGCAGCAATAACAGTGAGCCAGGCCCAGGCAGCAAGAACAAGCCGAGAGCTACGATGCTCAATGGTGAGGAAATGTTGGCGGATGGTGGATTTTTGCTCAAAAGAAATAAGGAGAAAGGGGAGTGGACAAAGAAGCTAAAAGCATGTGCCCATTCTTTCGTTGTTCTTTCTGTTGTTTATTCGATCATTGGCATCAAGAAACCACTCACACCACGTTTTGGTTAGTCTACGTCGATAGCAGGAGTCGCTATTGTGCCATCAGTTCTTGTTCGAATTTCTTGTTCTCTCGATCGTTGGCATAAAAATAATGCTCTTACACCTTGTTGCATCAGTTCCTATCTGCTGATAGAGACACAGAGGGCGCAGATACAATATTTGTAGGATGACAGTGCAGAGGATGTGTTTGAAAAAATTCATATTAGAATTCACCGCACAATCATGCTTGTTGTGGGATTAGATACCGAATTTCGTTGAAGGGATGAGGTGCTTGATCCTAAGGGTGCTTCAACCTCTAAACAGTTACATTATGAGCAGGTTTGTCGGATTATGAATAGAGGTGATGTGCTGTAGATTGGGATTGTGCTTGCAAATGAACTCTTCAAAAATTGTGCCTCCAAAGATATTTTAGTTTAATCTATTCTTCGATCAGTCCACCAGAAATCCAAACAACAATTGAAGTTTATCAGTGATGTTGCAAAACTTAATTTAGACGAGCATGCCAATCGGGGCATCCCCTCTCTCGCCTCTTTAGCTTGCTTATTGGATTGTGGCGGCTTAGTTGTCTTTAAGTAGGTATGTTTTTCTATGTTAGCCTCAGCTAACACTCTTGTACTTATTTCTTTTGTTTAATAAAGCACCACAGAGCAAGCTCCATAGTTTCATTTAAAAAAATGAGAAGTTAACATGTAGTACTTATCATAGACATAACAATTTCGGCTATCTAATCCGAGAAATACAAGATGTACTCTTCTACCTAAGAGCTGGATTGCATTTATATCTGCTGTCAAGTTGTATTTCCATAGAAGCATGATATGAAACTCTTCCATGATCTTAGAATATGCTACATGTCACCACTACGAGTGCAAGACCAAAAGGGAGAGAAGGTTTTTGTTGGGACAAGGGTCCCGAACAAGTTAGAGAGGAGAGGTTGGGTAGTGAGGAGAGGTGAGAGCTAGGATTTAGGAGCAAGGAAATGAGAGTGGGGTGAGAGAGCCTCCTTGTCCTCGTGCCCTTGGGCACTTATATAGACAATAGTTATTTACAAGTAGCTTTTTGGTGGGGTTGGATTTTACATGACACTACACTATCACCTATTTGAGCCTCTACCCAGGGACGCTTGGGCCATACACCTCATGGGCTCCCCCAACAACACTATACTAGAACCTATCTAGGCATCTTCCAAATGGAGGCTTGACCCAAATACTGCATGGGCTCTCTCAACAGTAGCTCCTTAGCTACTACTCATGGACAATACTACATGACCTAGTATATGCTCATACTAGAAGAGACATAAATACAATTGGAACCATAGTCGCAAGGATCACCCTTCGCAACCTACATGTGCACGCTTCACTAAAAACTCCATTCTAAAACCCCTATGGGAGAAAAGAGCACACACACAACTCTATTCTCTACATATACTAACTCCCAAAGCTTCTAACTCCAAGTGCCTTCATGTTGATTTTCCCAATATCTTCATCCTTGGGCTTCAGCTCCCCCGCTCGCTTTTCCTGACTAGGCCTACCGGTTTCGCTCGGTGCGTAGATCTTCATCTCCGGGACCTTCTCGGTGCGCAGCTCTTCGCTTGAAGACACATCCTCTCTTTGGGAATGGGTGTAGTCATCATAGTCAATGTGGTCCTAGATGAAGGTTGCCATGAAGCCTCCAAATCTTCTCTCACGTGCGCTGCGCAAAAGATTTCACCGTCCAGAGTTATCAGTCCTCTAGTATGCTCCCCTAGCCCCTCTTGGATGGTGCTCGTGATCGAATATTTAGTCATACTTGGTGTAGTCAACGTAGTCATAGTAGCCATAGTAGCAGAAGTAGATGTCCAACCAAAGTTGTCAGTGAGCCCTTGAGCCGAAGTGATTGACGAAGGTGAAGGTAGCACTCTAATTGAAGCACAATGTTAAATCATGGGTGAGGAACTAGCCCATTTAGCTAAGGCGGATTGCTCAGTATGGGCCTGCGAGCCCAAGCTGCCGATTGGGTGATGGTGTATAAAATCAGCAAGGTTTGTACAAAATGAAACATGGAAGAACTACATTATGAAAGAAACCTGAAACCACCCTACCGGTTCTTCTTCCTCGCATCTATTCTTGTCGTTTCTTCTTCCAAAATTCTCCTGCTGAGTATCCCCTTGTGCATTGCGGTTGAGGACTATAACAATTGGTATCAAGATCTATCTTGCCAGTTGCTTGATTTTTCCCTGCCCTGTTCGTGATCCTTGTCCCAAGTCCCAACAATTTCTAATTAATGGGAAATGGGCTAGGAGTTGACCAAATAGGAGAAGCCCATGGAGCCAGCTCTGATGCGTATCTTGCTATGACATGTTAGAAGAGTATGATTATGAGCAATCCACTTGCAGCCACGATGATCTCACAGTTTAGAAATACTATCTATGGGGTTGCTGAGGCATCCACACCAAGGTTTTTTTTTGGAAATTAAAATTTATCGGAGGTCATAGATAATCAGGATAAGCATGATATATCAGAAATATCGGACCAAATTCAAAAAATTCAAAATTTTTCAAAAAAAATTGTAGAATTTGACATTGACTTAAAACTATTCCTAAGCTATTAAACATTACTTGTTCACAGATAAAAACAAGAATAAAACATTATGAGTGCATTAGATAGGTTCTACGCCGAATGTTGCTAAGTTCCACATATTACAGTCCATTCTATAGCATATATAATAAGGCCCACTACACTCAATAGCACATATTACAGTCCATTAGATCATATTACAGTCCATTAGATAGGTAAGTAGTCTCAAATTCATTACAAAATATAGGAGTGCACTAAAAGCTAACAGCACATCCACTGAAGTGTGCCATGCACCATCCAGATCTTTTCCTTTGATATTGAGCCTACACCTTAAAAAATATTGAAATAGACAATTTTCAAACTCAATGAAATAAAATCACAATGACAATGCTGATGTTAGCATATAAAAGGGCCATCTAACCTTTTATAGGCCGTAGATGTTCTTGACAATCGGCTTTCTTTTCCTAGTTGATCTTGGGCGTAGTGGGGTTGGTTCCCCATGATTAACACCTACAATGTCAAATATAAATAACTCAAGAGCATAATTGTAGGATACAAAATCAACTATCACCACATGTATGCATTTTTATGTCACATGTGAGTTGATTTTAGTCACCTGAATGACCTGGTACATCTGTACCAGCTGTAGTACCCACCGCTTCCATCACCAACATCATTATCACCTTTGCCCAAAAAAAAGACAGACCAACATTTAAAATAATAACTACAGTCTATTGACAACAAATCCAAATTGCTGAAACTAATTTAAACTCATCATCACCTTCATCGTTCGAACTGCTGTCCCCTGACTCGGCATACACTAGGCTACCATGTTCTTCTGAAGAAGTGTCATAGTCATCTGCAATACATTCATCATCTTCATCCAATTGCATCTTCCTTTTCTTTTTCTTGCCCAATTGCATCTTCCGCTTAAATGCAGCTATCTCTTCATCGTCCATGTGTAAACTTTCAATGACGAAGTTGCTAGGTGTTGACCAATCATCATCGCTATCATCATATTCATCAAGAATCGGTGTAGACTCACTCATAGAATTGTTCAGCCACTCTATGATTGGGTTGCCTTTATCATAAAGAGTAAGATATATCATCATGCTACATGGATCATGATCTTTTTCTTGAAAGTTACGAAAAGTCGACTTCAATTGTTGGATGCACAGCTTCAGATTATAATGCACGTACACCAATTTCTCTAGCTTGTCATAGCCTAAACGATTTCTTACTTTTGTATGCACCAAAGCAAACGTGCTCCAGTTTCTTTCACACCCACTTGATGATACACATGGCGAGACAATGCGCCTTGCAATCCTTTGTAATTCTAGATACTGTCCTCCATAAGAACCCCACCATTCAGCTACAATTAATTAAAAAATTAACTTGCGTGACTTACAAGAACATGATCACTATCGAGCAATTTATTTCGAGATATTAGTTGCACACAGAGTAACAATGAGATCGATTACACCTTTGGTTACGCCATTTAGTGCTGACCACCGAGCTTCTGGGGTTCCAAATAACCCTCTCTTTTCAATGAACCGAGAAAATTGATCAATCGTAGCTGCTGCTTTTGAAGTTGACTTTGCAAGCTTCTTGATTGCCATGGTTACAACAAATTGGTAACTTGACTTTTTTTGCAAGGTTTGACCTGTACAATTCTGAAGGATCAAGTGCAGCAGCTACAAAGGTAAAGAAATCACTAATATTAGAAAGATAAGAACTGAAAGCGACATTACAAATTTAGAATGGATGCAAAGAAACATTGATTGAACAAGTTTGAGATCACCATAGTGTTACTGCATGAATAATTGTTCCATTGAGAATATATCGAAGCCTTTTTACTTGATCACTTGACTACCTTCTTATGAAAATTTCCTTTACCATGTTTTATTTGTTTTATTTTACCAGTTATCTCATTATACGTCTGTATCATCTTTGGAAGGAAGCCAGATATAGTATAATTCTTTTGTTGATCAGCATAGCGAAGAACACAGAAAAGTGGTCCAACAACTTTCAAGACCAATTCCATCTTTTTCCACCACACCCTATTTGTCAAGCAATCATATGCAAATTCATGGTCTGGATCATTTCTCCATTCACTGTTTTTCCACTCAGGAGAGACCATCCATGCCTTGAACTCATCCTGCCTATCAAAAAAACTTTGCAAGCACAAGAACATTGTGCCAAATCTAGTGGCATTCCACCGGACCAGCTCTCCACCAATCTTCTATCTCATCATAGCATGAAGTCTGTTATGGTTATAGAAAAAATTACATGCGACCATTGCAAAAGATCATAAAGTTAATAACACACATCATATTGTTGCTTGTCCATGAATCACACATGAGGGTGACTCCAAATCGATCCCAATCTTCCCTAAAAGACTTCATGTGAGCTTTCAAGTCATTAAAGTTCTGTTCTAGCAATGGATCATCTATATCTTTTCCTTTTGGGATAGGCACATCACCAAGTTGTTGAGTCAATTTAATTGCTGATCGAAAGTAGGGGCAGTCAGCTTTCCTTCCAGGAACATCATTGGCATGGAACCACTTAGACCAAGTTTTCGCAAGCCTAAGCGTGGAATCCCCACTAAGCATAGTGTCAATTCGAGGCTATAAGGGCGCCTTACTACGTGCCAAGTCTATGTCAAAGGGAGCTTTTGAAGAACTTGGGTTATGGTAGAAACTGTGAAGCGAACTTTGTCTAGTGGAGGCAGCAGCCCCACTGCCACTGCTACTTGCCTTGCCTAAGGTAGCGGACTTACTCCCACTGCTACTTGCTTTGCCTAGATTTGAAAGCCCAGTACTAGTGGCACTTCCCTTATGAAACAGAGGGCTGCCACTTGACCCACTTGGACTGGCAGTCCGACAAATACCACTACCACTTGCCCTATTCTTAGGAGTTGAGCCAATATCCATCAGTGAGTTTTGCATTGCCATCTCATACTGTGCCTCTTCGTCAAGGCTAGCTAAAGTTGTTCTATAATCATGTTCCATGAGTGCCTTCTCAATATAGAGACGACTTTCCTTAACATCTCTCTTCTTTTTCTTCGCTAATGCTACTTGATCCAGCAATATTGTCTTAACATTAGGTGGCACATGGGAATATGACTTCACGTTACCAGATATTGCACACAAATGCTCCATTAAGCAGGTCTTCCCTCCACTTTTCTGGCCTGCAGAACAGTAGCCACACTTCCAGTCATTTGTACCCGACTGTGTCCCATGGCTCCATGTATCTTCAATTGGTCCTTTCAATTTTATCCGCCTCCCTAAAAAACAGTGTGATCCATCGTTAGAACAGAACAATTCATGGATGAAACATGAAACAAAAAAGGGTATTTTGCTACACACACAGACCTCCAAGAGTAACCACATATGTGTCGACCACACTTTGGATGGCTTTCTTGCCGTTCTTTGCCAGTACTTTCCCTTGCCACTTTGCTATGGCATTCCATCTCTCCTAGAATTTGTCTCATAATTAGGATTGAAACATGTTGTATCAAAATTCCTAAAATAAATTTCATTTTATACAAGAGTAATTATTCATATAAAATTGCGGGTTGATACACGCTTCGCTTAAGTGTACTATTCTCTAATCCACCAAGTTGAACAAATAAAAGAAATTATTTTGTACTCAAACAACATCCTAGAATGATTCAAAGACTAATTATTCAGCTAGCAAAGCACCACTGCACTTCTCTACCATCTACCATCTATTGCTTTGGCAAGAAAGTTAAATCCTTGAGTAGAAAAGAAAACACACCAAACTCTGGACTCTGAGTCTTTGAAACGCTTTGAAAGGCGTGAAGCTCACCAAGAGGTCCCCTGCCGCGATGGGCGCTCGAGGAGCGATTCATGGCGGTGGCGGCGCCTGCGCCAAGACGCCACCGACGCTGCCCGCCGTTCATTGACTTCGTGCGGCACCGCGGGGTGGATTCGTGGCCTCGTGGGTCCAGGCTATGGCGGCGGTGGTGCCATGAGCGTGGCTGTGCCTGCGTGAGGGGAACAAATGGGATTACGATTGGATTTCTAGGGTTTGGGGGGATTTTGTGGGCTGGGAGCCTGGGAGGCGCTGTTGGACTGTCATGGCAGGAAGTTTGGGCCCATCTGCTGGGGAAGAGGAAAAAGCCGGAAAATTGGCTGATACCTAATTTTTATCGGGCCCCACCGATAGAGACGATATTCCGGAAAAATCCATGACTTTCGGCCGACAAAAATTTCCTTCCCTTGGGATGATAGCAGAAGTCTAGGTACGAAACAACAACTTTGACAGAGAGGCTAGAATTTTCAGTTGTTCTCTAATTGCTGCCAACTAGTTGTGTCAGTCGAGGTTTGCTTTGGTAGTGGTGGTCATTAAACGGCAATGCCATCTCCTATGACGTGATGCGCACGGAGGCCACACTCTCAGGTCCAGTGGAGGTTGGTTTTGCCATATCCAAAATCTGATGTCGAGAGGTCGTGGAATTTCATTGTGTGGAACAAAAAGGATTGCATCCAACATACTTGGCTTGCTAACATGCTTAGCGATAATGGAGTTGTTCTAAATCCAAATGTGTTATGGTGCACATCAACATCAAAGCCTTTGCTATCTGGTGAAGGCTCTAAGCAGCTCAGACAGCCTTCCCTTGAAATTAGTAGGCTTCTTCGCTCTGGCGGCTGCATATTACCCAAATTTTAGAGTGCTAAGTATCATGTCACAGAAAACAAGTCGTGTCGTAGGGCCGTAATCACACTTCGCCACCTTCAGGTGCTCTGGAGTCAGGAACCCAGAGAAGGGTGGCTCCGGTTTTGTGATCTGACCGAGTGCCGAACAATGCGCTGTTCCTTTTTTCTTTCGGATAAATTCTTTGTGTGTCTTGCTGCTATGTACCAGCAAGTGTGAGATGTGAGACAGATAAAAAGGTGGAGTAACAAGTAGAGAAATTCCCAAGTGTGAATGTCTTGCTACTCTGTACTAGCAAGTGCAGAAATTCTTCTCTTTTCATTAGATAGAGAAATTCTTTGTGTGGCTTGCTACTCTGTTCCTTGCTTAGGCCTTGTTTGGATGCGTATGTATTTATTTCAATCCATATGTGTTGAAGTGGATTGAAGTGAAATTAAACTAAGTTTCATTCCAATCCACTCCAGCACATGTGGATTAAAGTAGATACACATACATCCAAACAAGGCCTCACATTGTACGAAGCAATTAATACTCCCTATTCTCCACATTACAATTCTCGGTGAAAATGGCATAACACATGTATAGGTAAAAACAGCTTTATTTATCATTTAGCAATTTTATTTGTTTGGTTATTAGGTAGGTAGGTTGAACCGTTAGCTAACGTTTAAAATATAGACATTCTATGCATAAAAAATAGAAACAGAACATTAGCTCACGGTGGTGAAATTTTGGTACCCAAAGCTAGGATAATCCGATTTGCTCATCTAGAAAAAAAACGAGGCCAAATACAGCACACACGGAAGGGGGGAAACTGAAATAGAAAAAAACATGAAAAAATTAATTAAAGAAGAAAAATAAAAGAGAAAATTAAAACGAAACAAATATGGGGTGAAAAACGAAATGCAACGGAGAAGACTGAGACGGTAGAAAAACAGAAAACACGGAAAAAAGAAAAGAGAAAAAAACAAGTTGTGACAAAACGCATGTGAAAAAACATGGACCAAAACGGATGGCCGGGTGAAATATTAATTGGGCTTGGCCCATCATACACTTTAATTCCTTTTGGGCCTCCATTCTTAGCATTAGGCACTATCTTAAACAATATGTCACCATTCAAATTGTTCACGGCAATACTTTTATTTGGAATCAACCATGGTGCCCTATATGGATAGAAATGTGTGATCGCTTAAATCTCGAACAAACAACTTATCAAATTCCAAACACGGTTTGTGATTTATGGCAGCCTAACTCTAAGGATTGGGACTTTGAAAAAATTGTAAGTCTGTTTGGCCAACACACTATGGAAGTCCTTTTGCAGGTTCCGGTGATTGCTGGTGATGGACCCGACATTTCTTTGCTGGAAGCTGAACTCAGATGGACTTGGCTCTTTCAAGAGTGCTTACAAAATGCTAGCAATGCAAGAGGCGGCTACTTCACTTCCCACAAACATCCCTACTCAGGTTGTGCAAATTCTTAGGCAGGTTTAGGTTTGGGCTAACAAAACCATGCAACCTCGAGCCAAAACTTTTGCTTGGCGACTTCTCAGGCTTGCACTAGGCACTGCAAGCCGGATTCATAGAATTATTATTCCTACCATTGAGGAAACATGCTCGCGTTGTGGCTTGATTGAAATGAGGCCCATTTGTTCTTTGAATGCAGTTTTTACTTTTACCAAGGTGCAGTGGTTTGGTTTGGCTCGACGTTGGGTCCGAGAACCCATGCGTTTCCTGCTTCTCAGCAGGGCTTGTCGCTTAGAAATAACATATATTTTCTTTTATGGTGTTGGATAAAAATACTTGTTATAGATCTACACCGTTCTAATTTTAAGGGTTTCTTTTAATTTAAAGTTGTTAGTTTTCTTAAAAATAATATAAAGTTTCAGTGGCATATAATTCTCGTTTTGTTTTATTTATTTATTTATTTATTATTACACCATGTTCTACGGTGCTGCCTGCGTCACACTGATATACGGTGCTGTATGTACTGCTGTGTGTGTGCCAAACAAATCAAGGCCATGTCGCCAGCACCAGCAGGAATTTTCGAAATACACAAAGATGGGGGCAGCGTGCTCGAACCTCGGAGCCAGCCTGTGGCTCTGTGCCCTCCAGCCTCCAACAACCGCTGGAGGGTCAACGCCTAGCCCGCCCGGACGGCCTCCCTCCTCTCCTAGGCCAGCCTGAAGACCAGGCTCCTAGCTCCTAGCTATTAGCTGTAATACGTAACTGACACCAACTGCAAGCGCAGACGTGGACGCATCCATCTCTCCCGGTTCGCCGGCCCGTGCGCCACGCCCACGCTCTGTCCGAGCGCGGACCCAGCAGCTGTTCGTCACCATTGTCTTTATTATTGATGATGAAAGAAGCGATGGTGAATAACCCGGCCCAGCTGCGACGGTGAGTCAGTCGGTCGATCCTGCAAGCACGGCAGTGCAGCTAAGCATAAGCAAAGCCATGGCGAGCACCGGGGGCACGCCGTTCCTGCTGTCGCCCGCGACGGGGCACGCCGCCACGCCGTCCTCTGCGATCTTCAACGTCGAGGCCGTGGGCGCGGGCCTCGGCACCGGCGCGCACCACGGGGCCGCCAAGTCAACGCCCGCTCCCGACGCCGGCGCCGCCTTCGTGCTCGAGTCCAAAGGTACGGTGCGGGGCGCTTTGCCATGCTTGCCTGCACATCCTCGATCCATCCATCTCACTCACGTCGCCGCCGCCGATTTCGCGGCGGCACGTACTTCGCTTGCTCGCTGCCGACCTTATAGCTTAGCTTGTTGTCTGGTGGTCCGGTCCGGCCGGCCGGCGCAGGGACGTGGTGGCACGCGGGGTTCCACCTCACGACGGCCATCGTGGGGCCGACGGTGCTCACGCTGCCATACGCGCTCCGGGGCATGGGCTGGGGGCTCGGCCTCGCCGCGCTCACCGCCGTCTTCGCCGTCACCTTCTACGCCTACTACCTCGTGTCCAGGGTGCTCCACTACTGCGAGGCCGCCGGCCGCCGCCACATCCGCTTCCGCGAGCTCGCCGCCGCCGTCCTCGGTACGCACGCACGCACGCAGCCGCCGTTAGAGATGACTATTAGTTACTGACGGTCCGGCCGGCCGGGGTGATCGATTGATTAATCTGTTTCTTCAACTAAGGATAGGGATGGGTGTTCTACGTGGTGGTGAGCGTGCAGACCGCCATCAACGCCGGCGTCACCACCGGGAGCATCTTGCTTGCCGCCGACTGCCTCAAGATAGGCCTTTTCTTTTTCATCAGTCCATCCATGTTTTCTTCTTCCTTTGAGTCTGCACCAAGTTTTTAATTTGCTGCCGTCATCTAATTTCTCTAATGTTTATGCTAGTAGTTCGGGAAGAATAAAGAAAACAAAAAATAGTATATTTTTTTGAAACAAAAAATACAATATTTCTGGTTTAGCGATGAGTTGACTTTGGAGTCATACGACATCTGATGGTGACCTAGCTAGGATTTGGACTTCTGCCTTCCATGCCATCCCAGGGGAAAGTCAGTCAGCTTACATAGCTAGAAGGAATGAAGGATTGATACTTTGCATGATTCTGTGTCAAATCAGCTATCAGCCTGTTCGGTTGGCTGGTTCGTATCGTTGCTGGTTCGTTTATGTAAGAGAGAAATACTGTTGGTTGGTTCACGTGAATAGTGTCCATGTGAGGAGGCTGGCCAGCCCAGTCAGCCAGCCAGCCCCAGCCGAACACGCTGTATATAAACTGTGTCTGAATACGGCTCGATTCTAGTTTTTGGAGGCATGCATCAACATATATCAAATTATCAATCGATGATGGGCTCAGTCTCACTATATATCTTTTTTTTAGACAAAAGGGTTCCCCCGCTTTATTACCATAAAGGCCCTGTTCAATTCGCTGAAAAAATAAGTCGAAACACTGTTCCAACTGATTTGTTGTGAGAGAAAAATACTGTTCTAGCTGAAAAAACCAGCTGAAAAGTAAGGACCAAAGCGTTTCGTAAACGTTTACAGAAAGGCGTATCGGCGTGCCCGCCAAGGTTTAAAACTGTCACAGACCTACGAGCCTAAAACACTCCTAGAAATCCCAGCAACATTATTACAGTTTGCCATTGAGAGATCAGACTGAATCACAACGCTTGAGTCCTGCTCCAAAGACTGAGAAACCAACGTCACCGGTCTTGATGGCGTCTCCTCAACCAAGCAAAGTCTTGGCGGCTGAAGAGCTTCGTATTCCAGCTTTCTGATTATCAGCTCCACCGAAGAACCCAATTCTTGGTCGAACATCGGGCTCCATCTTCTTAAAAACCTGGCAACCCACAGAATCAGCGCTTTTTCCCCTGTCCACTTGAGACCCTGAAAACAAATTTTGTTATGGAAATTCAAAAGGCCCCAGAGGGCCGCTGAAGAAATAATATTATGGCATAAGTGTTTTTTATTAGCAATCCATAAAAGTTGCCACGAATTCAAAGTTCCATTCACCCCTCAAATCAAGAATCTCGGTTATCAATAGCCACAACCTTTGTGCCACACAGCAATTAAAGAAAAGATGATTCATCCAGGCTCACTAAAAAAAGGTAGGTTTTATCATAAACTTCCCTCCTCTTGGCAAGATTGTCTCTAGTTAAAATCCTATTTCAGGCCAAGAGTCACAGAAAAATTTGTACTCTTGGTGGAATCTTAAGTTTCCAAACTACATGTTCATAAACAGGAGTTACACCCCTATGACTAATAACTGCATAAAGTGATTGGACTGAAAATTTACCATTAGAGTTAAAACTCCAAACTATCTGATCACTATCATCCTGAAGATTTAAATCTTCAACTATATTTAGCAAATCATACCACATACCCATCAACTGTTCAGAAACATTTCTCCTGAAAGTTAGTCTCAAGACTTGTCCATCCCATACTTGACTAATAGTCTTACCTTGATGCTCATTAATTACATATAATGGCCAAAACTGGATGGCCAGACTTGAGTTAGCCCTTGTTTAGTTCGCGAAATTTGGATTTTGAGGCTACTGTAGCACCTTCGTTTTTATTTGGCAAATAGTGTCCAAACATTGACTAATTAGGCTTAAAACGTTCGTCTCGCAATTTTCCACAAAACTGTGCAATTAGTTTTTCTTTTCGTCTACATTTAATGCTCCATGCACGGGCCGCAAACATTCGATGTGACAGGTACTGTAGCAACTTTTTGGATTTTGGGGTCCAACTAAACAAGGGCTTACCAAACCACTGATCCTCCCAAAACCTAACTTTCCTGCCATCACCCACTTACCATTTTATACCCATTCTTGCTGCTTGGAGTGCCCACATAACTCCTTTCCAAAAAGGAGATACTGAAGTGTCATTACAGCAAAGAATGTTAGGATTATTAGTTCTATATTATAATCAATGATCTTTGTCCAAATAGACTCAGGTTGAATATTATACCTAAAGATCCAGGAACTTAGAAGGGACATATTCAAGTTTCTCAAATCTGGGATTCCAAACCCACCTAAATTCTTCTTTTGTGCCACTAGCTGTCAATTAGCTAAGTGATATTTATGGCAATCCTCATTATTGTTCCACAAGAAGTGGGACATTTGAGAGTTAATCATAGTAATATATAGCCCATTTTGGAAACTTTATAATAGACATGAGATATATAGGAATGCTGGCTAGACAGGCTTTTAAAATGACAAATCTACCAGCACAGGAGAGTAGTCTCCCCTTCCAACCTGCAATCCTTTTGATGATCTTATCCACAATAGGTTGCAAGTCTTCTTTTCTCAAATTGGTGAAATGGAGGGTGTGGGGGTATGGCCCCCGGTATCCACAAGACAAGACATGGGCCGCACCATCAGAGGTGGCCCAGCCCACAAGATCAAGACGTGCACGGCGCTGCTCGGCGTGCACCGTAAGATATTGTATAGTACCAAATGAGATACTTTCCTTGTAACCCTACCCTCCAGAGTATATAAGGAGCGGCAGGGGTCCCCTAGTGGACAGATCGATCTCCATAGATCTATTTAGTACATCTCAATACAATACACCAAAGACACATAACGTAGGGTATTACGTCGATCAGACGGCCCGAACCTGTCTAAATCGCTGTCTCTGCGCCTTGTGTCACCATCTGGTTCCTGATTACGCGCACCTCCACCGATAAATCTACAATCGCGGGATACCCCTCGGTGGACTGCCGACGATATTCTGTCGACAGTTGGCGCGCCAAGTAGGGGTGTGCGCTTGATCCATGGCGGGCCAGATGGGATCTCAAGATCGACGCCGCTCGTGGCAACCTGACTTCCTACGGCGGCGTACTTCAGTAGCCTGACATGCTCGATATCACTCAGCGACGGAATCAATCTACTACAGCGACAACCCGCGGCTTGACCGATCAAATCCCAGCTCTCCTGGATTGTTTTCGAAGTCAACACCGAATCATGAGATCGACAAAAGAAAAGGAAGGTTCCCGTGACTAACCGCTTCAACAAGCATCGGTTTTGGATTTGATCCGATCTTGCAACAGCGACGACCACGTGCATCTACAGCACCATGCATACGAGCGTGCGGCCAAGGAAGGGGCCTGGGCAATCACCGACGGAGGCAATAAGCATCCGCCATGCAAATCGACTTGCATGTGCTCATGTATGTGCGTATACATGCACAGAACTGTCCCTACGACTACGACCAGATTCAAAAGATCCGATCAAGACTACGCGTCGACTCCATGTAGAAGACGAAAAGCATCACCGACTCGAATTGAAGCCATATCCTGACACGAATGAAGTTGTTGCCAGCGGCTGGCGGCGCACGGCCACGACTCCAGATCGACTGCACGTCTTCGTACGCGGACCGACACCGCCAAGCTCTGACTACGTCCGTCCTACTCCAGCATCAGATCAACTCCGTTCCAGCCAACAACTCACCGCTCGCCAGGTGCTCGCCGTCAACGCCATACGCCGCCGACCAGACTTTCCGTCCAAAACTAAGTCACGCTTTAATATTCTTCTAAATATTCTCTAATCTCCGTATATCGCCATAATATTTCTCCGAACTGTTTTCTCCATATTTGCTCTCCAAACGATTTTCCGAACCCTCGAACAGTCACGTTGATGCTCGGACGCCTCCAGAGACGGCTCTGTCTCCGGCTCCTCCCTACATGTGCTACGGGTTCCGCGCTCTGCGTTATGGGTGGTCGGCAGTGGCTCCTTGGTCATGCCTGTTCCTCCTACACGTGCACGAGCTCCGCGCTCCGCGTTATGGTTAATGGGCTAGATAAGGCTGGAGACTCAGCTACACACTAACTGGTCGGGCGGTTTATATTAAATATAAATACATCTTCACACCAACTGATCGCCAAACTGCATACGCTGTTTCATCACCATTGCTGATTTTTCTTCGAATTTCATATATTTTTACATCATGTACTACCCGTTCTACATGTTTTTATTGCAGGATCATCATCTAGGTGATCGGACCACCTGGTGCTCAGACTTCTCCACCGATCAACTGGTCGGACTGCTAGGTTCATGCGCTTCATCGCCGACCAGTTGATCGGACTGTTCGCCGGTCGCTTCTACTCATTGCTCACTTCGCCGCCGACCAGTTGACCAGATTGTTCGTCGCTCCTGCTTCATCGCCAGCTACGCCGGTTACTCCTCGGCGCTCGGATTCTTTGTGATCGAGGACTAAGTGGACACACTTCACCGCACGGACGTCGCCAGCTACGCCGGTGCTCGGACCTCGCCAGCTTCACCAAGAACTCCTCGGTGCTCGGACATCGCCGCCTGCGCCGGGGACTACTCGCTCCTCAGTGCTCGGACATCACCAGCGACGCCGGGAACTCCTCGCTCCTCAGTGGTCGACATCGCCAGCGACGTCGGGGACTCCTCACTCCTCGGTGCTCGGACATCTCCAGCTACGCCGGGGACTCCTCGGTGCTCGGACGTCGCCAGCTACGCCGGGGACTCCCTTGCTGCTCGGATCTTGCTACGTCTCATCAGTGTGCTATCAAGCTGCTCCATGCTGTTCGGATCAGGGTGCTGATCTTGGATAGCACGTCTGGAGTCTTGATACGCGCATGTCAGACGACATCGGCAAGCTTTCAGACTTCTTTTTCTTTGACCCTGCTACAAGATTCATTCTTCATCTTCCAGCAGGCTTGGGGACTAAGTGGGCACACTTCACCTTGCGGTGAATGTGCACTTTTCTCATCTCGAGGCTACGCCTGGGGACTGGCTGCCTGCTCGGCTTGTCTTTCTGCTTTCTGACCCTGGCACCATGTGACTACATCACCTACTGTCAGGCTCGGGGACTAGCTGTGGGGGTATGGCCCCCGGTATCAACAAGACAAGACATGGGCCGCACCATCAGAGGTGGCCCAGCCCACAAGATCAAGGCGTGCACGACGTTGCTCGGCGTGCACCGCAAGATATTGTATAGTACCAAATGGGATACTTTCCTTGTAACCCTACCCCTCCAGAGTATATAAGGAGCGGCAGGGGTCCCCTAGTGGACAAATCGATCTCCATAGATCTATTTAGTACATCTCAATACAATACATCAAAGACACAGGACGTAGGGTATTACGTCGATCAGACGGCCCGAACCTGTCTAAATCGATATCTCTGCGCTTTGTGTCACCATCTGGTTCCTGATTACGCGCACCTCCACCGATAAATCTACAATCGCGGGATACCCCTCGGTGGACTGCCGACGATATTCTGTCGACAGAGGGGGGCCCCAAATACTTGATGGGAAAATCCCCTTTTTTACAGCAGAAAATTTTAGCATATTCATTCATCCTATCACCCTCAATTCCTATTGTCAACATGTCACTCTTATCAAAATTAATTCTCATCCTAGTCATCTGTTCATAACAAAGAAGCAACCATTTTAGATTATTGGCCATCTCCAAATCATCCTTCAGAAACAATAAAAGTGTCATCTGCGTACTACAGACTGATGACACCACCCTCTATCACTTAGGGTAAAAGCCCAACAATCAAATTTTTTCTAGCATCTTTAACAAGCATCCTAGTGAAAATGTCTGCCACCAAATTAAAGAGGAGAGGGGATAGGGGGTCACCCTGTCTGAGACCCTTTCCAGGTTTAAAATAAGTGCTATTTTCATCATTTATTCTCACACAGAGGGAACCCCCTTTAACCACTGTCATAACCCAGCCTACCCAAGTTTTACCAAAACCTCTAGAAATTAGCATCTCCTCTAGAAAAAGACCAGCTGACCCTATCATAGGCCTTCTCGTAGTCTAGCTTCAAAATAACACCACTCTCCTTGTTTTTATGAATGTCATGAATTATTTTATGTGCCGCCACAACACTTTCCAATATGAACCTTCCCTTAATAAAAGCAGATTGGTTCTTAGAGATGAGTCTATCAGCTACCTTGATCAATCTGTTATTATAGCTTTCCAAAAAAAATTTAAGCTACAATTGAGCAAACTAATAGGTTTGAACTTCTTAAGAAGTTTTGCCTCAGGTTCTTTTGGAATCAATGTAGTTAAAGCATAGTTCAATCTGTCAAGATTTAAACCACCATATTCAAACTCTTTGACCAATTTCATAAAGTCATCTTTAATCAAATCCCAAAAATTTTGATAAACATAAAAGAGAAACCATCAGGGCCAGGGCCCCATCAGCATAGGTATCAAAAACTGCTGTTCTAATTTCTTCTTCAGTAAAAGGTGCCTCTAACATATTATTTTCTAGAATAGTGACTTTGTCCTCTTCCTCCCAGAAATTCTCATCTAACTTAACCCCACTATCAGGTTCAGCTCCAAACAATTTTTTATAAAAAAAACAACAGCATGATTCAAGATCAGCTCATTATCTTCAATTAAACCTTCATTTGTCTCAAGACAACTAATTCTTTTCTTTCTATTCCTTTGGTTGGCTACTGCCTGAAAGTATGCAGTGTTCCTATCTCCTTCTTTCACCCTCCTTTCTCTTGACCTTGGTTTAGCCTTCATCTCCTCCATATTTCAAATATTTTCAAGTTCTCCTAAAATGTTTTCCTTCCTAGTTTTTTGACCTGGTAACAAGGTCCCTGCCTCATAATTGATGTCTAGCGTTTCATACTCCTTAAGGAGATCACTTTTGAGTTTTCTAAGCTCTGCATTGACATTTCTAGCCTAGCATTTCACCTTCTTTCTAAGCACTCTAAACTTGAATTGCTAGACCTCAATTGGATCAGTAAATATACATTCTGTTTTCCAAATCTTAGCAACTAGGTTTTTTAAATCAGGGTGACTCAACCACCACTTTTCAAACCTGAACAACATAGGGTTTCTTTTTTTTTCTTCAATCCCCAAGTTCAGGATTAGAGGGACATGATCACTACCGGCCCTGGATTTAGAAATGACATAAGCTAAGGGAAAGTTCTGTTCAAAACTACTACTGCACATAAATTTATCTATTGCAGCCATTATAGGCTGTTCCTGGTTGTTAGTCCAAGTAAAAGATCTAGAGGAATTCTTTAATTCAACTAAGCCATGATGGTTCATCCAATCTTTAAAAAGATCTGTCCATTTTTGGTACACTATCCATTAGCTACAAGATTAAAATCACCCCCAAACAGGGTTGAACCAGACCAGTTCTCTACCACCTCATGCAGTCCTTGAATAAAATCAGATCTGCCCACCTGCAGTCTCACTATATATCTCACTGTATCCTTCCTGCACATATATTTATGCATGCAGATAATGTACTCTGACCTGGCACCGCACGGCCCCCTGAAGCTGTACCATTTCATCATCATCGTGGCCATGGTACGGTGCTGGCCTTCCTCTCGCAGCTGCCGTCGTTCCACTCGCTGCGGCACATCAACCTCGGCTCCCTCATCCTCAGCTTCGCCTACACCATCCTCGTCTCGGCTGCCTGCATCCGAGCAGGCGTGTCGAGCAACCCTCCAGCGAAGGATTACTCGCTGAGCTCGTCCAAGTCGGAGAAGACCTTCAACGCATTCCTCTCCATCTCCATCCTCGCCTCGGTCTTCGGCAACGGCATCCTGCCAGAAATCCAGGCCACGCTGGCGCCGCCGGCCGCCGGGAAGATGACCAAGGCCCTGGTGCTGTGCTACGCGGTGGTGTTCTTCACCTTCTACCTCCCGGCCATCATCGGCTACTGGGCGTTCGGCAACCAGGTGCAGTCCAACGTGCTGCAGAGCCTGATGCCGGACGAGGGCCCGTCCCTGGCGCCGACGTGGCTGCTGGGCCTCGCCGTCGTCCTCGTCCTCCTCCAGCTCCTCGCCATCGCGCTGGTGTACTCGCAGGTGGCGTACGAGATCATGGAGAAGAACTCGGCGGACGTAGCGCACGGCAGGTTCTCGCGGCGGAACCTGGCGCCCCGGGTCGCGCTCCGGACGGCGTACGTCGCGGCGTGCGCGCTCGTGGCCGCCGCGCTGCCCTTCTTCGGCGACATCGTCGGCGTGGTGGGCGCCGTGGGATTCATCCCGCTCGACTTCATCCTCCCCGTCGTCATGTACAACATGGCGCTGGCGCCGCCCAGGCGCTCGCCCGTGTACCTGGCCAACGTCGCCATCATGGTCGTCTTCACCGGCGTCGGCGTCATCGGCGCCGTGGCGTCCGTGCGGAAGCTTGCGCTCGATGCTGGCAAGTTCAAGCTCTTCAGTGACAACGTCGTGGACTGATGATTATATCAGTGTTAGCAACAACAACGTAATCAATGCAAGCTGCGGTTGTCGATGTTGAAATCATGTTAATTAAATTCCGAATTTCGAAAGTGTACATATGGACTCTGTCCCTCAATCGATCTTATCCTTGTCTCCCGTCACTGACAAAGTCGTTAGACCCGTGCCTAATACTATCTTAATTTGATTTGAGGAAGTGCAGATATGAAATTTAGGATCCATCAAAATCGCTTTTGAGCAAGGATTTTTTAACCTAAAAATAGACTATGTCATCGATTGAAAGACGTGTCTTTTCTAGTGTCGGGTATAAAACCGTCCATAAAAATCTATTTTATGGACGGTTTGTTAAAAATAATAGACAATTAGATATTGCACCATACACGCTGCAACGATGGAAGCAGAACTGTAGAACTAAAACCGATTCTTGAAAACGTATTGCACCGAGAGAATATTTTAATCCAACATGCAGGTAGGTCCATCTTAAAGTAGACATTTGAGATCTGTGTACATGTATTGCACCGAGAGAATATTTTAATCTAGAATGATTGTTTCTATTATTTTGTACTGAAGGTAATAGACAATTAGATATTTGAGGCCTATAGTACATGCAGCCACTATATTTAGACCTTATGCTGAAATTTGATTTATGGTGATGCTTTATACTGAATTGTTGTGAGAAGAAAAAATATTATTCTATGGCTAAAAAGTAGTGCTAAATAAGCTCAAGTGAACATGGCAAATATGCAGATCCTGGAAAGACAAACGTGACATAACTCATGAAAAATACAAAACAATTTATATCCTAAAAGCAGGTTCAGAAAAATAAAAAGGGTTGATAGTAGTACTAAAATAATTTTGTTTTACCAAACTAAACCTTGACGTTTTTTTTTATGTACCAGCAGAGGTCAGGCAACCAGTGGTTTTATTAAAAAGGAGAAGAGAGTTTCCAAAGAGCTAAAAAATACATGATAGTGTCTAGCCATTCTAAGAATATTTTGATTAAGATGAAAACATTTCAGTAGTCCAAATGCTCCAGCTCCTTAGAACTAGCACATCCATTGAGAAAGGCAGAGAGAAGTGTGTCTGAAAGGATTGTAACTGCTGATGCAAGAGATCCAAGTGATCTGTAACAACAACATGTACATTAGGTAATAACTGGAGAAGTGGGGCGACACACGTCTTCCTGCCGCGTAGAGTGTCCCTTTCATATTTTTTTAGTTGTAGATAGATAAAAGAAGATAATTAAGATAGAGATAGAGAGTAGAGAAGAGATAGAGATAGAGAAGAAATATATAGAGATAGAGATAACTGGAGAAATATTCAAGATTCCTTTTCAAATGAGCAATAACTTAGGAATAAATTTTGCACAGCTCTTCTCCGATCCCTCACAATCCTCAGTACATAAAATGCAGCTGTAGCTCTGCAGGAGGCAAAAAAGGATCGTTTAGTGTCTCACTCAACTGACAAATTTTTTTTCCAAATCGATTTGAGGGCCGGACGATGCATGCATGCGTAATGCAGTGAAATGGCCTTTCATCTGTCTAGCCTTGCCGCATGGTATGCGATGCGAGGGTGCTGACCAGCCGCCCTGCCCTGACGGCTAGGAATTAAACAACTAACCAACTGCCGAAAGCAAGGCGCAGCAGACCCGATCGATCCATCTCACATTATCACCTGCACTAGTCAGTCGATCGCTCTATTTATACGGTCCGCTCAGTGACTGCGTGACCCGATTGATCTCCAATTCTGGGGCCGGGAAGCGATGAGCAACATGCTGGGGGCTCGCTGCCGCCTGGGCCTCCTGCAGGTGGTCCTGGTGCTCTTCGCCGCCGTGCTCCTCGTCGCCGCCGATGCCGGCGTGACGAGCGAGTACCGGCGGAAGCTGGAGGCGACGGTGGAGATGCCACTGGACGCCGACGTCTTCCGCGTCCCGCCGGGGTACAATGCCCCGCAGCAGGTCAGGCTCAGGCACCGATCGATCGGCTCGATCAGGTCAACATATATAATTAAAGATCCCATCTTTGATTAATCTTCTTTTCTCTGATCGCCGCCCGCAGGTGCACATCACGCTGGGCGACGAGGAGGGCACGTCGATGATCGTGTCGTGGGTGACGGCCAACGAGCTGGGCAGCAGCACCGTCATGTACAGCGAGGCCTCGCCGGACCCGGAGAAGATGGAGCTCTGGGCTGAGGGCACCCACACGCGCTACGACTACTTCAACTACACCTCCGGCTTCATCCACCACTGCAACCTCACAAACCTCAAGGTCAGTCAGTTAGTTAGTTGCCCATTCCATGCATCTGTTATGCAATTGCAGTCAGAATACACAACTAACTAATGGCCGGCCGGCCGCCCCGCCATGGACGGTGATCCAGTATAGCACCAAGTACTACTACGCCATGGGGTTCGGCCACACGGTGAGGAGCTTCTGCTTCACCACGCCTCCCATGCCGGGTCCTGATGTGCCCTTCAAGTTCGGTCTCATTGGTAACAAGAGAAACCACATTGAATTCATTTCATGCCTGACAAGTGACAACTGACCCATGACTGACTGACTGAATAACAATGCACGCAACGCAGGCGACCTGGGCCAGACATTCGACTCCAACACGACGCTGTCGCACTACGAGTCCAACGGCGGCGACGCGGTGCTGTACGTGGGCGACCTCTCGTACGCCGACAACCACCCGCTGCACGACAACACCCGGTGGGACACGTGGGCGCGGTTCGTGGAGCGCAGCGCGGCGCACCAGCCGTGGGTGTGGACGGCGGGCAACCACGAGCTGGACCTGGCCCCGGAGCTGGGCGAGCCCGCGCCGTTCAAGCCCTTCGCGCACCGCTACCCGACGCCGCGCCGCTTCGCGCCGGCGGCGACGCCGTTCTGGTACTCGGTGCGGATCGCGTCCGCGCACGTCGTCGTGCTCGCCTCCTACTCCGCGTACGGCAAGTACACGCCGCAGTGGGAGTGGCTGCGGGCCGAGCTGGCGCGCGTGGACCGCGCCGCCACGCCGTGGCTGATCGTGCTCGTGCACTCGCCGTGGTACAGCAGCAACGGGTACCACTACATGGAGGGCGAGACGATGCGGGTGCAGTTCGAGCGCTGGCTCGTCGCCGCGAAGGCCGACCTCGTCGTCGCTGGACACGTCCACGCGTACGAGCGCAGCCACCGCGTGTCCAACGTCGCCTACGACATCATCAACGGCCGGTGCACGCCCGTCCGGAGCAGGGACGCGCCCGTGTACGTCACGGTGGGCGACGGCGGCAACATCGAGGGCATCGCTGATAACTTCACGCAGCCGCAGCCGGGCTACTCGGCGTTCCGGGAGGCCAGCTTCGGGCACGCCACCTTGGAGATCAGGAACCGGACGCACGCCTACTACGCGTGGCACCGCAACCAGGACGGCGCCATGGTCGTCGCCGACGGCGTCTGGTTCACCAACAGGTACTGGATGCCCACCGACGACGACACCAACTGAGTGATGATCAGATGCATCACAGCCATCGGCATCACCGGATCTGAGTCGGGTCAGTCAGAGGCACGCGTTCTTCAGGTGCACTATCATTCAATAGATCTTGCGTCGTTCTCGGTTCGATTCAGCTGTCGTCCTTTGATGATAATTGTGTACGCAAACTTTCAAGTGTAACAAGACTTCAAAGACCTGTGTAGCCAGTTCATCTTTGTGTTCTCTCCAAACAACATCTTTGTGTTCTCCAAACTGGTGGAATTCTGATAAAAAAAAATGCTACGATCGACCAACACACTGCACGGTTCACGAAAGCGACTCACAAGAAAATCATGGTTCAAAAGGCTCTCACTGCCAGTGGGTGCTCACGTAGCTCCTGTGCAGATTTTTTTTTAACGACCGGTCCTTAAAATATTCAACAGTTCTCATCTGGATCGTAAACTATGAAATCGCACGTTTAGCTCCCTAATGTATTTAAGTGATCACATCCAGGCCCAAAATAGACATAAGGAGGGTTTAAAGCTGACGTGGTCGTCCAAGCGTACATGATTTAAGCAGAACATCCCTGACACATGCAACGTCCCCGTCGGCGGCGGCTCCCGCAAGCCTCGCCCCATGCCCTCGCGCATGTCGCTGGCCGGCGTCGGCCGACCGGGCATGGCCATGGGCGCTGGCCTGGCCTGGGGCGTCCTCGCATCACCGCGGGTACACGGCGTTGACTGCGGTTCTCGCCACGCGACGAGACTTGCATCTACTCGTCCCT
This sequence comes from Miscanthus lutarioriparius, assembly GCA_904845875.1. Classification (NCBI taxonomy): domain Eukaryota; kingdom Viridiplantae; phylum Streptophyta; class Magnoliopsida; order Poales; family Poaceae; genus Miscanthus; species Miscanthus lutarioriparius. The sequence goes on along the minus strand of CAJGYO010000016.1, from coordinate 1,996,924 downwards.
CTTGACCTCGCGCACACGCCCAAGGGACGGGACAGCTCCGAGGTGCTCACCGAGACTTGGTTGGCTACCCGATTGAAGCAGAGGTGGAGCAGAAGGCGCTGTCGGCGTCGAGGACATAGACGGCAGCGTGAACTAGTGGTCGAATCGGCGTTCCAGCGCGCCCTATGTATCCTCGTCGCAACCAACAAGCCGATAAGCATAATGGCACCATGGCGCAGCTAAAACAAAAGACGAGAGGATAAGAGCCTCACTGTAGCGGGCTGGCCACGGCGGAGATGCTTGCGTACGGCCGATTCCGGCGTCTAGAGACGATGCGACCGGGTCTGGGAGAAGCGCAAGGATGTGGCTGAGCTGCTAGTGCGAGCTATTGGACTGGGATGGATCGACAACGACGGATTTTACCGGCGAACGGAGGAGCTCGGCAACGGTATGAGAAAGGGAAAGAGAGAGATGGCTGGCGGCTCAGGTTTTTAACCGCGAGGGCAAGGCGTCTGAGCTTGCCAGCTCCTGCTTGAATGGCGTCCACGCACAAGAGAGTTGCACGTCCACACAAGCAGCAAAACGGAGAGCGGTGACGGCCCGAGTCCGCTCATGCGGCTTCTCCGCCTGTGGCTCCTGCTCTTGCTCCTCCACGCCCGTTGCCTGGTCCGAGCCACGCTCCTTGTCAAGCCTAGCGTGCGGGTCATCCAGCGCGGTCACCGCAGCGACGACGCTCTAGTTGTCGGGACACGACGCCTCCTTGGCCCCAACGGCCTTCCCCGCGGCGGGCGTGTCACGGGCCTCCGCCCCCGCGTGGCGGCGCAGGTGCGGCCCGTTTCGTGGTGACCTCGTACACGAACAAGGAGCGCATGGTGTGGCGGTACGAGGTGACCATGGCGTCATCCCCGTCGACGGCGGAGGAGGAAGTTGGGAACAACTCCCACAAAGACCGCAGAAATTGCTGATGATCCTTGGCAAAGCTTTGGCGTCGCTCACTTAGCGAGTGATCAAGCCGAAATCGGTGTAGCCCATAAACGTGATCCAAGTCATCTTTGGGTTCCTAAGCATTCATGATCCTAAGAGCCATTGAGTGAAAAGAGAGGCCTCGATCCCATGGCTCGCATGCTCTTCTAACTTGAGCCATACTTGATCCCGCATGAACACCACGCGGGAGTGCCACGGGTCACGCCAATCCGTGGAGAACATAATGTTAAACTGCCAAACGCCGAGTACGGTCATGTCATTGTGACTAGCAGCGAGAGCTAAACCCGCCTTCACAATGCAAGGTCACCATCGTTGACCATATTGCAAACCGAGTGATAGTGGAACTCGGGTATCCTCGGTTCCCCCTCACCAGTCGTGGCACGCCTTATCATCATCTTGTCGCCACCCTTCAGCAATTCCAATAGAGTTAAATGCATGGGTGGTCCATCAACTTGCGCTCTAGTTTCACTTAGGTCCATCTACTCTGAAAGTGGGTTTTTAGGTCCATAATCTTTGTTAGTGGCGCATTCCTAGTCCATACTCAATTTGTTTCAATTTTTTAACTGACGTGGCACCTCCGAGTCCAGGTGGACGGCGCACGCACGCATGCAGGTGCATGCATGGCTCACCGGCGCAGACTCGCGAGTAGGAGTGGCATCGTCATCTCTCACCTGGATCGCCCAGAGCTCACCGGCGCTTCGCCATGTTGCCCATCAGCCGTCTACGCCAAGCCCTGCTCTGCGCTCAACACCCTCCGCGCTCGTGCTCGCATCCCACCACGGAGGCCTCCGCTCACGCTCCTTCAACTCCCTAGCCGCGCCGCTCCAAGATCTCGTGTCGGCTGCCGCCACGAGCGACGCGCTGTGCCACGACGGGCGCTCCGTGTGGGGCGACTGGGCGAGCGCCATGGCCACGCGTCGCTGAGCAGCCATGGTGGCCACGACGCCTCGCCCCCACCAGCGAGCGCCATGCGGGGCCACCATGCTGGCCGCACCATCACGAGTGAGCGCCGCTCCATCTTGGGCTCCATCATTCTTGCCTTCTTCTCCGGCCAACAAGGGCGGCCCGACAGACACGGCACGGCGGCGCTTGGGACGAGCGAGGTGGTGCGCTCGGGTACAGGCAGTAGCGGAGACCCTCATGTCGTTCATCTTCTTTCTGCTGGTGGCGAGCAGCAGTGCGTCTGGGTGTTGCCGCCACCGCGAGCAGGAGCGGTCGCGCAGGCGGCGTGGCACGAGCGGCTGCGGGGCCGCCCGGCAGCGCGGTAGTGCGCGACGTCGGTGGCGGTAATCGGCGCGGGCATATGGATGTTGACGTGGCATATGGAGAAGGCCTCGTTCCTGAAACCGACGATGCCGGCGGCTTCACGACCATTGAACCGGACGTCGTCGCTGCACCCGAAGACGAGCGCCATGACCGATGAGGCGCGGCTCTGCTCCGGCCTTCGGGCGGCGCGCGCGCACTGCGCATAGACCGTCGATCTTCTTTTGGTGAACACAGTGACAAACTGGATTAGAAGCTAGTAAGCCACTGGTTCATGGAGGTACCTATGCGCGGCTCGAGAAGCTGTTCCTGTTCAAGAACGGGCTCGCCAGTGCCATACCGCCGCGGTGGTCCCGCCTCCGCGCGCTGTAGGCTCTCGACCTATCGGACAACCTGCTCGTCGGTACCATCCCGTCGGGGCTCGGGGATCTCGCCAACCTCACGTCCAGCGCATACTTGTAGGGCGACACGTAGTGCATGAACACCACCGCCCACACCACCAGGACGAACGCCGCGAAGGCGCCCACTGACGAGCAGAGCCCCACGAGGAAGTAGACGCACACGGAGTAGAGCAGCGCCACAGCGAGAAGGTACAGTAGGAACACCAGCGTGGCCGCCCCCACCTGAGACGTCGTCCGTGACCTGCTTGCCCTTGTCGACGCGGAGGATCTCCAGGAGGTTGCAGAGCATGGCGAGCGCACGGTCCGTCACGGGGGCGGCGTCCCCCACGGCAGCCACCAGCGCCGGCGCAAGCCCGGCCACCAGCAGGTGCGGCGCGTTGGCGGGCGCGATGGAGAGGTTCAGGACCTGCTGGCGCACCTGCCTGCCGTGGGCGCCCGCCAAAGCTGCCTGCCGCGGCCGCCTGCCGATTTGCCGAAGCAGCTGCTCGCCGCGGCCACCGGTTGCACACGACCTGTCCGTGCCTTATGCCCGCGGCTCGCCTGCGCCGGTACCTGCCTATGTGCAGTGCGCGCGCGCCGCCCGGAGGCCGGAGCAGAGCCGCGCCTCACCGGCCTTGCCGCGTCCCCGCCCTGGCCCCTAGGATGCCTCTACCACGGCCTCGCCTTGCTCGGCAGCGCCCGCGCCCCCCGCTCCTGCATCTTGCTTGGAGCTCGGAGACGAAGCGACGTGCCTCGCATCGACCCCGCGTCCGCCTTGTCCGCCCTACGCCGGTGAGCGCGACGTCTGCCTGGGGCATGTGCGCAGAGAGCCATGCATGCACCTGCATGCGTGTGTGCGGCGTCCATTTGGACCCGGAGGTGCCACGTCAGTTAAAAAATTGAAACAAATGGGGTATGGGCTAGGAATGTGCCACTAACAAAGATTATGGATCCAAAAACCCACTTTCAGAGTTTATGAACCTAAGTGAAACTAGAGCGCAAGTTGATGGACCACCCATGCATTTAACTCATTCCAATGTATTTGTGAATGCTCTGTTGGTGGTCTCCAACCAAATGTCCTACACCTGCACGATGCTGGAAGCAAGGGCGGAGCTAAAGAGGGCAACAGGGGCCACCCCCCAGCGTTGCTGAAATTTTCTTAACCCCTCTGTTGTAGCTTACTACCTCCATTATCTTTTTTTTTAGGCGCAACATGTAGAATTCTTTAATTTTGCTTGCATGCATCAACGCCCCATCAGTTTTCCTCCGCACGCATGCATCACGATTGGCTAACTAAGCATGCGCTGGCCATTTGGTTTCCCTTCGCATGCATGCACGGGGATTGGTTGCGCTAATTAAGCATGGGCGTCGGCTGGTTTCTTGAAAAGTACCCCATGCCCAACATATCCAAAAATGAAAAAACGCCGTACGCACAATAAAAGATAATGAAGTATTTGTTTTACAACTAAATTAACTTGAGTACTTGATTATAGTTGCTTTTACTAACTTATCCCAGTATAGTCAGCCTGTGTCATGACTTCTTTCTCGCTCAACAAACCTACATTCAGATCTAGTTTTTTACAACACTCAATAAAATAATTACAACAAACGTCTAAAAATAGATGAAACATTTAGAACATACACTTACAACATAACCATTGCAAATACAACATTGAGATAAAGCACGTCTGAAACAGATGAAATATTTTGAAACAAACCCTTATAACATACGTGTATAGCAATTGCAACATGTGCAACATCACAATCTATTTTTGCAATATCCATATAAAACACTAACATACATATAAACCATCTGAAACACTTAAACATGCGATTTGCAACATGGGAGAGGCCGGGCTGGTCGATTCCGGCCGTCAAGGTCGGAGCTGGTGGCAAGCAGCGCCGCGCGAGCACCAGTGGCGGTGCGTGAGCACCCCCACCAGCACCGGACTTGGCTCTGCTAGGCGGGCGGCGCGCGCAACAGGAGGAAGGAGCAGGCGGTGCGTGCGACGGGCGGAGCGAGCACCAGCACCACCAGCGGCCTTGACTCGGCCGAGCGGGCGGCGCGCGCGACGCGACGGGAGGAGCAGGCGACGCGCGCGACAGGAGGAGCTAGCGGACGGCGCACGTGCGGCAGCAGCGAGCGTGGAGTGGGCGTGCAGCTTCCGAATGGGACGGACGCCCGCGTCCTATCATTATTGTCGCTCTAGAAATCTATCTGGTAGTAGTGCCGGCCACCGCCTACTGCGCTAGGCATGTTGCACCGGACACACACGGACTCTCCCCGGCCCTTCCCCTCTCCGAGCTGTACAAGATTTGTATGGATCCGTCTTGCTCTCTCGTAGGTCTATATATAGCATTTGCTCAAACAAAAGGTATATATATAGCAGTACATATACGAAAGATAGGGGATCGGATCCCACTAACAGCAAATAATAAAATTAAAGGCAAGGCTTCTCGATCGGTGCATCTCTCGCGGCAGTTACGCTACGTGTTATTTCCAGCACAGCTGCCGCAGGATGGATCGAGAGGAGGGGAAAGATAAGATCGAGATGGAGACATCAGGAGGAGGAGGTGGATGCCTGTGTGACGACGCAGTCACGGAGATCCTTGTGCGCCTGCCGTCGGAGTCCGTGCTCCGCTGCCGCGCCGTCTGCAAGCGCTGGCGCCGCATCACCACAGACCGGTCCTTCCTGGCCGCCCACTCCGCCCGCCGGCAGCGCGAGATGGTCGTCACCACCCCGTCCCTGACGGTGAGCGCCATCCCTCTTTCCCTCAACGCGGCGGACGCCACGGTACGGCGCGGCGGCTTCCTCTGCGACCCAACCCAGCGTTTCGAGAACGGGACCGCGTCCTGGTCCTCGCTGCTCTACTCTCTCGACGGCCTTCTCGTGTTCCAGCAACGCCCGGGCCTCTACATCGTCTGCAACCCCGTCACCAGGCAGTGGACCAACCTGCCAGCGTCGTTGCCCGTTGTGAAATACTTTGATGGACGAAACACAGAAGCAACGCAGGTTAGCACGTGCCTTCTCACACCGTGTACATGGCTGCTCACAGTCACAGCTGCCTCCTCGGTTTTAAAGGAAGGTCGAGGCCTCGAGGGAGAGCCCGAAAACTTAGGTGCATTTGGTTGAGGAGCGGATGGTATGGAACCCTTCCATCGTGCTTTCTTGAACTTTAGGTGTGTTTGGTTGCTCCATCCTGCTTTCACGCATGCTTCCCCGTTCCAAATTATAAGTCGCTATGACTTTTTTGGTACATCTATTTTGCTATGCATTTATATATAATAATATAATATGTCTAGATACATAACAAAATGGATGAACCAAAAAAGTCAAAACGACTTATAATTTGGAATGGAGGTAGTACTTAATTTGGTTATGAAACAAGGGAATGGAGCGACTCTAGTCGAAAATATTGGACTGAAATTCTGTAACACCCTAAATTTTGCATATTTTTGAAAAAGGAGAAAAGTGATTAATTTTGCATTTTGTGGGAATTTGAACTTAGGAAATAATATTTTTTTTATGAAATTAAAAAAAATACAAGGATAGAAACATGTTGATGCATTCATGCTGTTGCATATTTATTTCTGTGATGGGTGGTTTTGTTTCAAATGCTAAAAGATTTTAAAAACCTTTTAAAAATGAGATTGGAAAATTTTAATTATAAAAAGAAAAAGAAATTTTCCTTCCATTCCTCCTTCCTCTCCTTTCGCCCATGAGGCCTTCCTTCCTTACGCCAGCCCAGCCCTCTCCTCCCTCCTTATACATCCGCAACTCCAGCCACATGCCCAAAGAAGGAGTCGGCCCGGCTACCATCATCGTTCCTTTGGCCCATTCACAAGAATCTGCCATGCAGCAGCTCCCTTCAAGCGCCTCTGCCCGCTGCCAACCCGCCCCCGCCACGTCGAGCTGCCCTCAACCTCCTCCCAGCCGCCTGCACTCCAACACGCAAGACAACCGCCGCCCGCGCCCAAATGGAGCGTCCCCTGCTCCTCGGCCTCGATAAATAGGAGCCGAGCCCCACACGCCCTACTGCTGCTCCCCAGCGCCCGTTTTCTCTCGCGTTCACGCCTCGGAAGCCCCACAACCGCCGCGACGGAAGAGCTCCGCCGATCCGCCGTCCTCACCTCCAGCACGGACCGCCGTCCCGAGCCTTCCCGTCCTCGCGCTTTTCCCATGGTGAGAACCCCTCGCTCTCCTATCTCTCCCCGACCTTTTCCTTGGCATTTTGTGGCCTGTATGATGGTCAAAATGCGCGCCGTGAAGCCTCCTCGCTGCCGGTCATGGCGGCGAGCGCCATGAAAGCCATCCTCGGTGTGTTTTGTCCCGGTGGACTCGCCATCTTCCTCAAGATCATCCCGTGGCCTCGGTTGGGCACACCGTGGCCTGTGGGCTGAGTTTCCAGCTACGGGCGAGCTCCTCGTCGTCGGCAATGGCGCCCGCCGCGAAGCTTCTGCTCCGGCCGCCACCCCTTCCTTCTCCCTCCCGAGATCTAATCCGCGTGCCGATCTTGATCCAACGGCTCTCGATGGCCGATACCCCTTCATGGTAGATTTGCTAAAGAGCCCTCCCGGATTCACCTATTTGAACCCGCAGTCCAAGGCGTAGTTTCCCGAATGTGCAATCTCGTTTGGAAAACGAAACTCCACGGCTTAAGTCAAAAATACGTTTTCAGATTTACGTGAAATGCCATTTGAACTGCTTTCGCTTATAAAATTGTCGTCTCAAATACCGAATTGATCCATTCAAATCGCGTTAGCTTCGTAATTTCATAAGCTACATGTTGGAACTACTGTTAGTCAAGTTTGGAACTTTTAATTTCATGATTAGATTTAATTAAATATATGGCTATAGGAAAACCCGCTTTAAATCATAACTTTCGCATTTTAGCTCCGTTTTTTAGTGAACTTCGCGTTGACGTGATCGTAGCGAGACGTAGATTAGTTTTACAAACATTTTATCTTGATTTCAATACTGTTGGTGTACTGTTCTAATGATAGGAATGTTTGCTTTACATGAATACTTTTGGAATGTTGTATGTTGTCGTGTTGATCGCGTTTCGACGGGTGAGGAAAAAAACGTGGGAGACCAAGAACTCTTCGACGACCAGCAAGACCAGCACGAGTTTGTGAACCAAGGCAAGTATAGCATGGGCCTTCCTTGATGTCCTACTTCACTTTAATCAATTACTCATTTGCATGTGTCTAATTTTGATACCCGTAAGGACATCCTAGTGATTGTTTATCCTGTTCCTTGTCTCCTATGGGTTAAATGCATGTGGGTAGACTGTTAGTGCTCTAACTGAACTTGACATACATGTTGATGAATGATACTATAGAACAAAGTGAGTAACATGATTTATAATAACTGTTCCATAGGGCGAAAGTGCAAATGACCTTTGTTCGTGTTGCTTCCGGCCCTCCATAAGGACTTATCTGTCTGCAAAAGCTGGGACTGACAGTGCAACCGGGAGAGTTATATGGCTCTGACTTTAGCTCAGTAATAGGACCTTTTCTAGCTAGTTAGAGGTTACCTTTATGGCGCAAATGGGGCTTGACACGTTGGGTATAGGGCTGCCTCTGTTCCTATGTGTATAGCCGCGATGGATATGTGCCATAGGAAAGGGAGGTTCCTACATCTGCCTGCCAAGGAAACCTAGCGGCCCTAACTTGTTAGAGAAACCTATGAAATGACTTCATAGTGTACCCTGCCCGCTCACCTTGAAAGTGACATGGGAGTAATTAACCCGGGCATATGGGGATCACGACTCGCGGTGAATGTGCACCACCTCTGCAGAGGGTAACAAACTGTTATAACAGCCGTGCTCACGGTTACGAGCGGCCTGGAAAACTCACAGAATAACTGGTTACTTGTTGATGATAATTTAAAGTTGTTCAATGATGATATATGGTACACTTGACCCCGATATATGTTCTTATGGGAATTAAATGGGAGCTTAAGCATAACTTGATAATACTTGAGAATAAAAGCTTGACCTATTAAAAATGTTAACTGCAGTAAACCAGAGTCTATCCTTTTTTAGCTTCATAACCCCATGTTATCTTGCTAAGTACGGAATATACTTACACTTGTTTATTTTCTTTACTTGGATAAAAATCCCGGATGGGTAACAGATGACAACGGGTATGAGGATTTCCCGGAGGATTATTAGGCTTGTGGTCAACCAGTTGACCTTCCCTGTGATGACGGCCACGAGAGTTTTATTATCTTTTTAGTATTGCGCTGTGATGTATAAGACTAAGTTTTATTATAACTCTGATGTATGAGACACCGTGATGATATTTTATGTAATTTGTCAGCTTATGTGTGTGATTGATTCCTGGGCACACACGAGTTTTGTGCATTCAATTTTATCCTTAAAATTGGGTGTGACAAATTGGCATCAGAGCAGTGTTGACTGTAGGACGCAAGCCTAGTTAGAAACTGGTCGTTTTAAGGTTTAGATGTTGCTACAAAAACCCTTGCTCTATGAACCTTGATATTTTCTTCAATACTATATCTCTACCTTTGCTATTCATCTCTACCTTGGTGCTTATTTTAAAGTCTTTGTTCTCATCTTCACTCTTTGATCTGATATGCTTTTAGAACTTCTCCTTACCACCTTCTTGCGTAATCCTAAGATGAGTCTTCAGATTGTTACCCCTAGTATAATAAGGACGATAGTATCGCATGTTGAGTCAAAGATTGAGTTGTGCATCTCTATTGATTGTTGAATTGTCATTATGCTTATGATTGTTTTGAATCTTTGTAATGATTGCAATGATCTTGTTGGGTGTTCCCATAATTTCATTTAGTTATAGGCCTAAGACATAAGGATTAATGAAATAAATAGTCGGGTTTTGGTTTTCTTCTGTTTTTTTTTCTTCTATCCTGTCTTTTTGGAGCAATCTCCACTCTTCGGCTTATATCTCTGATTTTCGATGACCAAAAAAATCTTGAGACAATTTTGGACAATAGTACACTTCAATATCTATCTCTGAGCGCAAGAATCAACTTGATAGCTATTTTGGTTATGGAGATACGAAAATCACAAGACGATGCATCTGTGCTGTTTGGAATCTGGAGTAGTTTCTGTTGTGTACTGTTTTCGACCAAGTTAACTGCAGAATTTGGAAAAGTGTTATATAAGAAGGTTGTGGAAGGTTTCTTGCCTTTACACAAGAGTATCGTTGGGATGTCAGAACATCTTGATACAAGTTAGCTCATCTAAAAGAAGTAGATGTAAGCTATACTTTGGTGTCCCCTAGTCTATCTTATCTTAAGGGGGTAGCCAAGTTGAAGAATCTATAAGATGAAGTAGCGTACGTTCTAGTTTGCGCAGCGGAAGCGTGGTGATACCCAAAGAAGTGACTTGTTCATTAAGTCAACTAAGGAAGCGTGAGTTAAACTACCTAACAAGTTATCTGAAGTTACCCATTGTGGAGCATGAAAGTACTATCTCCTTGGAAGTACAAGTGACATCTAGGAGGATCACAAGAATCTACAGGACATCTTCACCAAGTTGGTCTTGAGCTTGTGATATCTTTGTTGGTATGAAAATTGAATATGACTTGGAAAAGTGCTATCACCTGGAGAAGCAAAAGTCGTTGTTGATGTCCTTAGCAAAAGAGAGTTATGCTAAGAAAATTCAAACAATACCAAGGACTAAGAATTGTATTCCCAGTTCGAGCAACTTAACCGGAATCATTCATGTTTTGAAGATTGGTGGAAGAATTTCCTTATGACCAATAAAGTAAGGAATTTTCGATGGAAAGTGGGATCCTAATTAAGACGATGGGACTACACGAGGAAGTAAAGGAGAATCTAAAGATGGAGTATCCCTATCTCTCAGTCAACGTCATCCGAATCTCGAGGACGAGATTCATCTTAAGGGGGGTAGAATTGTAACACCCTAAATTTTGCATATTTTTGAAAAAGGAGAAAAGTGATTAATTTTGCATTTTGTGGGAATTTGAACTTAGGAAATAATATTTTTTTTATGAAATTAAAAAAAATACAAGGATAGAAACATGTTGATGCATTCATGCTGTTGCATATTTATTTCTGTGATGGGTGGTTTTGTTTCAAATGCTAAAAGATTTTAAAAACCTTTTGAAAATGAGATTGGAAAATTTTATTTATAAAAAGAAAAGGAAAATTTCCTTCCATTCCCTCCCTTCCTCTGTTTCGGCCCGCAGGCCCTTCCTTGCGCTGGCCCAGCTCCCCTCTCCTCCCTTGCGCACCGCAACCGCTAGCTCCGCGCGGCCCAGCAAGGAGTCGGCCCAGCTACCGCCGTCGTTCCCTTGGCCCAGCTCATGCGCAACTGCCGCCGCGCGCCCTTCACCGCGCCTCTGCCGCTGCCAACCCGGCCCCGCCCGTCAGAGCCGTCCTCAACCTCCTCCCGCACGCCCCGCACCCGGTCACGCACAACCGCCGCCCACGCCTCCGGTCGTGGGAGCGTCCCCCCCGGCTCCTCAGCCTCGATAAATAGGAGCTGAGTCCCCCGCGCGCCCCTGCTGCTCCCCCGCGCCATTTTCTCTCGCGTTCACGCCTTGGAAGCCCCACAACCGCCGCACGGAAGAGCTCCGCCGATCCGCCGTCCTCACCTCCGCACGGACCGCCGTCCCCGAGCCTTCCCCGTCCTCGCTTTTCCCCGCGGTGAGAACCCCCTCGCTCTCCTATCTCTCCCCGACCTTTTCCCTTGGCATTTTGTGGCCTGTATGGCCGTGTCAAGTGCGCCGGCGAGCTCCTCCTCGCTGCCGGTCATGGCGGGCGCCGCGCGAGCCATCCCCCGGCTGTGTTTTGTCCCGGGGTGGACTCGCCATCTTCCCCGCATCATCCCCGTGGCCTCGGTTGGGCACACCGTGGCCCGTGGGCTGAGTTTCCCGCGCGCCGGCGAGCTCCTCGTCGTCGGCAATGGCGCCCCGCCGCGGAAGCTTCTGTTCCGGCCGGCCACCCCTTCCTTCTCCCTCCCCAGATCTAATCCGTGCCGCCCGATCTTGATCCAACGGCTCTCAGTGGCCGATACCCCTTCGCGGGTAGATTTGCTAAAGAGCCCTCCTGGATTCACCTATTTGAACCCGCAGTCCAAGGCGTAGTTTCCCGAATGCGCAATCTCGTTTGGAAAACGTAAACTCCACGGCTTAAGTCAAAAATACGTTTTCAGTATTTACAGAAATGCCATTTGAACTGTTTCGCTTATAAAATTGTCGTCTTAGCTCCGAATTGATCCATTCAAATCGCGTTAGCTTCGTAATTTCATAAGCTACATGTTGGAACTACTGTTAGTCAAGTTTGGAACTTTTTAATTTCATGATTAGATTTAATTAAATATATGGCTATAGGAAAACCCGTTTAAATCATAACTTTCGCATTTTAGCTCCGTTTTTCGTGAACTTCGCGTTGACGTGATCGTAGCGAGACGTAGATTAGTTTTACAAACATTTTATCTTGATTTTAATATTGTTGGTGTACTGTTCTAATGATAGGAATGTTTGCTTTGCATGAATGCTTTTGGAATGTTGTATGTTGCTGTGTTGATCGCGTTCAGACGGTGAGGAAAACGTGGGAGACCAAGAACTCTTCGACGACCAGCAGGACCAGCACGAGTTTGTGAACCAAGGCAAGTATAGCATGGGCCTTCCTTGATGTCCTACTTCACTTTAATCAATTACTCATTTGCATGTGTCTAATTTTGATACCCGTAAGGACATCCTAGTGATTGTTTATCCTGTTCCTTGTCTCCTATGGGTTAAATGCATGTGGGTAGACTGTTAGTGCTCTAACTGAACTTGACATACATGTTGATGAATGATACTATGGAACAAAGTGAGTAACATGATTTATAATAACTGTTCCATAGGGCGAAAGTGCAAATGACCTTTTTTCATGTTGCTCCCGGCCCTCCATAAGGACTTATCTGTCGGCAAAAGCTGGGACTGACAGTGCAACCGGAAGAGTCATATGGCTCTGACTTTAGCTCAGTAATAGGATCTTTTCTAGCTAGTTAGAGGTTACCTTTATGGCGCAAATTGGGCTTGCCACGTTGGGTATAGGGCTGCCTCTGTTCCTATGTGTATAGCCACGATGGATATGTGCCATAGGAAAGGGAGGTTCCTACATCTGTCTGCCAAGGAAACCTAGCGGCCCTAACTTGTTAGAGAAACCTATGAAATGGCTTCATAGTGTACCCTGCCCGCTCACCTTGGAAGTGACATGGGAGTAATTAACCCGGGCATATGGGGATCACGACTCGCGGTGAATGTGCACCACCTCTGCAGAGGGTAACAAACTGTTATAACAGCCGTGCTCACGGTTACGAGCGGCCCGGAAAACTCACAGAATAACTGGTTACTTGTTGATGATAATTTAAAGTTGTTCAATGATGATATATGGTACACTTGACCCCGATATATGTTCTTATGGGAATTAAATGGGAGCTTCAGCATAACTTGATAATACTTGAGAATAAAAGCTTGACCTATTAAAAATACTAACCGCAGTAAACTAGAGTTTATCCTTTTTGAGCTTCATAACCCCATGTTATCTTGCTAAGTACGGAATATACTTACACTTGTTTATTTTCTTTACTTGGATAAAAATCCCGGATGGGTAACAGATGACAACGGGTATGAGGATTTCCCGGAGGATTATTAGGGTTGTGGTCAACCAGTTGACCTTTCCTGTGATGACGGCCACGAGAGTTTTATTATCTTTTTAGTATTCCGCTGTGATGTATAAGAATAAGTTTTATTATAACTCTGATGTATGAGACACCGTGATGATACTTTATGTAATTTGTCAGCTTGTGTGTGTGATTGATTCCTGGGCACACACGAGTTTTGTGCATTCAATTTTATCTTTAAAATTGGGTGTGACAAATTCGAAACCAACCAGCTCCCTCATTTTGCCCGAACACGCTCGTCCCACTAAGACAGCGTCTTAGTCTCGCTTAGGAGGCCAGCTGGGCATGGCTAGGCAATGCCGTTAGGAACTAACAATGCAGTACCAGTGTAGTTTCTATAGAAATTAAATGAACCTATCACGTACACAAAAGTATGAGGTGGCAACCGATTTAATATGGACAGAGAAGAAAATAGGAAGAAACACTGAGTCGATGAGCGCACATCGTTGCCGCTCTGCGCTAGGCCCGCAACCGTTGTTGCCCCACGCCGGCACTCCCCGTCGGTGCCACAGGGCCACACAATCCTGATGTCCCTCGACCAAGCGCCTGTCGTCAGCTGCACTCGGGTGAGCAGGCTCAGTGTAGAGAGAGAAAGGATTGGTTATATTTTTCTTTGGACCCACCCAAGTAGAAACTTGCATTGGGTAGGATAGTTTCCTCACCTGATATCCTAGACTACAGGGTTGGGAATGCCCTGGTGGGTGGCGGAGCGAGGAACATGACAACAACACAGCCAACGGCGACGCGAGTGGGGCACACGGCTGGGCGGCGCGAGTGACGCAGCCAACTCATTTCATAGCATATTTTGAGGGGGGAGTTGTAGTTTGATAGCTTGATGTGTGCATGTATCAATAAGGGGAGAATGTTTCCACACAAAGATCAAAAGGGACAAATGAGTTTGAGCGTACATACATTAGGGATAGTGCATCAGTTCAGAGAGTTTGCTTTCGAGACTTTTTTTGCTAGTTATGTTGAGCCTTTGCCTCTTCTAGGAGACAAGATGCTTCTCGAACTGTTTTGACTCTTGGTGAGTTGCTCTATTATTACTTGGTTGTTGCTCTGTTGTTTAGCTCGTGGTGTTGAGCCCTTTCTGCCATCTCCGGCGGAACCCTAGTGCGTTCACAGCGGCCCTCCTTCTCCCCTCTCTCGCCGGAGCTCCACCATGACCATGAAATCCCCCGCCCTGATCTGGCCTCGCCGCCTCCATCGCTGCCAGGACCCGAAACCAACCTCCCGCCGTCCCCACCGCCTGGCCGGCCTTCCTCCCCCCAAAATCCGTTCTAAGCCCGCCGGAGATGGAGCTGCTTCTTCTTCTTCTTCGACTCTGGTGGGGGCGTGGGTGCGGGTGCGGCCGCCGAGGAGGAGCTCGCCGGAGTTATTGTCAAAATCTGGGGAGAGAGAGAGAGAGAGAGGTGGAAGACAACTGAGAGAAAGGTGGGACGCGGTGGGGTGGGCGCCGCGCGCTGGAGCATGTGTGGCCGTGCAAAGAGGGAAAAACGGCCGGCCTGTATTAAGTCATTACCTAAAGTTTTACATCTTGGTAACAAAAAGGAGGACACATATGTATTCATCAATTGTCGCTGCCTCTCAACGTCAACGACAGAAACATGTACATAATGCATGGCTCACTATACAAAAGTGCATCTGCATGGGTGTGTAGGGTAGAACACACTTTACTGGGAAAGAGATGATTCAGAGAGGGATTTCCACCTGGAGATAGATAGCTTAACCATAGCTTCGCCACTCTCAACGTCAAGCTATGGCCATGCTCGTGGGTCGTGGGCAGCAAATTTTCCTGTGGCCACGGCGAGTCCGATCCACTGCGGCTGCGGCCCAAAATTTGACAGGCCCTGGTGTTTACAGCGGAGCGGAGGAGGGAGGGAGGGAGTGTTCTGGAAGGAAGAGAATTTCTCATGCACGAGACGGCTCCACCTCCACGGCGGGGCCCCGCTGGCAGGTGGGCCCGGTCGGGATGGAGATCGCAGAAATACCACGCGGCTTATGGCGCGCGCCCACGTGGCGGCCGCCTCATCCACGAAAGCCCCGGCGCTGCTATCTCCCGCCCGCCCCCGCGCCACGCATCCGCCCTCACCGCCGCCTGATCCCGTCGCCCCGACGCCTTCCGGCCGTCGGATGCCTCGTGGCGGCTGTTGTTGGTCTGGTCTTTGGCGGCACCCGCCGCGGCAGCCATATATGGCGCGGAGGCGCGCGCGCTCCCCGCTCGAGATTCCGTCCACGCCATTGCGTCGCACTGCCTCCACACGACGAGCACCCACCCACCACGGCCAAGGAACCCAACGGCGTCTGTGAGCTGTGCTTGTGCGCCACAAGACGAAGCTTCGAGATCCAGGCGGGTAGCTAGCTAGCTAGGTTGCCATGACGTCCACCGTGACGACGCCCAGCCGGCCGCTCGCCGCCGGGAGCCGGCCGAGGCGGTCTGGTCCCGCCGTGCTCTCGCTCAGCAAGGGTAGTAGCAGTCCTCGGCGGCGCCAGGCGCCGTCCACGAGCTGCGCCGCGCTCGCGTCGCCCGAGAAGGAGCGCACGCGCAACAAGCTCCCGCCGCCGCCGCCGTCGGCTACGGAGCAACAGCAGGAGGAGGAGGAGAAGGCCACGGACTACAACGAGGTCGCGGCCGTGCTGGAGAGCATCTACAAGCTCAGCCCCGCCGTGGAGGTCGAGGAGGAGAAGCGCCACGGCAGCGGCGACGAAGACGACGAAGGCGAGGGCGGCAAGGCCAAGAAGAAGAAGAAGAGGAAAAGCAGAGTGGTGAGTTGCCTCCGCTAGCTGTTCAATCACTCCTCTCGAGCTAGTAGTACATCATCATTGTTACACGCGGCAACGCGCGCGGCTAATCATCGGCATGTGCATGCGCAGGCGGGCCGGAGCACGGTGATTGTGAAGAGCCGGCGGCGGCGGCGCGGGAGGAGGATGGACCTGGGGAAGAGGGTGGAGATGAAGAGCGCCGCCGCTACTAGCAGGGAGCAGCAGCAAGGGGAAGAGGACGACGGAGAGCGCGAGTTCGAGGAGATGCTGCTGCGGGAGCACTCGGTGTCCACGGACATGGGCAGCCTGGACTGGAAGCGCATGAAGATCCCGCCGGTGCTCACCTCGTCGCAGAGCGCGCGCCTCTTCAAGACCATGCAGCCCATGAAGGTACACCAGACCAGATTGCGTTGCCCGACCCATTCATCCACTCATTTTCAATTCTGCAAGTAACAAACGAAACGATTACTGTAATCATGCAATTTCTGTGTTTTCATTCATTCAGGCGATCTTCGAAGTGCAGGAGAGCTTGCGAGAGGAGCTGCAGAGGGACCCCACCGACGCGGAGCTCGCCGAGACCACCGGCATGACCGTCCACCAGCTCCGCCGCCGCCTCGACGTCGGCCGGGCCGCCAGGAACAAGCTCATCAAGGTAAAAAAATCTTCAACCAATGCAGCCAGTCAGATTTGTTCCTTTCTGGACTCTGAAACTGAACTCTGAACTCTGAAACTGAAACTTGAATTGGCACCTGCACCTGCAGCACAACCTCCGGCTGGTGCCGTACGCCATCAACAAGTACTACCCGGACATGGGCACCGATGAGCGGTTCGACGACCTGTGCCAGGCGGGCGCCAACGGGCTGATCACGGCCATCGACCGGTTCGAGCCCAAGCGCGGGTTCCGCATCTCCACCTACGCGCTCTTCTGGATCCGGCACTCCATCGTGCGCGCCATGACGCTGTCCAGCTTCACCCGCTTCCCGTTCGCCATGGAGTCGGAGCGGCAGGAGATCGGCAAGGCCCGGGAGGAGCTGGCGTTCGAGCTCGGCCGGCCGGCCACGGACGAGGAGGTGCGGCGGAAGGTGGGCATCTCCCCGCAGCGGTACCGCGACGTGCTGCGGATGACCAGGCCCACCTACTCGCTGCACGCCAGGAACCGCGTCACGCAGGAGGAGCTCATCAACGAGGTCACCGACGATGATGCCATCGGCGTCGACGCCGGCGGCAGGCACAACACGCTGCTCCGCCTCGCCATCGACGACCTCGTGAGTTTGTCATGTCTTCGGTTAATTGTGTCCTTTCTTTGGCTTTGGTCTCTGGTTTGTGATTGTGAACAGCAATATATGCTCACGTATGCAGCTGGACTCTCTGAAACCCAAGGAGAGCCTTGTGATCAGGCAGCGGTTCGGGCTGGACGGCAGGGGGAAGCGCACGCTCAGCGAGATCGCCGGCAACCTCAGCATCTCGCGGGAGATGGTGCGCAAGTACGAGCTCAAGGCGCTCATGAAGCTCAAGCACCCCACAAGGGTGGAATACCTGCGCAGATACATGTGAGCCTGAACTTGTTCAGCTGCCGGTGGAGTAAGTAGCATGGTATGTGCATTGGCTACATATATGGAGTAACTAGTAATACAACAAACTGAACAGAGTTACTCTGCTTTGCTTGCTGTATATATGTGTGAGTGTGGCTATACCATCTACTCCTCTTCTACTGTATACTAGAAGAAATGTACATATACAGGAACTTGCGTGCGTGTGGGAATCCAGATGAGCGAGTTCATTTGAGTGAGGTTGTATCGCAGACCTCACATGCATGTAATTCTTGGCATACATACATTATCTATGGTACATATACAACATATGAAAGAAGAGAAAAGCTCCATGCTTGCATCTTTGCATACATAATCGTCATGCGTCCAAAAACTTCATCTCCGTGGCATTGATGATGATCCATGGTTACAATACAATTCTATTTTATGACTCATGGTTTAGAGTTTAGACAAAGTCCAAGAATATGAAGCTTTTGATTTGTACGTTTAAGCAACTATCTAGGCTTAAGATGATTTCTCATTTTTTAGATTAAGAATAAATAAAGAGTATCCCGGCCTCCTACATTCACACTTGGACCAAACATCGAACTAAAACATCACAAAACAACTTAGCAATCAGCACAAGGAAACTGAACAACCTAGACTCGACAAAAACAAAAGAAGCTTTAGCTTGCTATCCTTCTTTGATGTCTCCATGCCATCTGTCCAAAGACTTCGATCACCGTAACTTCCAATAGTCTGCACTCTTCCTTCAAAGTCTCTCTCTTCCTCTTTAGATAACTAAGCTCAGTGCCTGATCTAGTACATCCCTCTGAAATTACTTGCATGAACATCATTTCTACTCAACCACAAAAGCCCAGCATATCGCCGCCAAACACACTATTACTTGGTTTCTAACATCTAAGGGGCAAAACGCTTTAACCAAGAACCGTATCCTTAGGTGGTTGAAAATTGAAAATGATGGACAACACAGTCCACAAAAAACTTGTTGTATGACAATTAAAAAAGAGACATCGGAATATTCCCTCCAAGCAATAGAAGCTACATTTATTTTCCCCTTTCTATCCCTTTTTCATCGAGTTATCTTTTGCAAGAACTACACATATCTTTAAATACCAAAGAAAAATCTTTATCTTTAGAGAAAGTTTAGCCTTCTAGAAGAAAGTTTTTCTAGGAATTTGTTCTTTTTTTTATCTCTCTATACAGATATTGTATTGAAAAAACACATTCTATCTTAACTACCAAATGAAGTCGTCATTATTATCATTTAAAGCGACTGGCAAAACTAAGAAGACAAGACTAAGCCAATCCTTCAACTTTTCCCCAACTAACGTCCTTCTAAAAGAAACATTCAAAGGGGAGCTACTTAGCACACTAGCCACTGTACCACCCTTTCTTCTCACAATATTGTATAAAGCTGTGTACTTTAACTTTAAAGGTTCCTGGCCAATCCAAAGGTCTTCTCAAAATCTAATTTAATTTTCACTATTGGATTTAAATCTCCCTTTTTTCTAGAAAAAGATCTTTAACAGCAATGAGTCCCACCCAAAAGTGAGAACCATTCATCTGTTTTACCACTTGGGATAGACATTTGTTTTTCAGATATTCCTTTCTCAAAACATCTTGCCCATGACCCTCTTCGTTCTAAGCTTAAAAAGCCACATGGTTAGTTTGTCAAATTAAAATCTGTGCTGCTTGCTTGACCACCGCCACGACGGTGGAGCTTGGAAGTCGGAAATGCCGCCAAGCTCTTAGCCACTGCGTGCCCACGCCTAGTTGCGCCAAGCAGGAGAGGAAAAGGACTCGGTCTCCTGTGCATATGGCGTCGTACAGGAACACACCGACCTGTAGGAACCAATCGTCTACAAAAACTAAATTGACAGTAACAGAATGGCATAGAGGGAGAGGAAAACTAAAGCCGATGGCATTGAAGAGAAGTGACATTTTTCCAATGGCATTGAAGGGATAAGTATAGTTTTTGATGGTATATAAAGAATTTTCTCATGATGAAAAGGTTATAGTAGTGAATGAGCCAAAGAGAAATAATGGTTGGGCTACTAAAGCTCCTCTCACGTGCATACTACCGGACATTTGGCAGCAACAGGCAAATTTCCCTCGCCGGTAAAACAGCTACAAGTATGTTTCGAACACAATGTACAGCTAGCTGGCCAATAATGGTAAGAAAATTTGGTAGGCGATCAAGATAAATCAAGCATTACAGCTTTGAATAAGCATACTACAAGCCCTTTTCTTTTTAAAAGAAAAAAACATGGAACAGGGTCACGTTCCGCATTCCAATAACGTCCTTTCGGGAGCATCTACATTCCTAATTCAAGGACATTTATGTTCTCACCTTATAAAATATCACCCCAAGTTCTCGTTCCCGTTCCACACTCATGTTCCGTGGGAACATGGCTGCTGGCTGCTATGGTCTAGCTTCTTGTACAAAATATACGTAAGGCCTTGTTCAATTAATCCCTAAATCGAAGGATTGGAGGGGATTGCGGGAGATCTGGACATTTATCCCCCTCAATTACCTCAGTTTTGGATAAACAAACAGGCCTTTAAGGAACCACCAATGGCCATGAGCACAGGAAAATGGAACCCACCAGGCCACGGTTCTTCCTGTACTGTAGGTGTTTGAAAAGGTTACCTTTACAAGAGAGAGGTGTAGGTTAATTAAATAGGAAACACACAAAGTTGCACCTAATAAACAGTTTAACTCAAATGGCCACCATAGAGAACGTGCATTATCATACCAAGTTACCAACACAAGTTTGAACAGGAAAAAAAGGATAGCTTTTTTTGAGTGGCAAAAAAGGATAGCTACAATGAACTGTGTCATGTGTATATGCTCCTTCATCTTCACCATCTTTTGTAGGCGTCCAGAAATGAGTGCCATCCTCGAGTGGGTTTTGGGCTGGGCTGTTTATGATGACATTAGTGTGAAATGCTTCTTTGATGGGCTCTGGCCCATTAGAGCAACTCCAATAGACTCCCTATATCTTTCTTAATTGCTAGTAATAGAGATTTTAGTAGAAAAATATCCTCAAATAACTTCTCTAAGTGGTCCATATATAGCCATTCTCTATTCTGGATTTCTGGCTAGCCAAAGATAGATAGTGAAAATGGCTCATGTACATAACATATAGAAAAGTTGTTGGAGAGTGGAAACATATAGAAAGCAACTTGTATGCAGATGACTCTCCAAATGGTGATTTAGAGAGTGAAATTTAGAAACACTCACTCTTAATTATTTTGGTCATGTGTGTTATTTCTAGATATCTTCTCTTCAATCCCTTTTGAGTTGATAGCATTCTTTCCTGACAATGAAAACTGAAAAAAAGTCACTTAGTAGAAGTTTAACAATTAATAAATTCTATTATTAGCGCGCTCTCTTTATATATATATAAACGTTAAGCCTATTTCGCTCGATTTCTCTGTTGCAATAGCTCTGCTGCCAAAAATAACTAAGTTCCAAAATAAAAACTATCCGAAAGAAGCCTCTAGAGCACACCTCAATGCCACGTTGTCAGTTGTCAGCCTGAACTGTCCTCCTTGACCTCCTTTGTCACGTTGATAGGCCTCCTACTTAAAATAGTCGACAGTGGCACGAGCTCGTCGACGTCACCACATGGCACCCAACTAACGCGGAAGTTGTTACTAGCATGCAACAAAGTAAGCCTGTGACGTTCACCTCCCTCCTACATGCATCCGCATCCGCAAGCGCAACAAAACACCATGCCATGCAAGATGCAACCGCCCGCATGGCGCAAGGAAAGCTAAGCCCAAGCCAAGCGGAAGAAAACCCGGAGAGAATCCCGGACGCGGCTCTCTCCTCAGTCCTCATCCATCCCTATCCTGTCGCCATGCCAGGTGAGCTGCGACTACTAAAATGCTAACAGCCTATCCAGCCAAGCAGCTAGCCAGCCTGCCTCCTGTTAGGCACAAACGCAAGGCACAGTTCCAAGTTTGAACCAACATAAATACAGGCAAATAATCAACCTCAGGTTAGGAATCAAATCAACTCTGATGAATTATGCTCACAAGGGATATAAGATTCATAACTGGTAGGTTATATGCTACTCTACTACATATATAAGCATTGATGATTAATGACCCAATAAATCCAACAATCTGAATCCAAAAGCACCTATTGGGGTTGAAATTGAAATTGAAACTGAAGCAACAAGCTAGCTGATCCTGCGCATTTCCACACGGGAAAGCGAATGCTGCATAGCAGCCAACAGCTTGT
The DNA here is from genome assembly GCA_904845875.1 of Miscanthus lutarioriparius. NCBI lineage: Eukaryota > Viridiplantae > Streptophyta > Magnoliopsida > Poales > Poaceae > Miscanthus > Miscanthus lutarioriparius. Next base: position 1,975,061 of record CAJGYO010000016.1, on the reverse strand, counting down.
TCAAGACAAGCGTTCAGGCAACGATGAAAATATGCATATAATATATACATTCCATGCTAGTGTGCTAGATAGGTATCCTACAAATAAAAGGACATGCAACACGGCTCATCATACCCACGTCTGACAAGCATGGATGCCATCCAATCATTTCGGATCGTCTTCCCCAAGTCCGTCCAAGTTTTGACGCACCAAAGTAGATAGCTCCACATAATGTGTTAACTTCATCTCAAACATTGACTGGAGATTTTTCAATGAGTCTTTTTATCTTGGAGATATCCGCTTTTGCCTTGGCAATTTCCAACTTGGAGACTTCCGCTTTTGCCTTGGAGATTTCCAACTCGTCTTCAGACGCATGCTGATCAAGCAACTCGCTGACTCCTGCTCTGAACTTCGTAATCTCAGAATAATGTATTTCTACTTCCTGATTGATTGAGCATATCAGCAACTCGTTAGACGCACTGAACAATCAACATAAATCTAAATTTAAAAGCAATTCTAAGCATACAACCAGCATACAGGTTGCATTGTTTTTATATTAATTAGCCTCCCAGCAAAAGCTTTACTATCTGGTACCAAGCGTTTTAGACAAGACAAGGCAATTTAGACAAGACCTGCTTGGCTGTTTAAGATCATGTAACTGAAAAGAAATTAATTTGAGTACAATGGACCAAAAAGGAACCTGCATACGGGAGCAACCATCAAACAAATCTCCTGGTGTGTAGATGTTGATAATATGCTTCTGTTCAAATCCAGCACCGCATTGAGGGCACTGGAAATAAAGAACACGATTGGCATGCACAGATAAGTTGAGAATTATCATGGTGTACACAGCTCTGACAGCAATCCAATATAATTCGGAAACTGGAGTAACATGAATGTCGATCGCCTACATAGAAGTATATATGGTACCTTTGCACTTGTGTTACCGTAAGCACCCGGCCATTTCTCCAGGCACGACCTGCCGTGTACATGTCCACAGGGAAGCTGCATGTATGTAATGGGTAAGTGACAATACAGTGCCAAATTCTCAACAATCATCTATTTCCCAACACAAGATTATATATTTATATCATATATATACTACGAATCAAAATCATGAGAGATGGATATATGCGTCAGTTTAGTGACCTGAACCATGACAATCACACAGTTTTGGCCTGGTAATTACATAGTACATATCAAGAATATAAGGGGTGGAGCCTGATTATCAGATATGATGCTCCACAACCTTGGTGATCACGAATTTTTCATAATTATCAGTGGCGATGCCATGCAGACATGTCCTATGTACTTGTTTTTGTACTATTATATGAGAAATGTATGTTTCCTATGAAAACTGGAGGGTTCACATATATAGAGGGAAGTATCTCCTCTAAGCAGCTGTGATGCAGAAAGATGAAACTTTACCGTGTATAGTATACGCCCAATCATGAGGATAGACCCCAATGCATGTAAATCTTTTTTAGTCACCAACATACACATATCATATGTGGCGTAAAAACAAAATATTAGATATGTAGCCACGCATACTACCACCAAGTTGCGCAGGAAAGGATTGCGAACCTGCATCTGATTTGGGGTTTTGTTGGGACCTTCTTTTTTTTTTAAGGATAATAACAGTCTAATAATGCGATCGCAGAAGAGAAATGTACAGGCGCAGGCGAACCCACTCACCAGATGCGATGCGCGCCGCTGCAGGACCAGGGCGCCGTACACACGCAGCAGGTGGACGTGGGCCTCGTCTCCACCGCCACCACGGTGCTCGCGGAAACCCTAGCTCCGCCTAGCACCTCCTGGCCCGACGATTGTCCCGCCTCCTTGGCTACTTGCACATAGATCTCCATTGTCGGCACGTCCGATCCCTCCTTCGTGGGCGGCGACGGCATGGCAGCGGGGGATTGGGAGACGCTGGTCCTGGACGGCGTCACGAGAGTGGAAAAGAAGGGAAGGGGTCACTGTCCAGTCCAAATGTTGGGTTTCGAATATTTAGGGCTCTAGTTTGGATGTCTGTTTTTGGCCAGGCATTCATATTTATCTACGAGGGTTTAATTCCCCTAAAAAATCTATGGGGCTTAATTAGGGGTCCTCTACTATTATTGCTCTTAGTCTATACTTTATCTTATGTTCATCACTTGTCAAAAAAAAGTCTGGATAGTTAATAATCTAGCCTATTAAGTAAGCTTCTAGGAATAGGCGAAAAAGGACATCATAAACATTAGCACATTAGATAAAAAATTGAGTTTAAAAACACCGACCTCTCCTCGAGAGATAACAGCAACTTACCCTCCTACTAAGTTAAAAAAAATTTAAACCCTCTTGAATCAGACTCCGGTCCTTATCGAACAACTTTCGATATTACGGCAATGCAAAGAAAACTTGAGAGTTAGTATTCACAATTTTTGGGGTGTCATGACGGTTTTTAGCCCGCCAATTATTATTAGGAATCATATGCACCATAGAAAAATAAATACTAGAGATTAGAAAGAAGGAAGGTTGGGAACAAAAGTTTATAGTGTTAGAGAGGCAAATCCTTATCGTTAGAGGGAAGTCTTAGGGCATTTACAGTGCAGAAACTATCATAATTTTTATGTGCATTAATTATCCTGTCACCTAAGCATTTTGATGTGGTAAGCGATTTAGTGAGAAGAGAGAGATGAGAAAATCATGTATACACGAGAACCAAGACATGAAGACATGTGATATCTAGATGAGAGAGAAAGAAGACACGTACAAAAACAACATTGTTGTTTATCTTGATAGTTTTTTTTTCAAAATCCAATAACATAGAAAAAATATCATTATAAGTATTTTTTTATAAACATATGAGTGGGTGTTGATAAACATCTTTTATGGTAATAAACAAAGATGGAGTATGACAAGTTAAAGCCAGTCTTAGTGGGAGTTTTATTTGCATTTAATAAGCTATCACGTAAGCGCTTTTGATGATATGGCAACGTCTTTAATAGGAGAGAGAAGAAATGAGTTTTATAGGGATAAAATTCTCTGGACACGATTACCAACTCTCCATTAGTCATGAAATTAAATGTCTACGAATCCATGGAATGAAACACTTTATTGAGAGTGGGTGTTTAACACATATTTTATTTTATTTTATATGATATAGCAGTCTTGGAAACAACATCGTAAATTTCCCCATTGAGATTGGCCAAAGAAACAAAACTATAACACAAGTGGAAAAAGAAACAACAAAACTATTACACAAGTGGAAAAATAACCGGGAGAACACAATTATAATCACTTATGAAGATCAAACAAAAAATCTTGGAACCGTATTTTACTATTAACAGTGAAACATGGGTGCATTTATAATCCAAAAAATTACCAAACTACGTTTCAAAATAATTGGTAACTTTTACTTATAATGTTCACACTTTGTTTGGACATTTCGTATATCCATGGAATTGAGATTGATCGACGTTTTTATATGCATGGAACTGATGTTCGCCGCCGGTATGTGTGAGCCGTAAGCTTCATCTCTTTGGATTTGATGCTGATCCCTTTGAACAAGTGACGACAAACCTAGCAATGACGACGCATCAAGCGCAGGGGCATGCTTGCCAGATGTAACTGCCCACGTCCGCGTGCTTGAACATGCTCGTCTGGCACCACAAAGTGCCAAGCTTGCAATTCCCAACCCCCTCTTGTCAGGGCGGTGGAGACCAGAAGCCGCCATGCACGCCGCCACGTACGCAAGCGCCGGTGACTACTGACTAGCGCCCCCCATCTCCGCACCGCACCCACCTGGCCGCCTCCCCTCGAAGCCGCGCCGCATTAACACGCCGATCGCGCAACTGCTTCCTAGCTTCGTTCCGGAGCGCCAGCAAAAAAAAGAAGCGCCTTTGCCCACCGCGGGATCCATCGATCGATCGATCCGGGATCCGGCGGCCGGCCATGGTGAAGCTGGCGACGGCAAGGGAGGCGCGGCTGTACGGGCCGGCGCTGGCGGCGCGGCGGTGGGAGTACATCAACGCGGGGGTGTACGTGTTCGCGGCGCTGCTCCTGGTCCTAGCGGCGGGCGTCGTCCTCGCGGCGGCGGCGCTATCCGTGTCCGCGTCCGCGTCCGCGTCCGCGGCCAGGGCGGGACTCGCCGTGGCCGCCGTGGCGCTGGCGGCCGCCGCGGCCGTCAACGCTCACGACCTCGCGGCGCACCTCGCCGGCGTCGACTGCCGCGTGGGGCTGGCGAGGTACGACGCCCAGCTCGGCCTCGTGGAGTTCCTCGTGCCGGCCATGCACGCGGCCGGCTGCGCGTTCGCCGTCGTCGGCCTGGCGCTGCTGGTCTCCCACTCCCAGCACCTGGAGGGGAAGGGCGCGGCAGAGCACGGGAGACGGGAGGCGCACGCGGCGATCATGCTGCTCGTCGCGGCGCTGCTGTGGGTGCTGGGCTCGGTGCTCAACTCCTGCCAGGTGTACGAGCGCGGCGACGGCCGCGCGCAGCTGCTGCAGTCGAGCGTGCAGGTGCCTCAGCTCCTGGGGAGCCTGCTGTTCCTGGTCGCCGCGGCGCTGAACCTCCGCGTCGTATCCGGCACCGGCAGCGGCGGCGATGAGCCGGCGTGGCTGTTCCTGGCGGGGAGCGTGCTGTGGCTGGCGGCGGCGCTGCTCAACGTGCTCAAGGTCTTCACCATGCACCAAAGCGACGCGCTGCGGCTGGAGAAGCTCCGCGGCGGGGCGCAGGAGTGGCTCAGCCGCGACCGCGAGGGTCGCGTCCCACTCAACTGGGAGGAGGCCGCCAGGAGACGGGCGCTGCCCACCGAGCTCCGGTGATCCTCGCTCGCAACAACTTTTTCCGCGCTGTAATGTAAAAGAGGGGCGAATCGAAGGGGTAAATAAATTGTTTGGGCTGCAACCCTTCTGGGCCGTTGTTGGGCTTAATGACGGCCTCAACCCCCGGATTGTTGGGCCCAATAGTTGCTGGAGCTTATTGTATTCCATTTTCTATGTCCGAGTTTATTATTATTTACCACACACTACCAGACTACCTCCACCATCTTTGTCTTGGACCCTTTCCAAAAAAAAAAAAAAACTATCTCTTGGATCATCCATCGGGTGGTCAGTGAAAAGTGAAAACATACGCCTGACAGCGGGGTTGGAGAGTATCAAAACTGCCATGTTATATAAAATAAAATAAAAACATCTACTTTCATTGAAAAGTTTCAATTTTATAGATATTTAATTTTATTATACATAGAAAGTGGGTAATCTAAGAGAGTTTCATTCTCATAAAACCCGATTCTTCCTTCTTCTTAAAAACTCACCTCAACACAAATGAAACACTAATAAAACTTCCACTGGCCTAACAGTGGCAGCTAAATAGTCCGCACATTCTCAGAAAAGATAGCCTGTACATTGATGTGACCAGTTGAACCTATACATGCGGCACGTGTGCGTATGGTCACGACTACGGAGTAGTAGGGTAGAAAGTGTTATTATGAATAGGAGTAATTAGATGATCAATTAAAACAAAATAAGATAAAAAATAATTATATATTATATATTTTGTTTTCTTGCTTAATGATTTTTATTTCTATAAATATTTCTTTCATTATTAATTATAAGTCATTTTCTTCTTATTTGTAACTAGTAAATATGACCGTGCGTTGTAACGGAAGAAAAAAATTATTAAACATTCATGTCAAACGATAACGTGAATGATACATATCTATTTTATGCTTTTATAGTTTATTTTATGATGACCGTTTCATCCATAATATAAGTTAATGCTGACAATAAATAACAATGTCCTATTAAACTCAGATCAATTGAAATACACATTGGCATATTTTTTTTTCTTTCATTACAAAGCGCATAATTATTTAGATATAAGTATACCATAACTTTACTTTTTCATACTACCCATGTGTTTCTTTGACTTAATATTGACCTTTGTGGCTTTTTTTTGACACATTATATCAACCTCCGTCAAAACTTTTTTGATGTGTCAAGAATTGGTCATCCCCACCAATGATTATGGCGAGAGACCTCTCTTGATTTTTCACACGGCAACCCTCATTAGGAATTACATAAATACATTTATTTAGATTTCATTAGACAATAATCTTCCTAAGATTCCAGTTCATGAAATAATTAGTTGTACCATTGACTAATTCGTATTTAATAAAAATAAGTTTTATTTCTAATCAAAACTACATCAGATGGTGTAAATCTATCTCCTCAAAACTTACTGCACAAACAAACAGTACTAGAAAGTAGGGGTTATGTACCGGGGCTTGCCTTAGGCAGCAACCGGATAGTGGAAAGTTAGTGAAGGTTTCGAAAACACCGACAACGAGGACATCCTCCTCGTCCTTCTCGGCCACCTCCGTGTATTCCGAGTTTGCTTCTGGCATGTTCTCGGTCATCGCCAAACCTATATGCATTTGTTAGGCATTTTCTGCTTTTTCTATAATTTTTTCAAATTTTGCAAAATCTTTCTTTTTATAGAAAAATAGAAAACGAAAGAAAAGGAAAAAGACTTGTATGGGCTTGGTCCATCCCACAACGAAGCCGGCCCAACACGAAGGATTCAGTACAGATAAAAAAAAGAAGCCTTGTAGGAGAGGCCCACTCAATTCTAGATGTTTTGCATCAGGACCCCAATATATTTTAAAAACTATTAATGTCCTTTCACATTTTCTTTCTCTCTGACATCTTTACTTAGGTCGATTAAGGCAAATAGATCGGCATACTGAGGCTGAGCACGAGACCGATCTGGATTTGGGGTTGGACGAAAAATAAGCTAGAAGGAGGTAGAAAAAAAAAACTATGGTGAAAATTTTGCCTTTTATTATTAGATATAGATTATAGAACTTTAATATGCACCTAGACAAAAAGATACGTTTTTAAGAATTGATTGCTATATGTAAACACTTAAACACGAACAGATAGATGACTGATGCTACTAAAGAGTGGTAACCGTCGTCCATCCATATAGAATTATTATGTTGCAATTGTTTTATTTTGATGTTGCAAAAATTGATGGGGGATGTTGCATATGTTGTAAGTGCTTCAGAGGCATGTTGCGAGAGTTTGTTCAAAATGTTTTATCTGTTTCTAGAAGTATATTGCAATTATTTTTGAACTGGATATTGCATATGTTTCACACATATGTTGCAACTGTATGTTCCTAATATTTCAGCTGTATCAGTCTTATGTTGCAGCAAGTGGTTTTCATGTTGTAAGTTGCAATTGTTTTTATTTGGGTGTTTCATGTGTTTCACACAGATGTTGCAAGTGCATGTCTAAATGTTTAATATGTTTTCAGACGTATGTTGCATTCAAATATTTTTTCATGTTGCAAGTGTTTTATGTTGTTCGTCTGTGAGCGAGCCGGGGGGTCGGTGAACTGGGCGCGGGACGCGCCAGGGGCGGTGGACAGGGGTGCTGTGGGTGTGGTGGGGGCGCAGTGAGGTAGTCATAGAGTCGCCCGCGTGGAAAGTCGAAGAGTTGCCCGCATGCCGCCCGTGCGAAGAGTCGAAGAGAGAGGAAGGGGTTAGGGGAAGGATCGACGGGCTCAAAGATGGGGCGGAGTGCACTCGTGGGCGCGGGGTGAAGGCAGACGGGGCGGGCTGTGTGGCCGTTTGGACGTCCGGGCGCTAGCCACTGCGTTAATTCATAGACAATAAACGAAGCCTAATTAATGGAAGCTTCTAGGGGTAAATATGACATGGCAGTTTTGTAAGCGCTAAATATTATATTTGGATTTCTCATGTATTGGTTTGGATGTAGAAATGTTTATCAGGTTTTAGAAGTTTAGCGATATTTTTATGGTTGAATGCGAGGCGTTCACTGGATTTTTATAACTAGAAATGATAAAACTGTCTTAAAACCACTTATAAGATCTACCTTAAGCAAGGAGATAATTTGCGTAGTTTTGACTTTTATAAGAGTCCGGTTGTAAATGTCTGGTTAAATTCGAGATCTTTTCTGGGCCATCAAAGTTTGTGTACAAGGCCGCCGAGTCGTATGTGCCGGCCCAGGCCCACTTCTAATAACATTTCCTTTCTTCAGATATTTAATCCCCTTATCCGCACTGCAAAACAAATCGTCGTCGTTACCTTCCAAGTTCCAATGGCCGCGCAAGCCATCTCCCTCTCGCTCCCGACGCCGCCCACCCACCACCACCACCATGCCAAACCTCCACCCCAGCCGCTCCACCACGCCCACTCCCCTCCGCTTCACCTCCTCCTCAAAGGCGGCTCGCTCGCCGAGGAGCTGCGAGGCGTGGACTCCTTCCGCGACGGGCGGCTCCTGGTCTCCCTCCTGCGGCAGTGCTCGGAGCTCCTCCACGGTGACGAGGACACCGAGCGCGTCTCCGCGGCGCGTCGCGTCGCGCCGCAGCTGCATTCTCTGGCCGTCCGCGCGGGCCACGCGCGGGACCCGCGTGTCGCGTGCGCGCTCGCCGACCTCCTCGTGCGCCTGGGCCGCGGGGCCTCGGCCCGGCGCCTGCTCCAGGAGGCGACAGCGGCGGCGGAGGAGGAGGGCGACGACGACGATGACGCGGTGCTGTGGAACAAGCGCGTCTCCATGCTCGCCGAGGCGGAGGAGTGGGGCGAGGCGATCGCCGCGTTCGGGGAGATGCGTGCGCGCGGGGTGGCTCCCGATGGGTACGCGTGCGCGCGGGCGCTCCACGCGTGCGGCCGCGCTGGGGCGCCGCGCGGGGGGCAAGCCGTGCACGCGCACGCCGCCAAGGCGGGCCACGTCGCCGCGCACCCGCTCGTGCCGGGCTTCCTCGCCGGCATGTACGCCGAGAGCGCGGACGTGGGCGCGGCCAGGCGGGTGCTCGAGACGGAGGACGCGCCGCCCGTCGCGTGGAACGTCGTCGTCGTCTGCTGCGCGCGCCTCGGGCTCGTGGACGACGCGCTGGACCTCGCGGAGCGCATGGCGAGGTCGGGCCGGCTCGACCTCGAGCCCAGCCTCGCGACGTGGAACGCCGTGCTGTCCGGCTGCGCGCGGCATGGGCGCGTCCTGGAAGCGTTCGGCGTTGTTCGGAGCATGCTGGATCAGGGGCTGCGACCGGACTCCAGCTCCATGTCGAGCCTGCTCAAGTCTGTGGCCAGCTTGGGGCTGCTTGCCCATGGCATGGAAGCCCATTGCTTCTTCCTCAGGCACCAGCTCGAGCCGGACGTGTACACTGGGACGGCATTCGTTGACATGTACGCCAAGTGCGGCTGCCTCGAATATGCCCAGAAGGTGTTCGACACGCTGGAGCTTAGGAACATCACCACATGGAACTCACTGGTTGCAGGGTACGCGAACGCTGGTCAGTTTGACCATGCACTGGACCTTGTGGAGGAGATGAAGAGGAACAGGCTTGATCCTGATGTAACCACTTGGAACGGGCTGATCAATGGTTATTCGATGAACGGTCTGAGTTCACAGGCTGTGCTGCTGCTCCGGCAGATCAAGGCGATTGGTTTGACACCCAATGTGGTTTCTTGGACTTCGCTGATCTCTGGGAGCTGCCATAATGGAGACTATGAAGATTCCTTCTACTTCTTCAATGAGATGCAGAAGGACCATGTCCAGCCCAGCGTGGTTACCATGTCGGTCTTGCTGAGGGCTTGCGCAGGGCTTGCTTTGCTGAAGAAAGGGAAGGAGCTGCATTGTTTTGCTCTGCGAAGAGCGTATGATCATGACATGGTTGTTGGAACAGCACTAATTGACATGTATTCAAAGTCGGGAAACCTGGCGAGTGCAAAGCGGATATTCGAAAGGATTCAGGAGAATAATTTGGTGTCTTGCAATGCGATGCTCACTGGACTGGCAGCCCATGGGCAGAGCCGCGAGGCAATAGCGCTGTTCCACGACATGTGCGATTCAGGACTGAAGCCAGACAGTATAACCTTCACAGCACTGCTTACTGCTTGCAGATCCATGGACTTGATTACTGAAGGGTGGGGGTATTTCGATAGCATGGAAAGCAGATATGGCGTGACACCAACAGTTGAGAACTATGCCTGCATGGTTGACCTGTTGGCAAGGTGCGGTTACCTCGATGAAGCAATGGACTTCATCAATAAGTCACCATTCAAGTCAGCAGCTAGCTTATGGGGAGCCCTTCTAACCGGTTGCGGAGTACATGGAAACCTTGCTCTTGCCGAGGCAGCTGCAAGGAAATTGTTCAAACTAGAGCCTTACAATTCAGCCAACTACTTGCAGATGGTGAGCTTGTACGAACATGAACAGATGTTTGATGAAGCTGAGAGCCTCAAGTATGCAATGAAAGCAAGAACACTGGATACTCGACCTGGGTGGAGCTGGATACAGATTGAGCAAAGTATCCATGTGTTTGAAGTCCAGGGGAAGCCACATCCAGATACTGCAGAGATATATGAAGAACTGATTCGTTTGGTTTTTCAGATCAGAAAGGCAGGATATGTGCCAGACACTAGCTGCATAGTGTATAACGTTCCAGAAGAAGAGAAGGAGAAGCTGCTGCTGAGCCATACTGAGAAGCTAGCTATCACTTATGGGTTGATCCATTCAGACGCAAGCAGGGTGCCCATCAGGGTGATCAAGAACACCAGGATGTGCAATGACTGCCATGAGGTGGCCAAGCATATCTCTGCTCTATGCGACCGGCAAATTATTCTTCGAGATGCCGATAGGTTTCACCATTTTACAGATGGGAAATGCTCTTGCAATGATTGCTGGTAAATAATGAATGGCATATAATGTAAAATGTTGGATTATCCTCTGCAAATAGTAGATTGAAGATGTAATTCCATTCAATCAGACCTGACAGCTGAATTGCAGAAGAGTTTGCCAAGAAACAAAAGCGCTGACTATCCCTGTGAATGAACAAGGTAATGAATCAACGGATCACCACGGATCATTGGTTCCGTTACAGTTCCAGTTAATCAGTAACCATTTCTGCTGAACAAAAGGAGAAATGCTGAAATCTTTATTGCTATAGGAGAATTTCTATGCCTAAGTGAAACTGAGAATAACAAGATTCACTTGGCAGAATCAGAGCTAACTTGTACAGAAACCTGTCTCAGATGCACTAGCCAGCTCTGTACATGGTGATGGCTGCACATCAATTGCACCGCCACTGACGGATCGGCATTTCCATGGCCCAATTGACGCACTGCCATAGAGCTTTACATTTGAGAGGCATATGTTACTGAAAACTGAGTTCCTGATGCCCCGTATCAGCCCAGCTTGCCGGATGTTCTGACCCCAAACATTCTTAATCATCACGCTGTTGACAACAGGAAGCACACTTGGGTTGTAGGATGCATCAGGGTGGCCCCCAACATCACCGGCGATCCTCAAACCGTACCGAGCTCCATTCAAGGTCACTTCAGAGACGGTGATGTTCCGGATGAATCCTCCCCTTCCTGAGTTGGTCTTGATATGGATCCCAACACCCATGCTGAAGAGATTCAGGTGTTCGACAAGGACGTTCTCCACGCCACCAGAGGTCTCGCTTCCAACCGCAAAGCCAGCAAATGGCCCGAACCCGGTTATCCTCCGGATGGTGATGCCGGAGCTTGGACGGCCAAAAGCAATGCCGTACTCATCCCAGCCACTCTTGATGGAAATCAGGTCGTCACCCGCGGAAATGTAGGAGTCCTCGATGCAGACATTGCTGCTTGAATCTGCAGGTGCACGATAATGCAGATGTAACTTCATTAATTGTCAGGAATACACAAATTTTGCTCAGATTTATTTACAAAGCAAGTGAAGCGTCTATTACCTAGATCGATTCCATCAGTGTTTGGGGAGTCATGTGGTGCCAACACAGTAACGTTTGCTATCACTACATTGCTGCAAACACACACATGAAGTGAAGTAACGCTCATTTAGAAGGGCTGTGGTTACCCTTTTAACTGTCTGGCTGACATTGGGATCAACATCAATGTTCAGTTAACCAGATGTCTGTAAGTTGTGTATCGACTTTCATGCTAATTTTATTGCTTAATTAATGTTTGTTCCTGAAACTACGCTGTAGCCTGTCAAGGCGGTAGCTGAAGCCCTGCTGTGGAACAGGAACAGGCAAAAACAAGCTATAGCAGTTGGACTGAAAAATGTGGCTCCCCTCCCTCTTTGTAACGACAGGCGATCCATTCGCAGTGCTCACCTGCAGTAAACCGGGTGGATGTTCCAAAACGGCGAGTCCTGGAAGACGACGTTGGAGACGACGACGTCGGTGGAGTACATGAGCTCCAGCAGGTGCGGCCTCGTGAAGGGCAGCGTGCGCTTCTTCCACATGTCCCACCACACGCTGCCTTGACCGTCAATGGTGCCGTTATCACCTGTCCCAGAACGATGAACTTTCAGCAAGTGATGGAGTGGCAGGGTGGCAGTGTATGGAAGAACCTGTGATGAAGACGTCTTGGAGACCATGGCCGTGGATCAAGCTCATGTATCTCCCGCCAGGCAGCTCGCGTCCTCTCCCGTACGACGGCAGCGGGTCGATGAGCGGCCAGCTCGACGTGTCCTGCTCCACACAGGCTTAGCTCGATGGTAGCAAGGCATGGCGAAGAAGAAGAAGAAGAAGCAATGGCCGTACCTGGGTGGCCCGGATGACGGCGCCGCGGGCGAGGAAGAGCGTCATGTGGGAGGTGAGGTTGAAGGGGCCCGTGAGCCACACCCCGGGCGGCACGTACAGCAGCGTGCCGCCCCGCGCGCCCCGGCGGCGCTCGATGCTCGCCACGGCGCGCGCGAACGCGCCCGTGTTGAGCGTCTGCCCGTCGCCGCGCCCGCCGAAGCTGGCCACGGACATCCACGCCCCGCGCCGCGGCGCCGGCCCCGACCAGCACGTCTCCTGCGCCCCCGCCGACGACGGCAGCAGCAGCAGCAGCAACGCCGTGAGCAGGCGCAGCGCCGGCGGCATCCCTCTTTCTTGGCGCAGGCGCGCTAGTGGCTTGGCTTGTTGCGGTGGCGGTGAAGCGGGGAGGAAGGAGGCGACGAGCAGGAGAGTACGAGGCGCAAAAGCTGCTGCGTCCCTGCTTCTGGGTGGATGTAAATGCGGTTGTTTTGCCTGCATCTGCAATTGACAAGCTCACAGCGCCATGGATTGGGTCTGGGTTGGTCCCCTGACCCCTGTGCTTGAGGATGGCAGTGGCAGTGGCAGTGGAACACTGGTCACTGGCACGCCAGCGTCGGCAGACGAAGAGAGCCTGTGTGTGTGAGCTGGCGTCGGCCCCGGCTTGTGTAGGATCCAGAGGACAGAGCACAGTCGTCGTCCATTCCCAGTTCCAGAATAAGGCCTGGTTTAAATTTAGGGGGTAAAATTTTTGGGTGTTTTCACGTGTCACGTGGAGACGTTGTATGGGGTATTCGAATACTAGTAAAAAATAAATTACAAAATCTGATAGTAATTCGCGAGACGAATTTATTAAGCCTAATTAATCTGTCACTAGCATATGTGTTAATGTAGCACCATATTATCAAATCATGGATTAATTAGGCCTAAAAGATTCGTCTCACAGATTAATCGTAAACTGTATAATTAGTTATTTTTTAGTCTATATTTAATACACTATGTATGTGTCCAAATATTTAATGGGATAGGAAATAAACTCTCTATCTGTCTCACGTTAATAGTAGACCAAAATAACTTCACCTCTAGCTTTTTTTAGTTTGATGACTAAATTGTATATAAAATATTATCAACATTAATATCTTTTAATATATTTATTATAAAAATCATTATTAATTTAATATACCTATTAGACATCATAAATGTTAGTATATTTTGCATTTATTTGTTTTTTTAAAAATGACTTCTTGAAAAAAGCAAAATGTGTAGTTGTAGTTATTATGGGTCGGATTTACATCCCGCGGGAGTAGTATGCGTTATTTTTTGTGTGCATTCACGTCTTTTACAGTTTATTTACAGTACCAGTTTTCTTTCTGTGCAAGTGCAGACGTGCAGTGATGGTACAAATAAATACAGACGGTACCGCGTACAATGGTAGACGTGGTCCAAATACGAAGCCAAACCATCGTGCTCCAACGGCCATTGCTGCCATGATTCAAGCGCCGTTACTGAAACCAAATCCGTCGTGCTGCTGCATGTAGTTGTACGGGCCCGCTCAGATGGTTGTTCTGCTAAGCAAGGGGATTAAGGTCACCTTACTTGCATGGTTGCATGCAGCACCTGCTGCTCCCCGCCATGTGCCCAACAAGAAGTAGCCCGATCATTTATGGTCTTAATTTTTAAACCAACTACCATAATATATTTAACTCTGTTGTATACAATGTTCATGCTCTAAATCATCGTTTAGAAAGTTATTTATATAAAAATCATTTTCTATCCCTTTCTATATCCAATAACTTCTCTATATCTTATGTGCGCTAGAGAGTCATCCATGTTCTCTATATTTAGAGATCTAATTAAAGAAGCTATTGGAGATTGTGTTTTCACCAAAATCTTTAATCCTATCAATTAGTTAGAATATAGAGGCTCTTCAAGTTGCTCCAAGTCATTTTATCTTTCAAGTTACATAATTTTTGTTATGCATATAGATATGTATTATGTTTAGATATATAAAAAATGACTTAGAATTTAGAATTGATGAAGTATTTAACTAAATATTCCAGCATGCTGCCACAAGTTCTCAAGGATGCTAGCACAGAGCAGAAGAATGTTTTGATCTCGCCAAGCGCCCGCAGTTCCTCGCCATTCAACCGTAAAGAGACTCACCGGTAAGTGAGATAGTTCCTCAGTTCCTCTGCAGTCAACTCACCTTGTTCACTTGATTGTTTCTGTGGCTTATAAGTCGATTGATACTGTTTTATTATGAGAAAAAAATACTGTATCATAACCGATAAGCATGTCTGATACGATCGACGGACACTGGTTGGTGAGGCTGATGAGCATCAAGCCCACCTGCTCGTAGCGAAGTCTCTCTACAGTGAACTACTGAGAATGCTTAGGTACACCGTGCACGGATGCCCACATTCATATCTGTGGGTGCCCGTCGATCCCTACTCCCTCCCTAGCCATGAAAATCAGTAGGTTAACGAACCATGTGCCCCTATTACTGAAACGCTGTAGCCTGCAACCTGCTGCATCATCGCAGCTGCAGATCTCTGAGAGGCTTTTGGGCAGTGACCACCACCACGTTTTTACTGAACCTTCGTCCTTGGCTGTGCAAGGACTTTGATCTGTAAAGGCAGAAACATGCAGCGCCGTGGAGGTATAATAATAATGGACATGGTGATGATGATGCGGCGGGCAGGCCGCGTACTGGTACTGCTTCATCACCACAGGATGCCATGTACTCCCTCAACAAAAGAATATTATTATAGGATCCGTACCGGTCAAGTTTGCTCAAGTTTGATTAAATTTACAGTAACTATTATTAATATTTGTCTTCAAATAAATTTATTATAAAAATATATTTTATAACTAATCTAATAATATCAATTTTATGTCATCAATGTTAATACTTTTTTATATAATTTTAACTAAAGTACAAACTATTTAACTTCTCGAAAAGAAGAATTGCATTCTTTTTGATCGTGCACTGCACATCCTACGGATCTTGCTCTGCAGAGCAACATGATGGTTCTTAAGCCCAGCGGCCCTGCCCCAGTAGCAATCGGCTGGATTGGATAGAAGATCGGTCCGGGGGCATCCCAAAATGGACCCAGCATTTAGTAACTCTCATCGATACAACAGCAACTACAAGTCTACAGCAAGGCCGTATAGGATGATGAACAGACGATAAACATGCAAATGGGCAGCACCGCCACCGGTAACCCTACTGACCGGAGAACCAAAATTAAGGGCATATATAGACAGGCAACGAACATCAACTCCTTTTCTTAAGTACCAGCCGCGGGGGCCACCATGGATGGGACCAACAAAATCCGGCTCAAGGTAAAAGGACCCCAACAACACGTATAACCAACAACAAATGGAATCAACTCTTGTCGCCTGGAGGCGAGGAGGGGGAATCGCCGCTGCCGCCGCCACTGATGCCCGGCTTGTCATGCTGGAACTTCACCACGATGCACGTGATGTTATCGCCGCTCCCGCGGGAGAATGCGGTCTCTGTCAGCTTCCGGGCTGCTGCCTCGGGTTCCTCCTCCATCTTCACAAGTGAAACCGCGTCCTGCGCGAACAAGATGAGACGGTCAGTCAAGTATCATAAGAAGGATTGAATGCACCATTAGCAAGACGCCCAGTAAAGGAAGCTCTAGATATTTTTTCCTGACACGAGAAACCCGAATTTCATTTACAGCAAGGATCGTCACAGCAGTACATTCAAACAATACTAACGCACACAATACCAACACCTCTGAGC
Source organism: Miscanthus lutarioriparius (assembly GCA_904845875.1). NCBI lineage: Eukaryota > Viridiplantae > Streptophyta > Magnoliopsida > Poales > Poaceae > Miscanthus > Miscanthus lutarioriparius. The sequence goes on along the minus strand of CAJGYO010000016.1, from coordinate 1,958,778 downwards.
ACCAAGGGCTCTGCAGGTGAGGCAACACCGCAAAACCACCAAAAAAGCTACACGCTTAAACCACCTCAACATACAACACACTCAGATATCAATGCCAGCAGTTGAAAACAAGCTCAGATTCTATTGTTCTGAAAACACACTAAGATACCTACAATTTTGTTTCTACAATGTGCAAACGATTACAGCCAAGCCAAAAAAAATTCCACTCAAACATGAGGGCGCTTTTTATATCTGAAAAAATTCCACTCAAACAATTTTTCGAACGATTAAAGGGGCGTACCCAGTGCGGAGAGCTCCCGCTCTGTGCGGGGTCTGGGGAAGGGTGTCAGTGGCAAGCCTTACCCTCGCCTGTGCAATGCGAGGAGACCGCGACTCGAACCCGGGACCTTCCGGTCACAGGCGGTAAGACTCTACCGCTTGCACCAAGCCCGCCCTTCAATTTTTCAAACGATTACAGCATAATATTTGAAAGATGTCCAATAAAATCCAATCAAATTTATGCGCTTTTTATACAATAGTAGTTATTCTAGCCAATACAACAAAGAATCACTCTAATTGCCAAGAATTTGCATAACTTTTGTGCCTCTAGATATTATGCAAAATGGAGGTAGTAGAACATATAGATTGGTTGCTATAAATGCTTAAAATGCAGCGGGAAAAGAGGACAAAAGGAGGGAAGGGGGGGGGTTTAGGTGTTCATGGAGAGACAATGAAACCCTTTGCTTATCAGGACATCACACACAATTACAATAATCTATAATTTTATATTTCAGGCCATAGATCCATCTAAGCTCCAAAGGCCCAACAAAAGTTAGAATTACTCCACTACGCAGATGCTCACGAAGAAAGCACAAAAGAAGTGATATCCACGCCTCTAAATAGGTCAGAGATGTATATCACAAACTAACCTCATTCGGAACCACATCCCACAGCCCATCACTAGCTATAATTAGGAACTCCAACTCATCATTTATTTCTTGTTCCTGACCCAAAAAAAAAGTGAACAGATTAGGCCTACAATGCCACAGATTACATATAAGACATGAAACATCAGTATTAAAATAAGGTGCAGATCAAGTTACCTGAATCTCAGGGTCTGCAATAACAAATTGTTTTAAGAGACGGTTGCCAAATGCCCGAGACATCGCAAGTACCCCACCTACCCTCCAAGTTCCTGTAGAAGTCAACTTGCCACTATGAGCAACAAGAATACAAGATCATGCCAAGGATCGTTTTGTTGAATCATGAAACATGTAAGTGTACTTGGTGTGGTTAGTGTAGACCTTACCAGCCCACATAACTATCCCACCAGCACTCTCAATTCGTTTTCTCTCATCACTTCTGTTCGGCTTGTGATCTTCAGAGAGCGCAATAGCTGTGAAAAGGAGGCAACACGATGTTTTACAAACAGTTCAACATACATCTGGATTATAGACAAGACCTGCCACAGCAATACAGATATCCCAAGGATACAGGAAGAGAAATAATGGTGCCCATGATACCATTAAGAATTACTCGCACCATTTTGAGTTTATATCCATATTATGCTGTGTGAAATAACTTGATACATGCCCAACAAGTGATTCACTTAGAAACCGAACACTGAATTGGTCAGAGCAATAATATTTTACTATAAATACAGTATTCTTCACAAAAATTACGTTCTCAAAAACTAATTCGAGCAAAAATCCATCCGCCCTAAGGCATGTAATTTTGATTTCATTTGTAATGTTTTATTGAAGGTGACATACTGAGCAACATGTTTCTCACAAATTTTTCAACTTTTTACACAACGACCAGCTTAGAAAACTTTATAAATCATAATGTAGTATCATATCAATCAGCATAAACAAAGTCCGTAGTCACTAATGGTACTAAATATGCAATGATTCATCTCTTAAATTTCTGATATAGAAGACTCTACATGCTGACAAACTGGAAACAGACAGCAATCACAAATACTCAATGAACCAAATCATTTTCATCTAAGTGGCAGATAATTTCCAAATAAAAGCACCTTTGCCAGCCTTTGATATAACAGCCCTTGAGTCTCCAACATTTGCCACGTAAAGATGGTCACCAACCATCACTGCTGTTGATGCCGTTGACCCATCATCTCTATAAGTATTCATTTCAGCATCCAAAAACTCTGAATCGGTCTTCCTATATGTTTCACCTGCAGGTTGCCATTAATCAGGTGACGACTGGGGGACTTAACGGTCAATGATAACTGTAAATGCTACGTGCAATATCATACTTATTGCTAATTTTGTATTTGTCATGAACTCCGGATGTTTCATGAGGTTCTCAAACAAGTGCTCCTTCAAATACTCAGCAGCACGTGAACCGCCATGACCTGCGAGAATATAAATGCTTTAGATAGATGCACTGAGAGACAACAGGAAGTCTAGAAGAACAAATCTCTAACCATCAAAAATTCCGAAGAGATTTATTTGTTTATCATCAATTTTAGATGATTTTATATCATAGAAATCTTCCATGCTTGCCCTTCTTCCTCTAAAACTTGAATATCCACAATTCAGCATTCCATCAACACTGCAAATCAGTCAAACACGAACAAGACTTATTGTCAATATATTATTGACAAAAAATCGCACATATCTATCATGAAATCACTAATAGGTTCTGATATATAAAAACTAGCTAGTAATTATCAACAAATGGCTCCTCCTCGAACAGAAAAGCAAACTATACATATCATTGTGTCTTATTGATAGAACGGACAAAATTGTATGAGCAACTTGATACTAAGAACTGTCATTTATTTCTTACATACTTAGTTGAGAAATTCATATTCGAAACAACAATAAGGTCAGGATTTAGACAGAGGCATTTGTCATGATTAATACAGAATCTGAAAACAATAATGACTTACTAAGAACTAGTTTCTAATTTGTATTTTGTTGTCATGCATGTAACGTAAGATGTTCACCCTCATGATGTCTTAATTAATTTGCCTTTGTTAAGTCAGAAATCTCTTGAGCATGTTGTACTATGACAAACGTCAAAATCTCATAGACACGACATCAATCAAGCACATGGTGACATGGATGGTGTACCAGCATCTCAGGGATACAGTATAAACAAAATCATGTATTAGCACCACATCTATTTTTTTACCTCAACATATGAAAAGAGTGGTCGAGCTAGCATTTTAGATCAATCTGTAGTTTGACTTTTGAAGAAAAAAGTGATGCATCAAATTCATGATGTGCTACACAACGAGCATAGTTTTAGTATGATATGCAGCAGTTTCCGCATTTGATTTTGTTCCTGATGACATAATGTGCTATGAACTAACTAGCAGTTAGCAGAACTTTAATACATTATGCTTGTCAACAATTATTTTGGGTGCTGCTTTCTAATAGTGGCTCAAATTACAATTTGGGAGCTCTCTCAAAATCTTCTGTAAGCTTGAGGTCATGCTCTACTGGAACTATGTGCAACTGTAAATATGGAAACCGATGTGATATTTATGCTTATAAGGACCCACAAGCCACGTTGGGTGCATTTTTAGTGACGATTGCTGCCCTTTCATATAACCATTTAAAACAAGAAACTATGGATTACTAATTTAGAAGTGGTGTATATTACAGTTAAAGCTATTTTCTTATTTGCATGGCACCATATTAGAATTAGCATCCGTTATGGTGGAATTTGTTAGCACACCAGCTCATAAAAACTAAAATTAAACAAGGATAACCACCAAGCTACCATTCTAAATACAGTTCTGGATAAGATGGTTCTCAGGAAGCTACGTGGAGAATGCGCATTCGACTACTATCTGAAACGCTAAAAGCGCCAACATCTATTTCATTTAGTGTATTATAGACTATTTGATCTTGTCCGCATGCAAGCTACATGGCAGATCTAAATTAAATGAACCAATGAGACCGCCAATAGAACCGATCGTCTGAGACGTCAGCTGCAAAGAAGGGCATTGGGCAGCAAACGTTACCTCTTCCATCCTCCGCTCATGTAGCCGACCTCATCCACCCTCTCCCGCTCCTTCTGCCTTTCCCTCTCCTTGTCCCTCTTCTCCTTCTCCGCCCTCTCCCCATCCTGATCCATCTCCCTGGGTGCCTCCACAGCTAGCACGGCAGAAGCAGGAGGAGGAGGAGGAGAGGCAGCCTCCTGCTTCGTCTGCCCTCTTGCCACAGCGACGGATGAGACCTCGTCCTCCTCGTCCGGATGGGCCTCCAACTCAGTGCCCCCCACAGCGACGGCAGGCTCTGGCGACACCTCCATTTCTCCGTCCTTCACCTCCATTTCGCCGCCCTCCACCTCCACCTCCACCTCCATCTCCTGCACCCCTGCCGCCGGCACGGACGACACCTCCACTTCAGCGCCCCGCATCGCCGTCTCCGCGGACAAGGCCTGCTCCGCCTCTGCATCCACTAACTCCTCCTCTTCCACCTCGCTGGCTCCCTCCTCCTCTTCCTCTTCCTCCTCCTGCTCCTCGCCTTCCGGCACGGCGTGAGCAGGCGGCACCCCTCCGGGCTCCACCATCATCTTCCCCCCGGCACGGAACCGGCGGTGCTTCAGGGGGTGACGCACGCCGAGGCGCTTGTCGTGCGGCGTCGGCCTCGCGGAGGGCCTCGCGCTGACCACCACCACCACCGGCGCGGGAGACGCCTCCGACGCCGCCACCACCGATGCCGCCGACGCAGTGCTCGCCGCCGCGGTCTCCTGGTCCTGCTCCTGGTCCTTCACGGCACCATCGCAAACCATCTAACTCGCGGCGGGCACAGACCCTAGCAGCATGAGCATGAGCAGCAGCAGCAGCATCAGATGCGAGCGCGCACGGCGCGCCGGGGCCAATGGGGGGACGGGGGCTCACCTGCGGGATCCAATCGGGCGGGTGCGGAGGCGACCGGATCGGGAAGGCGGTGGATCTGCGTGCGATGGCCCTGGATTTGAGTGGGAGGTGTGGGGCGGTGGGTGTGAGCTGGAGGGGAAGGAGGGGAGTGATCGGGGGAGGGAGAGGGGTGAGGTGAGAGGTGAGAGATCGGATGAAGCCTGCCGCTGGCGCTCCTCCTGAGAGAAGAAGAGGAGAAGACAGAAGCGCCCAGCACCACCTCCCACCCTTCTCTTCTTTTCTAATAAATATTATATTATAATAAAATAGATTATATATATATTATAATACGTATTAATATAATTATTATAATCGTTTTGTTTGATCTAACTATTTATTTATTTTCTGCTTTTTTATATGTGCGTACGTGGCTCGAGGCGTGAGCACCTGGGACTCGGGCGACGGGTGGGGTGTGGGTAACTCGGGACTGACGTGTGGGACTGTGAGCCATGGGGTCCAGATGTAAGAGACACAGGAGTACTGCGTTTGGTTGGGAGCGTCAGGGCGGCGTGGCCGGGGTTTGCCCACGGGATCCGCGGCGCCTGCTGGAGGCGTCAAGGCGTAAAATGTGTGTTTGTCAAAAAAAAAAAAAAACTCGGTGATTTGTGTGGGCCGGGATTTACGTATGAGCCGTACATCAGGAATGTCGAGAGACGGCCCAACTGCACAAGGTACTGTTGCGTCATGCCATGCGGTCAGCCTGTCCCTGTCAGTTTCTGCCCATTTTCTTTCTTATACGAAACAAAACATGGTGCCATAGGAATTCTGCAAAAGTTGTAAACTTCCTTAAAAATAAATGCCTATAAGTTTTCAAAAACTACGAAACATATATAGTGCACCTGTATATGTTCACCATCATACCAATTAAGTTCATTAACTAACTAATTCATTTTTCACTCAGGGGCAAAATCGTTATTTGACCCTTGATTTAGCAAGTTAAATCCCCAAACTAACGGAAGTCAAAGTAACTAAAGATCGCTTTAGGACCAAATAGGTAAGTTCAAAAATAAAAAGGCCAACAAAGTAGGCCAAACTTTTTTCTAGGACAAAATAACTCTCTCTTTCTTTTTTTTTTGAAACGAAATAATTCTCTCTTTCAGAATTGCAATGAATTGGTTGCGCCTGATATTTCCCTTATGAATTCGAGGATAAATTGCTACCTACCTGTGTTCGGCTCAAAATATAAGAGCATGAATTATAGAAAAGTATTGCAGAAAAATGTTTTTCATTGAAAAATGTAAACGGGTGTCAACATGATCTTAAAACTGACTGGGAGATTGATCTGGCACATCACATGTGCTATCTCGTAAATCCCTGTTTTCTAGTAGCCTTTAACACTTTTCTCCTCTACTAGTCCTCTGATGATTCTATAAATATTTTGAACTGATGTAGTTTAACAAAGTTATGCAACTTTCATATCAAGGAATATTTATTTAGACAACCAAGATTTATGGCCTGTTTGATTCGAGGGATTAAAGTTTAGTCCCTGTCACATCGGATGTTTGACACTAATTTAGAGTATTAAACATAGATTAATTATAAAACTAATTGCATAAATTAAAACTAATTTGCGAGACGAATCTATGAAGCCTAATTAGTGCATGATTTGACAATGTGGTGCTACAGTAATATATGTGCTAATGATAGATTGATTAGGCTTAATAGATTCATCTCCTCTCCATCTATGCAATTTAATTTTATAATTAGCTCATGTTTAGTCCTCCTAATTAGTATCAAACATCTAATGTGCTTTAGTCCCTACATCTAAACACCTGATTTTGATCCAGAGTCAAGTGCGTCAGGGTTTCTCTGAACTTATTCATGGTGTCATCTAGGTACTGGAATTACTCCCCTGTTCTAAATCATAATTCACTTATTCATGGTGTCATCTAGGTACTGGAATTACTCCCCTGTTCTAAATCATAATTCACTTTGACTTTGTTTGAAATCAAATTTCTCTAGTTTGAGCGAGCTACCTTCCGTTACTAATCCTGAGTAAATAGAACAGCGAGAACTAAGAAATTATACCATTCTCTCCACGGACAGCAAATAGGAACGATCACGTCCACCAAAAAAGAAGTTAATATTAGTTTCAGATTGCTTTACAGTCAGAGAGTTTTCAAGCTGGAACTGAAACATCATCAGAAAACAAAAGCCCCAAGAGTTTGGTGAACTGAAAAATGAACTCTGACCACCTTCCTGTTTCTGAAACAGCACAGTAGCACAGAAGCCATCCTTTCCCTAGAATCAGGCCACTTAAAGGGCCCTTTGAAACGCAGGAATTTCACAAGGAAGGAACGGGAAAAATTCCCACGTTCCAAAGGGGGCCTAACACTGCAGCCATTTTTCTTTCCTTCAGACTGTAAAGAACATCAGCCTGACAGCGTTCCCCTTCATAAACAGCAACAATCCATATTTCAGGAGAAAATGTGCTAGCATGTCAGTAAACTTTAAATCGAGAGGGAGTATATACCGAATATTACCCTTTCAAACCTGATGGGGAGCTTTTTAAAATCGCCAAAACCAACTGAGTAAATGTTCTAGAAGTTATACCAGATACATTGAAGAAAATGCTCTACGTTCAGTCAGGGACTCGGGGTAGAACTCAACAACATTATGAAGCACCAACATTCAGTTTCTGAACACGAAATTTGCTGGCAAAGGCCATTCCCAGCATTCAAGGGGAAAAGAATCTGTAATTCCTTTTCACCTTGTTTCCACAGGCTTTCCACCAGGAATGGTCCTAAAATCCATTGCTATATCCAGTCAACAAAAATTCTCCACCCCACCATGGTTATCGTCAAATCCAAACAGGTTCAGAGAATGGGAGCTCAAGTTACAGATTGATAACAAATTGCTAGAAAAAGTTACTGTAAGCTTTTCACTGAAGCAGAGAAGGCCGATTTGTGGTTCTCATTGTCCCATTCCAGCGCATTCCACCACCACTGTGCGCATTGGAGTTCTCTCAGGGATCCTGCCACCAGCTTGAGCTTCTTGAGCTTATCGCATCTAACGACTTTGAGTTTCTCCAGATGTGGGAAATCCATTGTAATATTTTCTGGGCTTATACTCCTCATCCTTGCCAAGTTTTCCAGCTCTAATTCCTTAAGGTTTGGGAAGATAGTCTTGATAATGGGTTGTTGGCTTGACGCTCCCTCACCCGCCATCCTTATATCTTCGCTGAAGTATACAAGATGTTCAAGACCGTTGCAGGATGAAATTTTCAAGGAGCATAATTGCTCGAGAGTGCCACACTGCCAGACAAGCTTCACCTTAGGGAGGTCATGAAGGATGATAGTTTGGAGAGAAGGCAGAAGTGCCACTGGCTTGGCGCGCTCTAAGCTCTTTAGTCTGATAGCGTTCATTTTCTTGGTCAAGGTAAGGGAACCAAACCAATTGTCAATGTCCACTGGTACATTTGGCACATCTATACGTCTCATACCGATAACCGAATCAGATGAACAGAGCTGCTCGTAGCTGTATTCACCTCCCGCAACGAGCACGTCCCCCAGATTGCAACAGCCAGTAATGTTGATGCGCTTCAATTTATTCATGTATCTCCAGAGGCTCGAAGGTGAAAACTGTAGGGTCTCCAATTCACTGCAGTCCTTTATGTGCAGATTCCGCAATCGCTCTGCAAGATAGGGAGACAGTGACAGCTTCTCCAGAGAGCTGCGCGTTTGCACAGCTATATCAAGTATATGCAGATTTTTCAAGCTCTCTAGTTCACGAAGATTGACGCCTTGCCCTTGCTCGGGTTGCATCTTGATTTTTTTTCTTGAGCTACTTGGTTCAACCTCACGGTTGTCGACGTCGATCCAGCTGCTGTGGCAGTGATCCATACATAGGACCTGCAAAGCAGTAAGTAGGTTGAGCACACCCACAGCAACACTCTCGATGTGTACATTGGACAGCAGAAGGAACCTCAAATTCACCAGAGCCCCAATCCCATCTGGAAGGGAATGGATAGATGTGTCGTTGAGACAAAGATACTGCAGGGTGACAAGCAGTTTGATTTCGGATGGCAATGTGGTAAGCTGAGTACGTGACAGGTCTAGCAATCTGAGACAAGGCATGAAGCTAAAGAAACCGTGGCATATTCTCTCTAGAAACCGGTTGCTCTGAAGAAGCAACGTTTTCAGAATGGAGCACGTTGGTGTTTCATTCAGCTCGCGGATATCAGTGCGCGTCAACGATATCCTCTCTGCGCTGCTCCATCTCTTGGCCGGGGGTGCTGCACTTGTATGAGGACCTGTTCGGACTAGCCATTTGTTCTCCATCTTGCCACGATCTGTAGCTTCCCATAAGGCCATGGCGCGAACCATGGGGTGCATCTTAACATGGTAGTCACCGGCTGCTTCTAGTAGAGAGGAGGTCACCAGAACGCCAAGCATGTAATGGCCTTTGTTGTAGAGATTATCCATGTCATCGGTTGTAAAATCACTCACAAATCCTTCTGCTATCAAGCGCTCCACAAGTGATTCCTTGAGCAACTCTCCCGTGAACAGGGAGCAATACAGGACGCAGCCCCTGAGGTCATCGTTCCACAGGTTGTCGTAGCTCCTCTTCAAGCTGGTGAGGAGGCTGTCCTTGAAGCACTCGAGCTGCCATGGCGCCAGATTGAGAAGTGCTTTGCAATGATCCCACTCCTGCGTCAACCTCTTGCACACCATGGCTCGTGCAACCGTCGTGAGCGCAAGTGGCAGGCCACCACACATTGACACCATGTCCTTAGCCAGAGGTCTGGTCTCCCTGCTCAGCACGTTGCCCACCTTGCGCTGGAACAGCTCCCAAGAGTCGCCGCCATTCAGGCACTCCACCTTGATCTTCGCCGCCACTTACATCTGGTCGCACAGTTGCTCGAGACGCGTCGTGAGCAGAACCTTGCTCTTGCCCTGGCAGCCGGGGACAGGGACCCCGAGCTCATCGAGGTTCAGGGGCTTCCACACGTCGTCCAGGAGGAGCACGAAGTTCCACTTGTGGAGGTAGGTGAAGAGCGCGAGTGCCTTCTCCTTGGTGGTCCTGTCGTCGTCCCACGGGAGACCCAGGCGACCCATGATAGCCCTCTGGACCGCGGCCGCACTGTAGTCCTCGGTGACCTCCACATAGATGACGAGGTCTATGCCCATGGACACCGCGACCGCCGAGAGGAAGGTGTTGTTGAAGTGGCGCAGCAGCGTGGTCTTGCCGACGCCCGGCATGCCGTAGATGCCGATGACGCTCCCGGCATCCTCCAGGAAAGCATCGCGGAGCCGCGCCAGAAGGGGATCCGGGCTAATCAACGGGGTCGTCGTCACCGGGAGCACCTCCGTGCGGATGAACACGGGCGCGGCTAGCCTCTCAAAGGTGGATCCTTGCTCGAGCAAGCTGACGACTTTCGCCCGCGCATCGGCGGCCCGCTTGCCCAGGCGGTAGTACGCCCGCGGGGCTCGCCACCACCCGCCGACGGCGCCCTGCTCCCTCTGCAGGTCCGCGACGATCTCATCCGCACGAGGCAGCAGCGACGCCACGTCGTCCTGCCACTGGCTTACCAGGTTGGTCACTTCCATCCCCTTCCTCTCCGCCAAGCTCACTTCCTTGCGCACGTCGTCGCGCTTGCTCTTCAACCACCTGGCCTCGGCCCGGAGCTGGCCGACGTGGTACTCGCAGCGCACGCAGTAGCCGGGCCTGGGAACGAGGGATGGAAAAAACTGGAACACGTTGCCGATTAGGGAGATTAGGAACTCCATCGTGGAGATGATTTGATGGACAGCGATACTGGTAGCAGGATTGAGCAAAAGAAGCACCACAGCTCATAGATAGGAGGACTTGCTGAATGGAGGCAGAGAAAGAGGGCTAGATCTAGACAACGTCAACGGTCAACGGATTCCTGTGGAGTGGTCGTCTTTTCCTATGAACCAGCAACTCGATTGCTCCGTCCTGATTTAGGAACTGTTTGATAGGAGAGCTCATTGTAAACTAGCTAACAAATAATTTTAGTGTATCTTAGAAGAGCAAGCAGGTGGATTAACTTTTTAGTCAAAATCAACTACTCCCTCCGTTCCAAAATGGATGTATCAAAAAAAAAAAAACAACTTATAAATTGAAACGGTTTAATCAACTAGGTGTTTATCCAAATAGACCCTTAGATCATGTTTAAAATCCACAATATATGTATTATTAGTTTAAGTAGGCACTACATATAGAAACTGCTTCTAAATTATAAGTCGTTTTGACTTTTGTGATATCAAAATCTATGAAAAAAAGTCAAAGCGATTTATAATTTAGAACGGACGAAATATGTTTCAACGAATATTTTTGATATAATAATTTTTTGTCTAGTCACGTGTTTTTTTCTCTTCATCATCCACCTATCATATTTTTTATATCTTGGTTTTTTTGTAGACATGATTTCTTATATAAGAAATAATTTCGTGCTCTCTCTCTTCTCTTAATTGCAGTGTTATATCATCTTTTTGCTTAGTTAGCATCCTAATTAATGAACATAGAAACCATATAGTTCCTTGATTGGGAGAGCCCTAATTAATAGCTAGCTAGCTAATTTTTGTTAAGGACCTGTTTGAATCAACTTACTGATAACTACTAATAGGTGTCGGCACCTATCGTTATTAGCAACCCCAAATCTATTAATGAAACTTATAGTTAGTTGGTCTAATTAGTAGTGTCGGGGACCTAATACCGGGTACCCTAGAAGGTGGAACTAATAACCACCGAACGATAAAAACTTCTGGACAAATAAGGACGCCGTAGCGTTCCTTGCTCGAACGACAGGAGTTTGGTTCCGCCTCGCCCGACGTCTTTGGGTAGCTCTACCTCGCCCGAGGGCTCGGGCTAGTCTCCGTCTCGCCCGATGCCTTTGGGATGGGCACGGTCTCACCCGAGGGTTCAGGGCTAGTCTCCGACTCGCCCGACGCCTTTGGGGCGGGCATGATCTCGCCCGAGGGCTCAGGGCTAGTCTCCATCTCGCCCGACGCCTATGGGGCGGGCTCGGTCTCGCCCGAGGGCTGAAGGATAGACAACGCCTCGCCCGACCCCGGAGGGGCGGGGTCGGTCTCGCCCAAGAGATAGGGATTGGTCCCCGTTTCGCCCGACGGCCAGGAACGAGCCTCGCCTGCTCGATATCTAAAGACTGATTTTATCTTACCTGGCAACTCCTCCCATTCCCTCATAATGATGGGTATAGGGCAAGATAAGACGTTCGGGTCAACCATGACTCCAAGGACCATACCTGCATACCGCGTAAAAAAATACCGCCAGGAACGACGGACAGTGCTTTAGACCCTTTCGGGCGCCGTAGAGCCCGAAAAGTGTTACAGGTGCGTGCTCTTCGCCCTTTAGAGTTGTAGGCGCCGCCTTCAGCTCTGAGACACGGAACCCGACGAAGATATACAACAACCGCTACGCTCCAGAAAAGGGTTCGCTATCTCCACGGACGACGGTTATTCTATCACCACGCTATGGACCCAAGGGAGCGGTGCCCGCTTCCTGACCCCTCAGGTCCACCAAGATAGAAGACCTTGGCCACGGCGCTACTCCAGACCCCGACCCTACGTCCCTCCGACGAAGACTCATAGAAACCAGAAGGCGTGCGGAGCAAGGCTGGGGGAGGCTCATAAGTCAAAACCACTGTACTACGGCCCATACCCTGCGCAGGGTAGCATTATGTAACCAACCTGACATCCTACAGAGACATCGACAATATTGTAGGCGCTTATCTTCCTTCGCACTCATCAAAATGAAGAACCAGGCCAGGTAGACGTGAGCCACAAGACTAAGTAGAGTACGCATCCTAAAGCCCTCACCCTTGTAAAAGCCAACCCCTTCCTCTATAAAAGGGGATGCGCTTCCTCCATCAAAGGGGACGGACTTTTGACCGAACAACACAAGACACACACACACACAGTCAAGCTGCTACCAAGCTCTTGACCTCCTTTCAACCCTTCCATCAGAGACTTAGGACCAGTCCCTCTCTCGATCATTTGTACCCCCTACTACGAACCGTTCACGGTGCTAATAACACAAGCAGCAAACTGGACGTAGGGACATTCGGCCCGAACCAGTATAAATCTTGTGTCCTTTAGCGCACCATCCGAGCCTAACGTGCATTACTATAAATTTACTTACCGGTGCTTATACGAAACACCGACAGTTGGCGCGCCAGGTAGGGGCTTTGCGCGTTCCAAATCAGGCCTCGGATGGCCACCCACGCAATCAGCTGGGCCCCGGGCGCACATATGCGTTTCGGCGACCTAGATTTCATCATCACACTAGGAGGAGAACTGGCGCTGACCCACACGGCCGCACAGTCTCTCTCTTCCATCAACCTCAGCCGTCTAAGGCTTGAGGGCCCGCGGGGTGACTCCCTTGAACCCCAGTCATCCAGGGAGCCCCCGCGCAGCATAACCCTATTTCTGGAAGGCCCCGTACGAAGCGCCCCGACAGCGTTTCCGTTCGGTCTCCGCAACGACGTGGCGACCGCTGGCCACCTTGTGGCACTACGCATGGTTCAACCACCTACGAACAGCGAGTTCGTAGGGGTAATCGAACATGATCCAGAGACACTCTACGGGCTCCTCGCGGAGGAACCAGAGTCGTCCTCTAGCTCTGACTCCAGCAAGGGGAGCCATCACCCTTCCCAGGAATGCTTCATGACGCAAACCCCTGAGGAGGACGTCCAAAGCGTCTCCGGAGAGGAGACAACCCCAACAGGCAACCCCGATGCCAGGATCGAGGCAGAGACAGCGGCTCCATCTCACGTAAGGATGGAGCAGCTAAGAGCACGAAAGTTGGAGATCGATGACGCCGGGCAACAGCTTGTCCGGGAGTACCGAAACATCGAGGAGGAGATCAAGCGTCGCAGAGATGGTGGGCACGCACGCGCCTCGGCCCATAATGTGCATCGGAGGATCCTCACCGATGATGGGACTCTCCCTCACTTCGCTCAGGCAAGCCAGAACATCACCGCAGCGACAGCCTTGCTGCATGGCCTTCCGGAGGCCGCGATGTCCGAGGATCGCCGCGCCCGTCGAGAAATTCGCACGTTGCTCGAGCGTGCGGCAGCGCAGCAGGCGGAGAGTTCGTTGTCTCGACGACGCGAACCCGACACCAGCCAACGCACGCCCTCGGTACATCCCGCCAAGGACGCATCCGTTCACTAGACGCCGCCAGGCAACAGGCAGTGCTCCGCTATCCCGGTACATCAACGTCTCAGCCACAACCGTGACATGCGCAGCACCATCAGCGCCCGTAGGCACACCCACGGTGACGAAAGGGAAGGAGCCCGTCGTGGCTATCATCCTCGACGAGGCGGGCGCTACGACAGTGGCGAGGATCGGAGCCCGAGCCCTAGCCTGCTAGGCCCTCGGGCCTTCGGCCGACACATCCTCAACGCTGCGTTCCCCCCGAGGTACCGACCGCCCACCAATATCCTAAAGTATTCTGGAGAATCGAACCCCGGGCTTTGGCTCGAAGACTATCGGCTTGCCTACCAAGCCGGTGGTGCGAGTGATGACAACTTCATTATTCGCAATCTCCCGCTATTCTTGGCCGATTCGGCACGAGCGTGGTTGGAGCACCTACCGTCCAACGCCATTCAAAGTTTGGCGGATCTCATGGAGATCTTTGTGGGTAACTTCCATGGCACGTACAAACATCCTGGAAACCCATGGGACCTCAAGAACAGCCGCCAGAAGGCCGATGAAACCCTCCGCGGGTACATCCAGTGCTTCTCCCAGCAGTGCAACGAGCTCCCTAATGTCGCCGACGCCGACGTGATAGGGGCCTTCCTATCCGGGACAACCTGCGAATCCCTGGTCCAAAAGCTGGGACACAGGGGCCCACGGACCACCAAGGAACTCCTGGACATTGGTTGCCTTGTTATTGAGCATTGCTAGTGAGCTTAGTTAGCTTTGTGCTTTTGCTTACTAGCATGTGTAGGAGCTCCCTTGTTACTTAAAGTACTAGTGGCATAGGTTTGTGTGACCTTGCTCCTAGAATTGTTTAGGAGAGCTCTAGCTAGCTCGGCACCTTAGTTGCTTTATTAGTATCTTTGCAAGGTGCTATAGAACATATATTGAGGGGTGTAGTATTGGCTAGACCGATAGTTGTATTTCCGCATTTGTTTCGGTTAGCCGACGTGATTAATTTTACAAAAGACTATTCACCCCCCCCCCCCCCCTCTAGTCCGCCATCTCGACCCTTCACCTATCACGAAAACCACGGATTGGGATTCCATCCAAACGTTCAGGTCTCCAGTAACACCCGACCCCAGCAAATGCAAGGGATCGGACCTTACTCGGGGGCTGGTTAAGGTACGGCTACCTCCCTTCCTTTTTTCAAACAATCTCCTCGCATCAAGACCAGCGGCAAGATTCGGGGGAACGGATTGGTAAGATCGCAAAAGATCAAACAAAACAAAATTACGAAGCAAAATTACGAAACCACGTCCAGACTCAAAAATACCGACACCTGTCCACATATTACATATAAGTTGTTCTCAAAATTATTTGACTAAGTACTCCCGCGAAGGGAGAACCATCTCTTTCAGATTATCCGCCAGGTTTTTCGCAAGAGGAGCAACCATCTTCTCCATTGCCTCCAGCTCATCATCCTCATAGGTGGGTGGGAAACCTTCGCGCATCACCTTCAGGTTGATTTCCTTCTCGTAATGGGCATGGGCGACGGTGAAGGCCTAGGTGATCCCGGCGTGAAAACCACTCTCCTCAAGCTGGGCCACCCGAGCCGTGATACCTGCGGCAAGAGCCATGAGCGGGCTGGTATCCACCGGCTCCACCACCTTCAGGGCATCAAGGACCACCCCGACCGTAGCTTGCAGCAGATCGTGCTCATCGCTCTCAACCTAAAGGGCCCTTCGTGCATGGGCAACCTCTTTTTCCAGCTTGACGGAGATGTTTTCGGCGCTCAACCTTCGGCTTACCGCGTCACCGAGATCCACCCAGAGAGAACGGACCACCTCGACGTCCATGTCTACCTTCTACTGAAGGGCCGTGGCCCTACTCTCGGCCTTCCACCAGAGGTCCCGCTCCATCTCCAGCTCCTTCAGGACCTCGCCGACCTTCTCATTAGCCGTGGCATTCCTCTACAGCAGCTCGTCTCGCTCCTTTAGGAGCCTGGCGATCTCCTCCCCATCTAGCTTGGACCTCGCCGACAAATCCTCAAACATCTCGTGGGCCTCCTCCGTGTCCTGACGCGCCTGGGCCTCCCGCTCTTGGGCGGCAGCAAGCTGTGCGCCCATGTCTGCTCATAGCCGGGCCTCCTCGGAGAGGCGATCCCACTCCGCCTTCTGCTCGTGGAGGAATCAGGATTTATTCCGGCTACGAGCAACAAGAACCTGAAGAGGAAGAAGACTGGTATCAAAAATGCGAAAACACAAAAACATGCGAAGAAAGAAGAAAATCAAGCGAATACCTGGGTAGTAGGAACAACGATTTCACGCAGGGCTCCTCTGGCCTGGTCCAGGGCCTCCAGCACGGTCGAAATTCCGATGTCAAGACCCTCCTGCTCCATGCTCTCAGAATGATCATCGAGCGAGAAAAGAGACGACGTCGGGTCCTGAGCGGCCATCCACTGAAGCGGTGGCTCCCCTCGCGTGGGGGAGCGGTTTCCTCCCGACAAAGGGGCCGGGGGCGGCTCCCACCTAACCCTATGCGGCACCACCGCCACGCTCGAGGACCCTCCGACTGGACCCTCCTCCATCTGGGCCGCTTCGAGCACCACGGGCGGATCCACCTGGGCCCCCGGTGGCGTGGATTGCACTACGCCCTCGAGCACCACCACGGCCACGCCCGGCTGATCCTGGCTTGGCGCGGTCACGACCACCTCCACCGCCGGTATGCGGCCCTCGGCCGGCTGTACCATGTCCGCCATGGAGGAAGCCGCCTGCTCGGTAACCTCCGCGGGCATGGCCGCCACCACAGACGTCGTCGGGTTGGCCAACGCAGATCCAACGTCGGCACCACTCCTGCCTGAAATAGGGGTGACGCCAGGCGACACCATCTGTCCCACCTGAATGGCGAGACTCTTCTTGGGCGCTAGCCCCAGGGGGTGACCCGTCCGCAAGAACCTACACAAAGGTAATAGCCATTAGATCAAAATAGAAATGGAAAAAGGATGAAAACAGGGGAATCAGTAGCTCACATTGACGCCCTCGGCCGGCGGAAGCGTTTTGGGGATGGATCCCTAGATCCCTGCCTCGACTCATCTGGGCAGGACCGTTTCAAGCCTGCCCCCTGCTCTAGGGCAAGGGGGCTCACCTCGTGGGGCGCAGCACCAGAGCCGCTCCCCTCCATCGTCTCGTGGGGCGCGGCACCAGAGCCGCTCCCCTCCGTCATCTCATGGGGCACGGCACCAAAGCCACTCTCCTCCCCCGTCACGTGGGGCGTGGCACCAGAGCCACTCCCCTCCACCATCACCTTAGGGTCGGCAGCGGCAGGCCCGCTTTCCTCCATCCACCGGTCCTAGGCCAGCACGCCGTGCGAAGCGGCAGACCCGCCGGCCTCCACCGACCTCATCGATTCACTTCCCTCCGCGTGGAACGGGAAGGGTCCCTGCATGGAAGGGTGGCCACTTGTCAGCGTGTCCTCGTCCTCTAGGACATCCCAATCCACGCCGACGGCTACCTCGTCGTCATCGTCATCGTCGTCGTCGTCATCGTCACTGCTCACGTCCTCTCCCCGATCCCGTGCCTCCTGCTTCTATCGTTTCACCCTCTTCATCTGCTCCCTTGCTTTCTTGTCCCGCTTGGCCGCGAGCCGATTCGCCGCCGCCACGGCCTTGTCCTTCGGCAGCGGAACCAGACTATCTTTGAAGACTAGCCCCCTCGGCTGGTCCCAACATCACAAAAGCAAGTATTAAAAAATGGAGATTTAGGAAAAAGAAAAGAGCACGGGAGAAGAGAGCTTACGAATTCGAGGAACCCAGGTTCTGGCCACATTGGGGGATGTCCGGGCACCGGATACACAATGTCGAGGACGCTGCCTTTGGAGTCCTTCGTCGGCTCCGTGGCCTCCTTAATGCGCTGTGCCACTTCTAAAAAGGGGAGTGCCTCATCAACAAGCACCGTCCCCTTGAACGACATTACGGGCATCATCCGATGCAGGGGAAGCACGCGCGCCATCAGCGGCGCCACCCTCCTCGCATGATAGGCGCCGATAATCCCCATCCCCTTTACGCCCCAATCCTTCAGGGCTTGAAGGGTGGAAAGAAGGTCGGAGAGGTGTTTCTTGTCTTTGGACTGGACGCCCCAGCTCCACGACTCCGGAGCCTCTTCAATAAGACATCCGGTGTACCTCGGTAGGGTGGCACTCACATCATCCCTAACATAAAACCACTGCGAGTGCCATCCCTTGTTGGATGTCGCCAGACGCATGTATGGGTAACCCCTCGACCGGGTATGGCGCAGATGAATGCTGGCACATCCCATTGGCGCGTTCACATCTTTCCCTCCAATCTTCCTCTTCGACAAACTAATGGTAAAGAAATACCGCCACAGATCAAAATGGGGATCGATCCCTAGGAAACCCTCGCATAGGGCAACAAACACCACCATATGTTGAACCCCGTTGGGAGTTAGATGCTACAGCTCCACCTCATAATAATCTAGCAGTCCCCGAAGGAATCTATGCGCGGGTACCGCAAATCCCCGCTCATGGAAGATGGCGAAAGAAACGACATACCCTTCGAGCGGCACCGGCTCACCCTCGTCGCTAGGTAGCAGCCACTCCTGGACGGCGGACAGTGGGCGGAGAAGGCCACGGCGGACGAGGCCCTCCAAACGCCGTGGGGTGATGCTAGATCTGCCCCACAACTCCATCAAAGCAATTAGGGAGAAAGGTGGGCGCGAGCTCGATGGCGGCTACGGGGCAGGCGCAAGCTTGACGGTGGCTGCAACACGGATGTAGGCCAGCTGACAGTGGCGGCACGGGCGCAGGAGGCTAGGGCGATTGGCGGCGGATGTTTCAAGACGCAAAGGCAAGGGAGCGAAATACGGAACCTTAGGGGCAAACCCCGTGGTTTTATAGGGGCGACGGACGCGAGAAGGGCAACCGTCCGCCTCGATCTCTGGGCCTGCCACGCACACCGCCGCATCACGATGCGGGACACACGCCCGCAGTCCCTATCCTTTCCCACCAAAAGTCGCGGTGGACGGTTCGTCTTCCCCAGGCGAAACCGGACTCTCTACCCATCTGGGAAACGCAGGTCAAAAAGATCTTTCTCTCTTTGGCCCACCTAGGGCCCAGAAGCTCGGCGACCGGCCCAACTGGGGATAGGTCCGCGAACGATCCGAAATCAAGGACGCAAGCATTACTGAGGTCTCGATCCACGGTCAAGCCCCGGCAAGGTCAGCCCTAAATAAAACTAAGTCCTTCAGCCATACCCGCGAAGGGTCTGAGAACACCCTCTAGGCGATTCTATCCAAATCACCTGGAGGCTCAGGGGCTACACCCATCGGGTGCGCTCGCGCGCACCCTCTGGCAAAGTAACTCCGACGAAATCGAAAACACCCTCCAGGCGGTTCTATACGAATCACCTGGAGGCTCAGGGGCTACTGTCGGGGACCTAATACCGGGGTACCCCAGAAGGTGGAACTAATAACCACCGAACGATAAAAACTTCTGGACGAATAAGGACGCCGTAGCGTTCCTTGCTTGAACGACAGGAGTTTGGTTCCGCCTCGCCCGATGCCTTTGAGGTAGCTCTGCCTCGCCCGAGGGCTCAAGGCTAGTCTCTGTCTCGCCCGACGCCTTTGGGGCAGGCACGGTCTCGCCCGAGGGCTCAGGGCTAGTCTCTGACTCGCCCGACGCCTTTGGGGCGGGCATGATCTCGCCCGAGGGCTCAGGGCTAGTCTCCGTCTCGCCCGACGCCTATGGGGCAGGCTCGGTCTCGCTCGAGGGCTGAAGGATAGACTACGCCTCGCCCGACCCGGAGGGGCGGGGTCGGTCTTGCCCAAGAGATAGGGATTGGTCCCCGTTTCACTTGATGGCCAGGAACGAGCCTTGCCCTGCTCGATATCTAAAGACTGGTTTTATCTTACCTGGCAACTCCTCCCATTCCCTCATAATGATGGGTACAGGGCAAGATAAGACGTTCGGGTCAACCAAGACTCCAAGGACCATACCCTGCGCCCTAGCAGGAAAAGTACTGCCAGGGAACGATGGGACAGGTGCTTTCGACCCTTCCGGGCGCCACAGAGCCCGAAAAGTGTTACAGGTGCGTGCTCTTCGCCCTGTAGAGTTCTAGGCGATGCCTTCAGCTCTGAGACACGGAACCCGACGAAGATATACGACAACCGCTATGCTCCAGAAAAGGGTTCGCTATCTCCACGGACGACGGTTATTCCGTCACCACGCTATGGACCCAAGAGAGTGGTGCCCGCTTCCCGACCCCTCAGGTCCACCAAGACATAAGACCTTGGCCACGGTGCTACACCAGACCCCGACCCCGCGTCCCTCCGACGAAGACTCATAGAAACCAGAAGGCGTGCGAAGCAAGGCTGGGGGAGGCTCATAAGTCAAAACCACTGTACTACGGCCCATACCCTGTGTAGGGTAGCATTCTGTAACCAACCTGACATTCTACAGAGACATCGACAGTATTGTAGGCGCTTATCTTCCTTCGCACTCATCAGAATGAAGAACCAGGCCGGGTAGACGTGAGCCACAAGACTAAGTAGAGTACGCATCCTAAAGCCCTCCCCCTTGTAAAAGCCAGCCCCTTCCTCTATAAAAGGGGATGCGCTTCCTCCATCAAAGGGGACGGACTTTTGACCGAACAACACAAGACACACACACACACAGTCAAGCTGCTACCAAGCTCTTGACCTCCTTTCAACCCTTCCATCAGAGACTTGGGACCAGTCCCTCTCTCGATCGTTTGTACCCCCTACTACGAACCGTTCACCGAGTGGGTGATGGATGTTCGCCGTGAGGACATGGCCCGAAGCATGCGTGGGGACGACGCTTCAGAGCCTGCGGATAGCACGGAGCCTGGTTCGAGGGGGGGAACGTCGCCTCGGCTCCGATCGAGCCGAACGTCGTGCCGCCAGGGAGTGAGCAGCCTACGCCTTCGCCGGTCGTGCCGCCAGCAGATGCCGCCGGGTCGGTTTAATAGCTTGCAAAATGTAAGTAGTTTAGTAAATGTAGAGAGTTTAAGCTCATGGGGGAGCCCCCGTGTAAAACGTTCGTGTGTGTGTTAATGACTGTAATCGGTTTTTGTTTTTGTGAAGTTGCTCCGTTCGTGGAAGCTTGTTCCCTTTCGTTCCTTAGTTTTCCCTTAGCATAATTTTGTTTTTTATTCCTTTCTTTTTCATACCTGCCCGTTTGTCCCATAGACCACAACCTTGTGAGCCCGGGGCGTGGCCCGCGAGGCTCGGCTGCTTGTAACCGTAGGAAAAGGCGGGGTGTGATCAGTCGGAATGTTTTAAAGCAAAGCTACGTAAGGCAAATTAAAGGAACGATCCACCCTTTTGTTCGGGTAGGAAGGAGTTTCTCCACATGAAAGTAAAAGACGAAAATAGAGGAGTAATAGTGCCCCCTAGTGGAGCCCCCGAGCGCCTCGAGCCGAAAAGTGTTTGGGTCGGGATGCTTTTATAGGAGCGTTCGCTAAGTAAACAATGGTAAAACTAAAACTTAGGGAAACAAAAAAATGACAAAGCTGTTCCAAGCGTTTGGAGAGAACATCGTCGTCGTTGTCTTTCAGTCGGTAGGTGTCCAGTCATATCACTTCAGCCTTCAGTCGTCTGGATCCTCGCCCGCTGTGCCCCCTTCTTCTGTTGCTGCTTCTTCGCCTTTTTCTTTCCTTGGCCTGCTAGTCTACCTCAGCAGGCACTTGAGGAGCTAGCAATCCTTGTAGAGATGGTTGACGGGATAGTTGTGGTTGGTGCACGGGCTCTCCATGAGCTCGTGGAAGTGTCCCGATCGGTCCTCCTGGGGCTACGTGCCCAGTGATCGGCCGCGGCGACCGACGCGGAGTTGGCCGATCGGCGGCGATCCTTTCTGTTCTTTTTTCCCCTCTATGTGGAGGGGCCCTGTTGATGCAAAAGTGGATCTACAAACACAAAGGGCTAATACCCGAATCGATATCCAAAGCGTGCCAGTCGATTTGACCTGTTAATCGACAAGGATGAAGATACGAGCACTTTGGTCCTGACAACAGCGATACGCCCGGAAGTCACGGCCAAGAGGTACTCACGCGGAACTCGAGAATCGCCGAAGGTCACACTGAAGCGATGCAACTCGCTGAATCAATGAGAACTCGTAAAAAGGAAAAAATATGCAAATTGACGAAGTCGCCGAAAAGTAAGTAGATGCAAATAGGAGTAAAAATTGGTTTTGATATTGATTGATCCATATTACATTGCCCCTCAATCTATATTTATACCTTGATCTAAAGAGACATAACCAAATACGACTAGGACACCAAGTCCATATCTAAGATAACAAGTGACTCTTACATGAATCATACTCTAACAAATATAGAAAAGAAAATCAACTCCTATCTATTTCCCTGTCCGCCTCAATTACGATGGAATTCTCACCGACCTCCTTTCCATCGGCATACTTCCTGTTTCATCGGCAGTAGTTTTCAAGCCTTCCTTCATCGGCATCGACACTAACATCTCCAACCTTATCGGCAATGCCCGAGTCTAAATCAACTTTTCCATCGATCACCACCATTCATCGGCAACCATCTTTACAAGCTAATTTTCATCGGGTTTGTCGGTAGATATGATAAATTTCCTCCCCGCCAATTAGCCCACTCGATCATTTTGACACGTGCAAAAATGGGTGTCAACACATGCCCCCCCATTTCGGAGTATAAAACCATTAATGCTCAAATTTACTCTAGATAACGTTTGCCTTCGCCCAATTACCGTAACTCATCCTCCAAGCCAAAACTTGATCTCATTATCAAATCTAATCAAATCTAGTCCCGATTCACGCACCTCAAGAAATATCGCACAATTTCCAACCACTCTTGCCCCGATTATGGTTAAGATACCAAACAATAATCCATCGGCAAGATCCTAACATAATAATGCCGCCATTTTCGAATTAAAATATCCTGCATCGAGATCTCTTCCAAGTCATGATTACTTGCCATCAAATCATCTCAGACAATCCCTTGATTATCGTGCAAACAGCTACCATATCCATCCGAACCACCTCGACCCACATGCGCGCCAGCATAGAGATATAGTCCGAATACCCCTACTCCAAGCGGCTTATAAATAGATTTCTCCTAACGCTTCGTCTTCTACCCTCGACTCCAATCTTTGGCATTCTCTCTTTCCGCGGTGACTCAAAGCGAACAACTCTACTGACCTCAACCAACAAGAACTTTTCTCCGGCGTCAATCTCGAGTCTCCACTCGTGCCCCCATCTACCTCAAGATAATGGCAATCAACTTCGACGTCCCTCAAGGTTCGTTCCACTTCCGCACTTTTTACCTCGATTCCTCTGGTCTTTGCGAGTTCATACAGGTTAGTAATTTTCCTCTTTTCTTTGTTCTTCGATCCTCTAAACTTAGGAACTTCGCAACAAATTAGTTATTCCAACCGATCACCGCATTTCCAATGCCTAGGACCAATGGGCAACCCAGATCCAACTGATCCGATTAATGTAGAGGTTAACAGAATCCCTTTTAGAGCCCAAAATTTCTCTCTCGAATTTATGGAAAGATACATTCCGATCTTGGCCCAAAACCACCAAAGGGTGGAAAGATTGGTACTTGAGGGTCAACAGTCGATGTAAGTACACCGGGCGAATCTAAAGCTAGACCAATGCATTAGGCTATCCATTGCCGATATGCAAAAGAACGAGTCAATGATGATTGCAAATGCTTACTTCAGTCGAGACACAACAAACACTTTTATGTTTGGACATGGCCCATTCTCCCACACTTGTCGATGTCTACATGCTCACTGGCTTGGACATTTCAACTGCCGATGAAGGCTCCATCTATGGCAGAAAATCTAAATATAGGGTGAATACCCACAACATCGGTGGTTGGACGGGATATATTCAAGAATGCCGGAGGACCGGACAAGATTAACTGCACGGAACAACATGCCACATTCTTGAATATGTGGTTAGAAAAATTTATCTTCGTGTGGTCGATCAAGAGGGACCAACCAACGCCTTCCTCCCCACGGTGAACTCTTGGCCAATGGTGTAAGGTTCCCTCTTGGCCGATACCTTCTGAGCTCCACTTATCATCTTCTTCATCAAGTGTCTCAGAGACTTTTGCTTGGCGAACCCATCGGCAACTTAGGAGGCCCGTGGTGGTTTATCAACATGTGGCTAAATGCCCATATGCACAAACGTCTGCAATGGGACTTCTTTGCCCAACAATTCCCACGAGAAATTGCTGAAGACCACGTGCTTGGGGATGAGGAATCGGCAACATCCTCACCCCTCAATTTTGGTGAAGCCATAATTGTCCTCCCTGGAACAGAGGCCAATGAAGACCAGATCGGCAGATTCTTCCAAAGCTTCTACAATGGTCTTTCTCGTGATCATAGGGCCTAGGTACCTTATATTGACGAAGAAAACAGATTCCCCCTTCTTTTCAACTTTGCCGATGACACTCTGAATCAAGATAATGAACTCATGATGGCCATCATTACTCCTAGGGCAATCCTAGTAAACACATTCGGTAGCGGGAAAAACACCAATATCATGTATGAATTTTACAATCCATCGGCAGTATCCCGTCAATTGGCTTTTGGGCAACTACCAATCAAACTTTGTTTTGCCGATGTGATCAAACCTAGAGAAACAATCACCTGCGGAACAGATTGTAGCAGGGTAGTGCGACTCTCCCCCGATGCCGATACTACAGATGTCGATATATCCATCTGGACGCCAGCATCTTTCATCACCGAATCATATAAGCAATGGTGGCGAGAGTGGAGGGAACAACTGTTTGCAACATCTGCTCACACATATCGGCACATGATCGACCCTGAATACGCCATTCCCGATGACGCAGTAAGTTTCTTTTAACTCCCTTCTGCTATTTCCTTTCATATATCGGTAACTAACTTTCTCGTGACAGGTTAACAACCCAGCACCATCTATGAGCAAAAGTGGGAAACCCTTCGATCTTTGGCCTGTTTCCCCGATATCATCGATCGGCTACAACGCCCCCACCTTAGCTGCTTTGACTCACCAGAAGACCCATGCCAAGACCATCACTTCCAAGTCCAAATTGGCTACAGCTAGGGCCACTCCATTGGCTGCTGCTACAACCCTGATCAAGGCATTCAAGGTAACAACCCTGTTTATTTCTACTCATGTCGATCACAAACTGTATTAACATTAATCATCAGGGTGTAAGAGCCGCTGCTGGATCGTCATCAACAATTCCTCCGACATCAAGCACCACTACCTCTGACAAACCTTCAGAGGTATTCCTTTGATTTTACATTTTCTGTTAAATATCATACCTTACACTTGTTTTGCAGCAACAAATGGGTACATCGGCAAGCGTACGGATGTTCAAGCTCCACAACCAACAAGTGCCGATGCCCCCACCAACCGCTTTGAGACCCAAGCAAAGCGCAAAGCCTTAACAGATGCCGAGGCACGCCCAAAACGATAGAAGTCCATGCCGATCCCCACATCTCGCTTTAACGTCCGCAAGTTTAACAGTCGATCGATG
Source organism: Miscanthus lutarioriparius (assembly GCA_904845875.1). NCBI lineage: Eukaryota > Viridiplantae > Streptophyta > Magnoliopsida > Poales > Poaceae > Miscanthus > Miscanthus lutarioriparius. The sequence goes on along the minus strand of CAJGYO010000016.1, from coordinate 1,933,217 downwards.
CAACCGAGCAAGCGATTAATCCTCCTGTCAGGACATACCATCGGTCATCATACCCCAAGGGCCAACCACCGATGAGGCCACGAGGATATCCCATCGGCAAGCTCAAATAGATCCTCCACACGGCATACTCCAGTGCTACTTCCTCCACCAAGTATAGAAATTGCCTTTAAAACAGTAAGCCGATTGACCTAGTCGATTTATAATATTCATACTTATCCTTAATCGACCTCTTTTCTTTTCTCGGGAACAAGACTCCCCAAACAGCCTATTTTCCTTTGCCATTGACGCGTTTCGACGATGATGGAGAGGAAACAAGTTCTTCCTTTGCACTGGGAACAATATCGATGAAATTAAGTCCAAGTTGGAAGCTCTCTGGACTTGTTACAAAGAGGATACCGCCTAACCGGTAGATGACTCGGACCCATAAAGGCAATTTTCAAAACAATCCGTGGCGGTCCCCTCACGATGTTGAAGAAGCACTCTTCCCAAAGAGACCCATTTAGAAAGCCGCCAACTACAATATCAACGGGCTGCTCATCGCATTGCCGATAGAGCAGCTCGAGCTCAACTCAAAGAAGAGATGCTACACCTAAAACAGATTGTCGATGAGAAGCACAAGGGCATCGGCAACTTGCGACTTCAAAGCCGAACTTAAGCAAAAATCTTAGATTTATCGGCAAAGAGGATGGCTCTATTGGCTGAATTGAAAGAAGTCGAGGCAGCCTTAACTCATGCCCAAAGAAGAAGAAAGCTAGCTACCCGATGCCATCAAGGCCCTTCAAAGAAGAAAGAGACATCCAGGCTCGCAAAAAGCCTTGGCCATGAAGAAAAAACTCAAGCACATGGAGGGTGCCTGCCGATGAAGACATCAAAGAAATGAAGGAAGCCGACCAGATTCGCCTGCGTGCGATATTGGCTATCCAATCCTTGTTAAACTTGTAAATCTTGTCTATTGCATTGGCACTTTATGAGACATTGACATCCTTGTATAATTTTAGCCAATAGGATCAAGTATTATCGGCACTTATACTTTTATGCATCCATCCGGATACTAGGGTAATATTTCTTTAAATATTTTCCATTTAATGCTCTGGGAAACACAACCCCTTCGAGGGTTTCTAGAATATATGCGTTACGAGGAATGGTGATTTATCCGATATGGACCTTCCCAATTAGGAGACCACTTTCCAAACTTTGAACTTTTAGTTCCAATCGGTAAAATCAATTTCCGCACCAGATCTCTCCATCGGCAAACTCCTTTACCTTCACCTTCTTGTCATACCATCCGCTACTCTTTTCTTATTTTCTTTGATGCTAACTAAAGCTCTTAACCGATGACCCGCCACATCTTCCAACTCATCCTTCATAAGAGTATCATAATCATCGGTACGTCACCGATTTTGAGAACGTATTCGCCTAAAGCCGCTTTTAATTTCCCAAGGCAATCTTTGCGTCGTGTCCATATACTAACCGATAAAGGCGTTACTTTGGTTGTACCATGACATGACATCCGATATGACCACAAGGCTTCATTTAATCTTGTATGCCACCTCTTAGGATTTTCTTTAATTTTAAGCTTTAATGAGTTTGATGATCCCTTTGTTAGAAGCCTCAACTCGACCATTAGCTTGAGCATAATATAGAGAAGAATTTAAAACTTTAATTCCCATACCTACAAAGAAACTCATCAAATTCTCCCGATGTAAACATAGTACCACGATCGGTAGTGATAGTTTGAGGAATACCAAATCGGTAAACAATATGCTCTTTCACAAAATCGATCATATTAGCCGATGTCACCTTTTTTAAGGAATTGCCTCAACCCATTTTGTGAAATAATCGGTAGCAACCAGAATAAATTTATGTCCTTTGCTCGATGGCGGATAAATCGACCGATGAGATCGATAGCCCATCCCCGGAGCGCCAAGGTTTAATTATAGGGTTCATACCCGATCAGCGCTCTTTGAATATTACCAAACTTTTGACACCCTGACATCCTTTAAAATATTTAAAATAATCTTCAAGAATAGTCGGCCAATAGTATCCATTTCTTCTGATCATCCACTTCATCTTGAAAGCCGATTGATGCGCTTCACACACTCCTTCATGAATTTCACCCATCAAACTTTTCGATTCATCACTGCTAACACATCTGAGTAAAACTCCATCTATAGTTTGATAATATAATTCATCATCGAGGAGCACATACTTGGTAGCTTGGAACCTTATACGTCTTTCAACCTTTTTATATGGATCCTTTAAATAATCGACAATCTCCTTTCTCCAGTCATCGGTATCGACTGCCGATGTTAGCACTTCTGAATAGGTCGATACCTAAAGCATCTGAGCTAGTCGATTAGCCTCCTCATTATGCAGTCGAGAAATATGTTCAAGACGAAAATCTCTAAACCCTTTCAACAATTGCAAACATCTTTCATAATACGAAATTAAAACTTCACTTCGGCATTCATAAATCCCAGCCAATTGATTTATAACTAGCATAGAATCACCAAAGATTTCAACAAAGATCGACGTATCTCCTTCAAAGAATTCTAACCCTTTTATCAAGGTTTGGTATTCACCGATTGTTTGTCGATGTAGCAACAATCGGCAATGAAAACTCATACTTCCTTCCTTGAGGTGAAATCAACACAATGCCGATACACGCTCCTTCACCACATGTGGACCCATCGAAGAAAAGTGTCCAAGGAGCAACCTCCAGAGAGTCCATCATTACAAATGCCGAGATGACAAAATCAGCCATAACTTGCCCTTTAACCGCTTTTTAGTCGATTCATAACGTAGTTCAAATTCTGATAATGCTAAAATCCACTTGCCGATTCTACCACTTAATATCGGCATCGACAGCATATACTTGACTACGTCATCTTTGCATATGACCGTACATTCGGCAGATAACAAATAATGTTTTAATTTGACACAAGAAAAGTATAAACACAGACATAATTTTTCGATGGCCGAATACCTTGTCTCAGCATCCACTAATCTTCTGCTCAAATAATAAATAACACGTTCTTTCCCTTCAAATTCTTGAATAAGAGCTGAACCGATAACGGTATCATCAGTTGACAAATACAACCTAAAAGGTTTCCTGTGTTGAGGTGGAACTAGCACTGGAGGATTTGTTAAATATTTCTTAATTTCATCTAGGGCTAACTGCTGCTCAGCTCCCCATACAAATTCCTGATCGGCTTTCAATTTAAGTAATGGACCGAAAGCCTTGATCTTACCCGACAGATTAGATATGAATCTTCTAATGAAATTAATCTTACCGATCAAAGATTGCAATTCAGTTTTATTGGCAGGAGCAACCACCTTGTTAATTGCATCAATAGACTTCCTACTGATTTCGATGCCCCGCTGATGCACCATAAAACCCAAGAATTGACCTGCCGATACACCAAATGCACATTTATTAGGATTCATCTTCAATCCATGCTTCCTTGTGCACTCCAGTATCTTTCGTAGATCGGCTAGATGTTTTGTGATATCTCCAGACTTAATTACTACATCATCAATGTAGATCTCCACTAATGTGTCGATGTATTCATGAAAAATAAAGTTCATAGCTCTTTGATAAGTAGCGCCGGCATTTTTCAAACCAAACGTCATGACTATCCACTCAAACAACCCTACATGACCTGGACATCTAAAAGCAGTCTTGGGAATATCTTCTTCAGCCATGAATATTTGATTGTAACTTGCATTACCATCCATGAAGCTGATAATTTGATGTCCGGCTGCAGCATCAATCAACAAATCAGCAATCGGCATTGGATAGCCATCCATCGGTGTGGCATTGTTGAGATTCCTGAAATCAATACAAACACGAAGTTTTACATTTTTCTTATAAACAGGAACCACATTAGAGATCCACTCTGCATATCGACACTGCCGAATAAACTTTGCCTCAATTAATTTAGTTATTTCGCCTTAATGTCGAAAGTATATTAGGGTTGCATCGGTACCGGGTCAGCTGATGTGGCGAAATCCAGATTTGATAGGTAACCGATGTTCAACTATCGATCGGTCTAATCCAGCATCTCAAAGATAATCCCAAGCAAAACAATCTTTATACTCTTTTAACAAATCGATTTATTTGTCGCTTACACTTGGAATCTAACTTAGCACTAATAAAAGTCGGTCTTGGCCTATCGCCATCACCAATATCTACTTCTACTAAATCATCTGCCGATGTGAACCCTTGACCTAATTTTCCATCATCGGCAAACCTATCCATTAAAACTCTTCTTCAGAACCGACTGCTTGGATCGGTGGAATTTCATAATCAGCAACTCTAAGGAACTCTTTTTCCCAAACTTCTCCTGATATGCATTTAGTTCGCTCATAAGTATCTGATTCTGCCGATGCGATGATATAAGAAGAATCACCAGGGACAAACTCAATCTTATCCCCAATCCACTGTACGAGGCATTGATGCATTGTAGAAGAAACACAACAATTAGCATGAATCCAATCCCTCCCTAAAAGCAGATTATATGCACCCTTGCCATTAATAACAAAGAACGTCGTCGGCAAGGTTTTGCTGCCGATGGTCAATTCAACGATATCGCCCCTTTTAGCCGGGTGACACATTGCCTTCAAAATCCTTCAAAGATCATATCGGTTTTGGTCAAGTCTTGATCTCCCTTACCAAGTTTCCGATACATCACATAAGACATAATATTAATCGCAGCCCCTCCGTCGATAAGTATCTTAGATACAGGCTGCCCATCAACTCTGCCTTTCACAAGCAAAGCCTTAAGATGTTGTCTCTCGTCATCGGTAGGTTTCTCAAAAACAGCCATCATTGGATCTAGTGTCAACTGAGCTACTTGATCAGAGAGAACAACTTCTTCCTCATTATCAGATAGTGCCAAAAACTCCATCGGCAACATGAATACCATATTAACATCTGCCGATGGACCCTTATTTTTGTGTTTTACCTGCCACTGCTGATGACCAGACCTCTCATTGGAGGAATTTTCCTCTCGGTATAAATCCTCCTGATGCTCATGTTGCACCCTCCTTTTCCGTGTCTTTGTCAGACCCTCCGGGCACCATCGAGGAAACTTGGTTTTCCAAACCGGCTGATAACAGGTCCCAGTTGATTCTACACGGCGTATATTAGGGTCCCTGTAGAATATTTCTTCATCGGGAACTCTTGCGTTTGCCATCTCCTCAAGCTCCTCTTGATTCCTTGAAAAATATCCAGCGCGTTTACCAAGCCTCTCATGTACACTAAGTCTGCCCCCCAGCCGATCATGCACTGATGCTCTGCCTCTGATCGGCTCATTGATAAATAAACCCTGATTGCCAGGTTGAAACCTCCTTTCTGACCGATTGACCCCATAATAACCATTGCACTTAGGGCAATTTTCAACAGTTGGCAATTTAATACCTTCTTCCCAGCAATGGATGAAAAACGGGCACCTCCAATGATCTTTATGCCGATACCATTCTTCCCGATGTCTCTCTTCTTGCTGTAGTCGATATCGGTCCTCACACTGACGCCAACCCTCCTGCTGCCTTCGATGGGTAATCACAATGCCAGGTCGAGGAGGGTTTTTGGAACTACTGCTTTCTCCCAGCAAACCCTTACTTTTTGCATCATCGGTAGTTATCCGATGTTGGGGATCCACTGATGCATTTTTCTCAACAGCCTCTGACGTCAATACCTTGGTCTTCCCTTTGGCCTCCAACATATTTGCTAGAAAAGGGTGTTGATCAATTTTCATCGGCTTCTGGGCCTTGGAAGTACCAAACTTAATTCTCCCAGATTCAATAGCCGATTGTAACTGTTGCCTGAACACCTTGCACTCATTTGTACTGTGTGAAGTTGCATTGTGCCATTTGCAGTACAAGATCTTCTTCAACTCTTCTGCCGATGGGATCACATGATTAGGTGACAACTTAATTTGGCCCTCTTGAAGCGTAAGATCAAATATCTTATCGGCCTTGGTGATATCAAAGGTAAACTTTTCTGGCTCTTTCTGACCAAAGGGACAATATATCGGCTTTTTATTCTTAACCCACTCAGCTAAGCCGATAACTGGTTCTTCATCAGAATCAAAATCTCCTACTTCTTCAACAAATGATATTTTTTACTCCAATTCTTTTTAGGTTCAAAACCCTAGTATCTTGATCGAGAGATCCTTTGCACAAGATGACCGAGGCTTTCAAACTCCTGAAAAGCATATCTGTCTTTAAGATGTGGCAATAACCCTTGGAAAGCCAGATCGGCAAGCTGCCGATCATCCAGCACCAGGCTATAGCACTTATTTTTTACATCTCGTAGCCTTTGCACAAAACTTTCTACCGATTCATCATTACGCTGTCTCAATTTTACTAAATCGGTAAGCTTCTTTTCATGGATTCCAGCAAAGAAATACTTATGAAATTGTTTTTCTAGATCAGCCCAAGTAATAATAGAATTTGGTGGTAATGAAATGAACCATGTAAATGCCGATCTAGACAAAGATGATGAAAATAATCGAACTCTTAATTCATCTCTGCTAGCTGCCTCTCCACATTGAATAATGAAGCGATTGACGTGTTCCATTGTTGATGTATCATCTTGCCCAGAGAATTTAGTGAAATCTAGTACCTTGTACCGATTTGGGAGAGAAATTAAATCATATGTAGGGAGGGTATGGAGTCCGATAAGAATAAGTATTGACCTTGGGCTTTATCCCAAACCGATCCTTCATAATTTCGCTATCTTATCGGCCCAAAAAGCATCACCTCCTCCTGATTTAACCGGCTGAATTTCTATAGGAGGTACCTGCGATATCCCTCCACATATCTTTGTGGCCCACGATCTCCAAAGAATCGGCATATTTGCCGTTACTTGTGGTCCATTAACTTTGCTTTGGAAAGGATTCATCAATTTGAGCCATTGGATGCTTGATTCTCGAAACCAAATTTGCATATGACCTTGTTGAATCCACGCAACTTTCTTGATTTTGTTTGAATCGTATGTTGAACAGTAATCGTCACGACCAACCATTATTAGAACTCATCGGTACAAAACTTACCGATGGTGGTAATTCTTTGACATTGTTGGATAATTATAACCACTTTGAGGCATGAATCGACCCTAGTTTGACTCATAGTAGGGGCTTTCTGCACGCATCGAAGATAAGCGTGCCGATGGACTTGAATTGGGTGTTTGAACCAAAGGCATCTAGAAACCTCCTGAGTTGGTTGCATGGTAGTTCTTGTGGCATATTGAGGCACTTGAGCCATCGGTAAAGCAAATGATGGTATAGGAGCTTTTCCTACTACATCAAACACTTGAGGTAACCCATGATTGAAAGCAGATGACTCGGAGGCATACCATATCCCCACCAATTAGTAGGAATCGCTATTACGAGACACGTATTCTCGATATAGCGATGCCGATAGATCTCAGTATTAAGCTAAACTCGTCCTCTTGGTAGTACCGGATCCGATCGTATCGGTGTAGATTGAATATTAGGTAAGCTCTTGACATCTTTGGAGGAGAAGTAACTTCAGTACCCACAACGGCCGAGGGAGCCGATGGAGTATTGACAGATGCTGGGTTACGGTTGGTGATAGGCGGTGCCCAACGTAATGCGGTGACGCTTGTCCTTCTTTAAGAGTTCGAACCACGACATTATGAATTGTATTGGACAACACATTGGAATGATTAATCAAAGCATGATTTATCGCAGAATTAACCATCTCTTGAAGTTTACGAGATTGAGTCAAAAGGTAACTCGCCGAGGCAACGGCAAATCTTGCTTCTGGATGACTTGTCCACTCTTGTTCAGGCTAAACGATCTCAGACAAAGCTGCATGTATTCTTCTATAGCCTTTTCCATGGCCTGCCTCTGCTCTTCCTTAAGATCTTCTTCTGATACCGCAATAATGTTCCCTGAATCGATCTCGGGATTGATCATATTGATCGGATTGATTGGTCCCACTGGGCATGCCAAAAGATGTGTTGATGCAAAAGTGGATCTGCAAACACAAAGGGCTAATACCCGAATCGATATCCAAAGCGTGTCAGTCGATTTGACCTGTTAATCGACAAGGATGAAGATACGAGCACTTTGGTCCTGACAACAGCGATACGCCTAGAAGTCACGGCCAAGAGGTACTCACGCGGAACTCGAGAATCACCGAAGGTCGCACTAAAGCGATGCAACTCGCCGAATCAATGAGAACTCGTAAAAAGGAAAAAATATGCAAATTGACGAAGTCGCTGAAAAGTAAGTAGATGTAAATAGGAGTAAAAATTGGTTTTGATATTGATTGATCCATATTACATTGCCCCTCAATCTATATTTATACCCTGATCTAAAGAGACATAACCAAATACGACTAGGACACCAAGTCCATATCTAAGGAAACACGTGACTCTTACATGAATCATACTCTAACAAATATAGAAAAGAAAATCAACTCCTATCTATTTCCCTGTCCGCCTCAATTACGATGGAATTCTCACCGACCTCCTTTCCATCGGCATACTTCCTGTTTCATCGGCAGTAGTTTTCAAGCCTTCCTTCATCGGCATCAACACTAACATCTCCAACCTTATCGGCAACGCCCGAGTCTAAATCAACCTTTCCATCGATCACCACCATTCATCGGCAACCATCTTTACAAGCTGATTTTCATCGGCTGTCAGCGTATACAGTAACTTTCCTCCTGCACCGATTAGCCCACTCTGATCATTTTGACACGTGCAAAAAACGGTGTCAACAGGCCCTCGTCTTGATCCTGGCGCTTGGCCTTACCTTTGCCATGGCCTCCGTTGAAGCGCGGTAAGAACGGTGCTTGCTAGGGGAGTTGGGCAAAGGTCGGTAGTCCCGGGCCGTCAGTGCTGGGACTCCGGTCACCGCTGCATGTGCCTTGGTTTGGTCTGAGCCATGTGTAGATAGACGGTTGGTGCGGAGCGATCGTCAGGTCAAGATGAGGTGCCGTTGCGGCCTCATGTGCCGCGCTCAGTGGTTGTTGCGGTGACAGGGTGTAGTGCCCCATCTGCTGCGTCCCTGTTCCCTAGATGGGGAGCGGGGTCGCGAGTCGATGTCGCGATACGGAGCACTCCGCTTGCTGAATGGCGGTGGTCTCCACCAGTGCCCGGAGGTTCCTGTGGATCGCCCGTTCGCGAGGGTCGTTTGGCTCGGACAGGTCGCGCAGGAGCATTGCCGCGGCGGCAATGTTCTGATTGGCCCGAGAAAACTGCGAGGGATTGGTCCCCCTATCCGGTGTTGCGCTGGACCTGACGGGCGAACCCCAAGCGCCGTTCGCCGGTCCACGCGCACGGGGCGCACTGTAGCGCGCCGAGCGCGCTGGCGTAGTCGGTAGCTGATGCGGCCACTGTCGTCGTAGTTCCTCCCCATGCTCGCGTGTGAACTTAGGGGTCTTCGTATGAGGGACCGGAGGGGGGTGAGTCCATGAGGACTCCGTTGCCCCTGGCGGCTGTTCTAGAGCGTCCGTCATAGCGCACTCTAGGGACGGACGGTGGCTGGGTGCCACGTCGCCGATGCTAGAGCCGTCACTCCCGACGTCGTCGTCCATGATGTCGAGGGAACATGTGGGAGCGTAGCTCGCCATCCCCACGAACTCAGACATGAGAGGAGGCGACGCCATAATCTTTCGAGCCCCCGGGCGTCGCGTCCATGGGAGACACGAGGCCGTAGGGGAACCGGTCGTACGGTGGCCGCGACGGGGACAACGACAGCCCTCCGGGTATTTGGCAGAAGATAGAATGTAGTAAGTAAAGAACGGCATGTATATTACTCACAGCGAGTTTGAGCAGAGAGTTTGCTCGGAATGGAGCGCAAGTGCCACGCCGTAGAGGTCACGCGTCCCGGAGTCGATGGAGGACGTCTCCCCGATGGGTGCCGGGTCACGAGTCTCCTCGCGAAGATGGAGTACGCCGAGCCGGTCGGCGACGAAGTGTAGGCTTCCGAAGAGGAAGGCCTAGGATGGCTCGAAAATGGGTGGAACCCGCATCCCCGCAGGTGAGAGTGCGGGATACCCCAGCGAACCGAAGCAAATCGTATAGCCCGAGCCCACCATGGCGGGGGTGGTGAAAAAATGGGCCATCCGATGACCAAAAAGTGTTGAACGTACAACGTCTTCCCCACGGACGGCGCCAACTGTCGGTACAGAAAGTGACCAACTAGTGAATATTTGTAGTTTTGCTGTACGTTGTGATCGGAGATGGCCTAGCACTCAATGACACAGGATTTATACTGGTTCAGGCAACGTGCCCTACGTTCAGTTTGGGTCGGTCGGTGACTTTATTCCTGAGCCTAGGTGCTTGAAGTCTGTAGTGGGGTTATAAACGAGAAGAAGAAAGGTGGGTGTACGAGAGGCCCGGTCGGGTCCGACCGGAAGGGCCGAGGGCGACCGGATCTCCGCTATGAGCTAGGTGTTCAAGCGTGTGCTTGAGGGGTTGTCAGCTATTGATCTAGTGAATATCAACTTGAAGGAAGTCGACCTCCTTCGTTGGAGGGAGCGCATCCCCTTTTATAGGTAAAGGGGATGGCTTTACAGGTGAGAGGGAGAGAGTACGGATATTTCTAAGCCTTGTTGCGCACGCCGACAAAGGTAGCGATGATGGTAGGCGCCCACAATACTGTTGATGTCACTGTAGAATGTCAGGTGCACATGGGAGGTTGCGTTGGCTTCTTCAGGAAAGGTGGATGTCGGTACCTGCAAAATAAATATTGTTTGTGTTAGGGCGGTTGTGGAGCACTGTTCCCGTAGGTGTACAGGGTATGGTCCCGGTATCGTGGTTTGACTTGTGCGCTGCCTTCTCCGCTCGCCCCTGGTCCCTTCCGAGCGGGAGTCCCCGGTCGGATGGCCCCAGTCGGCTCTGGCTGCACCAGTCGGAGAAGAGCGGCAAGCAGACTTTCTATAGGCCCCCGGTCGAAGACGTGGGGTCGGAGTAGGAAGCAGCGTTTTGGGTCAGGCCTTCCGATCGGAGAGACCACCCGGAGGCGGCTGGTGCCCGATGCGAGTGCTCCGGTCGGAGAGGTGGGCCAAAGAAGTTGACGAGCGGGCGCTTGTTCTTTTAGGTAGACCTTCCGGTCGGGCGACCGGACTGTCCTTCTGGCCCATTGTGCTTTAGACTCTTGGGCCAGCCCATGAAATACATGCTGTTTTTCCGGGCCGAGCCCTGGCGTGGAAGCCGGTCCCCGAGGGACCCCGGGTTTATGAACCCGACAATATATTTAAATCCGTTAGTACTAATTTTAGTTGCTAACTATTAGCACTAGTAGCACATTGCTTGCACGAACAATATGGATGCCCAAATTTAGAAAAAAGTATTATATAAAATAATGTGTCACGGTCATATTTATTCTTCTAAGTGCCACCGGTATGTTAAGGTACCACTTGAAATGCATGATTGAAAACAGCCAAATATAATAAGATGAAGTAAAGCTCGTTGAGATTCTAAAAGATTATATTGTTGTTTAGAAAAAGACTCAACTAAAAAAACCAGAAATCTTATTTTGTTCACCTTTCGAAACCATACAAGTTATCCCCCATATAATAGTTAAAAATGGTTTCCAGGGTGGTTTTAAGCGACATTGTCCATTTTTAGTTAAGATGGATACTAGATAAGTTTTTTAAACCACATAAAATATCTTTAGAACTAAAAATATCAGAGACACATTAGTACAAGAGACATCCAAATAAAATATTTGAAGCATATGCATTTATGAAAGCTTCCAAAATTTGTATTTAGCACTAGGAAAATCAAAAATATTAAAAAAAGAAAATTCTCAAACATTCTAATCGATGTATAAACACATTTTGAAAACTTTCCACAATAAAAACATAAGATGCGACCAGCATGAGTGCAAGACGCGGTAATGTTGGCATTCATGCCAGTTGTAAACTTGTGTTTTTATTGCGGAAATTCTCAAAATGTGTTTAGACGTAGATTTGTATGTTCCATGAGTTTTATATATATTCCTGGATGGTTTCCAATCTTATAAAGCTAAATCCAACATTTAGAATCTTTAGAGATATTTTCTCATGAGCTCCAAATATTTTATTTTGGCTTCTCATATCCTAATGTATCTCTAGGATTTTTCTTGGGTTATTTAGAGGCTTCAAGATACTTTATTCCTTTTCGTGGTTTCAAATCCTTGTTTACTAGTCTTTTTTTGATAAAAAAGGACGACATGCCACAAACCACTGTTAACTATTATAAGGGGGTAATTTATTTGGTTTTAATAGTTGAATTGTAAGATCTATAGTTTTGAGTTGAGGGAATTTTCCAAACTCAACAATAAATTCAGGAGGGTTATATGGGATCCTTAGGGATTTTTGTTTGAACGAACAACAGCAAAAACACAATAACCTACCTCATTGCTACACAACATGAGAGAATCAAAGACGACCTTGCAGTAGATTCTTTGTTCTTGTAATTATCTTCTTTTTTGAAACATAGAAATTTCACAAAAATTATATAGAAACTTTATAGGACACTAGAAAACCCAGAAAATAGGAAAAAAAACTTCATCCCAAAGAGACCTTAAAATCGAATGCATATTTCTCTGCCGATCCTATCAAACCAAATGGATGAACAATATTTATTTATTTTTTAAAAAAATGCCCTGTGACATCTCAAACGGAAGGGATCAGGGTTTCCCGCCTTCACAGTCGGGAAAGCGGACTTACGCTGCCCAACGCCGCCCTCCCGCCACCCAACAGATAACGTCTTCGGCGAGTCCAGTTCACCGTCCCTCACTGTCCTTGCCATGGCCACCCCCACCGCCTCCGCCCTCCTCTCCCCCTCTCTTCTCCCTAATCCGTCCCTCCGCCGCACTCCCTGGCGACCCGTCGTCCGGCGGCTACCGCGTCCCTTACGCGCGGGCCGCCCGCGCCTGCAGGCGCCGCCGCCAGCGCCTCCCCCGGTGGCGGAAGCCGCGTTGGAGCGGGACGAAACGCCTCCGCTCAGGCTGCTCGAACCGCCGCAGGAGGACGACCCCTTCCCGCCCGAGGTCCTATCCCTTTCCCTCTCGCTCTCGTCGCTCGCTAACGGACGCGGGAGCTCTGGTCTCGCCGCTAAATTTTGAATCGCCTCACTGATGATGATCGTGTATGTGCGTACGTCATCGCATTGTGTGCAGATGGAGCCCGTGGACCCTGACTTCTACCGGATAGGATACGCGCGGATGATGCGCGCCTACGGGATCGAGTTCCTCGAAGGCCCCGACGGCATGGGCGTCTACGCTTCCCGGGACGTGGAGCCACTCCGCAGAGCTAGAGTGAGACACTTCATTCAACAATTCTCCCCTTGTCCAATCACTAGCTAGGGCTTCTCCGATCAGTCTGATGCTCAAATCGCCAGCTCAGTGCAGCTGGAGACGTCCTTCACCACACTAGTTAGTGTTTGGATGTAGCACCTGTGAATCTGTGATTGGGTTGGAATTTGGAAACTGTCATGCGAATAAGTGACTGTTGCAGTATACTGATTAGATCTGGCAACTTATTTCCTTAGTGGTACACACTTACACTATCTTTTTAGTAAGTAGTATACAATTACCATAGGAAGTCAGTTGCTTAAGTTAATTGCTACATACTTGCTGCTGCCAAAAAATATGGCTTATATAGTTACATGTCTGCTCGCATTAAGCTGCTGAAATGCCAGACCCACGTGTTAAATTCTTCATCTTGATGTGTGCTATAGGCCTATCCTGTTCAACAGAATTATATGATATTCTTGGCATGCTGAAACTGTTTGATTAACAGGTTTGGTTCTTTTAGTACACAATGATGAACAACGTTATTGAAAGATGTGCTGATTTTGCTTCCTTTTCCAGGTGATTATGGAGATTCCGTTGGAACTGATGCTGACTATAACTCAAAAGAAACCTTGGATGTTCTTCCCCGACATTATTCCACTAGGTCATCCAATATTTGACATTATTGAGTCAACAGATCCAGAGGTAAGTGGATCAAATCTTTCATCGCAAAGAGAAAACTGAACTCTTAAGATGCCATCACTAGTTTCTGTTGGATGTTTAGAGAATTAGTTAAGAGCTTTGTCATGCTAATCGTTTTGTTAATCAGTTGTTGGCTTTGTATATTTATTTTGGGATTCATTCTGTAACAGCCATCTAACTGAACGGTGTTGAAGTTGCAATTGTATGGGTGCAATTTAGCATTCAATATTCATACAGTACTTTAGTTTCAATACAACTAGGATCTGCGTAATTGATACTCCAGAGCAATTCATGTGCACATTCCATCCATATGGTTGATGTTATAAACCCATAATGCTCAGTTAAATTAGAGAGGAGTGATACCACTTTCAAAAACTCAATCCTCTTTTCTTCCTTCAGCAAATATTAAAGCATCAATAAGTGATGTACGCTGCAAGCTGATGTAATTTGTATTACTCTTGCAGACAGATTGGGATCTAAGATTAGCATGCCTTCTTCTATATGCATTTGATATAGAAGACAACTTTTGGCAGTTATATTCTGATTTTTTGCCAAGTGCTGATGAATGCACTAGTTTGCTGCTGGCACCAAAGGTATCCAAAAGCTAACGAAAAGTATATACTTCTGCTTTGTCCTTTTTTTTTTTTTTTTGAGGAAGCTTCTTATACCTGATTCTGCAGTTTGAATGAATTCATATGCCTGGCTTTCTAGGAAGATCTAATGGAACTAGAAGATGAAGATCTTGCCTCACAAATGTTACAACACCAGCGGCGAGCAATTGACTTTTGGCAAAAGCATTGGGTATAGTTCTTTACTATTACACTAGCTTACCTTCCTTGAGCTCCTCTAACACTAACTTGATGGGTAATATCCAGGACAAACCAATTCCTCTAAAGCTGAAACGCCTTGCCCGTGACCATGAGAGATTTCTCTGGGCACTGAGTATAGTACAGTCTCGTTCTGTCAACTTGAAGTTGAGAATGGGAGCCTTCATCCAAGATGCGAATGTGCTAGCACCTTATGCCGGTATTTCTTTCCTTTAATTTTCGCAATTGCTGCTTTTCCCCCTCCAGTATGCATAGGCACCTAAGCCAACAACACGGCGCTAGTGTTATGAGCAGATGATAATCACGTAAATATGGTTAATTATGTACTTCAATTGGACTTCTACTCTACTTTGTTTTGTAGTTTTGTATGCTGATATATATACTGTTACACAGATACAACATTCTAGCATTTGACTTAGTTTGAGATGTAAGCTAGAACTTAAAACTCATCCAAGATAATCTCTATAACAGGAATGATGCTTGTACATCGTAGAACTGTTGAGATAAGAACCATAAATACATCTACTGTCACATGTAACACCAGATATTTCTCCCAGTCATGCATTATAGTTATTCGCCTTCAAAATATTGTTCTGACTGCTAGCACGTTTCCCAGTTATCTGATTAGGAGTACTTTAGCTAAATCATGATTTGTCTTTCTCCCCAGATATGTTGAACCACTCGCCCAATGCTAATTGCTTCCTGCATTGGCGTTTTAAAGATCGTATGCTTGAAGTTATGATTAAGGCTGGACATGCTATCAAGAAAGGAGATGAGGTATTGTCTAGGATGTATGCTCATCTTAACTTTTCCCCGAGCAAAGGATTACTTAGTTTATGTTGTTAGTGAAGTTAAATGCTCTGTTTTCATGGATTTATGAACATAATCAATGCTGCACATGCACCTTGGTTGCAGACCTCACGTTTTTGTTAACACAAGGCCTAAATAACTGTTAAAAAAATAATGGATAGTAAAATGACGCTGAAAAGGGCAGTCATTAAAATTGTGTAAATGTTAGATCCATTCGCAACCTTTTTTTCTATTATTATGCACTTGTAATTAGATCATTCCATTTCTCCAGTCCCGTGTTGGAAAGTTTCTCTATCCCACGTACCAATAGAAATATCGCTGCACAGCCTTGTTCTAACAGTCTCTGCTAAAATATGCTATCCTCACAAAGTCTATTCTTCCAAGTTTTTATGCCATTTTTTTTATGACGCTCTTTGGCCCATGTGCTCATGTACAGATGACAATAGATTATATGAGTGGCATGAACAGCAAATTTATGGAAAGATATGGCTTCTCATCACCAACGGTATGGCCATGCACTTGTATGTTATTGATGTTTACTTTTATGTATAAGGATGTAAGAAATTTTTTTCTTTGTGATTTCTTTGATATCGGATAACTGTCAGTTGAATTGTATCTGTGAAATCAAGATCCTGCTTCTAGGAAACTAGTCTAGTTTTGAAGTATTCTGTGCTGCTTCTTATAGGCACCACAATGCAGTGTCTGTTGGAAAAAAATTTATAATGCCCTTTTGCACAACTTTTGGTGTACACACACACCACAATGCAGCACCTGTTGAGAAATTACAACCCCATTATGTACAACATGTGGCATACCATTTTTAGACTGACATCTTATGTTGCTTGTGTATGCGAAACCAATTCTGCAGAATCCTTGGGAGCTCATAAATTTCTCGAGCCCTGCAACGATTCATATGGATTCCTTCTCATCTGTCTTCAATATTGCTGGCTTGCATGATGAGCTGTACCACAATTGTATGAATCACTGCACAATACTTCCTTACTGGTCGAATGTGTCTGTTTAACATTGATTTTGACCACCCTGTTTGTATTTGCTTTCAGCCGCGTTGCCCTCAGTAGAAACTGACTTTGTCGATGGAGCAGTTGTAGCAGCAGCCAGAGCATTGCCAACATGGTCAGACGGTGACGTTCCTGCAATACCTAGTGTGGAGAGAAAATCTGCTCAGGTGCTGCAAGGGGAGTGCCGCCAAATGTTGGATTCATTCTCAACTACTATCGAGCAAGACCAGCAGATCCTAGGTAAAGTGCTGTGTTTCATGGTTTCCCATAGGACTGTGTGTTTCGTAAGAGCACCCCGAACTGAAACAGATTTTGACTTATGTTCCAGATTCGGATGTACATATCAGCAAAACCCGAGAAATTGCAATCAAGTAGGTGAACTAACTATTTTGTTATGATTGCTAGTGTTTCGTATTTGGGCCTGCATGTGGATCATGAAGCATACAGCTTTTCAACAATCGGTTGTTAAGATTACCTTCTTTCATTCTACGTGCAGGTATCGGCTGCACCGAAAGATGCTCCTACAGAAAATCATGGACGCACTGGACATCTACCAGGATAAAATTTTGTTCTAGCTGTATAGGCGGCGCTACTTCTGCTCGGTTAGAACACAGAACTATTATCAGTTCTACTGCTAGTAAACTTAGGGCCATTTGATGTTTTAGCGTCCTGGAGGGCAGGCAGTCACCACTCACCACCCCTCTTGTAGAAAGGGGATTTTGTAGGGCTGCCTTCAGTTAGTGTTTGTAAGGTGTCTGTTTCCACCTCCTAAACTTTAGTCGATGTCGATGTTTGGATACATGTATGGAGTATTAAATATAGATTATTTACGAAACTAAATACACAGATTAAGATTGTTTTGCGAGATGAATTTTTAAGTCTAATTAGTCCATGATTTGACAATGTGGTGCTATAGTAAATATATGCTAATGACGAATTAATTAGGCTTAATAAATTCGTCTCGCGGATTACTTCTATAATTTGTTTTTTTATTAGTATCCGAACACCTCCACGTGACACCGCCTAAGTTTAGTCACTTGATCCAAACAGTAGAGGATCGAAAAGGAAAACAAACATCACGAAGAGCTGGTTGCCAGGAAATATAGCTGTAAGTTCCAGTCAGAAAGCTGCCATGTAAACTTGTTTCCATAGGGCATACTGTAGGCCCATAGCCAACTGCACATCTCTGAGGCTCAACTTCAACAACAACTCACATTGCTGAAGCCTGAGGCCTGTGTGAATGCTCTGTGAACCTGACACTGGCCCGGTCGGCAACGGCAACCCAACGATCCAATCATGGGAAGCTGCACTTGGACATGGCCTAGTGGTGCTCGTGCAGTGAGAGGCGGAGGCGGCAACGGTCCACCGGCAGGCGGCAGTCCATACCATTACCAAAACACCAACGGGCGGCTGTCTGCCTGGCGTCCCTTGCGAGCTGCCACGCACACACACGCTGAATTGTCGCCCCGTGAACAACGGGAGGCAACGGCAGGATGGACACCATCTCTCCTAGCCTTCCCAACGCTACTTTTTTTTTTAAGTAGCTCCAAGGACCATGTAGGATCGAATAAAAATATAGGCGCTCTTTGCAAATCACAAGTAGTGATACTTTACATTATGTGAATAGTAGTCTCATCACTTTATTTGTATTAGAATCACTAAGAGTGATAGCCTCCATTGATGATGCCCTTGGTTACTTCACTCAACTTCACTTGCACACCATGCAAGAGTGAAAGGACCTAGAAGCCTACATATGTTTGGAGAGAGAAGATGATCCATGCTAAAAAAGAAGGGAGAGAGAAAATAAAGGTGAGGCATGATGAAAGAAAAAAAAAAGTTTCTTTGCAAATCACAAGTAGTGATACTTTACATTGTGTGAATAGTATTCTCATCATTTTATTTGTATTAGAACCACTAAGAGTGATAGCCTCCATTGATGATGCCCTTGGTCACCAACTTCACTTGCACACCATGCAAGAGCCTAGGAGTACTCCCTCCACTGCTGCCCAACTGTTTGTTTCTGTCTTTTATCCGGCTGGACTTAGGCTTTGTTTAAATCTAGGGTGTAAAAAAACTACTAACCTTTGGGAGTGTCACATTGGACTTACACTCTTATATGAGGGTGAAGTTGTGAGGCGTTCCCGGGGTGTTTGGATACTTTGAATAAAAAAAAATATGAGGTGAATTCCGACTTCGTCGAATCCGTCCTTCCCAAATCCATGAGACAAATTTATTAAAATTGCTAATTAATCCATCACTAGCACATGTGTCACTGTAGCACCACACTACCAAATCATGAACTAATTAGGCTTAAAATATTCGTCTCGCAAGCTATGCAATTAGTTAATTTTTTTAGTCTATATTTAATAATCTATGCATGTGTTCAAATATTTGATAGGATAAGAAGTAAACTTTAGGGGGGCAACTAAAAGGCATGAATTTTCTTTGTTTGCTGTTGTATTCCTGTGTTCCTGTCGTGTCGGCAGCAAGTTTTCAAAGGAGGAGGGAGACGAGAGACAGATGGAATCTGGCCAGCCTCTTGCCATGCGTGCAGAGCATCTGGTCTACGGAGTACAGTATAATAGCTAGCAGATCCAGTGCAACTTCCATGGCTGAGCTGAGAATATACTACTGCTACAGCCAGTACTGCTCCACTTGGATTTGGCCATTCCATTTGGGACTGAAACTTGCCGTGGGTACCAACCCTGTCACGTGAACATGGACGCAGCGGCGGCGAATCGCCCAGGGCCCTGTCTGCATTGGACTATGATTGCACAGACTTATGTAGGAGTACTATATATATATATATATATAGAGTATATTCAGTAATTGCTACAGAATAATTTAGTTTGTAGCCACCTTCATTTACGATATTTTTTATACTTAATTTATGATAAAGTAAATACATATTTACGATAATTATGTTACTATAACACATGGAGATATTTACCATAACATTATAGTAAATCATTTAGTAAAGAGTTACTATAATCATGTAGTGCTGCTCCTGCCCAACCCAACCCAAGCAATGAACAGGACCAACCAATCAACCAACCAACTTGCTATTCACATTCAGGCAAAAAGAAGCTGCTGCATGCATTCAGGAGGGAGGGCTCGGGCTCAGATGGACTGACTGGGGACCCAAATCATTGCCCCCTCGCAGTTGCAATCCATAGATGGCCAACAATCACAAGCTCAAAAGCCCTGTCCTCCAGCCACTGCAAAACTCACTGGGAACAGTGGCAAGCGCCTACTGTTCCTAGCTTAGCTGATGGTAGCCAGGCAGCGTTGGACGAATCACAGGCAGACAAAGCAAACGCAGCACACACGGCACAGGGGCCAGCACACTCCATGCTTCTTCATCCATCCCCATATCAACACATGACCGGGCTCTCATGCCACATGCAGACATGCATCATGCTAAGCTACAGGCTTGCAGTACAGGTGACAGCAGTACCAGCAGAAGCCTAATTGTGGAATGAACATGTAGAGAGGCGTGAAGTTGATGATACATGGACCTCACCTGCTGCTGTGCTGTGTGATCCGGAATGGAAGCTTATTTGCAAGTATGGAAAACCAACAAGGATCAACAAGATCTGAGTCGGAAAAACAGGAAAGAATCGATATATCATAGAAACAAATGTCAGCATGAACTATATATATAGTATATATGTATCAGCGCCACAGACCACCAGAAAGGCATATACTATATGCAAATGACATGAACCACACCAGCCACCTCCCTGTTTTGTCTCTCTACATACCATACCAATAGCACGATTCAGCTATCCTCTCCCTCTCTACAATGGCAACTAGACCTGTACTCCTCATCTGCCGCCTCCGAATCCGAATCTAGTACCGCCTTTTCTCCACAGTGAACCAATCTATGAATGGGTTCGATGTATTGCTATATGGGATATATGTACATGTAACAAGAAAACCAGCCAGCCGTTTACCTATTCTCCTCTCTGACAACAGCATGCATCCAAGGAACACCACACAAGGAGCCTTTCTTCAGGAGTGGACTTATCATTTAGGCAGGCACAGCCAAGCGATGCATGAGATGGAAGAATAGCTTAAGCTGGGTTAAATGGTGGCTGGAAATAGTTGCAATAGGAGAAGCCTAAGTGAGACAAGGACTAAGACCACAGGGAAGGGGGAAATGCACTATACTACAGGAGGTTCCTTCTTTGTATAGAAAGATTGCTCAACATGCCTAATAGGGGGTTATACCGAACTGGTGAAATGCTGTGGAGACTGTGATATTATATAGGGACAAATTTGTTGGCGAAATGTTGGCAGGTGACACTAACAGGACCAATGAACTGGGTACCAGACCTCAAGAGCTGGAGACAGCATAGTGCCTCACAGAATAGCGCAAGACCTGTAAGCTAGGGCAGATCATCTCCTTCACTCTCGTACCATCCTTGTAAATTTTGAAGCTTGGGACTACTCGCACATTCTCTGCCCTTGCTAACAGAGGGCTCTCATCAACATTTACCTGCAGGGTTGGATACAGATGTTTGATTAGAAATTTGGAAACTCATATCAGATGCAGTTAATTTCAGCAATTGATGCGAGATACGTTAGGTGCAATACCTTCAGAAAATTCACTGCAGGGCACTCAGAGCAAAGGGAGTCCACAGATGAGGTAATTTGTGCACATTGCTTGTTCGTTGTAGCCATGAAGTAAAGAACAGATACACCTGAAAAAAATGCCACATAAATAACATTCACTCCATATACTGAACTGAATATGTATTATGCATGTCAAACGACATTGATATATTAGAATGGGCAGGGCTGGTTAGCTATTCACTTCTTAGCACAACAAGAATCAATAGGGAGGTGAAATGACTATAACAGGCTAGGGCCTAGGGTACGGCAGAATAAGCATGTAGAGGAGAAACTCACCAGGTGAATGGATAGCATCTTGGAGTTGCTCTAAGCTGGTAATTTCTTCAACTCCCCCTCCAAACTTCATATTGGACACCTCCTCTCCACGGGCTGTCTTTAATGCGACTTGGGCATGGAACAAGGACTCTGCAACCTCCGTGTCACCAGGAAGATCCTTGCAAAGCACCTCATAGTCCCGCACACAATCAGCCCAACGCTCAAGCTAATAAAATATTAAATGAAGGTGTCAATAACAAAACCGGTGAATAATCATGGCTGTAATGATGCATGTAAAATCCTTACCTTTGCATAGGACGCTGCACGTCTTAACAGAGCCTTTGTGTAGTTAGGTTGGACTCTTAGGGTCTCATTGCAGTCCTCAACAGCTTTTGCCCACCGACCCAGCTTTGACCAGCAAGCTGCCCGATTGCAGTATAGTACTGGATTTGAGGGCTCATATTTCAGCCCTTCACCATAGGCTACAGATGCTTCAGCAAACTTGCCTGCCTTAAAAAGGTCATTCCCCTGGGCTCGAGCCATTGCGACTAATCTCACGTTATTTAGGATCACTTCAACCTCTGAGCTCACACGATCAATAAGCTTAGCCTTCTCAGCCAGTGCAACAGCTGAATCAAACCTGCAGAAACAGGTTTCAATCATTGTGTCACTAGAACCAAGGAAAGAAGGCGACAAATCATGATTCTCAAGGCTCGGTATTTGTACCTTCCAAATGCCATGTTGACCTGGGCTTGGACAATATGGACATAAGAATCAGCTGACATGCCTGAGCCTGAGACTTTGGTTGGCATTGAAGGCAATGATGCATTATCCAATTTCAATAAGCTTGTAATAGTTGAATCAGCTTCCTCTAATTTGTGCAACCGAAGCAGTGCTTCCGACCTCAAGGCAAGAAGCTGCAGTGCAAAAGTACGGTTCCCTTGTGAATGACTCGATTACCAGGAAAAGGCAACATATTTTCAAACAAAATTATAATGAAGGGTTACCAATCTAGAGGAGTCCGCTCCAATGGCAATGGCTGCATCGGCTTCCCTGAGTGCACTCTTCCAATCTCCAATTTTCCTTGCATCCATGCATCTCCCTTGATGGATTTCCACCTCATGCAGCTTCTGCCACTCAGCAGGGTCAGACTGGTTTACACTTCCTGCCAGTGTGAAGTGCGTCCTTGCCTTCTCAATCATCCCAAGCCTGCAATATGGTAGTCAGTCAGTCATTGTGCAATCGAGAAAAACTTACATTTTTTCAATTATACAATCAGGACCACTATTCAAAGAATATGAGATTATCCCCGACGTGGTCAAAGCACAATCGATAATGCAGGTAAGCAGTCCCTATCAGCTGCATTGTGTGATGCACATCGTGTTAAGTCCACATTAACTCACTGCAACATACTACCAACTATAAAGATGCAAACTTTCTCATGTTTCTCATGTAATCACAGGATTAGAGCTTTTACTTCCAAAACAAGCTAGAGAAGAAACAGTAATGATCAGCACCATAACTGTAATAATCCCAAATCAGATCAACATGCCACAGGGAAGTGACGGAAAAGGAGCAGCATATTGGATTTGCGCGCAAGCAAAGCGGAGACAAATATGCGAGATCTATGGATGCAATTCCATTCCATTCCAGAGCAGGAGAACAGGCATGCGCAGACAAGGCAAGCGAAGGAAAGTCTCACCTGAGGCATAAGCCGGCGAGGCGGCCGTGCGCACGGCCGCTGGCCGGATCGAGGCGGACGGCCTCCTCACACTCGCGGAACGCTTCTGGTAGGCGGCCGAGCCCGATGAGCGCGGCGGCGCGGTTGCCGCGGCACGCGGCGCTGTCGGGGCAGAGCGCCACGGTACGGTCGTAGTGCCGCAGCGCCTCGGCATGGCGGCCCTTCTTGTACCACTCGTTCCCCGCGCGAGTGATTTCCTGCAGACCACCGCTGGTGGCCGGCGGCGCAGGGCACCTAGCCGGGGACCTCGAGGAGTTGTTGCTGTGGAGCAGCGGGGCCGCGTCAACGCTGGTCCTCGCGGGAGTCGCTCCCCCGCCACTCCCGCCGCCGCCGCCGCGCATGATGCTGCCATGGCCGTAGTGGCCGGTGCCGGATCCGAGCACGACCGGGCGAGCGCGCGGCGGCTGCGTGGCGGCCGCCGTCGCCCCCGCGACGCGGCCGGACGGGCAGATGTTGCCGGTGGGGAGCGCATTGGTGAGCGGTGAGCTGGCGGTGCTCCCGCTCCCGCCGCCTCCCCCTCCTCCTCCGACGCTGCCGGCGCTGCTGCTGGCGCCGGAGAAAATGAGCGGGCCAGATCCGGAGCGGCGGTGGCCAGGCGGGCGCGGCAGGTTGGTGCTCTCCGGCGCCAGCTCGCCCGAGTGGCTCCCCCGGCCTCCCCTCCCCGCGGCCGCATTGCCCGGCGCCGGCGACTTGGCGGAGCCGGCAGAGGAGGACGAGGACGAGGGCGTCGCTGCCGGGCGCAGGCGCAGCGGCGAGACCGGCGAGCCGAGATCCGCGAAGACGTCGGCTTTCCGGTCCGGCTTGTCCCTGGCGGCGTCGTGCAGCGTGAGCGCGGCGGCGCGGAGGCGCATCAGGTCACGGTCGGCCTCGGCCATCACCGGAGGTCGGGTGGGTGGGTCACGGCAGCCGACGCGAGCAGCAGCAGCGGCAGTCCCCTCGCTGACCACGCCCAGGCAGAACCGCAGAGGCAGGCATACAAGAGAAGTACACAGCTCAGCAGAGGCGAGTTGGCGCTCCCACAGAGAGACGCGGCGGAGCGCGTGTATATGTATGTATGCGCGGTGGGTCTGCTTTGCTGTTCTACAGCTACAGCTACAGCCTACCGCTACCAGTGTGGTGGTAGTAGCAGCAGGAAGAAGTGAGGCGTGATTTAGTTCAAAAATTTTCACACCAAACTATTATATCGAATCTTATACTATATGCATGGAGTATTAAATATAGACGAAAAAAATTAATTGCACAGTTTGGTTGAAAATCGCGAGACGAATGTTTTAAGACTAATTAGTCCATGATTAGTCATAAGTGCTACAGTACTAATATGTGCTAATGATGGATTAATTAGGCTTAATAAATTCGTCTCGCAGCTTCTCTTTTTAGCTATGTAATTAGTTTTTTATTAGTAGTATCCAAAACCCTTCCAAATCCATCCTTTTAACATCCAATGTGACATCTAAATATTTTCATTTTACGAACTAAACACAGCTGAGAGCGAAGGAAATGAATAGCCGAATAGGAGGGAGGGGGAGTGATAAAAGAGATCTCGTGATAAAACCGTAGCTAGCTCCATGCAGATGAATTCAAAAGGCATACAAGAGAAGAGAAGTACTCCGTAGGCAGGTAGCACTCGATTTGGTTTACACTTACTGTTGATCTGATTTTTCCAATGGCTCACACCTCTCGTCCTTAAACCCTATATCCTCTACCTCCTTGCCATTCCTCGCTCGCTACTTCACGTTCTCCAGCGAGTGTGAAAGCATTTGTATGTTAACATCTCATTTTTACATTCATTTACGGTCGTTTGTGTTCCCACTCTGCCCTCTTTCTTCGTCTCTGGCGGCTCCTCGCTACTGCATCCCGTCGCCACCCACTGTTGCCACGCTAATCCGGGTTTCCCAGGCTATCACCATGACGCCTACGTCATAGCCCCACCCAACAGTCTTCCCTACTACCCGATCGGCGGCGCCATCGCCGCCCCACGCCCGTCGCTAGTTTGGCATACCATCCACAAACCCCCTTCCCTTCTAAGCATATCAAGGATAGATAAACCCTAACCCGCTGAAAACCTCGCTCAAATGGTTAAGATGACGCAATGGAGACCTAATCCAAGTACGTGGCGTTCATTGATTGGCGACAAAATCGAATGATGTGTAGATTGAAACACTCGAGTATAGTACTAAGTGTATAACATTTTGATTCACAAAGGGACAAAAGTTAATATATACTGCTAGAAATACCTAGTACAAATATATGACATGGTTAAAGCAAGGAACTTTTCTAACAAATATAGTGAAACTTTCCTTGCCATACTTAGCAGAATATATTTTTAAATATATATTGTTAGTCAGAGTTTAAAGTTTTCCTTGCCATACTTAGCAAAATATATTTTCAAATAAATATTGTTTGTCAAAGCTTTTATATATAACTGAACTCAAAGTTATCGATTATTCTTTAAAGCTCAATGACAAAGTTTTTAAATAAATATGGTGGCGTGGGGCCGGCGGCCAGTTGGAGCCAGTGCATTGCCACGCACAGCGCTGGCCGCTGGTGGCGTCCCGCGTCCTTCTTCGGTCTGCCTTTGGTCTTCGACCGTTTGCAGTTGCAGGCAGCCCATTTGTCCAAATTTCAGCGTTTGTCTGGTGACCTCGCCGTCCGTTTTTGAGTTTGAGTTTGGCCCAGCCAGCTAGGAACGAATGAAGTTCTCGGTAATTTTCATGCATGTCGAGTTAATTTTCTCTCCTTGGACACGTGGAATTTTTTTTTCTGTTCCCTTGATTTTTCTTAGCTCTTCTCCTTTCCTCTCTCTCTCTCTCCAATGCAATCTCCGATGAGATTCTCACAATGTTTGAAACATAGGGCTGAACATTAATCTTTCATATTTAGATCATTGTTATAAAATAGGCTAGCTTTTAGCCTTGAGATCCAAACAATCCCTTAGTACTTTCTCTCTCTTTGAAAAAACCAGAGAGACTTTAGGCACCATCCCTAGAGGAAGAAAAGGCCGAAGGTAGAAAGATAAGAGGAGTAATTGGATGAAATGTTGTTGGAGATCTAGTGGTAGGACCGAGGTTCAAGTATGGTTGAGAGTAAGGCCGCGTCTGCATTGATTTTGGAGTGAGCTTAACTGGCCCGCCCAATAACTAGTCTTGTAGGAGAACAAAATCGCCTCATAAGTTTTGACAAGGTGAGCCTAAAAGCTATATATTCTATTATACTTCTGCCTATAAGAATCAAACATGCTTTGAACCTACGTTGATTTCTTGCTAGGCAAGGCGAGCAAGGAAATTACCAAAAACACATCCTGAAACGCGCACGTCGCTATGGGAAACAATGCTCGAACACGTGTCGACACGAGATTAGACCATGTGTGCCTCCCTCCTTTCCCCACACGCATGCCTCATCTCCCTCCACTTTGGCGGTTGTTAATGGATTAGGGCTTTCAGGGGGGCCCTTCATGCTCTGACGGCCTTAGACAGAGGAGGGCCTAGTGTGTCGGCGGTCGGACCGACATTGGTGGCAGGTCGATGGGCGACAAGTGAGGGGGGGGGGGGCGCTGCCAAGCGAACGGCGATGGACATCTGGTGGACGGAATTGGCAACAGGGGCGAAGCTTCCATTTCTTCCTCCTCCGACTAAGACTAGGGGATCAGAGGTCGCGAGCGAGTAGTGATTGGGGTGGGTACGGTGGCAAGGCACCACTAGCCGATGGCGGCGCAAGCGGTGGCAAGGCACCACTAGCCGATGGCGGCAACAGATACAGGCGGGTAGGGTGGGCAGGGACGACGACTCCTATTCTTGTTAGGGAAAGGCATGGCCAAGTGGAAGGGAAATGGGTCGCGGGTGGCACAACCTGTGGCGAGACACCGCTGGCCCAGAACAGTGATAGAGGCATGCGGCGGTGGGCAGGGTGGAGGTTTAACAAGAGCATCAAAGCGCGCCATTTTTTAGAGTTCTGGATGGATGGACATGTTCGTTGTTTACATACATAGCATTCTACTCGGGAATGAACCGATTAATAATACCGAGCCGCTCACTGCAATGCGAGTAGATATGGGCGACCGATCGATGTGATCTTAGCTACTCCCTCCGTCCCAGAATACATGACGTTTTGAGATTCAAAATTTATCTCACAATTGTTGACGTTATAGGCCAGCATACGCGCCTGACCACTACCAACATACCATCAAGCTGTCACTTCTTGTTTTACACTCGGCTGTAAGATCGAATAGAAAAATGAGATTCACTGCTGATGTCTCTACCCGGTGTGGAGAGTTCAGTAAAATATTATTTCCTAGCCCGAGCAGCTATTGCCAAGCTCAACGTCGCCGTCAGCTGCAGAGTTTTTTAGCTTGCGTGTTGGTCGTTGTGACCATTTCTACAACGACAACTAATACGGGACAGAGGGAGTAGTTGACGGTGGAATGAAGCTCTCAGCTGGTAGCTATAGTGTACATGTGCACGGACCACACTAGCGTATATATACTCCTATGTAGGTAGCCGGGCTGTCAGCTGTGCCTCCCTTTGTCATCTTGTTTTGTATTTTTATGCGTACATGGATGGATGAATATGAATGGCGATTCAGATTTGTTTGCCCGTGGCACGCGACCATCGATCAACGACAGCTGACTAGCTACCTCGTTGGATCCCGGCCCTGACGACGACGCGCAGGAGCATATACACGCTGAATTTTCTTTTAAATAATGTTTTTTAATGATTATAAATCTAATTGAATGGGGGCCGATAGGGCCCTTATTGTCCACTCGGGGTCCGACAGGACCTTAGGCACGGGATATGACAGCCTAGGGAGCCATAGCGGCCGGATAGGTATATCGGCTCTCCAGAGACCGATAGCTCCTACAAAGAAAAAAAAATGATCGACATGCACCACTAGACGAATCATCGTCATCAATCATCTATAGGACGAAGAATCATTCGTACACGTCGAGAGGTAGTAGTACCTAGCTAAGGATTGGTACGTACAAACCAAGACGTATATATAACAGCAGGAGCAGGTCGACGTATGTGTAGCGTAGCCAGATATAGACCAGCTGGCGGCACGGGACCACCGTATGGTACACAAGCGTAGAAATATGCGAAATTTGTGGTACAAAACTACTTTCATTTATATTACTATATCATATTAATTTCTCTACATATCACTGCTATAAAAATAATTTATGACAACGTCTCTCTTTCTTGGTAGGGACGGCTCTATATTGAGCCGTCCCTACAAATAGTTGTCAAATGAGCCACCCTTACAAATAGATTTGTAGGGACGGCCGGTGTTATCAGCCGCCCTTAGAAATGATCCGATTTGTAGGGGCGACTCTATATACAGCCGGCCTACAAATCAGATTTGTAGGGGCAGCTCAATATTGAACATCATCTACAAATAGACACCTAGTATTAAAAATTAAGCACTAAAATTCAAATTTTGTAAACGACCTCGGATGGATAAACAACCAAAATAAAAGTTGTAGATCTCGGAAAGTTATGAAACTTTGTAGTTGACAATTTTTTGATTTGAAATCATCTTGTCAAATAAAACTACGTTTGAATTTATAAAAAAAATTGAAATTTTAATTTTTTAAACGACATTGGATGGACAAACAGTAAAAATGAAAGTTGTAGATCTTGAAAAGTTATGAAACTTTGTAGTTGATAACTTTCTCATTTGAAATCATCTTGTCATTAAAAACTACGTTCGAATTTCTCAAATTTGAAATTCAAATTTTATAAGTAATCTCGGATGGAGAAACTATCAAAATGAAAGTTATAGATCTCAAAAAGTTATAAAACTTTGTAGTTGAAATCTTTTTCATTTAAATTAGTTTAGGACCTCAAACAATCAATTTATGCTCAGTTTTGTATAATATGTGGGGAACCAAAATGGATTGTAGACACAAATGATCGTGAGGTGCAGTGGTAGAGGAGTTTCTACGTGACGGAGAGGTTGCGGGTTCGAATCCCGGCCGACGCAAAGTGTGCAAAAATATGAAAAAATGCTGCAACCATAGAGTGGGTGTGTGGCTACCGGTGGGGACCTCCTCAGATAAAAAAATGCTATTTTTCTCTTTTTTCGTGATTGCTGGAAATTGATTTACAAATCAATTTATAGGGACGGTCCTAAGAACGGGGCATTTGGGTAGGGGTGGCTGAACAAATCGCCCCTACAACGTCTCTAGAGCCGCTCATATAAATACTATATGACTTAGTGTATAGTAGACAATATATATAGGGGTATATATGCGTGCTGTACTTGTACAGCTGGGGATCATTAGTGTGGTATTGTTGCACTCGTTGCATTGGAGACTTATCACGTCATTCGTCGAATTCTTGGTGATTGTGATGTGCACCCCACTCCATGACTCGACGCATCGTCTGCTTTACGCGTATACATTTAGGTATTTGCAGCTATACGTATTAATCGTCAGCCCCTGCGTGGTGTTTAATACTAGAGCGTAACTCAGCTGGCGTGTATACATGTGACACACGTGAGTACCTATGTCTATACTGTTTTTTTTAAAAACTAGTTTTTTTAGAATTACACAGTACAACGCAGATACTCCACAACATGCACGCACACTCATCCTATAAACACACGTACACAAACCTACTCCTATGAGCACCTCCGAATGACTGAGCCGGCAGATCTCGAGATTCACGAAGTCACCGCTGACGCCTCGTTGTATATCAGCTCTGTCGGGTACCTTAGAACGGGGTACCCCAAGCAAACATCAAAATAAAGCTAGAAGGTAAGACCGTAGGCCCCTCACCTGCAACGACCGAGCCCACCTCGCCTCGAGCCTCGAGCAGGAGGTCTCGGACGAACTCCGCCTCGCGCGAGACTCCCCAGGGTAGGCCTCGGCAGGGGTACATTCTCCGTATCGCGCGAGGCGTCTCGCGCAAGGCCTCGGCAAGGAACATGATCTCCGTCTCGCCGAGGCCTCATTCTCCGTGTCGCTCGAGGCCGGCTCGTCAATCATCCGTCGCCCCCGCCTCGGCCAAGAAACAACTCGTCATGTCTCATTAATGCTTCAACCACTCCCATGATCTCAAACGGTGGCTCAACGCCACAGGGATGGCCGACGCCTTGACCCGAGTCGCATCGCCAATCTGCCGGCCGGAGCAGTGTATTGGACAGGTTACCGCCACCTTGTGTCCTACCACTCAGTCCGACGATCATCGCCATACCGGCCGGACAGGACGACGGGATTACCGGCCATTGTCCCTACCACTTGTGTCCACGATCGACCATACCGGTGGGGACAGGTGCGACGGGATTACCGACCACTGTGTCCAAACGTTGTACCCATGATCGGTGCCCGCTCAAGGCCTCGGCCTTTATGCATGCAGGCCTTGGCGATCTTGGGGTTCGTGCTGCCGAGACCCCCCACCGAAGCCGACCTCGGCATCGACCAAGTCTCGGCCTCGCGCCACACGCGTCCCACGCTTCTGCGTTACCACGCGCGTCCACTCCGAGGCATTCCGGGGCTCCCACGACGCCGCGGATCTGATGGGATGACCACGCCGCCAAGATACTCAAGGATGGACCACACCGGCGGCCACACGCCACGCAGAAGCAGCCTACGAGGCTCGGACACGCCGCCTCTGTTCACACGACGTCGTATAGTTAGCTCATGTACCGTCCTAGTCCTCCCTTCATGCTATAAAATGAGAGGACCTGGGTTGTTTTAAGGGAGAACACCTTGTAACACACACACACGCACACCTCGCCGCTTGAGAGCAACGTCTCAAGCGGCCCTTGACACCCCGCCGAGACCTAGGACCAGGCTCCTTCTCTCCTTTAGCTTGTAACCCCCTACTACGAGCACCTCGGTGCAAGGAAAACAAGATCGATCTCTCGGGCCGGACATAGGGCCTTGATTGCCTGAACATCACCATCCGGATCGAGAGCACGCGAGAACAAATTCACTAGTCGGTTGAGGACCCCCAGTCCAAAATACCGCCAGATTAAGCCTTGTCGGTAGGGGCCGCCGCTCGTGTCGGTTTAAATCATCATCCCAAATGAGTTTGGATGGCGGACCACGTCGACCATTGCGTCTCGGCACCGTGGTTTGGTTTGGAGCCTAGAGTTCATGTCTCTAGGGCATGAGTGCGACATGGTGCTCCTCACTCCTCAAGCCCCACCAACCAACGATGAAGTTCGCCCGGCAGCCAGGCGTGGGGCGGCGTCCGGCGCGCCGCTCTCGCTCGCGCTTCGCCAAGCACGCACGAACAAAACCCACCCGCGCTATGCTTGAATCCGGGCAACACGCCACCCCCGCCAATATCCTACGACCCGGTTGTTGCGCACGGGGTCCTGGTGGGGACTGTCTGCTGAGCTTGGACAAAGGAGACTTGCCTCGGCGCTGCTCGATGCCAGTCGTCCAGCTCCGCTCCATCACTCCACTCCTGAGCCGCCCGTGAGGCGAGTAGAATCTGGAGACGGCGCCGTCCCCATACCCCTTTGGGTTGAGAAGCGCCGCCGCCTCTTATGCCTCGCTTACGTACCGGCCGCTCACGAGCACCCCTCGGGCGCCGCCAGGTAACGCGCTCTCGACACGAGCACCCACTCCGACTCCTCGGGCCAGAGGGCGAGGCATGGCCCGGGGTGGATTTCTCCGAACTCCACAACCACAGGGCTTTGCGCCAATTCTTGGGCTGCAGCGACTCTCGCTTGGGCTACTCAGACTCCGCACGAAGGCACCTCGGCGACCCCTTTCATGAATGTTTTCATGTCGGGCTCGGGATGCCGAGGGCGGGCAAAGAGGACGAGGGGCGGTGTAGCGTTCCCAGCTCCGCCCGGCCATGCAGGCGTCGCTTCCCTCCCTCCGCGCACCGTCCCGCCGCCGCGCATGAATGAGAACGTCGCTCTTGCGCGACCTCGGCGCCAGACCTAGAACGAGCTCCGTGAGCTCCGTGCCAAGGTCGAGCAAGACCAACTCCTTCTGCAGCGGCTTGAGACTCTCTCGAGCAGGGAGCAAGTCGGTCGCGGGCGAAGGCGGGGAGCCCGACGGAGGCCTGGGCGTGCATCACCGCATCCATAACGACGAAGAAGTAGAGCAACCCCGATCTTCAATCGCGCTAGCTAGAACGTCGCGAGCTGCGCTTGATTCAGCGCAATGCCCGAAGCCTTCTACCAGCGCAGCAGCGGCGAACTCTGAGATCTCCTAGAGACCGCCAGCGGTTCGACAAGGTGAGAGATTACGCCTCCCGGCAGCGCGAGGCGTCTCGAACACTGCTGCTGCACCACCTCGGCGGGGCGGGAAGCCTCGGCTGCGTCTGAACCCGCTCAAGCACCGATAGCTCACGGGGTCCCCGTGCTCCTTGACCGCCTCGACAATCAACATGAGGGCGGGGAGACCATGAGGTGGTCGGCCGACGCAGCACGCCACGACGGCGGTGAGGGGCCCGCCCGAGGCTACCATGTGCACCAGAGGTAGCCGCTACAATAGTGAGGAAGACCGCAACCCTTCTCCCGAGTCACACGGCCCTCGAGTCTTGAAGAGCTATCTCATGTCGCCCAGGTTCCCGACCCATTTTCGGCAACCACCAACCTCGCGAAATACTGTGTGAGACCAACCCGAACTACGGCTTGCCGACTATCGCCTGCTTTGCCAATAGGTGGCGCGGATGATGACCGCTCATCATCCGTAACCTCCTGCTCTTGTCGGACTCGGCGCGAGCACAGCTCGAAAACACCTCCCTCCCTCACGGATCTATGGTCGTCGCGACTTGGTTAGGGTCTTCGTTGGGAATTTTCGAGAACGCGTCGTCGTCCCGAAACTCTGGGACCTTAAGAACTGCCGCCGAAACCAAGCGTAGTCTCTTCAAGATTTCATCCGGCGCTTCTCCAAGCGGTGCACCGAGTTACTAAGCGTCGGCGACTTCGGAGATCGTCCGGGCTTTCCTCTCGGCACCACTGCCGGGACACAGATGCAGGGAGCTAGGTCGGGCGTGCCACGCTAAACGCGCTCCTCGACATCGCCACCAACCGCCTCGGGCGAGGAGGCCATCGATGCCATCTTCCCCGACAATGACGCCAAGGGAAAAGCGGAGGGGCGAGGCCCCGACGCCTCGACCTCCCACCTCCCTAAGAGAAAGAAAAAGGCGCCTAGGGAAGCGGGGAGGCCATGGAGGCTGATCTGGTGGGGGTCGTGAGAACGCAAGAATCCCGAGGCCCCAAAGGCCCTAGGCCTTTCGACGACATGCTCAAGAAACCATGCCCTTATCACCAAAGGCCCGGTCAAAGCACGCCCTCGAGGATTGCTCCATCTTTAAACGTTATTACGCCCAGCTCGGGCTCCCCGACGACGACGCCAAGCGAGAAGCGCCGGCGGCCGGGGGACGAGACAAGGAGCGACGGGTTCCTCGAAAGCATATCCTTCATGATCTTGGTGGGCCCTCGGCATGCCTTCTGACGATGACAGGCAAGAGGGAACGCCGAGAGGTCTTCTCGGTCAAGGTAGCCACCCCAAGTACCTTGGCAGAGCGATCACCTTCGATCGAGATGACCACCACGACCATGTTCCGAATCCGGGCGATACCCACTTTTTTGTCGACCCGATCGCCAGGCAACACCCGACTTTCCAAGGTGTTGATGGGCCGAGGCGGCATATCAACATCCTCTTGCCAACACCTCGGAACTCTTGGAGATCGATCGGTCGAGGCTCGGGCGATGTCGCACCCTTCCACAACATCGTGCGGGGAAGCGCCGCGACCCCTCGGCGCGTCGACCTTCCCGTCTGCTTTGGCACCCCTCCAACTACCGCAAAGGAAGTCCTCACCTTCGAGGTAGTCGGGTTTGGGGGAGCCTACCACGCCATTCGATGCAGGCGCGGCCGTACTACGCCAAGTTCATGGCGGTGCCCAACTATACCTACCTCAAGCTCAAGATGCGAGGCCCTAGCGGTGTCATCACAATTGAGTCCACGTCTGACGAACATGCATACATGACCGGACGTCGAATGCATCGAGTACGCCGAGGCTCTTGTAGAGGCCGAGACCCTCATCGCCCACCTCGACCAACTCGGTGGCGAGGTGCACGACTCAAGCGTCGGCAGGCGTTCGAGCCAGCCCAAAACTATCAAACTCATCCCGGTCGACCCGCTTTTGCCCCACGACGGCCGGCGCCGAGGATCGGCGCCACCCTCGACATCAAATAGGAAGCCGTGCTCATCGACTTTCTCCGTCGAACGCCGATATATTCGCATGGAGTCCCTCGGACATGCCGGGCATACCAAGGGAGGTCGCCGAAACACGCCCTAGACATCCGGGCGGATCTAGACCGGCGAGGCAACGCCTGTTGCTTTGCTTGACGAAGAAAAGCGCAGGGCCATTGGAGAGGAGGTGCAGAGACTCTTGGTGGCCGGGTTCATCAAGGAAGTGTCTCACCCAGTGGGTTGGCTAACCCGTGTTAGTCAAAAAAAAATGGGAAATGGAGGATGTGTGTAGACTACACGGTCTAAACAAAGCTTTGTCCAAAGGTCCCCTTCCCATTACCTCGAATCGATCAAATTGTTGATTCCAACTGCGGTGCGAGACCTGTCTTTCCTTGATCGTACTCTCGTTACCATCGAGTTAGGATGAAAGAGTCCGACCAGCTCGCAACTTCTTTCATCACACCGTTCGGCATGTCTTTCTACGTGGCGATGCCCTTGACCTCGAAACGCAGTGCCACGCATACCAACGATGCATGACCCGTGTCTTTGGAGACAACATCGGGCGGACCCGTCGAGGCCCCTCGTGGGCGATATCGTGGTCAAGACCGGAAAAGGCCGAGGGTCTCGTCGACGACTTGAGGATAACCTTCAAATGCCTTAGGGAGAAGGGCATCAAGCTCAACCCTGAGAAGTGTGTGTTCGGGGTTCCCCGAGGCATGCTCTTGGGATTCATAGTCTCGGAACGCGGTATTGAAGCCAACCCGGAGAAGGTCTCGGCCATAACCAAAGATGGGACCAATCGAGACCTCAAGGGAGTGTAGAGGGTCATGGAATGCCTTGCGGCCCCGAAGTCGCTTCATCTCGTGCCTCGGCGAAAAAGGTTTGCCCTGTCACCGAGCTCTTGAGAAAGTCTGGCGTTTCTCTTGGACCCCGAGGCCGAGGAAGCCCTCGGCAGACTCAAGAGCACGCTCACCAATCCTCCCGTCCCTGATACCCGGTGGCGGGGCCGAGGTCCTCCTACTCTCGTCGCAACAACAACCCAAGTGGTCAGCCCATTTGTAGTGGTAGGGAGGCGCGGGAAGAAGGGCATACTCTACCCACCCAACGACCTATTTATTTCATCGGTGAGGTGCTCTCCGAGACCAAAGCACGCTACCCCCACATCCGAGCGGTCTATGCCGTGGTCTGGCCCGGCGCAAAGCTAACGCGCCACTACTTGAGTCTCACCCGGTGATCGTGGTATCATCCTTCCCCACAGGCGAGATAGTCCATAACCGGGAGGCCTCGGGAAGGATAGCCAAGTGGGTTTGTCGAGCTTATGGGGAAACCTTGACCTTTCGCCGAAAAGCGATCAAGTCTCGAGTCTTGGCCGATTTCGTGGTGAATGGACAGATACCCAACCGCCACCCACTCAAATTCGGGATGGAATCTTCGGACCTTGTACTTGATGGATCCCTCGATGAAGAAGCGGCGGCGCGCGATCTGCTCTTCATTTTGCCCCTCGGGTACACATCGCCACATGGTGCGGCTCCACTTCGCCCGCCTCAACAACATGGCGAATCTGAGGCCCTCATCAACGACTTACAAGTTGCCATCGAACTTGGGGCACGATGCCTCAACGTTCGAGGCGACTCATGACTTCGTCATAGATCAAGTGATGAAGGAGTCAAACGCCTCGACCCCAAAATGGAGGCTTCTTTGCAAGGCTGATACGACGCCTAGAAGACAAGTTCGACGGTCTCGAGCTAAATCACGTCGCGTGGAAGTACAACGAAGCCGCACCGAGATTTAGTGGCAAAGATGGCCTCGGCCACGGGCCTCGGTCCCCGAACGTCTTCGCCAGAGACCTCCACAAACCTTCCATTGGATACACCTCGGCAGCGAGAGGGCCCATTTTGTGGAACCATGGCGGTTCGGCGCCCTCTGTCTTCGCCGAGAACCCTCGACCAAGCCCGAGGTCATGGAAGTCAACGCCGAGCCTCCACGGATTGATCAGGGCCAGGGATTGGTGAGTCCGTTACTGATTGGCTCGATCGGGGAGCTTCGGCGACAAAACCGAAGCACGGTGGCTTGCGCGGCGAGCAAGACCTCGCCCTCTACAACGGCCCGAATTATCTGAGCGAAGTCCCTCGGTGTCCTCCAATGGTGTATCGGCTCCGAAGCGGGCGAGCCACTGCTTTGGGACTTACACGCGGGTGCTGCGGGCACCATGCGGCGCCTCGGGCGCTTCGTGAGGGCGCTTTCCGCCAAGGGTTCTCTTGGCCGAAGGCGATCGCCCGACGCTTACCAAACTAAATGCGCTCTGCGCGAAGGATGCCGATACTACGCTCGGCGAACACATCTCCGGCCACAGCCTGCAAAACCATCCCCATCACATGGCCGTTCGCCGTGTGGGGGCTCGACATGGTTGGGCCTCTGCGCAAAAAGGCCCGGGGCTTCACCCATCTATTGATATCAATCGACAAGTTCTCCAAATGGATCGAGGCTCGTCCGATCAATCGAATCAAATCCGGCGGTGGTGCTATTCTTCATGGACATCATCCACATGTTTGGGGTCCCCAACACCATCATCACCGAAACAACGGGATGCGGTTCACCGGCAAAAGGTTCTGGCGTTTCTGCGACGACCACCACATCCATGTGGCACAGGTCGTCGTAGGACACCCAAGGACCAACGGCCAAGTAGGCGTGCCAGCGGCATGATCCTACAAGGCCTCAAGCCAAGGATTCACAACCGATTGAAAAAGTTTGGCAAAAATGGCTCGCGAGCTCCCGTCGATCATCTGGAGCCTAAGAACACTCCAAGCCGAGCCACGGATTCACTCCTTTCTTCCTAGTCTATGGGGCCAAGGCCATCCTCCCCACCGACTTGGAATATGGTTCCCCGAGGCTGCAAGCTTATAACGAACAAAGTAACCGCACCACCCGAGAAGATGCCCTTGATCAACTAGAGGAAGCCCGAGACGTCACGCTACTACTACACTCGGCCAAATACCAGTGAGCTGCAAGGCGCTTCTCGAACCCGACAGCGTCCAAGCCGAGACTTGAAGGTAGGCGACACAGTGTTGAGGCTAGCCAGCAAGCAACAAGGGTCGCCACAAGTGACCACCGCCATGGGAAGGACCGTACATCATCGCCCAAGTCTTTGAAGCCCGGGACCTACAAGGCGCCAACGAGAAGGGCGAAGTCTTCACCAACGCTTGGAACATAGAAACGACTCGTCGCTTTTATCCCTAAATTTCCAAGCATTGTATATGTCGTTCCTCGAAATACAATTAAAAAGCGTTCTTTAGTTGGTCTAATTTTTCGAGAAACCCCGAGCCCATCGTGAGGCCTCGGCAATCTGATAACTACGGCAAGGAAAACTTCGGTTACGCCTCGGCGAGAACCAAGCCTCCTCGGGGGCTAGATAGGGACCCCTCCCAGGCGTCCCCTAGGTCCCATCGCCATTCTCCAGTTGTTTTCACAAAAATCCTCGCCAAGTCCCTAGCAGGCTCACATGAATTAGTTGTAAAACCCCTCGAGACCAAGGCTGTTTCCTAGCGAGGAGGCCGGTAGAGTCGTGAGACAGCCCACGCCTCCCGGGCTCACGACCTCCTCACTACCTCTCGCTCAAGGGATGGCTTAGGCCCCAAGGGGTGTTTTGCAAACAAATCGATCGGGAGCGGCAGAGGCGAGAGCTCGGAAACATAAGAAAAACAACTAGGAAACACAAAATACTTCAAAAGTAAAGGCCTCGATGGCCACAAAGCGTTCTGATACAAAAATAACCCCTATTCTATTTTTACATAGCCCGGGGCCCGGATCAAGGCTCGGGGCCTTGAGCGTCGGCGAGATGGTAGGGAGGAACCACCTCCTCTTGAAGAGCGTCGCCAAGATCTTGTGCAGAGGCCTTCCGCCGCCTCCATCGGCTTGCCGCGTCGGCCTCCTCGTCATCATCGGCGAACACAGCCCATCACTGATGGCAAGGTCGACGCCAAGGTAGTGAGAGAGATGAGGCGGCCGCTTGACACCCGAATGTGCAATGCCCCTCAGCTGCTCGCGTCTGCTATAGTGTACATGTGCACGGCGGCTCCCAAGGGGCTGCTGATTGAACCCCCTCGACCTCAAAGGCCTAGAGCGGAAAAAGGGCATGCTTGCTGCCTTGTGCTCCCGATCTTGGTCTCGAGCACCGTCTGCACCGTCTTTTGGAAGCCTCGGCGGCCCAAGGATCTCCGCCTCCGACTGCACCGCTGAGAAAAGCGGAATGAAGTCGAGCGAGAGAAAGGACAACCTAAGTTGGGGATGGAAGCCCACAGAGCTCACCCTTGGCCTTCTCTCCCAACGACGGGTCTCGGCTTTGACAGCCCTCGGCCTTCTCCCTCAACCGGCCCTCGAACCTAGAGGCCTCGGCGCAGGAGGCTTCACTTCCCGCTGAATCGAGACAAGGAAGTCGGAAGCAAACATAAGGAAAAGGAAACAAAATAAGGGGCGAACTCACCTCGACCACCCCTTCAAAACCACACTGCCTCGATCTGCGAGGCCTCAACGCACACAAGAGCCTCGTTCAGGCCTTTGATCACCGGTGTGCACTCTCCTCTGCCCCGCTTCGCGAGAGGGTCGCTGAGGCCATAGCCTCTTCGGCCGGGACTGAGAAGGCATCCCGATCGGCTCTCCAGAGGTAAGCTCCTCCTCTAGCTCCTTGACCCACGCGCCGCCAAAGAAAAAAATGATCGATGGACACCACCGACCTCGACCTTCGCGATCGCACAGCAAAGGCGGAGGTCCTCCACCTCCGCGCTTGGCGAAGCTTCGTTAGCATTGGCAAGAAGGCCCTTCTACCGGTGAAGCTGGTCCCAGATGCCCTCTCCCGCCGGGAACACCGACTTCCCAAGCGGCCGGGTCTCGAGCTCCACAGGAAGCGAGCGAGGGAGGTCATTAGTCGCAACAAAGTCGGGAAGGTAAACGTCGTACGAAAAGAAAAAGCACGAACACAGGCGACTCAGGGCGATTCGTCACGCCACCACAGATAAGCGCCGTCCGTGGCGACAGCTCCGCCACCGGCGATCTTCGCTCAAGGTGTTCAGCGCCCACCTCGGCCCGCGTCCTCAAGGGCGAGAGCTCCCCCCCTCGAGGTCGTCCCGGCTCGCCACAATACCATGGGTGGTCCCATCGACAAGGCTCGGGCGGACCCGCCACGAGGCCGAGCCTCCCTCGTCCAAGAGCGGCGCTGCTCTGCTCCACAGCATTGGTCTCCTCGGCGTCGACCACCTCCCACGCCCGAGAAGTATCGTCGGAGGGGACCGGATAGACCAACGGCGGGCCCTGAACCAAGGGGCACCACCAGGCGGCCGCCGCTGCATCTCCGCCTCCTGCGCAGCAGATTTCGCCGCCATCACGCAAGTCTTGGGGACCTCGGGGCTCCGGCCTCTGCAATTCTGGCCTCATATTAATCTCGGGGTCTCTGCCTCCGCCATCGTGGCCTCGGCCCAGAGCAGGAGGCGCCGACCACGGCAACCATGGTCTCGGCGGTCGTGGTGGCCGCCGTGGCCTCCGTCGCCTCGACCTCGGAGACCCCGGGCCTCGGCAACAAAGGGCATCTGCCGGCCCCATCCGACTCATGAGCCTCGCCCCCACAGGCCGACAGCACTCCTCCATCATCGTGTAGGGGCCGCCTCGGCGGCCCTCCTTGGTGGCCCGGCCCGTTGGTCGACCCTCGCGCAGATTTGCCGCGTTGGATAGCGGCTTGTCTTGCCGCCACCGGTGTCTGAGGCGCGGGACCTGCCTGTATAACGCCTTAAGGCGCCAGGGGAGGTCGTCAAGTAAACCACTTCCGACTAAGGAAAATTAACCTCTGAGAGGTCGGTGTTTTACTAAAAAGCGACCAGAAAAACACCACGACCACTGCTAAGAATACACTTGCCTTGATCGGCGGGCCCGCCATGCCGCATACGGCATACCTCACCAGCCGGGTGGCGCCAGGGATTGAACACCTTGCCAGACCTGGTGAGGTATGTCGTGGCGGCGAAACAAGGCAAGTGTGTGGTGAAATAAAGTTGTAGATCTCGGCCGCACAAGCCTAAAGTTATGAAACTTTGTAAGCGATGATTTTGCTGATTTGAAATCATCTTGTCCCCCGAACGAACAATCGCCGGGGGCGTCCTAAAGTCGTGTCCGAAACCGACGGAAAGTATCCGAATGGGATCCCACCGTGGGAGGCACCGAGACACCGAGGCCCAAATGAACGGCCTCGGCACCCACTAGAGAAATCCTCCGGTACTTTTGGAGTGCGTCTCGGACCGCTAGCCGTCCCCTAGCGAACGGGGCTCGGGCCTCCACTCGGACTACCCGATAACAACTCACCGAAAGTGTCCACGCTTTTTGAAATCGAGGGTAGCATGGCACATTCCACCCCTCCTTTTCTCGAAAGGAAGCGTGAGGGACATACCCAACGTCGGGGGACCCGGACGAACCTCTCTCAAAATGCGGAGGCTAGAGGGCCTTTTTTTTGCAACCTCAAAAAGAGACCCCTTAAACCCGAACTTGCGCTTATGGGCTCGGCAAATGCAATAAGAGCTGATCACTCAAGCGAAAGTGGAAAAGCCCCGAGGAGTAACTTCACTCCTCCGGGGGACCTCGGGGAATCACCCGTGCTCAGCTTTTGGAACCTCGAAAAACAAACCAATTCCTCACGGAGCAGGCATAAACCCAAATGAACCCTCGGGGAGAGTCGCGCGCACTCACCCCGAGGCTCGAGGGCTCTTGTCGGGTACCTTAGAACAGGGGTACCCCAAGCAAACATCAAAATAAAGCTAGAAGGTAAGACCGTGGGCCCCTCACCCTGCAGCCGAGAGCCCACCTCGCCTCGAGCCTCGAAAGGGGAGGTCTCGGACGAACTCCGCCTCGCGTGAGACTCCCAGGTAGGTCTCGGCGGGGGGTGGAGCCTCGGCGGGGCGCCGTCTCCGTCTCGCCCGAGGCTATCCAGGAAGGCCTCGGCGGGTACATTCTCCGTGTCGCGTGAGCCGTCTCGCGCAAGGCCTCGGCAAGGAACATGATCTCCGTCTCGCGTGAGGCCTCATTCTCCGTGTCGCTTTTTGGCTCGTCCATGATCCGTCGTCGCCCCGCCTCGGCCGACCCTCCCAACAACTCGTCATGTCTCATTAATGCTTCAACCACTCTCCCATAATCTCAGTGGGACGGTGGCTCAAGGCCCGCAGGATGGCCGGCGTGTGACTCGAGGTCGCATCGGCAGTATCACTCCGCCCCTACGGAACCCAGTACTGACGGGTTATACAACCACTTGTGTCCTACTTAGTGTCCACGATCAGCGCCATACCGGCCGGGGCCGAATATACAGGATTATTACCACCGTGTCCTACCACGTGTGTCCACGATCGCTACCGGGGGGACATGCGACGAGGATTACCGACCACTGTGTGTCCAAACGCTGCACCCATGATCGGCATTGCCGCTCAAGGCCTCGTCATTCACCGGGCCTCGGCGATCTTGGGGTTCGTGATGTGCGAGACCCCCCCCATGACTCCGACCTCGGCATCGACCAAGTCTCGGCCTCGCGCCTATCCATTCCACGTATTTGCACGTTCGCCGCCGTGTCCACTCCGAGGCATTCCGGGGCTCCCCACGATGCACAGATCGATGGGATGACCACGCCCGAGACTCAAGGATGGACCACCGCGTAACACACCGCCACGAGGAACAGGCGCTGTATACACGCCGCCT
This sequence comes from Miscanthus lutarioriparius, assembly GCA_904845875.1. Classification (NCBI taxonomy): domain Eukaryota; kingdom Viridiplantae; phylum Streptophyta; class Magnoliopsida; order Poales; family Poaceae; genus Miscanthus; species Miscanthus lutarioriparius. Next base: position 1,891,083 of record CAJGYO010000016.1, on the reverse strand, counting down.
CTGTTCACACACGCCGATAGTTAGCTCATGTGTACCGTCCTAGTCCTCCTTCATGCTATAAAAGACACAGGTTTTTTAAGGAGAACACCTTGTAACACACACACACGCGCACACTCCTGCCGCCTTAGAGCAACGTCTCAAGCGGCCCGCACGACACCCCGCCGAGACCTAGGACCAGCTCCTTCTCTCCTTTAGCTTGTAACCCCCTACTACGAGCACCTCGGTGCAAGGAAAACAAGATCGATCTCTCAGACTGGACGTAGGGCCTTGATTGCCTGAACCAGTATAAACCTTGTGTCTTTTTGCATCACCATCCGGATCGGGAGCCCGCAGAACAAATTCACTAGTCGGTTGAGGACCCCCGGTCCGAAACACCGACAAGCTCCTTCTAAATTATAAGTCGTCTCCTTGTTTTTTTCTAGATATGTAGTTTTTATTATAGACATTAGCCATGTTTGCTTGTCTTATGAGTCGTATTATTTCAGCGAACGAACAGTATTTTTCTCTCACAACAAATCAGCGAACAATACTTTCAACAGTGACTTTTTAGTAAAGCGAACATGGCCATTGTTTTGAAACGAATCAGATAGAAAAGCTACTGACTATATATATATATATATATATATATATATATATATATATATATATATATATATATATATATATATATATATATATATATATATATATATATATATATATATATATATATATATATAAGCCTAGACTCGATAGTGCAACGAAACAAGTCCTAAAGGGTCTAGCAACAGAGCAACACAACTCAAGCAACTAAAACAAACTAATAACAAAGGCCGATTCGAATTAATTGGGCCTTGATACATGCCGTATAAACACATCAACTCACAACCAGAACTACACCAAAGACTAGCGTATGCATCTAGACATAAACGTATCTTTAGATGTGCAACAAAAGATATGTATTTAAAAGGTCAAAATAACTTAAGTTTAGAATGCAGGGGTATATATCTAAGTGCATGCATGCTTGGTGTGCACATGTCACATGGTAGGGGGTAAGTAGCTATAGATATGTGTGTACTAGACGCGTAGCTGGACTTTCACGTACATACATATAAGTATAAACACAGCTTGCTTGTGCTGGTACGTACTTGCACGTGTCGTACGTAGTAAATTGCACTACTGTTTCATGCATACACGTTTCGCGATCCCAGTCGGGATTCGGGAGAGCTAAGAGCCTGAGACAAGACATGCAGCACAGTGGTGTGGTCCGGGCCGGGACCTCCTCTCCATCTGTATCGTCCAGGGAAGGAACAGCTTAGTCTTAGCTAATATAATAATGGCTCATTAACAAAGGGGTTCTCACAAAATATGGGATTTGCTAAATTTCATATACCTGAATTTTAGTTTTTTAGTCGACGGTTATTGCATACATATTATGTACTAAAATTGCATTTTTAGTTTGTTGCAACAATATGCAATTTTTGATCGTGAGAATAAAAACAAACCCGTTAGACAAAATCATAAACCTGATAAAATCTAATATATGTTAGCACAAAGACAATTTAATAATTTATAATTATTTCTATAGTCAGACAAGGACAAAAATTTAATATGTTATGATACAAAGACCAATAACATATTAGAAAAGTGACAATTGACTTGTACTGGTGGTATAAGAGTGTTGTCTGAAATCATCTTAAAATTCAGGTACCTAAAATATAGGAGAAGTGACAAATATAATCTATAGGACTAAAGATAAACAGCAGGTTTAACTCGAGAAGAATGCGTTTTTCAAGTTTGAGAGTCTAAATAATCAAACACTCGCCCATGTCCTGTTCATTTCGCTGAAATTTGGCTTATCTGATGTTTATGTTGATTTGTTGTGAGAGAAAAACATTATTCGTTCGCTAAAAAGTACTAATGAAGTAGTTCAACTCGTCTCGCTTGGCCATGCATTTTCAGTTTTTTTTTTGCATTGGAAGGAGTGTAAGCATCCTGTAGAAGCAAGAACACGGGTAAAGATGGAGAAAGGTAAATGGGTTACGGGCCAAGGTCCAGGGCAGAAGAGACATAGATATATCCATTTAGGCTCGGAGAAAGAACCGAACAGGTTGGACCCAACGGGTTCTAGCCTGATCCCTATCAGGGCCGTGGGTTCCCCACTTCCTTTCCCTTAAAAAAACGAAAGGAAAACGTCTATTTCATCACCGATACTTATCGTGTTCGGTTCTTTTACGGATTTGCTAGCGTTCGGACATTCGATCCGGGCGCTAGTGTCCGGATGTTGCTCGCACATGGAGCGAACGAGCGCTCAGCGCGTCGGCTCGCAAGGGAGCGCACCAGTAGTGGTCCCACGCCGCCAGCCGCTTCCCACGCGCATCCCATGTGCAACACCCGATCTACTTTTGAAATATACAGATATAACAGTTGCAACATACAAAAAAAAAGACAGATGAAAAACTTGAAACAAGCGTATGAAATACTTGCGAAAACGCCTAAAAAAAGTTTGAAAACCATTGAAAATATATGTAACATCCAGATGAAACACTTGCAAACATAGTATGAAACACCTGAAAATATTTGAAACATATATATGATTGCAACATGCATGTATATGCAACATCTAGATCTACTTTTGCAACATTCAGATAAAACGCTTGCAACATCTGTCTAGAACCGATGAAACATTTAGAACATGTGTGTATAGCCATTACAATATGTGCAACATCTTGATCTACTTTTGCAACATCGGTATACAACACTTGCAACATACCTCAGAAACATCTGAAACATACATACTATTGCAACATGTGGTTTCAGCGTAGCATATGCTTGTTGCTTGGACAAATGGAGGCTCGTCGATGTAGAGCTCGACGCCAGCACGGAGCTCAAAGCCACAGAGTGGCGCGGAGGTCGCTGGTGTGGAGTTCAGCGGTGGCAAGCTCAAAGCACGGCCACGACGGGAGACACGAAGTCGGTCCATCGAGCCAAAGAGTGTCTAGCGCGATAGGTTGGCCAGCGGGCACTGGCGGGCGGGGGGGGCCCTGGCGAGGCGGGGGGTCCGCCCCAGCAGCAGGGACGGCGGGCGTGGGGTGGTGTGTGGGGGTCCGTCTAGACGGATGGACGCCCTATAAAGAGTGTTTCCGGTTCTTTTATCATTAATTAACTAAAGTACACTGCACTGGTAGCAGTATTCTTTCAGTTCACCCTAGCTGACCATGCAAGGCTCTAGCAGCGATATACGTATGTACACACTTGTAATAAGGCATTTAGTTTAGGAAATGTGAAAATGATGATCTTGTGAGTCACAGTGATCACGCACGTGACTGTAGAGCCAGGTGCGTGTGTGTAGTAGTGATGGCTCCTACTGCACCTGCACTGGAACAAACAAAGAAACTGAAGGGACACTACTGGCACATGCCAGCTGATCTCGGCCATCCATGCATGCATGCACGATTGCACGTTAAGTTCCTGGTCAACATGACGCCGACGCCCGCTGTCATCGTCAACAGAGGCATGGCCGTCTCTCTCCATCAATTTCGGCAGCGACAACCATCAACCTCCAGCGAGAAACCAGTCTCGACCACCTCTCAAGTCCCAAACTCGTTGTGCCTTACCTATAAACAAACGTACTCCATCCGTTCCATGCATGAAGACATTATACATTGACACTATACTAAAGAAACAATATATGTCACCACCGGGTCTAAAACCAATTTCACCGCTGGTTTTACCTTTTAGTGGTGAAAGTGAAGGGTGATAATAAACCACATCACCCCTGGTTTTCAACCGATAGTGAAAATGACAATCACCAACCGACGATATCAATCAAAGACACAAAATATATAATACAACCAGTTGTTCGTCGTGGACCTATGTTGTATCGAGGATCCACCGTCGAGCAGCGGTGGATCCAGGAAAAATTTTAGGGAGGGTTGAACAACACATATGTCCGACTACTGCTTGATCTTAAGTCTCAGCCCCACCTACACTATAGAACTTTGCCTAAAAATTCATAGGGGTTCCACTGCTCCGGTATGGGTAGGGGGGGCTCGAGCCCCCCCCCCCGCCCCACCGTTGGATCCGCCCCTGCCGTCGAGGGCCCGTGCAAGCCACACCAAGGGCCCATGCGTTAGGGTGCCACCACCATAGGCCATGCATCGGGCTCCGCACACCTCGCCAAGGAAGGGGACGATATGCAAGGGGACAGTCGTGGGGGGGGGGGAGTGAGAATGGTCTAATGGGGCCGTGATCGGTGTCTCCGCGCGACTGCCATTCCTATGGCGCCACGTGGACATAAAGCCCCACATTCAGCCACTTCAAAGAAACACAACACTGGCTAGTTGGTGGGCAAGCCAGAGAGAGGCACACGCGGGTGGTACTGTTGCAATTTTGACCATTTGGTTTTCTCACGAAGCGGCAGTGTTAATCCCCTTCGGTTAGGGACAAAAACCGGAAGAATGGTTTTCACCGTCAAGTTTTCTTTCGAACTAGCCGTGTTATATTATCACCATCGTTTTTGCCCAACCGGCGGTGAAAATGCCTTTAGTAAAAACGATTCACGTAGTAGTGTGAGGTCGTCCAACTTGGTTCGGGGTACCATTCAGGTACACATCGAGATCCCTTAACTTTCTAAATATGTCACATGAGGTCCAAATCATCATAACTTGAGTTAATTTGTCTACATGTGGTTACAGGAATTTGGATCTCACGCGACATGAGTATAGTAACTTTAGGTACCTCGACATGCACTTTGGAAGTTTGGGACCTATATGTCACCCTAAGCCAAAGTTTGAGAACCGTTATTTTATTACTCCATACAACCACAAATCCACAATTACGCCACCACGCCATTTGTGCTTTTATTTATTTACAATTGGTGTGCATAATATAGAATATCCATGAGTATATCTATCTGTCGCTGCTAGTGCCAGCAGGGCATCGATGTGGGCATGTAACAACGACGACACCACACGCATTTTCTGCAAGCACGTATATGCGATATATGCATGTATGCAATATATTATTACATCAGGCAGGCAGGCATGTGTTTAAGTTTTGTCGTCAGGGGACATGCTACACATCGTCACAACCAGTAGGAGGATATATGGATGAACTGACGCCTGCCATAGCTGCTGAGACGACCAGACCACCGTACCTGCCCGGCCCGGCCGATCCATTCCATCATTAGCAGTTTAGCACGCAGAGAATGAGTACTTGCTGCTACTAGCAGAATAATACTGTATAATCCATGTTTTAAGCAGCAGGTAAGGACCCCTCTGTCCAATGGGAAAACTGACACTGCTTTCAGATTTCGAGATCTAGCTAGTGGAATATATATATTGTTGCAGAGAAAAGCCTGGCTGGAGGCTACATGCATGCTATATACTACCTCGCAAAAGAAAAAGAAAAAAAAAGAGCATGCTATATACTCCATTACACATGTTTGTCATCCAGAAAACTCTATAAACGACACACACACACACACACACACACACACACACACATCTATTTATGCATTGTCTTACTACTATCTAGCTAGTGCGCTGTGCTGAAGCACAGTGACTGTAACATCAGGATTTGTCATTGTTAAGTTTTCTAGCGACATGTATGCTGGGTCTTCTCTTTCTGTGAGGTGTTCCAGGGCATCATATACTACTCATCAGACTGAAACATCTGCATGTGTGTGATACTGTGATTTGCTCGTTTTCGATGATTTCTAGCTCACTTTTGTTTGAAAGCAATCAGACACTAGCTAGTCAATGCGTGACAGATGGACAGAGTGCCATGATGGAGTGTGCATGCAGCAGGCAACATAGTATTGTGTGACAAGCCATGTTTGCAAGATTTGCAGCCATTTAACAACTGGATTTGGGGACAGGAGCTCCATGTGATGCCTGTCAGCAAGCAGGAGGGCCAGCCTCTGTTTTTGCACTCCTATGTCTCCATAGATTCCTTTGCACTGTTTGACTGTTTAAACAAACAAAACTAGTTTTTTTTGAGGTAATAATAAAAGTAAATTCCTCTTTCAGTAAAATGAATTGTTGTACTACACTGGGGGAAAAATATTGCTCCAACATGTGCAATTTTGCCTATAATTAGTTCTGCAGAAATTATTGACATGCATGTTGCTGGCCTGTTGCTGACAGTTTATTTATGGTTATTGATTGAGATTAGAATAAGATAAAAGATCTAGAGAGGAAATAAAGTGGGAAGAGTTGGATCATACATACAGTAGAATAATGCAGCTTACTGAAACTTGACGGGCTGTCTGACCTAATTTCCTTGGCCCTGGAAAATCTAGTGTGAAGATACACACCCCCACCAATTCATATGCAGAAGCTGTCATGGCAAGCAACATGTAATTGGATGGATAGTGGATAGTGGCTGCTGCATGCAGAAGCAGCCAGGAAGCATGCATGTGACTCTTGAGAGTTTGACACTGTCTAAATCATGCATGGCTGGGGAACAATTCTGATGAACCCCAGCTAAAGAGTGAAGGAAAGTAGCTGAAAGCACACCTGTCCTACCAAATGCACATATATTTATTTTCTCATCATCCACTCATTCTCTGTCGATCATGCATGGGATAGGTAGATCGTAGATAGATGCTTCATGCATGCTTCACATCACAGCTTTTGTTTTTGAGCCATGAGAGACCTGCTAAAAGGCCATGGATAGATAGCTGAAGCCACGAGAGACCTGCTGCTTGTATTTTGTGACCTGTGACTCCGAGTGATGCATACTCCAACCAACCACTGCACACCGTTGACCTTAGCTTTTAGGATCTCCCAGCTGCATGGCATGCTGACCTCAAATGACACCAGCAGCCTTGCATTGCATGCATATGCTGATTGCTCCCAAGCTGTCAGTAGTTTTTTTTATCCCAACAACAAAAATTGTGCAAAGAGGAAGGGGATCCAATGGATCATCAGCTACTACATCATTGGTCATCTGCCATCCGGAGATAAAAATTTCCTTACATGCATGTTGAGTTCACTGGGAAGTAGCTTAGGAGTACTAAGTACTGTCTCTCTGTGCCATTAGCTAGGATGGTCAAACAGCACTGAAGTTTGTGACCTGCGACTCTGAGTGATGCTCCAACCAACCACTGCACACCACCGACGGAGCCTGCTTGCTGCGTGCTTGCGTCGTCTCTGCACTGCAGGCACGCTTGCTTCCTGAATAACTGAATGCATGCCTTTTGCAGATACGGGGAGGTGGTTGGTGGCGAGGAGAGCAGCAGCATACTTGCAGATCGCGCACGAGCAGCAACGAACTCCTATTCCCCTTGGTTGGATTACGAAGGGCAGTGGGCGCCGGTCGCCGGTGAATTAACGGGGCGGCGGGTGTCCGTCGCCGGCGAATTACTTCCTGTTCGTGAGTATCTATATGTTTGGAAGAAGAGAAAAAAAAATACTAAACTACCCTTTAGTCTTACGGGAGAGTTTACGAGAGGAACCGGTGGTTCCTCCCAAGTATAGTAACAAAGCTCATATTTTAACTACTTTTTAAGCGCCTCTACACATGTAGTTATTCATAACGAAAAATAGATGAATTGTCGCATTTTCATAGTATTATGATTAAAAATAGATAAATTGTCGCGTTTTTTGCGCTATAAATTAACAAACTTTCACTGTGTTTGTGTGTGTGTGTGTGTGTGGGGTAGATTTTTGGGGTCCCAACAAGGCTGGCTGGTTCCGCCTCTGAATAATCTCATATAGACTCAAATGGCATCTATCATTGGTCATCTGCCATGCATCCGGAGATAAAAATTTTCTTGCATGCATGTGCAGTTCATCACTAACTCATTCAGTTCATTGGGAATTGAAATAGCTTAGGAGTGAGTACTAAGTACTACCTCTCATTGCCATGAGGCCATGAGGGTAATAAGTAGGTAGCGTTGAAGCGATATGATACAGCAAGAAAGGCAACTGAAAATGAGCTTGTGAGTCATGGAACTAATAATCCATGGTGTGTGTGTGTTTGTGGACGCAAATAATAATATCCCTAAAAGCACACATTAGCTTGATAGAATTTCACATGCTGCATGCCTGAATGCCCTGCTGGCTTACTTTACTTTGTTCCCGCCCGGAGAGGGCTGGTGCTGCAGCATCTAGAAACACAAACCTTTTCAGCTAGCAGCATCTCATGGCATCACGGCAAAATATATATGGGCACGCGGGCTTTTTTTTGGTGTGTGTGTGTGTGCATGCATGGCATCCTCGCGTGTTGACATGTGCATTGCAAAGGTGTAATAAACCCTGGCTTTTCCTAGATCTAAGAATATGGCACAACCCACCTCACAAGGGAATGCGACGTGACACGTGTTCTTTTACTACTTTTTGTATCCTCTTACTTATTGTTTCTTCTTCTTACATATTTTACCCTCCGTAAAAGCAAATGCACTGTGTGAGGAATGAGGCAAATGGCTGGTGGCCTTTTATCAAAAAAAAATTTAAATTTTATAACGGGCGCTATTGAGTAAAATTTAAAAGAAGAGAGTTACTTAGGAGGCTTTTAGTTTGTGAAATGAGCTGGTCCATCACCATCTCACTCTCTAATTTTTGTTGTTTGGTTTGTGGAAGCTCATAATTAGAATTAATATGAGGAATGTGATCATTCTACTAAATTTGAAGAATGGGCCACGATGCATCACCAGCTAGAATTGGTTGATTTCTCAAACCAAACACTCTGTTACATACTACATGAGTATTCCTTTGGATTAGTGCCTCGCGCTGTTACATTTTGTGACTGAGCCTTGAACGAAATAGGTAATGGAAATTCACTTTACTCCCGTTGTCGAGTGCGGGAGACAAATTAAATAGTCAATTAGCAGACTTGGATATATGCTAATACTATAACACCGTACCATTGATATATGATGCTGACACGAGCTGTTAGGGCACTCTCCAAAAAATTACGGTACTCAACCCGTCATCCCAAATTATAAGACGTTCTGTTTTTTCAAGATACATAATATTTTTACTATGCACTTAAATGCATATAGGCTATAGTAAAAATAATGCATCTAGAAGAGTCGTAACGTTGAGTGAAAAGAGTAGCTAATAAGCTGGTTGTCACATGCATCGTGCATGCAAGAACAGAATCATATATATTGTGCCACGTAGTACATACTCCTGCACACCTATAGTAGTAGTAGGCAAGAGGTCGATTCTGCACAAGCACAAAAACAGTGCAACGGGCTGTACTGTATGTACATCACTAGAGCATAGCCCAGCAGCTCTCGTCAGCCTATCCATCGACAGCGGCGCGGCGGCACAGCACCCTGGACAAACCTCCGAGGCGGCGGCAGCCAGCCCAGCATGTGAGCGCTAGCCGCTGCTACCCACCAGCTCCGACTCCGGTGGGACTAGCTGACCGGCCGGCTGGCCGGCGTCGACGTGTCTGCATTGGTATGGCACGTCGCAGGCTGCAGTGCCGTGCGGGCAGGGGCACTGCCGCCGCTGTTTCTTCCAGCTCCAGCTCACAGAGACTGGCCGTGTGGGCGTGGACATGGGGTGGGACCACCGCACACGCTGTCACTCATGGGCGCATGCATGGCTGGGCCCCCCACTGGCCGGCCAGCTGGACGTTTAGGGGCCGTCGGGTGGCGGGATGGACGGCTCCGATTGGATGCCCACCTGCGTGTGCGTGCCACTGCCATTACCGGAGCCCGGAGGAAGGAGGCCCGTCTTTGTTTGTCGTCCTTCCGGACCTTCCGACAAATGAGTGTCACCAACCAACGCCTTGTTCATGAGTGTCACCAATCGTGGACCAACTAGGTCAAAGATTCAAGTGATTTCCAGCTAAACTGCCGCTCGAGCATGGGTCTTAGAGGATCATGTAAACAAGGCCCAAGGTCACTCGAGCATGGGCTGCATGGGTCGAGTCGAGTCACTGAACTCGCAGCTGTAACAGCGCTCTGCTCTTGCCGGCCATGCATGCCAATCCATGGACGACGACGACCTAGCTGCCGTCTCATCACTTCACTTCATCATCAGTCATACTACAGCGTACGTACCTGTACCATGTTCTGTGGCGGCGACGTGGCCACAAGCAGGTCGCATGTCGACGAAGATCATCCGATCCACTGTTGCCTCTTGTACTTTGTGTGCTTGCCGACGCCGACAAGCAGTGCACTGCACTGAACTGTGCAAGAGTCCATGCCCGTTTGTCTGGTTGAATGAATGCAAGCACGGCCGGGGGAGCTGAAAAATGGAGGGCTCAAGGCTTCAAGCTCAACAATGGAATCAGAATCTGTGCTGCCTTGGATGGATGGAGGGCTGGGATCTCAAGTTTCATCAGGAGTTGGCGCCAATGAGTGAGGCTTGTCATCTTGGCCTTCCAATTTCCAGTGATGAGATGATCCCTCCCAGTTGGGAGGAGCAGATGGGCAGATCAGACAGCAGGGGAGTGAAATGCAGCTTGTCTGTCTACACCTTCTTAACACTTCCAATGTTGCTCAACCATTCATCAAGGATCTAAGAAGACGAAAAAAAAACTTACTCATCCTGCGGTCCTGCACTTGCCCACCACAGCAAATAAATCCAGCGCCACAGACAAAAGGGTCCAGTCAAATGGCAGGTTTCAGGACTGCAACATATAATAAATAAAAACATGACAATGTTGCTGACAGTGGCATAATGTAATGCCATATTGGTGCTTGGCAAGCAAGCAAGAAGACTGAAATTACTCATGACTTGCCATGCGGAAATTTTCTACTGTATGCAATCTTAAAAATGGAAGGGGCGAAACAACTGAATTCACATATGCATCAATCAAGCAAAACAGCAGAGTTGCATTCCCTGATTGCAAATTTCTCACCACACGAGGAGGCACAGCTCACAACTGTCTGCTAATCAAAAACCTGTACAGAGACCTTATGCACCAAGTTCACCATTGATTGAACTACCTAGGTCTAGAAAACAAACGAATGACGAAAAATAAACCCTTCCTAGCACCTAGCAGGAGAGGGCAAAAACACACGAGAGAAACTTGACATCGTTGCTAAAACATGAGAAAACTAATCAACCTAACTTTCTGCAAAGACCCTAGCAAAGATTTTGGTGATGTCTGTCGAGAACTTCCTCTGCAAAGCCCTGTTTATTGTATCAGAGATCCACCGTTGGTCCATGTAGCAAGGTAACATTTTGTGAGTGCTACTGCTACAAGATGTTCGGCACTTGTGCTGACAGCTTCTCCTGCAGTTCTCTGATCTTAGAGCAGAGCTCCACCTTCTGCTCCTTGTAGCTCTGGAGGAGGAAATCTTTCCCTTGATAACTTCCTTCAGCTCACCCACCTCTCTCCTTAGCATCTCCATCCTCTCTACCTCTCCTTTCCTCTTCTCTACACCATTACAGTGCACCTCATGGTCATCCACGCTGCTGTCAGAATAACCATTAGCATGCCCATTTGTGCCATTTGTCTGCCACTGTCCGGCTTGAAAAGCTTTATCAAGCGAGAGTGAGTCCGCAACGCAATGATCTGCGACGATCTTCCTTAGATGCTGAACCTCCCTCTCTGATTCAAACAGATCTCGGTTCGTGGCATCCAGTTGGGACTGCAACCCAGTGTTCTCAGTCGCCTGGATGGCCAGAGAGTTCTTAAGCTCCGCGATCTGAGCTTGCATCTCCATGATCATCTCATCACGTCTCTTGAGCTGCTGCCTCAGCTTCTGTATGACCTCTCGCTTGCCACAAATGTCGGATCCTGATTCTGAAATGGAGGGAGAGCCTGAGCAGTTTGAGTACTGAAATGTTGCTTTGCGAGGATCTTCAAGCCGGTCAGGCGATGATGACCACATGATACCACTGTTCTCTTTGCTTGATTCTGGTGCTGGTACCTTCACAAGAAGATTGGATGGTTCACTTGATTTGGATATAGGACTTGAAGGTGCTTGCTTGAGCTCCACTTCACCATCCGCATGCCCTGCATATCATAACCAGGGATAAATAATTTTCCCCCCCAGTGGCGAATCTGCAGTGACTTTACTGCAAGGTACTTCCTCCATCCCCAATTATAAGTTATTCCAAGCATCTCAAGTTTGACCAAATTTATATAATAAAATAATAACATTTATGATACCAAATAAGTATCATTAGATTAATTTTGGTCAAACTTGAGATGCTTTGACTCTCCAAGAAAGTTGAAATGACATAATTTGGAATGGAGGGAGTATTCTTTAATGGAGCATTAAATTCCTGTTGTTTTTTTATAGGCACACAGCGGTTTTGTATATTATGCTAGCTCTCAATTTAATCTCAGATGAAAAACATTAACACTGTGTACAGGGGCAAGGTTCTGATGAGAAGGTTATAGGCAACAGAACATGCTAAAGGTACAGAAAATCACCTGACATGTAACAATGGTAGCTAGTTTGGTCACTGAACCTGTAGAGGTTGGAGTGCAGTTCACATACCCCAGGCCTTCTTTTGGCTGCAATTTCTCATAGTCAGCACTAGGCAGCAAAGCATTTTAAAGCACATGGAAAAGTGATACAGGTCACACTCCAAATGGATAAACGCAGACCTTTGGTAGAAGGGTTTTGCTGCTTGGTTTCAAACATCTGCTTCAATCTGCACCCAAGTCTGACTGAAAGTGTGCTGAGCAAAATGCCTCCTGCAACAAGAACCCAGTTTGGCCCTCCATGGACATGATCACCCTTCTCTGCCTTCTTTATGCTCCCATTAGCCTTAGCCTTCATCTTAAGAACCACTGATTTTCTTTCAGACTAGTGTGCACATTCGCCTACATATATATGGATAAGATACCAATGTGGTAAGCAACATGGTTCCCATGTTCACGCAGGAGAAAGAAATGATACATCCACTAACACATATATGCATCGTAAGGGTTCGAGTGTTTGAGGTACACATAATCTGAAGTCCTGAATGAAGGGTGGATATGGCTCAAGAGACGACTAAATTCATAAGTACAAGTGGAAATGGCTAAAAACACAGGAACTGAATGCATCAAAAGGGTTTGATCAAATGATAACGAGGGTCCGATTGGATGATTCATGGTTTTTTCCCCAGAAAGACCCTGGACAGTTGGATTACCAATTGAAAACATACGGATGGATTAATTAACCTTAAAAGGCGTCCAAATTTGGAAGGACAGGTCGCAAAGGATAAAACAAAAACACATATACGTACTGCCGCCAAGCTGTTACTGCATCCTAATTGTCACCAATCCAAATAAGAACGTGCGCATGGACCTGCGAAACTGCCGAAGTGGGGTTCTCACCGGCCGGTCACGCTCCGCCCGCCCAGAAGACGCCGCCTCCACCTGCGTGCCTCCCTAGTCCCTCCATTTGGCCGGCTGGTTCCCCGTTGCCGCGTCGACCGCACGCTTCGGCGCCCACGGCCCTGCCGCAACGACCGCCGTGGCCACTGGCCGCGCCGCCGCCTGGCGTGAACTGCCAGCCGACAGCGGAGTGAGGGTTGGGGGATTCGGATTCAGGGTCACGTGAGGCATGCGTGAGAGACAGCGAGTAAGCGGAGTGAGGCTGCTTGGAATTTGGGCCCCCGTTGCGGCCTGTAGAAAAAGCCCATAATAGCCTGATCAGTGGCCGAGGAAGGACTAAGCACTCAAGCACTTAATACTCTGTTTGGATACAAAGTATTTTAGTTTTCCTAAAAAAAAAGTATTTTAGTAATTTTAGAAAAAGTATCATTACTTTATAAAATATTCTGGTTTTGTAGTTTCATGAAGTTCTCAGAAGTAATATGCTTTATGGTTTTATTACTAAAATTATACTATCTTCATTCCAAATTATAAGTCATTACAACATTTTGAGAGTTAAAGCATCTCAAGTTTGACCAAAACTTATATAGAGAATTACAAAGATTTATAACATCAAATAGGTATACTATAAAAATATAATTAATAAAGAATCTAATAATACTTATTTTGTATCATAAATGTTATTATTTTATTATATAAATTTGACCAAACTTAAAATGCTTTAACTCTCCAAGAAAGTTAAAATAACTTATAATTTGGGATGGAAAGAGTAGTTATTTTGTAGTTTTAAAAAGTCCACCATGGATCTTTTTTTTTTAAACCATAGTTTCACACTTCTATAGGCTCTAAAACTGTAATTTCTTAATATCACTGTTAGAGTCTCTTTTTATCTAAACCATGGTTTCTTAATACTACATCCAAACAGAGCCTCTTTTATCTAAACCATGGTTTCACACGTCTATAGGTTCTATTCTAAAACTGTAAATTCTTAATACCATTTTATCAATACTACAACAACCAAACAGGCTCAAATGATTCCAAATTTTGAGAAGAAAAAAATCCGATTCCAAGTGGAAAAGGTTTGCCTTTTTTTTTCCCAATATATATAGCATCGTTCGGAGCATACGTCACATATTTCTTCGACGAAAGGCTATCAAACAAAGTGACCGCAACAAAATGCTTCATTCAGATCGATCAAATCATCACATACAAAATCAGATGGCCTCACAAGTCACAATTCTCTCGACCGGTTCACTCTGCTCGCAAATACTACAAGTTCAGTCACTTAAACTTCTAGTACTGAACGACAAAACCCCCATGCCCAGTATTGTCATGAGCTTCTCTATAGGGTGACCACGAGCTCCTGGCTGCTCAGCAGCTCGAGTCATGTCGACGCAAGGAAGCCCATCCTTCCTAGATAACAGATGTTCCTGCAGGCGAGGTTGAAGGGGCCTCGAGGCTTTCTGCTGCCATTTGCCTTCGTGGTGGCTTTCGCAATCCTCGTTTTCTTGCTCGTGAACTTATCACAGTTTCGAGCTCTTTTTTTCGACCGTGCCACTTTAATCATGGACGAGAGAGAGTAAGAACTTCAGGTTAGTATCAGGTCATGGCAAACTCAAATGAAAATTAAATAGACACAAACAACTCTATTTGGATAAAAAAATTCAGAATACTTAAGTCAAAAATATCTGGTAACGAATCAACCGTGGGCTGTAGCCATTACCTTAGCTAGTCTCTCCTTAAGCTTTGGCTTTGCAGATACTACCAATCGTTTTGGTTGACAGTCTGAGTTTTGTAGCAACATCTTCTGAGGTTTCAACTTCTTTGTCCCTGTGGCCTCCCGTTCTTTCCTTCTCCTTGCTGCTTGAAGCCTCTTGGCAGCTATTTTTGCTGCGAGCTTTTTAAGCTTCTTGATTATCCGTCCCCTCTCTTTGTTCCACAGGAACATAGATATCATCTCTGACTTTATCCTTTCATAGCTGTCCCAGTCAAGCATATTTTGGCTGTGATCACCATTCTTTGCTGCTTCAGCTATACTATTTGACCATATCTGCAGAACCCTCTGTCTTGATTGGACAGAAACTATCCGCCTCTCCCAGATCATCCTCAGTGCGGCACTTATTTTGTCTTTGCTTGTTTCTCTGAAATAAGACCAAGAATAGCAACTTTCAGAATATAAAGAGCTATACATGCATCCACTGATCTATATAACAAAAACATGTCTGTACCTATGTAGCTGACGATGCCCTAACATTTTCTTCCTAACCTGGGTTTAAAAAAGAAGAGGGAAAGTTGAATTAAATTTCCCTAGATAGAACATGATCCACAGCAAAGCAGCTCTTGGACTGATGCAAGAACAGCTAGGGAAGTTTCTTACATGACATCACCTTGGGGTCTCTCAGAGCTTGAGCAGTCCGCTGCTTGATGAGCTTCTTGTGCTCTGCAGGAGAATGCAACATTCCTTATTGAAAGAAAATGGCATGATACAGCACTGAACTGTAATACTGCTGTCAGAATAATTAACAGTGAAAGGTTTACCATACCTTCACTCCATTTCCTGCCTTTTGTCCAGGGAACCTTCCCCTTGTTCGCAGCACCAATCTTCCGTCTTCTCTCAATTTCTTTCTCCGACAAATCTGTGAAGTAAGCAACACCTTGTAGCTGACAAGATTGGAGATCTTGAACTTGCTTCACAGTGCTCTTTTCCACAGAATATTGTCCACTGGAAACCGAGGCTGAGTAAGAAGAATGATAGGACCATTGTTCATCCATTCCATGGGCCAATTGTTCACAAGCTAGTTCTTTCAGGGATGACTGGGGCAAAACAAACTCCCGATGTCGAATTAATTGGCTTGATTTCCGAAGTTCTTTATGTGGCATTGTTAGTTCCACCAATGCACAGCACTTGTGGTAAGATGGTTTTTTCTTGAAGAAGTACCAGAACCATATACAAAGATGACAGGAACGTACGCCCTGTATACAACATTTTCGGACAGAGAACCAGAGGTTAGCTCACAGTGCACAGAGTATTAGTAACATGAAGATTGAAGAAAGTGCTAATTACTCGGCATTGCCCCTCTTCTTGGCGTCACCTTTTTTTATGAGTGAAATAGTAAGAGAGCATCTGGTTGCATGAAATTAAATTTATGTTAAGCTTTGCCACAGTTGAATGAATTAACAAGTTCTTCCATTCGCAATCAACCGAGCAGTGGTACGACTGCAGCCTGTCGTGGATGCATTTCCGTTTTTCAAATTTCTACATACATATTTCTCACCCAAAATATTGTGCCTATATGGTACCATTCTACAAACATTAAAATTGCACTAAATTCAGTAGGAAATATCATCTCTAACACCGAGCAACTTGTTATTTAGTATACTGCACTGTACAGATTGAGGTTTGCACAATCTCTATGTGCGTTATTGTCCGGCTGTACTAAAGCTACCTCCTGCATCGTCTGGAGCAGGCTGGACGCAATCTGACGCCTCCATGGGAGCAGCGAGAGCAATGGAGTGGCGCGCGCGTTGCTGACTCCTGCGTACTCAGTGCCCTCGTGCCCGCGGCCAGGGATTCGAGTCCCCCTCTTGTTCCCGCCGTACCCTAACCGTGTTCCCCACCTGGCACGGCGCGTAGACAATGCCGGTCGATTCGAACAGTTCGAACACAGCATACATTGCACGAAAACGCTCCCAAGGCTAATACACAGTTCGCAGGGGCAGGACAAAGGGAAAATCCAAGAGAATGGAAACAGACGGGGGCGTTACCTGGAACAGTGGACGGCGGCGGCCATGGCTTGAGGAAGACCAAGCCTCGTGCCGTCTCCGGCGAGGAAGACCGCGAGAGGACGGGACGAGCAGCCGGCTTGCCGGCAGCGAGTGAAGTGGCCTGACCTGACCAAGTGGGGTGGGTGGATGACCTTATCCTGCCAAGCGCGCTCGTCTCGACTTTCCTTCCCGGGCCTAATCGTTACGGCCCACGGGAGGGATTCGTGCAGAAGATGCGGGCCTAACGGGCAAGGAAATGAAGGAAAGCGTACGAATGGCTTAAAAGGCGTCTAATTTGCAAAGGATACACAATCTCTATTAGACGACCGTCGCACCCGCGGAAGAGCGTGGGACACGTCGCTGCCCGTTCGATCGCGCCCACACCCACGGCTAGGGTTTCCGTGAGGAGCTCATCGGCGTCGAAGACGACGAGCACGCCGGCGTCGGAGGTTGGAGTTAGGGTTTTGAGGTAAGTTCATCTCATCATGTCGCACCCTTTCTCTCTCTGGCCTCTCTCCCTTTTCTTCTCCTACTCCGGCGGGCTTAGAAGGAGGCTTTGGGGTAGGCAGGGCGGCTAGGTGGTGGGGATGAGGGAGGGTGGCGTTCGAATCCTGGCGGCGACGGAGGCGGACGGGATAGGTCGGGGCAGGGCGCCCATGGTCGGTGCTCGCCGCGAAAAAAGGTGGGGAGAGGGTGGTCATCGTGACTGCGCTAGGGTTTCACCGGAGCTCTGGCAAAACCCTAGCGGGGCCGTGGCGGGGCGGCAAGCGCGATAGGGGTGAGGACGAGGAGGAGGGCGAGGTCGAGGGGCGGGGTGGGCGATGGACGGTGAGGCCGACGGCGAGGTAGCCGGTGGCCGAGGGTGGCGGGGGAGGAGCAGGTGTGGGGAGGCAAAGCGTCACGAGGAGGAAGAAGGGACTTGTCGCGGCATAACTTCGTCCCAAAGGAGAAACAAAAAAGCACATATACTGCCACCAAATTGTTACTATATCTTTTAACTTCACCAATCCAAATAAGGACGTGTGCATGGACCTGAAAAACTGCCGAAGTGGAGTTCTCACCGGCCGGTCGATCACGCTCTGCCTGACTTGCCACCTGGAAGACGCCGCCTCCACCTGTGCGCCTCGGCTAGTCGCTGAAAGGTCCTAAATGGCTAAAGAGGGGTGAATAACCTAATTAAAAATTTTACAAAACATTAGAGCAAATTATTAGACAACAAAATGGCGATAATTGTGTTTTGTTGTAGCCTACTAAAAATGCAAGCCACCTACCAATACAGTAAATTATGATCTCTAATTCAATCAATGGACTAAGTCTCTACTTCTAGACTAGTGAGCTATCTAGCACAAGAAAAACAACTAAATACTTCTAGCTACTCAACTAACAAGACTAGCTACTTCTACCACTACACAAGTATATCAAAATGTAAATACAAGTGACAGAACTATTTACCAACCCCAGCAAGAGATATATCAATCATAATGAATACCAAGAGAGCCAATGAACCAATTGACACAAGATTTTTCTTCTGAGGTTCACTTGCTTGCTGGCAAGCTAGTCCCCATTGTGAAGGCTGGTTCACTTGGTGGTTTGCGAGCTAATAGGCGTCACAAAACTAGCCTTACACAAAGGCGCCGCAAGAACCTACACAAAATGAGGGCGCTCAATTTCATGAGCAATTTACTAGAGTTACCTTTTGGCTCATCGCCGGGAAGGTACAACACCCCTCACAATCAACCGATCGGAGCCGACTTCGCTCAATGATCCTCTAATCACCGGGCCATCTAGGTATCGTCAAACACCAAGAGTAACAAGTGCTCAACTAGCCCAATGCGCCCAACTAGTGCCACAAGATGCTACAACTCAATGCAATGCACTAGAGGCTCACCAATCTCACTCAAATGATGAAATCAAGTGTGCAAGTGAGTGGATTGTGTTGCTTTAGCTCCGAAGGGTTCTCTTAGGTGTATGGGGTTTCAAGAGAGTGGCCATGGCCGACCACCACCTCTATTTATATCCATACAAAGCAAATAAAGGCGTTACCCCCCTTGAGCACTTTTCTGTGAGGGCATCAGATAGGGCGGTGCCACACCGGATAGGGGTGGTGATGCCCTCCAATGGTCGACTTCAACGGCTAGTTTGACTAGCTGTTGGCACAATGCTTGGCACCACCATAGGGCGGTGCCCCCTGCGGTGCCCATTTTAGTTTTTAGGCGCTCTCTGGATAAAAGTGGCGGTGCCACCGCCCTTGGGTGGAGGTGCCGGCGGTAGTGCCCAACTTCGCTCGAACCCAAAATAGCTAGCCTTTGGAAACATAAGGTTGTGCCCATGATGGTGGCACTGCTAGGGTAGGGCGGTGCACCGCCCCTGGCACGCGCGGTGTACACCGGACAAGGTAGTGCCCTTAAGCCGAGGTTGCACGAGGCTAAGTGTTTGGCTCGCTTGTCCGACCCACGGACAACCCAAACACCTTTTCCGCAAGCGATGCTAACTCTCTAAAGTTTTCACAAAGAAGTTAGGAGTCAAGTTAGCGTTTCTAAAAACATTTTTCATAAATATTTTTGTTTGCTTTCCAACATGCACTAGGCCTAAATGCAATGCATGAATTCCAACATCTAGTGGCACTAGATGACCAAATTGTCTAATAGAGCTCCCCTCTTATAGTATGGCCATCTATCCTAAATTCAGTCACACTCTCTATAGTATCTTGATAGGCAAAACAATATCCCTATTTATACCTTTGCCTTGATCTCCATAGGGTTTTATTTTTCTCTTTCTTCTTTTCCTAGTTGGAGCACTTGATCATCATTTTATGTGGCCATCTCCATCACTTGAGTGCCATCAAGCTCCATGTACCACTTGTTGTGTACCAACCTATCTCATCCATCACTTAACCAAAGGTTAGTACACTAAGGTTTTATCAATTATTCAAAACCAAACTAGGAATTTCAGTTGCCCGGTTCCCCTTTGCTGCGGCCCTTCGCCTCCCACCACATGGACCACACACTCTTGTCGTTCATCTGGCGCCTACGAACTTGGCGCAATGGTCACGCACTCACGCTGCCGCCTAGCGTCAACTATGGTTTGGACAAAAGGAAATGACAGGTTCCCACTATTTGGAAATGAATAGATCGGCCTTGCTAGTACCTAGACGTCTAGACAGATGGGTCATCCGGATGCCTGCGTCTACAGCCGTTTCCTGCTTCAAATGCCACTAGCATCAAGAAAGAGGGGGAGAGGGTGGCAAATGCCCAGTAAGCGTCGGGAGGAGACACCGAGGAGGGGTAGCAAAAAGCGAGGAGAGAAATACAACACCCGATCTACTTTTAAAACATCCAGATACAATAATTGCAACATACGTCTAGAGTCAGATGGAACACTTAAGACATGCATCTAAAATACTTGTAAAACACATGAAAAACACTTAAAAAACCATTATAAAACATACGAAACATCCAGATAAAACACTTGCAACATATGTATGAAATATTTGCAACATCTAAATAAACACACTTGCAACATGCGCCTAGAAAAATAGATGAAACATTGGGAACAGAAGCTTGCAACATATGTGTATAACCATTACAACATGTGCGACATCCCGATATACTTTTGCAACCTCCGCATGAAACACTTGCAACATACCTTTGAAATATCTAAAACACTTAAAACATATGCTTGCAACATGCACTTTCAGCGCAATATCTCCTTGCTGTTTCAGAATGGAGGCTCGTTGGCACGTGGAGTTCACCGGTGTAGAGCTCACCAGTGGTGCGGAGCTCACCGCTCTAGTGGAGAAGGCGGCGGCTGGTGAGAGGCACAGTGGAGAGGGAAGAAGACGAGCTACCACGCTTTGGCATCGTGGAGATGTCGGTTGGTGGAATGAAGGCACGTTGGAGAGAGAGAGGCGCGGTAAAGAGAATGGTTGCCGAGGCAGCATGGCGAAGCGAGGTCGCGATGCTGCGATGAGGTGAATTTTTTTGGAGAATGGTTGGGGGCGATGGATGAGCAGATAAGAGGCCGACGTTGGGCTAACACAGGCAGCCCACCATCAGGAGCGTCCACGCGTGGAAGGACGCCCTATACCAAGAATTACCATAAACTGATAGGGGCACCGATCAAGAACATAAGAAAAAGATAGGGCTGGTGGAAAACATGGAAGTTCCATGCCATGAAATTAAGAACTAAGAAGGAAAATACATAAATAAAATGAGAGAGTGAAGAGAATACCCTAAAGTGAAATGATTCATATTTAGATTGCCAAGTCAATTCACTTCTCCCAATCTTCTTTCTCTTTTGTTTTTTTTTCTCGGACCGGTCGCGCAAGATCGTTGGTCTTCCCTTAGAACCGATGAAAAGTGGGTCGCTTCTTATAGACTCGCTCAAAATGATTCTTCTCTATCTATAGTTCATGGCCTATTAGAAGTAGAAGGTGATCTGGTGCAATCCTTACCGATAGAAAAAGATTACAGCCGGGTTGATTTAATCGAGTGCCATTAGTTTGTCGGTCTGAACCAAGGAATACGTTAGAAATGTTTTGAAATAGATATTGTTCTCTCTTTGATTAGGGATGCTATATGAAAAGAAGTGGAGTATGAAAAAGGGAATGGAATGGTCAAACCGGAACTGCTAGAGGAATGAATTTTCGCTCCTTCATGTTTTGAAGCTACACGATTTTGTTGCCTACAACAATTTTGCTCGTTCATGTTGAGCTGTGTACCAGTTTAACCTTCAATTAGATCCCACTTCTAGAGACACCACGAGCTGCAACATTACTTTTCTGAGAGACATGACAAAGCTAGATTTGGATGGGCATTGTAACCGCATCATCGACCCCTCTACTTTCTTTTAATAGCCTACTGAATTTGGTCTGCTGAGTAACACCAACATCTATGATTATTTCAGATATATTGTTAGAGGCTTCGAAAACATTGCAGTCCTGCCCGTAGACTAGAGATATTTCTTGCTCATTATTGACAAATACTTCCCTAGAATGTTTGATTTGAAGATCTTTCACATGAGAGGAATTTGTTGTGATCCACCAGTTCGTGGTATGGGAGGAAGTGGCAGCTTCTAGCGAATGGCATCTAATTTAGGGTGAAGAGGTTGGGGAGGCACATGGTTGTAACACCCTCGGTGTTATGCCCTAAACAAACTACTAAACAATGTTATGAGCATCATGTTTATGTGATAATGTATGTGATGGAATGTGTAGATAACATTTTTGTAACTTCAGATGACCAATAAAAATGTTAAATGATAAGCTATTCCATAATTCATATGTATCAAGTAGGGTTTAAAACTAATTTTTATTGAACAAAAATACTATAGAACATATATGTGGCGCTTAAATAAAGTTTGGAATATAAACTTTGTAGATGACAATAAAATACTTGCTGTAGAAAAATAACATTGCTAGCCAACACATGCCTAGAAATGCAACTTGGAATCAAATTTAGCTCAGACTTAGAAGATTTTTAAGTATATAGACAGCTAGACAATGCCATGTTTGGCAATTTATTTTGCGAAATCAGGTTAAGAATATGTGTTATGTTTTAGCTCGGTTTGGTAGCCTCATATGCCATCTTGAGCATGGTGAAGATGGTTTAGGTCCAGAAGCAACCATCTAGTTGTTATAGGTGCTTTAAAATGCGTGCACGACATGTTCTTGGGTTGGTTGGCTGGGTGGACGTGGTCACCACGCTCGGGCGCACACCGTCGCCGCGCTGGTCGCTCATGCGTGCGTGCGCTGCTGCACGTGGCCGGCCACGGCTACCTCTGGCCTGGTCGCCATAGGCCTCTACTGCCTTGAAGCCGCCATCTCTTGCTATGCGTGGTCGCGTGCGACATCTTCTTGGTCGTCCCACCACGCTTCTTGCCGCCGTTGTCGACCCACCCGTCTTCTTGCACGCACGCATCATTTCCAATGTGTCGCCGCCTCACCATCACATTTGTGCTTCTCTCTACATCTCTGCGCCGCTGCTGGCCCTGTTCAAGGCCGCAACTGCCGCATGCTCGTGGCCGTGCTCGCCATCACCTTGCCATTTATGGCGCTACGCCACGTGGGCCATGGTCGGTCGGGGATGCACGCGCTTGTCCTTTGTGTCTACGCACGCATGCCTTCCCTATCGCGCCGAGCACGTCCCGCCAAGGTAAGGCCATGCTATGCCACCTACTGGTCCCATCTCTCTCTGCTACCACCGTTGGAGTCACACCACACGCAATTGACCAGCAAGTGGTCATCTCCTTTCAATTCCACATGCTTATGTCTCTACCATCAGGTCCTTTTGCTGCTCGACCCCACCCCGCCTTGAATGGCGCCCGGTCGAGCTCCAATTTGGCGTTTTTCTAGCCGTCGTGCCGATAAGGCCACTTCTAACCGTGGACGAGGGTAGCCCTCCTACCATCCCTCCCAAGCTAATTCACTTGCACCATTAGTTTTGCCTTGGCTCCCTCTCCCCCTTGCACATGCCAGTGGAACCGCTACCGCCTCCCCGTCGCCGCTGATGCGACCGTGCCACCACGTTGCACCGCTAGACGGCTTGGTCGCACATGACCATACCTCCTCCGCCATCCTCCACCCCAACCGTCACCTCGGCTAGGTCCACGGTAGTCTACTGATGCTCACTCGCTAGCTAGTTAGTTTCTTAGGTGCTCTGGATCACCGGGGCAGCTACGCAGCCACCGCGGATGGCCACGCGTCACTGCAGCTCGCTCCAACACATCCCGCCACCCCACGTTGCTGCTTGGTGTAGGCGGTTGGACCATAGTTGAAGGTCGGCCCGACCGACGGGCCAGCGTGAGCCTCTAGTGGTCGGCACGGTCGCGTCGTGTCATCGCCTGCCACGCCGCCGTGCACTGAGTCGCTGGGGTGCGCGTGGGTGAATTAGGGAAAAATTAAGGGGTTAAGTGAGAAGGTCTGAGAGTGGAGAAAATAGTGTTAGTTCTTAGTTGTAAATTAGGAGGAGTTTGAGGTCTCTTTTGCAAAATCGCCAACACACATGAGACTCCCTCGCCGCGGGCCGCCTTGTGAGCGGGCCGACCTCGCGTGGGCCGCGCCAGTGGGCTGCTATGCGCGCGCGCTGTGTCACGTGGGCCACGCGTGTGGGCCACGTGGGAGATTTAGTTTTCTTTTTCATAAGGAAATAGAATGGTTTTCTAATTTAATTTTTGAGTTGATCTTTGGTAAATCATATAAAATCATGTAGGGGTCCAAAAATTGTGAAACAAATTTTGTTAGGTTTCTAAAATTGTGCTCTATCAGTTGGTATATTTTGTTCATGTTTATATGTGTTGACATTAGGAGTTATTAAATCATTTGAATATTCATAATAATATTAAGTTAATTATTGTTGAATTTTTTGTGATAAATTGGTGATAGCTTTGGTCCTAAAATTTTATAGTAGCTTCATTGTATTATTATGTGCTCACTGTAATTTTTGTAGCCTTAGAATGGACTAAGTATTAGGATAGTTAAATGCTCTTTGTTTCAATATACATTAAATCATTTGTAGAAATAAAGATATACCCTTAAATTACAAAGCTGAGTGTTTGTTAGTTGAATCTAACACCTTGCTTGATAAATATGATAGTTAGCTTAGTATCTTAGTCATTAGAGCTAGTTTAGTAGCTTGGTATGCACATTCTTAGTTTAAGAGTTGCTGTTGCCTGAATGCTATGTGTTGCATCATCATCGCATGCATATAGAGAACGAGTTGGCGGAGATCGTCGAGGAGTACGAGAAGGAGATTATTGTGTAGGAGAAAGTCCTAGAGCCACCACTGACTGACTTAGCTTACACCACGCCTACCCAAGATAAGCCCCGATACATAACCTCTATTTCATAATTCATCGTATATATGTGTTATGCATTTACGTTATAGGAATTTTATGGAAACCACATGCATAGATATACCTGTCCTAAGAGTTTTACTAGTGTAGGTTCGAGTAGATGCTATGCTTAGGTCATCGGTAGCGTGAGTAACCTGCCATTGCTCACAATAGGGGATTATTATTACTCTCATATTGGAACTGTCTGGGGCGACACCGACATGTTCCACCTTAAACTACTGATTATTCTCTCCTTGTCAATTGTAGGGTCAAATTGACTGGCACGCCTCCGGCCTCGAAGCCGACCGGTCCTATGTTTGAAGCCAAGTGGATCTCCAGCCATGCTCTATCAAGCAGATTCTTCTGGCTTACTGTGTGTCAGGCGTATCACCATGTTTTTACGCCGACACACGTTTTGGCACACCCGGTGGGACCACAATCATTTGATCAGAAGTCAGAGGCCGATGTTAGCATTTATTCGACCATCATCAAGACGCTGCAAGTTAATTCATCATCATAAAATAAACAGGGGACAGGCCAGACGAGTAACACATACCATGGATTATTTGACTGGCTCAATGATAGAGGTGCAACGTTTAAGAAGAAGGAGAAGCTATCTAAAGGGAAGCATATACATGTTTACAGCCAATCGGCTAAATAAAGCCGATGATGGAGGGGCTGAGGCAAGTACGGATGAAAATTTGCATGACACTGACATGCATTTGGATGAAAAGCTAATGCACTAGATTACTGTCTTTGGCTTCCCAACTGATAAGCATGAGAGAAATTCAATTCTTGTCACATACGTGTCAGTAAGTCCTTATGATACATCAGAAGTTGACACATTACCAACACATGGTGGTTTATGTACTTCAGCTGCAACCACAACGCCACCAAGGACATCAGCAGATCAAGTGGTAGATGGACTTACTAAAGTACTAAGGATCCCCAATTGATCGGACTCATGAAAGAACTGCAGGCCATGCCATCGTTGGCATAGTGATGGAAACAAATGCAGGACACCATCGGCTAAGTTTGACGTATGCATCAAAGATACAAAGATACTCATTAGCTCAAAATGCGAAGATCAGGCTAATAGTCGATTGGGCATTTTATCAAGCAACATTGTTTGGTGCAAGTTCTATAAGATAGCTTTAGAAAGATTCTTTAGTTCTTGGCCCTTACCGAGGATCTCTTGACAGATAGCAACCAGTTACTTCGATAAGTCAGCATCTTCTTCCAAGACGATGATAGATCAATACCTGCTCAAGAGCCGATGCATTAAACCTTCATCGGCTCCTGATGTAAGAACCAGAAAGAAACGAGTCACCAACTTGGAAATTGGAATATACGACATTGATGATCCGGTGATAAAAAAGAATATAAAATATATCGTGAAAGTTGTTGGGACATCGACCTATGAAACAACCGATACAGTCAGCTATGTAGGAAGATACAAGGCACGATTAGGATGAATGAGTCCCATACAAGGTGAAAGCGCCCACCCCTGACAACTTCTTCTCCAGCTTCCTCACCAAGCCTAATGTCACCAACAATACAATCATGTCATCATAGGAGCCAACGGCGAGAAGATCATTGAGATGAACACGCCCGACGTCTCGATTCCCCGCATCAACTATGCATCGGGGGGCTGTCAGGCCTAAACTCATGCATGTCGATTCTCCAAATATCTAAGTCATGGTGGATGAAGAGTGCGGGCAGCTCCAAGATCATGCCAACAGTTCCTCAGGTTCTCCAGCAAACTTCCTACGGAATCAGATCAGAACAGGAGCAGATTCTATTGACATGGTCATATACATCTAGAATCAACTTCTAACAGAAGTAAATTCATCGGCTATGGATGCATCTAACTATAGGTGTTTCTGAAGGATCATGTTACAAGGGTAAAACAGCTGATGATTATATTCCAGAATAATGATATTGGCTTGGAAGATCATGGATAAATTCTATCGACTCATCAGCTCGCATGAAATCCTAAGTGGCCTCCAGGTTGCCTATCGGCTTGCATAAAATGAGTATAGCTCATCGGCTGTAAAAACTAAATAGCCAATGGCGTATTAGTTGAATGGAGTTATTTTATTGAGAAGCTAATAGCCGATGAAGCATGATCACATAATGAAGTTCGAAAGGAGAATGATGTGGACCCTGAGCAGATCATCAGCCATGCCGGATGAACAAGAGTGCCGAGGAAAAGATCCACAACTACATTGGATGGGAAAAGGAAAGCGTTTACGAACCATGGCAGTTCATCAGCCTCCTACCACTATTCGATCCACTGCGACATGACATCATAGAGAATAAAGTCGGCGATGGACGGTCCAATCAACAAGGTAGATGGATCCACCGGATGTTCCTAAAGTGCAGGTACAAGATCATGAAGTGGCTAGACACATCTATGGTGTACTAGTGATGGCATGAACAACACATCGGCGCTGAGGAAGATAGACATCAACATCATAGTGAATGACACGATGGATATGGCTCCGAGTGCATCGGACATCATACCGACAAATTTGGGTTGAGCATGATCATGTTCGCCAACTACGGCGAGGATGAATGAGAAGCGCTGACGCGGTACAAAGGATGTCGCACGGCCTCAACCAGGCTATCGCCAATCCTGACTCCTTCGGTGATGATAACCAGGACCGCCATGAGCTGTCAGAGCTCGACAACTAGGTCACAAAGTACATCAAGGTAGTCAGGTCCAGGGAGCTACACATGTTCAAGGTGCACGACAAATTCATCGTCAAGCTCAAAAACTTCAACTTATGATAGCTTGATGGCACGCATGTCAATAAGAGCTGATGAGGTCTTTTACTACAAGCAGCCAAGCATCAAGAGTCCAGATATATAGAGATCGGCTAGGGGGCCTGTACTGGCTTAGTTTCCACTTTAGTTGATGCATCAGGTGATGAAGCCATTTGGCCTTACAGACACGACATGGCCGACTCAAGTAGAGCTACCGTTAGCAAAGGTACATCAGTAGTGGACAACCATGTGCGCCGTGAAGAGCTCGGATACATAGATGGTGTTCTAATGCACAATCGGCTATGTAGAGCCGATGCAGCCACAATCGACTAAATTTGCTGCTGAAACAAAAAAAGGAAGGGATCAGAGTGCAAACAGGAATCTATTGAGGACTATCACATATGCAAGTATTGATATGATGGCTGAGAATCAGGACTCCAAATATATTGTGACACGGGATGCATATATGAAGAAATAAATAAAAGGAAAATTTGCATGTGTGCGTCTACAAAAAGAGGTGGAGTCCAAACTCAGGTTTTTCGCATGTCTGGTTTGCATGCTGTTATAAATGCCTGATAGGTTAAGGAAATATTTCTTGAAATTACCCCACCGTCGGCCGAGTGATTTTGAGCAATAACCATCGGTCGAAAGTTATTATCAACATACAGAAAATCGGCTCCGAGTATTGAAAGGTTCTCAGAGTTTGTTTACATATTGTGGTAGCCTAGAACAAAGGTATCAAGTCAATAGCCGATAAGATGCTCAAAGTATATCATTGTTATACCAACCGATGCAAGCAAGAGAAGATCAAATTAATAAATTCTAATATATGGAGATCGGCTATTTTTACATGGGCTTACTATTCATGGATGCGTACATGACATGGATTAATTGAGATCGACTATTTTACATATGCATGAAGGCATTTTACTATCAGTGGCCTTTATTGAAAAGAGGACCAAGAAGCAAGGAATTGTCGTTTCTTTAAGTTGCCATGCGAGGAAGGTCTTATCGATGACGCATTTACTCTCCAAGCTGACAAAGACCAATTACCTCTCTTGAGATAGAATCGGCTGTTGGTTCAAGACCTTACCCTTCAAACTGACAGAATCTGTAGCCGATCGACAAGGATGTAAGACTAGTGAGATATTAGTTTCTGGTACAACAATGGAATTTCAAGAATAATCACATAGAGCCAATGAGGACCAACATAGCCGATGACCGTCGCTAGTTCGATTGTCGAGGTCACCTTGAGTTTTCCTCCATGGGTTATTATCATCGGCTGTTCGACCAAGTATATTTTTTGATAAGAAGAAAAAGTCATCATGGGAGGTTGTATCTGAGATATGGAAAAGATTAACAACCTGGCAGCCGATAGGAGGCCATCAGCTAAAAATTATTATCGACATGCGGAAGGCGGTGGAGATTAGCTATCGATAAGGATATTAGGACAAGGTCATTTGGCTTGATTACTTTATCGTCATCGCTGAGGACACCATTGTCATTCAGGAGGTCGGATCACTAGAGTGAGGATTAGTGATGGCTGTCGATGCCCTATGCCCTAGATGCCATCTTCCAATGAAGTAGAATCGACTGCCCCCAAGCCTATGAACCATTTGTTCTCTAAGAGTGGATAAACAAGCATGAGGACCCGGTGTATCATGTCATGCTAGGCGCTGACAAGTTCTCACTAGAATTCTTGCTTGACACGCTCAACATCTCATTGGAGCACGACATGCTGGCAATGGCCGATCGGGTAGAGACTGCTATGTACGTGTGGCGATGCAAGGTTAGTGGCAGTAGCAACAAGTTACCATGGAACAAGATCAATGAACTCACGACTGACGGCGATGACAAGGAAGTGATGCTAGCAAACAAGGTTGTGGACCTCCTCCTCTACATCGACTATATTCTCTCGTGGAGGCATAACCGATGGATGAGCAAAGGATGTAGAAGAGTCTAGGCCATAACACGACAAATGCTACTCATTGTTGTCCACACAGAGTCTCGTTGATATGGAGTGTGACCTCAGCTGCGCCGTGTCCGACGCATCCACATCCTTCTTAGAGCAGTGCAGCAGCATCGACATCAGCAGATTGTTTGAGCCGACCACCACAGTGGCCAAGCTCCTCAGCCGATCCTCAGCATTTATCGCCATGCCCTTCAGATGGCTCATCATGAAGCCACACACCAACATGACCGACCGCCGCTCCATTGGCGATAAGATAGGAGCTAGCGGAAGATAGGGTCTCTAAGCTCGTGCTTGGTGAGGACATGTCCGACGATAACAAAGGCATCTACACTACCATGATGTACCTACAACGCGCTCAGTGGCCACGTAGGAAGCCTCTTGGCCAGCCCTGACCTTTATTGTAGTTTGTGGCTTCGACAAGTGAATTTTTCATAGTGCTCTTTCTGTGTTCTCAACTTGATCTGATTGCGGGACTTCTAAAACTGACAATCGCCTTATTAAAAGTTAGAAGCAGTAAATGAAAGATTGCTCGCAATTGGCCCAGAATTGGAAGATCAAGACATTAAGTCGATAGAGCCCTTTATGTAGTGCATGCAACTCAGATCTCCATGCATATATATACACGATGTACGTGGGCCCAAAAAGGATGAGTCAGATCTTGGAAGTACGTGCGGTCATGCCATATCATATGTTTGATTGAGAACGCAGAGATCATAAGGCTGATGAAGTCTAGCTGATATATACATACTAGGAGAAAGTTCGAGCAAAAGCATTCATCAGTTCAAAGCGGATGTACACATATTCTTTATTTCATGCTTTTTCTATCACTTGTGAACAATCTATCGTAGGGAAAGCATGCTATCTAAGTAGTTGATGAATGAGATATGGTATGATGAAACAAACCTTGCTTTTTTTGTAAAGTACTTGAGAAAATTTCTTACAAAAAATTCAAAATCAACAGCTTGCCTCTGTGACGTCCCGCCTCCTCGAGGCCAGGCTCGCTTACATCTAGTAGCTTTCCTAGGACAGACTGCCCTCACAGACCAACACCAGTCTTTTCTTCGCACTTTGTCCTCACTCATGCGCCCTCGGGAAGAACTTTCCCGGTTGATCACCCATCGCTCCAGGCCAAGCATGCTTAACCTTGGAGTTTTTAAGAGATGGGCTTCCAGAAAAGAAGTTGCAACTTGTTGGTACGAGTATCCTATTAATCCTATTAAGCCCTGGGCCGGGGTGTTACAACCTCCTCAATGATGTTGAATTTCCTACCAGAGCCATATATTAGTCTCATTAAAAACCTTCCACATAAGTTGCTTGCTCTGTGTTGAGTTTTGTCAAGTCTTGTTGACCCTTGTTGAGAGATTTATCATGTTCCCAAGATCAATATCACGTACATGCCACATATATGTGCTGCTTCTATACTGGAAGTACGCAAAAACATGTTTTTCATCCACCTCAAAATGACATGCTCCTACACTAGGAGAAGACAAAAATATGTTAGGTTTTATTAGAATAAATGATCTAAGTTCTTGATAATATTTCTCTCAAAAAATTGTTATAAAGAGAGGCATGGGTTATGCGAAAATATATAAAAGATGGATACAAAACAAGTCCAAAATAAATAAATAAAAAAGGGAAAAAGAAAAAGATGAGAAAAGATAACACATGTTCTCGCAAAAAAATTCCATAAGAGAGAAATATATTTCAAAGAGCATAGTAGAATTAGGTTAGCTACCAAATGTTCCACGCACATGCACATCTTGATCTAAGAGTATAACATTTCTCTCCTTGGATCCAGGATTTGACCTTACAATATATCCTAGGTAAGTACGCTACATATTTTATCCCTACCTAAAACTCCACATAAGCTTTTTATAAGTAGGATAAGAAGAGACAAAATAATGCTTTGACGAGGAACTATACACATTGAGCGATTTGAGAGAATCATTTGAGAAGCAAAGCTATGTTTTAATTTGATTTTTTTTCAAAAACCCAAGTTTTCTGAGCAGGAAAAGCGAGGATGACTGGATTCTAATCTGTTCCATTCCTCAACCACCCAAGATGGTATGGTAGACACTTCAAAGTTTACATGTGTAGGTGAGGCTTGGAATAAGGTAATATCACTGCTAGTAAATTCCTTGCTCCTTGGAAGAAGACTATAGCTAGAATACCTAAACTTTTATGCAGCGTATTTCCGTATTGCCGGTTAACTTGTATTGCTATGATAGAACTCGGGGGGCCAGCTCTTAATCGGCTAAAGTAGATGAACAATCAACCCAAGTAAGTCATCAAAGCCAAGTATTGCAATCAGATGTCATTGACTCGAAAAAGGAGATTATTGGATCAAAATAGTTCAAAGCATACAAACTCATACTTCGAGCTAGAGGGCCTGTGTTTACACCAAAATTTAGTAAGCTTATTCTAGAAAGAAAGAGATCGGCCGATGATGGCAAAAGCAAGAAAGTTTCCTAATTAAGGGATATTTATGAGCTGGCCAGAAAATATTATTTAATAAATTTGAGAAAGACATGACGTCCAGGTACATATCAGGATGAAAGAAACAAGGACACGTATCAAACAAGGAAGCTTCATCAGCAATGATTCTACATAAGGGAAATTAGAGTCCATGTATCTTGATATTTATTTTTGTTATCTAGTCGTGTTCGTTTAGGACTCTTATCAGCCTAAGGTATAAATATAAACCCTCGGCTATTGTAACAGATACACACATCAATCAAAATTAGTATTTACTTTTTTAGCTTCACGCCAACCCTTAGGAGTAGGAGTAATGTAGATCTCGGCGAGTTCTTCAACAAGCATGGCTGCATCGATCCGGTCGACCTCCGGCTTGTCTGTAAGTATCGTCATGGCTTATACTTTTATTTGTAAGGCTACATCGGTCCGGTCGACCTCTTACGAGCTCTAGTATAAGTTAGTTATCGATCCTTATCTAGTTCAAGTACGACTGCATCGGTTAAGTTCGACCTCCACTGCTTGAATTAGATTAAGCTCAAGTTATCGGCTCTACCTAATAGTGGCATCCTTCAGGTAGATTCATTAAGTTACCGATCTTACTGATGTTCTTGTTGTCATTAATTTCAACAATATCAACCTGCCCAATCGAGATCGATCTAGATCGGCCTCATATCCTTTTAGTCCATCGTTTATTTTGTCACATTGCGATGGTTCTTACTTTAAACGATGGATTATGTTTTATCGGCCATTCTACTTCAATCTTGATCATGGATAGTACGTGGCTAAGACATGTCTGATCTTGAGAAGGTTTACTAACTAGTTGAATCTGGTCTATAGCTCGCTATTATGGCTGTAACGATTCGATCGATCCACACTGTTAGCACTTTAAATCAGAGTATGCTAGTTGTTAGATTTGCTTTCAACCAGGCGTGACCTTGGCTGTTTGCTATGTTTGCATCGGCTAAATGGCCGATTGCCTATACTTCAACGCTTATATTATGTCTTTATGATTTTGTTAAATGTGAATAGATCTGTTTATTTTAAAGGTTTGATCTGTTATCTTTATCATGACTACCATTGATCCGATCGAACCCCACTGTTAAGGATAACATGTTAGATTTGATGAGTTTATAGATCTATCCATATTAAACAGTCAATTGTTCACATGTTGTAATCCCTTTCCTACCTAAATCGGTTATTTTTGCCGATTCGTCTGTGCTTTCACACATATAGCATGTTTTTCATGAATCTTTAATATATAGATGGTTTTATGGATTCTTTGGTTTTAGTCTATTATTATTATCATAGCTGTATCGATCCGGTTGAACCTCACTGTTGATGGTAACAGATTGGATTTAGAGCGATTGTAGATTCATTTGTACTAGACAGTCGATTTGTTCGCATGTTATATCATTTCTCGTTAAACTTATCGGCTCAATGCTTTCATTGGTTATATCCATCTACTGATAATTTTTCTTTATATTACTTATATTTGGGTGTATAGTATATGTTCTGTCTGGATTAATCAATCGTAATAAATCGCTATGATCCATGAGTATCGGTTATTTTGAATTCGTACCATCATCATTGATATTAGCTGATAATCTTCAATTCAGCGATCCTTGGTTTACTGATATGCTGGATATCGACTATTTAGTATATAGCCCCATTGAATCGGCTATTTGGCCACATATTAGAACTGTCTGGTGCAACACCGACATGTTCCACCTTAAACTACTGATTATTTTCTCCTTGTTAATTGTAGGGTCAAATTGACTGGCACGCCTCCAGCCTCGAAGCCGACCAGTCCTGTGTTTGAAGCCAAGCGGATCTCCAGCCTTGCTCTATCAAGTAGATTCTTCTGGCTTGCTGTGTATCAGACGCATCGCCATGTTTTTGTGCCGACAGGGTCATTCCCTTAGCTCAAACCAAGGTAAAGGCCTACGGGCTGTCGCCGTCACCACCATAGACGCTATGCACTGCTGAGCTCCAAGCTCGCCCGTGGCTAGCCCTATCCACTGTAGCTCCTACCTTCTTCTCCGTTGGTGCGTCGTCGCCTTAGGTCATAGGTGCTCGCGCCATAGCCTAGTTCACCATTACCACCACCGTCTCGAGGGAATGTGCGATTGCACCGCGCGCACCCGCCATGGCCGTGAGCTCTAGCTCGCCGTGGCCGACCTTAGCTAGACCCTGTCGTTCCCCTCTAGCATGTGTTTCCGCACATCCACTAACCCTAGCACCATCATCGAAGATGGAGACTCACCACCCATCATTGGCTCACCAGAACGGCGACACCACTATCGTGCTCTCTACACCACCATGTCGTCATGCACGTGGCCAAGCTTCACCGCTGCTCCACCGTCGCACTAACCTAACCCTAGAGCTCCGCTATGACCTGCTGATGTTGTTGCTGCGCTTGCTTGGACATGTCGTCACCGGAGATAACGAGTTCACCAACGCGCGCCGCCACCGAGCCACCATGCTCACGGGCAAGGTCACTCCAGTGATCCACCGAGACAGCCAAGGGTAACAACAGGTGCGCAAGGGTGTAGGGATCACAACGCCGATGACGCTACCGCCGGTGACCTTGCCGTCGGTGAGTTTGTTTCTGGTCAACCGCGCGCTCTGCTCTGGTTCCACTAACTAGTGGGGCTGAGTTGACTACGGGACCCGCATGTCAGCGCCAAAGGGTGTATAGACCGGGTGTACGTAGCATTTAGGGTTTAGTTGGTTTTTGAACTATTTTCACAGATTTGAATACAAACTTCAAAAATTCATATCTGGAGCTAGGAGTATCCAAATGGGGTGAACCAAATTTTGTTGGATTTATCTTGAAGTGTACTATTTGATAAAAAATGAAATCTAATGTTATGGTATTTTTTAGGAGAATTAAATTGAGAAAGATAAGTGCTTTTAAATTATGTTATATCTTGTAAAATGCATAACTTGAGCTAGGAAGATGATAAAATTATTATTTCAATTTTGATGGTCTTGTGTTGACATGATCTAACTAGGAAAAATACTAAATCTATAGTAGGCATACTTGAAATATGGTCTTCATATTTAATCATAATTAATTGCTAGTTTCTAGTGAAATTAAATGGGGATAAAAATACATAACATATGATCATGCAAATTTTTATAGAATATTCTTGTGCTAGGAGGAAAGTAAGAAAAATATTAAATCTATTGCTTGACTGTTTTCACTATGCTAAACTATTTTTACTAAACTAAGCATATGTAGCTTGTCATTTTTGTAGAGGTGGCTATACTTATCCAAATGGCACGAAAAGTGTGAAGTTGACTATTAAGGTCATTTGTAGGCTATTGTAATTTTCTTAGAATTTATTGAGCACTGAAAATATTTATGTTTTAAATCACCTTATTATATAAGGAAATTGATAAATGAATATAAAGATACTAGTTAGGCATAACCATGATGTTTTCTATGATGCTTATGATTCATATTATCTTTTGGTGCTATTAGTTAGGCTTAGAAGTAATTGGTTATAGATAACTAGTTAATTATTGCTTTATAATTCAACTAGATGGCTGAATGTATAGTTTCTATTGTGGTGGTAAATTCATGATGATAATGATCTTTTCTGTGAAACTTGTTAATAACAAAGTTGTATATAACTTACTTATCTAACTTGTGTTAAATTTTCATAGTCATAGGCATTATGGTTTGAGAATTATAGCTATTAGAAGCCTGCTATCAAAAATACTTGTTCTCTGGATAGATCTGAAAGATGAAATTGTTTGGCCTAGATAACTACTGAATCACCTTAAGATGATTAAAATAAAGTGGTAGCCAATTTCATTAGATTTTCATAAAGTCTACAACCATATTATTTAGATGTGTATAACTCTAGTTATGATCAAAACAAGTGGCTATTGTCTTGTAGTCTAAAAATTGCTTAGATGAGAATTTGTTTAATTACTAGAGAAGAGATATACACCTACTCAGTAAAAGAAAATTTATCTTGTTATCATCTTAATGCAATGCTGTTGAGAACACTTATGAGAATGCATTTCATCACACCATATCATATCATGCATGTCAGTATATATGCATTCGTGATATCTTATTTCATGCTCATGCATATAGGATCGTCCGAGGGGATCACTCTATTGGAAATCAACGAAGAAGAAGAGGAACATCAGGAGGCACCTCAACCCATAGTTCCATAAGGCAAGGAGCAAGCTCTTAGGACCTACTCAAGTGCCCAGATCATTGGAGAACTTTTTTTCTCAAAGGTAAGCCTCGGAGCATTTTAAGCCTCCCATGTTTTACAAAATATCACTTGAATACTTTTTATGTTTGATGCATTAGGTTATAAGAGTTAAATTGGAAACACTTGATGCATAGAACTACCTTATCTAGATAAATATACCTTTAACCCTGTATAGGTCCATGATCGAATATATGCTTAGCCATGCTTAGACCGGTAGAAGTCGGGTGATTTTCTGTCACCAGCGAGATATAGGTGGATACTGGAGCACGATTGGTTATATTTGCTATCGTGGAAAAGAACCATTGGGTAATATAACTAGAGGTCAGATGGAGTTTATGTGTAGGTTGGCACATGTGATTCCGTCTATGCCGATTAAGGACCGTACCGTTGTTGGAACTTCTGTTGAGATTGAACTCATGCCTCTCACTTAGCTGGCCGGATAACTTGTTCCGACCGTGAAACCGAGTAGCTCAACTCAGCTAGATGTAAGCCCAAGGGCAGGGTAGTCCTGATCGTCCTAGCAGCTGGTTGCCCCTAGTTGTGCGGCGCTAATTGAACCCACGTGTAGAGGACCATGACGCCTAAGAGGGGGGTGAATTAGGCAACTTAAAATTCTACCTCAAAACTATAGCCTCTTTTTCTTCCCTTAGCAAAATCCTATGCAAAAGATAAACTATCTAAATATGCAACTATGGTTTTGCTAGTGTGTTGCTATCTCTACCGCA
Source organism: Miscanthus lutarioriparius (assembly GCA_904845875.1). Classification (NCBI taxonomy): domain Eukaryota; kingdom Viridiplantae; phylum Streptophyta; class Magnoliopsida; order Poales; family Poaceae; genus Miscanthus; species Miscanthus lutarioriparius. The sequence goes on along the minus strand of CAJGYO010000016.1, from coordinate 1,854,082 downwards.
AAAGGAGTAAAGTAATCAATGTAAATGCGAAAGCTACAAAGCAAGGTAGAGATATGCAAACTCCCGTCAACGACTCTGATATTTTTACCGAGGTATCAAGAAGCGCGCAAGCTTCCTCCTAGTCCTCGTTGGAGCCCCTCGCAAGGAATCCCAACAAGGGTCAAGCTCTCGGTCGAGTAACTCCATGGATAGCCTTGGGCCTTCCCCACGCGCAATTGGGTCTCCGACATGCCTTCCGGTAAGCCTCTCCCGGATGCTCCTCGCCGTCTTCACTATCAAGCTTCTAGTTGAAACACCATGGGCCTTGTTCCCTCCGGTACACGGTTGAGGCCACACTACAAACACGGTTGGTGTGTTCTCACAAGACTACAAGTCCCTCCGATGTACAACAATGGTGCGCGTAAGCACCAAGTGGTAAGAGGTATGCAAACCACACTAAACACTAGGTCTAAACCTAGAGCAAGTGCATAAGCACTGGTCTAATCAACCTAAGCACTTTGCAAAGCACCTATGCTAATCACCTAATAAAACACTAAGCACTATGCCAGTGTATAGATCACTAAAATGGTGTAACAACACCCTTGATATGTTTCCTCAGCTCCACTTTCTTCATTTGGCCGGTTGGGGGGTCTATTTATAAGCCCCACTGAGAGTAGTTGTTGGGGTCAAAATCCCGCTTTTCTGCTACTGACCGGATGCGTCCAATCGTCCCAACTCATTGGAGCCATGATCCACTAATTGGACGCTGCCAGTGTCTGGTCACATGCCACCGGACACGTTCGGTCACATTTTCGCCGCTTTGGAACCTCTCTGTACTCTACCGGACTCTGTTGTCCTATGTTCGGTTGATCTGACCGCAGTGTCCGGTCACTACTGCTACCGAGCCTCTTGATCGGGGCGTCCGGTCACTGTGCTACCAGCGTCCGATCACTTCTGTGAGCTCATTTCTTTATGATCTTGCATACGGCTTGGTTCCTATCTTCATGTTTGGACTTTACTTGATATTTTGGGTCTTCTCTTGTGCTTCTAAGGTCATGCTTATGGTGTTGATCATCGAATCATCATGTTGCCTTCGTCTAAGTCACGTCTTCTACCCTATTGAACTACAAAACAATCACTTGCAAATTCATTAGTCCAATTTAGTTGTGTTGGTCATCAAACACCAAAATCCAAAGTAAATGGACCTAGGGTCCATTTTTTTTACAATCTCCCCCTTTTTGGTGATTGATGACAACACGACCAAAACAAGCAAATAATAAAAATTTGGAATTTAAAAACTATCTACTTGCTAGGATGCAATGCAAGGGGCAAGGTTATATGATGCTAAAAGATACTACTTGTAAGATTAGAAGATACCACTTGAACACTTATCTTGCCCTTGCAAAAATCCCCATGTGGTATTATGGATTTCAGCCACAAATTCTCCCCATTACATAGGCTAATCCATAATCCACTATCCTCCCTTTCTCGGACCATTACCACTTGTAGACACCATTTGTAGACCATTACTACTTGTAAATGATCTAGCTTTTGGTCCTACAAATCAATGCTTACTTTTGGTCCTCTAAATTCTCCCCCTTTGGAATCAAATAATAAAAAGGAAGACATTAGTAGCACAAGGGAGGATCAAACTTTGTGATCCGTTGTGTGTAGAGTGGAATAGATCACAAAATTTGACTCTTACATTATATAGATTAAGCTTCCCCTAAATATATGCATACATATGGTAGTAGGCAAAGCATATGCATAATTGGCAAATTATTGCTTAAGGGAATTTAATCTATATAATGCATGGAGAAAGCATATAAATATCAAAATAAAATCAACATGATGATATCGATTTAGAAATACCACATGTGGAAACCAATTTGATTTCTACCACTTGCAATAGGTGGTGGATATTTAAAGTATGATGCTTAACTCCGGGAACTCCATTTTCCTTACAATGAGACTACTACACACATGATAAGCTTGAAAAGGTGTTAGTCTCAAGGCATCCAACTTGTAGAGTAACCTCCCCCTAAATTTGTGCACACAAGTATGGAATACTTGTAGAGGACATGCACATTGATTTTTGAATCAATAATACCACTTGAAAGATGACATCACATGATTGTGAGAATCATTTTCGAAGATAATATTCAGTAGAACTTATCTACAATTTGGACTTTGGCACATATTAGATTAACAAATGTAAGACAAGCTATGTGTCGTGCTTCTAAACAATTTTAAACCATGTAGGTTTGCTCCAAGGGTTAAGAATGAAACCGAGCAAGCCTACCATAAGATATACCTAGTGTATGCATGACAAAAGATATAAGCATGCAAATGTAACCATAGGCATGAAAGTAACTAGATTGCTTAAAGATACCAATTTGTAAGAAATACCACTTGTAGGAAATGCAAATTGATACTACTTGAAGGAAATTGAATCTAGTTACCTAACATGAGAAGGGGAATTTGGGTCCATAGTATTCACTAACCCACTTGGCAATAATTTTGTCCATCATGATGCACCCCATGAAATACACCCATACTTTGTCAAGTCTCCAAATTCTCCAAAGTCCATTGGACTTCTCACTTTCCTTTTGGGATCAAAACCTTTTTTATGCTCTTCATGTTGGAAATGATTTCCTTTAGCACCCAAAAGCGTTTGACCCCATTGTTGGCTTGCTTGTTCATCTTGATGGTCACCACCTTATCATTTTTCTTCTTCTTTAACAAGTATGGTGTGGAGGCCTTCTTGTCCACCTTGTTGGTGTAGGTGTTGGAGAGCTTGCTTGTTTGCTTCTTCTCTTTCTTCTTTGCTCCTCCTCCATTCTTCACCTTGCACTCATAGGACTTGTGACCTTCCTTGTGGCACACATAGCAAACCACGATTTGTCTTTCATCAAGTTTCTTCACTCCCTTGATGGTGTTATCTTGATGAAGTTGGGCTTGCTTCGCCTTGCCTTTCACTTGAGTCAAGTCCTTGATGAGGCGAGCTACTTCTTGCTTGAGTTGCTCATTCTCCTTTGCAACCTCTTGTGTGCATGTATCTACAACAATTTTCTCAACACAAACTTGGTTGCATAAGGATGAGTCTAAATATAAATCATTGCAAAAAGTAGAGGCATCCTTTTTATACATGTTAAAGATAGAACTTTTCTTTTTAGATGTCTTGGTGGGGATTGCACTAACGGATTCAAAATTAGCATCTTTATTAGTTAGCTCATCATAATGTTTGCACATCGTTTCTATTTTAGTAAGCAAACTTTTATAAGCATCTTGTGAGCTAGCTAACTTTTCTTTTAATTTTTCATTTTTCTTTACAAGTTGCTCATCATTAATTGTGCATGCATTTGTTGTTGCACTAGCCTTAAGTTGCTTAATTTTAGTAGATAGTTCAACATTGAGATTAGCAAAGTTCTCATATTGTTCAAGCAAAGTTTTGTATGCTTCTTGTGAACTACCTAGCTTTTCTTTTAATTTTTCGAGTTTCTTTTGTTGACTAGTGCAAACTTTAGCATAATTAAGATTTTGTTGCATAATTTCATCATAAGAAGGCATTTCATCATCACTATCACTCTCACTAGAGGATGAGCTTTCATTACCTCGTGCCATAAGGCACATACGAGAAGAGCTTGATGATGAGTGCTTGCGCCCTCGCCTCTTGTGATGGTGTTCTTCTTCACTTGAAGAATCATTCCATGACCTTATTGATGTGAGGGCTTGGTTCTTGTATGCCTTTTTTGTCTTGGGTGTGGGTTTGTTTGGACAAACTTCCACAAAGTGCCCCAACTCGTCGCATCCATAGCATCCTCTCTTTCTTTGCTCATTTCTTTGATTGGTGAAAATGAGATCTTGGATTTGGATGGGTACACCCTTGACATTGAGCCTTTGGATCATCTTCTCCACCTTGTTGATTAGTTTGATTGATTCTTCATCAAGGTCAAAGGTGGATGAGGAAGATTGGTCATCTTCACTTGAATCTTCATCATCATCGTCCTCATCTTCTTCTTCTTCTTCACTTGAGGAGCTTGAGCTTGAGCTTGTCTCAACTTGCTTGCCCTTCATCTTCTTTTTCTCGCTACATGCAAGAGCTTTGCCTTTGCTCGATGAAGAGGCTTCGTCTTGACGCATCTTACGTGACATTTCAAATGTCACTATCTTGCCGATGACTATGCCCGGGGTCATGGTGCTCAAGTTCTCCATGTTGTGAAGGATGGTGATGATGCTTGCATATTTCTTTTGTGGTAGCACGGAGAAGATCTTCCTCATGATGTCCGCATCATCTAGCTTTGTTAATCCTATTGAATGGAGCTCATTGATAATTAGATTCAAACGAGAATACATATCACAAACAAGCTCATCATCATTCATTGTAAAGGAATCATAATTTTGTTTAGCTAGACAATGTTTTTGCTCACGAACATTAGATGTGCCGTCATGGAGCTCTTGGAGTTTTAACCAAATTTCATGTGCCATATTTAAAGTGAACACTTGGTTAAACACATCCATGCTAAAAGATTCAAACAACCAATTTTTAGCTCTAGCATTAAAATATATTTCCTTTTCTTCACTCTTTGTGGGTTTATCGGGATTCTTAATGGGTTTTATCCCGTCACGAGTGACTCTCCAAACTCCCAAATCAACCGCCTCAAGGTAGCAAGCCATTCTAGCTTTATAATAGGGGAAGTTAGTGCCGTCAAAGTACGGAGGCCTAGAGATATCCATCCCAACCACTCTAAATAGCGTCGGCTCAATGACGGTTAAGCCAAAGGTATAAATTAAGCCAACCAGCTCCGATACCAATTGTAGGGGACCGTGACTGAAAAGGACCTAGGATGTCGCCTAGAGGGGGGGTGAATAGGCGTTTCTGAAAATTAACACCTTTAAATGCGGAAACAATTAGAAAGGGGAGTTTCCAGAATGGAAACTCCAAATTAAGAGTACTACCACCCCTCACAAGTTAGCCACAGAGTAAACAAGGTATAAAGAATATATCTAGAAGCTACAACCCTGCAACATCAAGTTAGAACAGAGAATACATATTTTTAGTGCGGCGGAAATACTGGGACGTGTCCAAGGTATATGAATACCGGACGTGTCCCAGTATACACGATTCTGGAGATCAGCCCCAACTTGCTCCTTTTGATTTCTATCTTCAAACCAAACTGCAGGCACCTAATTTAACTATCAAGATATACGAGAACCTGCACAAGTGCTAGAGCAACACAAATATCAAATGAAATGCGAATTGAGACACGATATTTGTTTTACCGAGTTCGGACTCGTTCGAGTCCTACTCTCCGTTGAGGGGGCATGCAGGCGACCAAATGAAGGTCAGCCCTAGAGGATACCACGAAGGTCACTCTAGCCGAGTCTTTTCCAACTCCTTTTCTCCTTCCACTAATTGATTCCGGTGGCGGAATCGACCGTTCTAAACTTTCCGAGGCACACCACAATCTCCCGGGTGCTCTCCGGCGACGTCTAACCGTCTAGGACCGAAGAGTCCAAGAGTAACAAATGCGAATCACGAGATTGACAATATGCACAAGTGCTCAAGTGGTTGGATGGCTCTCTTTTGAATTTCACTCAACCCACAAATTGATTTTGCAAGTTTGATCAATCACTCACTAAGAGAGGGTTGGCAAGGCTCAAAAACGTGTGTCTAAGTCAAGAGAATCAGCAGCCTCCAAAGGTGGAGGCTTGGGGGTATTTATAGCCCCTTGAAAAACTAACCGTTTTATAGCGTTAGTGCAATATGGGACACGTCCGGTATGCATACCGGACACGTCCGGTATGCATACCGGACACGTCCCAGATGACTCGAGCTCACATAACGGTAACTAAGTTACAAATGATGTTGTGAGGCATCGGAACTCCCGAAGAATGCCGGGACTTCCGACCGTCGGAACTCCCCGACTCAAGTCGGAACCCCGACCCTCGATAATTTTGAAAAACATGTAATCGAAGTTAAAGTTAGTGAGGTGTCGGAACTCCCGACATATGTCGAACTCCGACCGTCGGAACTCCCGACATACGTCGGAACTCCCGACCCTCACGGCTTTTGAAAACTAGCCGTTGGCTTCGGTCATCCATACGGACACGTCCGTATTAATACCGACACGTCCCGTATGACCGAGACGAAGAACCCTCCAAGTCGGTTGAAGTGCGAGACGTCGGAACTCCCGACCCATGCCGGGACTCCGACCGTCGGAACTCCCGACCTCGTCGGAACTCCCGACTAAGCAACCCGAGAACAACAATTTTATAGTCTGCTTTGGACAAATCTCACGTCCGGTATGAATACCGGACACGTCCGGTATTGCCAGGCCAGCAAGAAATCAGTTAGCACATTTGTCGCTCAAATAATCAAAACTCACATGGGTTGGCTTGAGCACTTATGAAACATTATCTATCAACATGATGCATCCCTCTTAATAGTACGGCATACCTATTAAACTCAAGATCAAAGGAAAAATGAATTTATACCACTTGAGTTGATTTCTTTTGAATTGATGCCGTCCCTTCCAATCTTCATCAAGTAAGGGTGCTAACAAGTTGATGTTGATCTTTTCATTTGAGCATAGCCATCTTGAGCATGTGACTTGATTCCATTCATCAAATTTGAATAACCCCAAACGTATCAAGTCACTTCCATCAAATACTTCATTATAGATTTGATTCTTCACATCAATATGACCATCTTAGCTTGATTAGTACCTCAACTAAATGCAAGTACTTTCTTCTTCACCCTAGCTAGGTTCTTCGGCCGCCAAGCCGTCGCTTGCCCTTCACCCTTGCTTAGTACCTCGAAGCCTTTCCTTGCTATCTTCACCATCTCAAGCCATCAAGTCACATCTTGTGTTGAATCATCCATTCATATGTATTGTTATCTTTTTCATTTTAATTTAGCAAGCTTCAAATATGAGACCATTCCATATGCAATCCCTCATGTCTCATTAACTAATAATCATGAGCTTGCTTTCACATAGTACATGGAAATCCCACAAAGAAATAAGCCTTCACATGAATTCCATTTGCATTGTTGTCTTGTGCTTGAACTAGATTGTTTATACAACAACACATCATTTTGGCTTTCATTAAGTACCTGTGAGATAACCTATTACCTGTTCACACTTAGCAAACGGGTTAGTCCTTTAATCACGTTGTCATTCAATCAACCAAAACCCACTAAAGGGCTAGATGCACTTTCAATCTCCCCCCTTTTTGGTGATTGATGACAACTTGATTAAAGCTTACAAAATGATATAAACATTTAAACTTTTGGGTTCAATGATTTATGAGAGGCTCCCCCTTAATATGTGCTTATGATTAGAATTCACAAAATGACCTCGATTTGTTAATTGCACATACTAAAACATATAGGAGACTCCCCCTAAATCATTGCATCCGTGGGGTGCATGTGTGTGTCAAAATAAAAACCATGATGCATATGACATGATATATCACACAAGACTAAACAAAAAGCATCACACCATACAAAGTCACTCTAAAACATGCATGGTCCTTATGAAAGTAAATACATCATATATATCACACACATAGCACTCATCTCAAAGATTTCTCAAGTCATATCTCTCCCCTTGTCATAGCTAGACACAAGGTTGCACTCCTGAAGCTTTAAACATATCTCTCCCCCTTAAGCTTTCATCTCTCTCCTCCTTAAGCTTTAATCATATCTCTCCCCCTTTGTCATCTATCGCCACAAAGAGTCACACAAAGCACAAAGGGTGCTTAAGGTTCAAACTTTGTACAAATCTCTCCCTCTTTGTATTAACCTCTCCCCCTTTGTCATCTTAAAGAGGTTGTACTTGTCACTTGTTTGCAATTCAAAATAGATCAAGTACATGGGTTTACTAGCTCATGAACAAACTCATACACTAACCACTAGATCATATAATCATTCAGGCAGTAGTGGTAGTCTATGAATCTAAAAATTTTCATTTGTAGTGCATGATCCTATAAGCATGTACTATATGCACTAACCGCATACTAGTAAGGGATGAAAAATGATCATGCACAATACAATGATACCTTTGCTATGTTGGAGAGGAAGATAGTCATATAGATTTCAATTCATTTCTCCAGTAGCACCATGAAGTCCAATTATAAGCTTGGTGAATACCAATAGATACCAATTCTTTGAATTCCTATTCTTCACCCATATGAATTGAGAATCACTAATGATCAAGTGCACTTTTCTTGTTGTGGTTGGCTTGCTTCTTCTTTGATCATTGCTTGCTTGAGAGAACTGAAAGATGCACCACTTGTAATACCACTTGAAATTTCATGATACCACTTGAAATTTTATGACTTGTTCTCTTTTGGGTGTTGCTTGCTTTTTAGACCAATCTCTTGATTTTCTTCAACCAAGTACCTCAAATGTCCCTTTTGATTACCACTTAGATTTTAGCCATCCAAGCCTAGGCGAAGTGACCTCTCTCTAAAGAACCATCCTTGATACTCTCTTGAAATAACTTGAAAGAAAATCACTTGATCCACTTGAAAGATTTTGTTTGATTGATCCATATTGTTGGACTTAATTTGATGAATAACTTTAAATCATTCTTTAAGTCCTTTTCTTTCTACTTGTTTAAGTCCTTTTCTTTCTATCAAAAGATCTCCAATTATCACTAGAATTTAAACTCCATCTTCATCTTGATCTTGGTCTTGATCTCTAGCTTGAGTACCAAATGTGTACTAGATACACTCTTCAAATAAATTGTCTTGTACTCATCATTTGTCATGCTTTTATCTCAAACCAAAACCAAAACATAGGTACCTCAATCACTTATAGATATGATTCTAATTTGCGGACCTTTGAATCTAAGTGACTTTTGATCAATCCGATAATTGTCACTTTCCTGGCAGATTTCTGTACTCTTCAAAGAATAAATCATATCTCCCAAAGTACATATCCAAAAACCACGAAATTTGGTGAAGATGTGACACACTAAGTCTTCTAGTAGCTGTAAAAATTTGAGCTTCTTTGGACTTCTATATTGCTACCAGATTTCATATCTTTCCACACAGGTACATGCTGAAAACTGCTGCACTATAGCTGACAAGATCTACTCCAAATCCAAGTATCACTTATCCAAATCTCATGAAATTTGCACAGCAACTAATACCATAAGTGTAGAGCATGCAGACCAAATTTCAAGCCAATACAAATAGATTTGATTACTCAAACATGTCTATGATCACTGCTAGCTTAGATTTTCAATATTGGACAGATTTCAATAATTGAGCCATTTTTCTCCAAATTGAACCAAACTTGAAATCAATTTGTTTGAATACTCTCACAAGACATATGTCCATTCAAACCACTTACTAGAAGAAATCTTATGAACATATCCAATCAAACCAACTTCAAACTTGATTACTTAAGCATTTAATCCATTCAAACATCTCATAGCAAGCAACATATGCATATGTATCCAATTCAATTAACTCATATGCACCCAAATAAACTTTGATCAACAAGAGATATACCTTGATAGCTTATGATCATCTTTGCAAGCTTCAACTCCACTTATTTGCATGCCTTCAAATATATCAATAAATTCCTACAACTTGAATATGACACTTGTATGTTGATAGCATATGGACTTCACTCAATTTTGACTTGGCATTGGGATAGAATTGCACTAGGCTTCAATACTTGACTCAACATAAGATGAACAATAATAATTCCATTGAATCAAGTCTCCAATGCCATAGTACCTACAAGCGATCATCCACTTTTCGATGGTACCCAAACTAGTTTGGGTCCTCCCATGTTAGACGCAACATACTTAGGCATAGCCTTAGTATGAATAGCGGAATATTTTTGCAATACTAACCAATAGGGTACCATGACAAACCTTCCTAGGCATAATATTTGCATTAATTGAAATAGGCTTAGGATTCTCACTTAGGGGACATGAATTAGCCAAGAATTGATTTTCTCTTTTTTGAATATTTGGCAAATTTATGATTTTCAAAATTTGAGAGATTTTAGTGGGACATAGGGATATTTATAGACTTGAGAGAACCATGTCACATGTGATTAGGCAAATAATCAACCAAGGGTAGCAACAATCACAATATGACATGACTAGGTCACAAGGACCCAAAACCAAAGACCCAAAACCACACCACCTACACATGCTAGTTAGGGATTTTGTAAAACATCTATCCTATATCACACAAATGCACACACTAGCATATAAAGGGCCTTAGATGCACTTACAATGCATGTATGTAAATACATACCTTTGCCTTGAGCCCACAATATCACCACTGAGATAATACATGGCATGACAACATCATGTTGACCTCACTTGTCAAATAATCATACCATATATGAAATCAATTTTCATCCAAAGGACTACAAATAATGCTAGATAAATTTGTTAGTCCACAATGGTGCAAAATAGAAACTGAGCTCCCCCTAAATAAGTACCACAAGTAATTTGAATGACTTTCAACAAGCACTTTATTCTTTTAAGAATTTGGGAGTCAATTTTCTATTTTGACCAACACAAAGTAATTTGCCATATTTAAATTTCGTTGAGACATACTCACAACCCACTTAGGTTTGATAGATCACAAGCTTCTGAGCAAATTAAGGATATATGAAATCATATGGATCAAACCTCAATTGCATTCCAATTAGTGCTCTGGTTCCTGCCATACCAGACACGTCCTGTAGACATACCGAACACGTCCGGCATGTAAAGAACATAAACACTTTTCCTTTCTGCCCTGGCCATACCGGACATGTCTGGTAGGCGCAGGACAGAAACAATTGAAGCGCTACTTATGATTCTTCATTTTAGCTCTAGTACTTCTTGTATGCCTGCATCTGAACAATTGCATTGCTCTACTAGAGAGCCATTAAAAGCATCACATGGCAAACATGATAATTATTAAATGAAACTAATTAGCCACTTCCAATTATTTCATAAATATACTTATTTATGAGCCATTTAGCACTAAACACAAAGTGGCTATCCTATAAGGTTTTTAGGTACTTGTTACCAATGGTAGAGATGAAGTAAATGATATGGTCATTGATTTATCTTTGGGTCAACCATATATGAGATTATGATAAAAATTGATTGATAGATTGAGTGAATATTTTCAATTTACTTGCTCAACCACCCCGAAGCTTTCATCTCACCACCAAGTACCTATATTATCAACCTAAGCACATTTTGGTACCCAACTCTTGTTGGGTCCTTTTAGGTTAGTCAACAAGTGCTTAGGCACCCAAATGGCTTTAGCACTAGTTTGTGGTGAACACATCACCTTGCTAGTATTAACTCCGTTTGTGGTCTTCCTAAGCATATTATCATAAACAAATATGTTTGTCTTAGGGATGTTACCATTTGGGCAATCATAACTTAGATGCCCCTTTCTCTTACAAGCATAGCATATGCGACCTTTGTTTGCCCTATGCTTGTTTTGCTTGTATGGACATCCATCAACCTTGTGGCCCATCTCATTGCACCCATAGCATCTTCTAGTTGCAACTTGGGCTTGCTTTCTTGCTTCTTTGTTCATTGGGTATTTCTTGGTAGGATGCCCCAATTTCTTGCTCATGAGACAAGCACATTGTCCATGACTCTTCACTTGCTTGGCCTCCTTGGTAGAAGCCTTTTGATTGGCGGCTTCAACCTTGTCGGCCCAACTCTTGTGTGGACACATAGCCCACTCATGTCCATACAATCCACAACCATAGCACATCCTTTTTCCATGTTTCTTGCTCTTGGTTGTGTTGGCCTTGCTTGAGATGTGATTCTTTTGTTGGGCTTTGGAGGAAGCAAGGTTTGAACCCTTCTCAAGCTTCTTCACCATGTTATCACGGTTATCTTGAGAAGGTTGTGCTTTCTCCTTACCCTTCAACCGAATCACATCTTTCTTTAATCTTTGCACTTCTTCTTTGAGCTCTATGTTTTCTATAAGATTTAGCTCAATCGAAGATTGGCTTGCTTGAGGAGCACACTCATTAGTACAAGAAATATTTATTTGAGATGGTGTACTAGTGAGCGGATGTGTGAGAGGTTGAGAGAATTTTACCGATGTAATCACAACCTCATGAGCCACCTCAAGCATGATGCTTGATTCTACTACTTCCTCATGAGAGCACTTTAGATGAACATAATTTGCTTGTAGCTCATTATACTTGCTTGATAGTTCATCTAGCCTTGCCTTGAGCTCAAGTTTTCCTTCTCTAGTTGTGAAACACTAGAAGAGGAATTAGTAACTAAAGCATGCTCGATTGATAATTTTTCATACCTCTCATTTATTGCCTTTAGCTCTTGCAATTTGGAGATGAGAAACTTTTCTTGATTTTGAAGCGATTGCTCTTGCTTCTCAATCTCTTCTTCAAGCTCATCATTCTTTTCAACTATCTTCATGATGATGAACTTGTCTTTATGGTTGAGATGATCAAGGTTGTAGTTGTCTTCAATTTCAACATCACTCTTATCTTGATCATCTACTTGTGCTTTCTCCTTTTCTTGATCTTTCTTGTTATTCTTCTTCTTGCTTTTCTTGGCCATGAGACACAAGTGATGAGTATCATGAGATACTGAGGTTGACTCATTACTTGGTCGCCATCGGGCTTGAGCATCGCTACAAACAACCGCTTGTTTGATCTGCTTTGCCTCGGCCATCTGGGACATGTCCGGTGAGGCATCTGGACACGTCCCAGGTTCTGACAGCAGCAGACAGAGGTCATCTTGCTGCTTGCACTTCTTGCTCGGCTCGGCACTCTTGAGGTTTTGTGAGGCTTCTTCGTTGTATGAAGACACAATGGATATTCTTTCCATTGACTCGATCTCAAGTGCATCATCACATTTGGATTTTCCATATAAATCAAAAGTCTAGTCCAAATGAGATGAGCACTCTCCGGAGGTGGTTGTCCATTGAATATTGCCTCATCTTGAACCTCTACACTTAATGTACTCAAAATAATATTAATAGCTTGAGCATTGAGTTGCACGCATATTTCTTCCTCTTTTGATAAATTTTGTAGTTGCTCCAATCAACTATAGAAAGAGGTATGCTTGCATCTACAATATGCTCAACAAGAGGACTAATATCTCTAAAAGCATTGAGTACATGTATTGACCAAGTTAGAAAGTTTGAACCATCATTTTGGAGAAGCACCGGCTCCAACTCGATAGGCGTCGACATCCTTTTCTCACGGCGGTGAAGCTTTAGGTGAGAACCTTGCTCGATACCAATTGAAAAGGACCTAGGATGTCGCCTAGGGGGGTGAATAGGCGTTCTGAAAATTAACACCTTTAAATGCGGAAACAATTAGAAAGGGAGTTTCGAATGGAAACTCCAAATTAAGAGTACTACCACCCCTCACAAGTTAGCCACAGAGTAAACAAGGTGTAAAGAATATATCTAGAAGCTACAACCTGCAACATCAAGTTAGAACAGAGAATACATATTTTTTTAGTGCAGGCAGAAATACTTTGGACGTGTCCCGAGTATGAATACTGGGACGTGTCCCAGATACACGATTCTGCAGATCAGCCCGAACTTGCTCCTTTTGATTTCTATCTTCAAACCAAACTGCAGGCACCTAATTTAACTATCGGTATACACGAGAGAACTCTGCACAAGTGCTAGAGCAACACAAATATCAAATGAAATGCAATTGAGACACGATATTTGTTTTACCGAAGTTCGGACTCGTTCGAGTCCTACTCTCCGTTGAGGGGGCTGCGCAGGCGACCAAATGAAGGTCAGCCCTAGAGGATACCACGAAGGTCACTCTAGCCGGAGTCTTTTCCAACTCCTTTTCTCCTTCCACTAATTGATTCCGAGGCGGCGGAATCGGCCAAATTCTAAACTTTCCGAGGCACACCACAATCTCCCGGGTGCTCTCCGTGACGTCTAACCGTCTAGGACCGAAGAGTCCAAGAGTAACAAATCACGAATCACGAGATTGACAATATGCACAAGTGCTCAAGTGGTTGGATGGCTCTCTTTGAATTTCACTCAACCCACAAATTGATTTTGCAAGTTTGATCAATCACTCACTAAGAGAGGGTTGGCAAGGCTCAAAAACGTGTGTCTAAGTCGAGAGAATCAGCAGCCTCAAAGGTGGAGGCTTGGGGGTATTATAGCCCCCTTGAAAAACTAGTCAAGCTTTTATAGCCGTTGCAATACTGGGACACGTCCAGAGGCATGCATACGGACACGTCCGGTATGACTCGATCTAACCAACGGTAACTAAATTCTGATGATGTTGTGAGGCATCGAACTCCCGAAGAATGCCAGACTTCCGACCGTCGGAACTCCCGACTCAAGTCGGAACCCCGACCCTCGGTAATTTTGAAAAACATGTAATCGAGTTAAAGTTAGTGAGGTGTCGAACTCCCCTAGCATATGTCTTGGAACTCCCGACCGTCGGAACTCCCGACATCGTCGGAACTCCCGACCCTCACGGCTTTTGAAAACTAGCCGTTGGCTTCTGGTCATCCATACCGGACACGTCCGGTATGACCAGGACAGAGAACCCTCCAAGTCAGTTGAAGTGCGAGACGCGTGAACTCCCGACCCATGCCGGGACTCCGACCGTCGGAACTCCCGACCTACGTCGGAACTCCCGACAAGCAACCCGAGAACAACAATTTTATAGTTTGCTTTGGACAAATACCGGACACGTCCGGTATGAATACCGGACATGTCCGGTATCGCCAGGCCAGCAAGAAATCAGTTAGCACATTTGTCGCTCAAATAATCAAAACTCACATGGGTTGGCTTGAGCACTTATGAAACATTATCTATCAACATGATGCATCCCTCTTAATAGTACGGCATATACCTATTAAACTCAAGATCAAAGGAAAAATGAATTTATACCACTTGAGTTGATTTCTTTTGAATTGATGCCGTCCTTCCAATCTTCATCAAGTAAGGGTGCTAACAAGTTGATGTTGATCTTTCATTTGAGCATAGCCATCTTGAGCATGTGACTTGATTCCATTCATCAAATTTGAATAACCCCAAACGTATCAAGTCACTTCCATCAAATACTTCATTATAGATTTGATTCTTCACATCAATATGACCATCTTAGCTTGATTAGTACCTCAACTAAATGCAAGTACTTTCTTCTTCACCCTAGCTAGGTTCTTCGGCCGCCAAGCCGTCGCTTGCCCTTCACCCTTGCTTAGTACCTCGAAGCCTTTCCTTGCTATCTTCACCATCTCAAGCCATCAAGTCACATCTTGTGTTGAATCATCCATTCATATGTATTGTTATCTTTTTCATTTTAATTTAGCAAGCTTCAAATATGAGACCATTCCATATGCAATCCCTCATGTCTCATTAACTAATAATCATGAGCTTGCTTTCACATAGTACATGGAAATCCCACAAAGAAATAAGCCTTCACATGAATTCCATTTGCATTGTTGTCTTGTGCTTGAACTAGATTGTTTATACAACAACACATCATTTTGGCTTTCATTAAGTACCTGTGAGATAACCTATTACCTGTTCACACTTAGCAAACGGGTTAGTCCTTTAATCACGTTGTCATTCAATCAACCAAAACCCACTAAAGGGCTAGATGCACTTTCAGTGACGCCTAAGAGGGGGGGTGAATTATGCAACTTAAAATTCTACCTCAAAACTATGACCTCTTTTTCTTCTCTTAGCAAAACCTATGCAAAAGATAAACTATCTAAACGTACAACTACGGTTTTGCTAGTGTGTTGCTATCTCTACCGCAAAAGGAGTAAAGTAATCAATGTAAATGCGGAAAATAAAAAGCAAGGTGGAGATATGCAAACTCCCATTGATGACTCCTATATTTTTTACCAAGGTATCGAGAAGCGCGCAAGCTTCCCCCTAGTCCTCGTTGGAGCCCTTCGCAAGGAATCCCTCGCAAGGGCCAAGCTCCCCGGTCGAGTAACTCCGTGGATAGCCTCGGGCCTTCCCCACATGCAAGTGGGTCTCCGACGTGCCTTCCAACAAGCCTCTTCCGGATGCTCCCCGCCGTCTTCACTATCAAGCTTCCGGTTGAAACACCGCGGGCCTTGTTCCCTCCGGTACACGATGACGGCTACACCATAAACACGGTTGGTGTGATCTCACAAGACTACAAGCCCCTCCGATGTACAACAATGGTGTGCGCAAGCACCGAGTGGTAAGAGGTATGCAAACCTCACTAAACACTAGGCCTAAACCTAGAGCAAGCGCATAAGCGCTGGTCTAATCAATCTAAGCACTTCGCAAAGCACCTACGCTAATCACCTAATGAAACACTAAGCACTATGCAAGTGGAGATCACTAAAATGGTGTATTAACACCCTTGATATGTTTCCTCAACTCCACTTTCTTCATTTGGCCGGTTGGGGTCGAAATCCTGCTTTTCTGCTACTGACCGGACGCGTTCGGCCGTCCCGACCATTGGAGCCGCGATCCACTGATCGGACGCTGCCAGCGTCCGGTCACATGCCAATGGACGCGTCCGGTCACTGCTACTATCGAGTCTCTAGAACCTCTCTATACTCGACCAGACTCTATTGTCCTGTGTCCGGTCGATCTACCGCAGCGTCCGGTCACTGCTACTATCGAGTCTCTTGATCGGGGCGTCCGGTCACTGTGTTACCAGCGTCCGGTCACTTCTGTGAGCTCGTTTCTTCGTGATCTTGCGTACGTCTTGGTTCCTATCTTCATGCTTGGACTTTGCTTGATATCTTGGGTCTTCTCTTGTGCTTCTAAGGTCTTGCTTATGGTGTTGATCATCGGATCATCACGTTGCCTTCGTCCAAGTCACATATTCTACCCTATTGAACTACAAAACAATCACTTGCAAATTTATTAGTCTAATTTAGTTGTGTTAGTCATCAAACACCAAAATAGTAAATGGGCCTAGTGTCTATTTTCCTTACACCGCAAAATGTGTACCTGAGTTATATCAAAGGTGACCATTGATCTGGTCTGTTTGTGTTTGTGTTAGTAATAAATTCCCAGCTGGTTGAAATCAGTTCGAATCGCCGTCTCTCTCGAACAGTGAGAAACTTGGCTAGCTCCAACATCGTAGTAACTAGATTATGGAATGATGGTTATGGTGAACTTGGAACTTTTACACCGGCTATGGTTACTATTGTATGCTACTAAATGATATACCATATGTTTGGCACATGTTAGTTGCTAATCTAGAGATGGATAGCTATAATTAACTTGATGACCGAATTATAAATATATAACTGAATTAGTAGTTTTTCATGCAAAATGTTGTCAAGTTAGCTCCACTTATAAAGTCTTGCATTATCCTTGGAGTCACTTTCTTTTTGGTTTATGACGGGTAAGTCTAGCCGAGTACCTTCTCGTACTCAAGGTTTATTTCCCACTTGTTGCAGATGGTACAGTCTATCATGGCTACTGTCAAAACTGCTTTTGTCTTGCCGTGGACGAGGAGTAGGGCCTAGGAAAGGCGTCTCTCGTTAATTCCCTCTATCATGCTTTTGTGGTTGTGATCATGGACTGGCACTGTATTGGAACAATGATGTGAGGTGTTGGTTTTCAAACTTAATTGCTTTCATGACTATTTTATTTGAACATGGTTTGTAATAACTCTTAATCATACTCTGATGTATGACGTTGTATTTGTGAACTGATGTAACATGTGACATGTCTGTTGAATCATGTACGATCTTGGTTGTATGTTGACGGTTAATCGAGACCCTTCGTGGTACTCGACGGACTACCGGATTTATATGGGCTCAAGTATGATAGTGTGACCGCTTGCGGGCTGCCATTATACTTGTGCTCTTATAAATTATACGGTTCTGCTACAAGATCTTTGCCTCCGGGACCTTCTCCTTGTGTGGATCTTCGTCTCTTGGTCCTTCTTGGCATGCAGATCTTCGCCTTCGAGACCTTCTCGTCTGAGGTTTTGCATGGAGACACACCTTTTCTTTACGAATAGGTTTAGTTGTCGTAGTCATAGCGAAGGTTTTCATGAAGCCTCCAAATCTTCTCTCATGAGCATCAGACAAAAGACTTCACCCTCTAGAGTGTCAGGTCCTCTAGTATGCTCCCCTAGCTCTCGAGCCATTGTAGTGGCCAAACATGATAGTGAAGCCCCTCCTTCTAAAGTGTTGGTGGAGACGACTTGTCAAAGTCACCAAAGATGTTGGTAAAGCCCCTCATGTCGAAGTGTTGGCGAGAGGCAAGTCGTTGTGGACACCAAAGATGTTAGCGAAGGCTCTCATGCCAAAGGTGTTGACGAAGGCAATGTTGGTGTAGATGTCGATGATGTTACTGTGTGTTTGGTTTGAGGGTTGAACTAGATTGGAACAAGTTTGACCCAGATGGCCATGCATTTGGTTGAGGAGCTATGTGGGTTGGCTCGAACCTATGAGTTGGAATGATCTGCTTTATTCGAGCGGACAAGCTCGACCCACATGTACGTGTTCTGCTCTGTCTCGCACGAGTGACTGGCCGCGTGGGACGAGCATGACCTTGGGCAAGCAGCGGCTAGGGCGGGTCGAGCTCGGGCTCGGGGAGGTGACGCCGTATCATCTCTGTCTCGTGGGTCGCCATGTTGGGGCGAGGCGGCGCAACAGGGGTAGCTTGGGTGGCACAGCACGGCCAGCATGGGCCGCGGTCATGAGACGGCGCGGCGGGGCCAGCGTGGACCGTCGTGGCTTCCCGGGGCGGCGCAGGACACGGCGGCCGGCCACGCGAAAGGCAATGGGCCATCAGGGCAGAGCAGCGCGCTAGCCGGGGTGTTGGTGGGCACAATGCATCACGATGGGAGGTGGAAGAAGGAAGCAAAGTCGCTGATAGCTAGGTCCCACTTACATAGCAACTAACGGAGTTTATAGTACCATCCATCCCATCCCGCTCGATCCCTCATACCAAACAAAAAATTGGAATGGCAAGTTTTTAAAAAACTAGAATGGCTCTAACCGTCAAACCAGACACGAGATGGGTCCAACCCAACCGAAAAAACTAGATTAGGTCCAACCCATCCCACGTGGTCCTGAAACCAAACACACGCTAAGTGAAGCCCCTCATGCCAAAGTTTTGGTGGAGGCAAGTTGTTGTAGTCGCCGAAGATATCAACGAAGATATGTTGTCGGTGCTAACGTCGGAGATGTTGGAGAAGCCCTTCTACATATTGGCATCAAAGGTTAGTCATCGCAGTCGTCGAAGACAACTGGAATAGTCCACAATTGGTGGACAGTTTTGGATCAGAAACCTAGTGTGGTCAAGGGAGGTTTACACTCGCTGATCATGCTCGTTTGCTAGGAAATTTGGACAAAAAAGAATGCGAGGGTATTCGAGATGAAGCATGCCTTTGGGCCGTGGCGAGAGCAAATCACCTTAAACAAATAATGCTCCAACATTTTTGAGTTTTTGCACTCCGTGCATTTGTTTCATGTGCGATGTTTTTTCCTGTTTTGACCAGCTAGGGCTTTGTTGTTGTTATGACTATTTTTTCTCTCTGTATAATGCCTATTAGGGCTTTTTTTTGCTTGTTAATATAACAGGTAGCTCTCACGCTGGTTCGTTAAAAGGAAAAAGAAAAAAGACTGTCATCTTTGTCGTCTCGACATTTAATTTGGCTTCGTCTTACTAATGCTATATAACCAGGTTGAAGAACTTGTCATTAGTCTGTCATTAGTGCACACTAGTTGGTACTTTTTTTTTTTGCGATCACGTCTAGCACGTCACACCAATTACAAATCCACATGCGACAGGACGTCCTCGGCGTCTCCTTCCTATTGCCGCAAAGAGTGATGGCGCAAGCTGCTGAGCGCGTGTTTAGTTTCAGCAAGTTGGAATTTGAACTTTATTATAGCACTTTCGTTTTTATTTGGCAATTAGTGTTTAAATATGGACTAATTAGGCTCAAAACGTTCGTCTCGTAATTTCCCACCAAACTGTGCAATTAGTTTTTTTTCGTCTACATTTAATGCTCCATGCACGGGACCGCAAACATTCGATGTGATAGCTACTGTAGACTTTTTTGGATTTTTGGTTGAAACTAAACATGGGCTTAATGGACATCCCTTGCAGCCCAGACTTTTGAACCAAAAGCGAGCTCCTGGCCCGAGCAGTTATAGGTGTAGCCACACATTTCTCCAGATCAGCGAAGAGACTCGATGCTGAACCAAAGATACCCAAGCATGTCTTCAGTGATTCACCAGAAGTTGTTTAGCATACCTCTAACTGCACATTCAATATTTTTTTGGTTCATGGGTCTTTCAGTTTACATTTTTGCTTCATTCATGGAGAATTGGTGTTCGGAAATTCCAAACAAAAAGAAAAAATTCGTTCATTTATTCTATGCAGAATTGGTGATAGAAAATTCCAAACAAATTAAAAATAAAAATGCACCAGCCGGGAATCGAACCCGGGTCTGTACCGTGGCAGGGTACTATTCTACCACTAGACCACTGGTGCTTGCTGTTTAAAATCCAAACCTTGACAAACAAACGACACCCGATCTTGTGTAAATATTAGATAACGCCAAAATCATGAATTACTGTATAGATGAATACTCACTCCGTCTATAAAAGAATGTAATTTTCACATTTCGAGGAGTTAAATAGTTTGAACATTGACTCAAATTATATGAGAAAGTACTAACACTCATGAGACAAAACAAGTACCATTAGATTTTAGTTATAGAATATATTTTCATAATAAATTTATTTACTATAAACTTGGTTAAACATGAAATCGGCACGGTTTCCATAATTGCATTCTTCTGTGGATGGAGGGAGTACAATCTTAGTTGCACCTGGCACCTACACTGCCATTTTGCTTTGCTCTTAAATTTAGCTAGGTCAGAGCACTTGAGCTTTTCAGTTTCTGAATCTTTTTTGAATACACAGGAGAGCTAACGTATCATTGTATTAAGAAGTTGTGTTTCTGAATCTCTTAGATGGTTAAGGAGCTTCTGAACAACCATGGAACTGAAACGTAACAAATGTTCAAATGTAGTCAAGACGTCTCCAGTTTTGCTGCCTGGATACAGTACAAATGCTGTTTCATTGATCAGAGGCCTCAACGGCATTTTCTTTTTATTAACAACATCAGACAAAGTACTGCAGTACATATAGTCACTCCTTGCCAGTAGCAGGCAAAACATATACCAGTAAATTAGGACGATGGCAACAAAAGCCAAATGTGAAGAGAGCACTGGAGAGTAAGAGAGTAGCATCAAGTGTTACAACCCCTCAAAATATATGCTATTAGCAAACCCATTGCACATACGCAAAAACTATTCTTTTAGCGAGATCGGCTGAGGCCAAGTGATGAGCTGAGCCAGTTGCAGAGATCGTCCATTTCTTCAGGGATTGTATAATGGCCCAACCTGCATCGTCACAAGTCATTTAATCAATCTGGTTGTCTGGCGGGAGAAGAAACTGAAACTTTATCTAGCTTATGCATGCATCTGTACCCATTGTAGGGCTTGAAAGTCAGAAATGAGAATCCTGAGTTCCTCAGAATCTCAGCTGATCTCTCGCCATTCCTGTAGACGACAACTTCATCCACTGCAAAAACACATAAGATTTAGAAAAAAAAACTTATTGTCTAGTATATATACTGAATTTCTGGGGGTTTTGAATCAACATCATCGTCACCTCTTCCATGACCAAGCAGGATGGGCAAGGAGGCAGCCCTTCTTACAGCAATATGCAAACTCTCCATCTTGCCCCTCAGGGTCCTGCAAATACCAAGAGTTAACATTAGGATCCATGAAAAAATATTAATAACATAGCAAGTTTATGACACAGATGATCTATGGAGAGGATGTCAAGTTAGACCTTGAGCAAGGGAGCCAGCCACTCAAACTGATGACTGCGTTGAGTGTGATTGGATAGGGAATGCCACTTGTGAATTTGCCATGAGCATAGCATGCTGCTGAGTGGAGGGCAACAGCGGCACCCATGCTGAAACCACCAATCCCAAGCTTCACTGCTCACATGTGGCGAAAGTCAATGGAATGAATAAAAGAGAGCAACTCTGTATGAACTGTGTATCTAAAATCATAAATCTGCCACATGTACTGATGAACATTTTTATGAGATATGGACTTATAGTTAGCTTATCAACTAACATATACATTCCTATCAACAGCAAAATTAGTATCATGAGTCTTAGCACTTAGCAAGTATGTGATGGCATGATCTTGGGATTAGCTATTAGTACCATCAGATGGCTCAGAGGACAGCAGATTTGCAATGTGTGCAGCTGAAGCATCCAGTCCCTCAATGTCATCACGGCCATCTATGGATGTGTCCTCAACGTCAAACCCTGTTTCAGTTCCCGAAAATAGTGATCAAATGTTGTCCAGGCTTCAGAGTTCAGAGAAACGGTAATACTGTTAGTTGGAGTATGTAACTTCAGCTTCCATGAAAGGAACTCACATGCAGTGCAAGGGAATCCACCAAAAGCCGCGACAGGCCGGCTTGCAGCGGTGGGGCATATCCACTTGATCTACATGAACACGAGCTTCAACATAAATAAGCTTCGTTGCAGTAAGAATAGCTGCCTTATATGCCCAAACTACTGAGCAAAATAAGCTACACTGTTCTGAAGATGTTTACAAATACTGAAACTGTTGTATGATGGTTCAGGAATAAGACAAGGTGTATCCATATCTATCGAAGCGTGCTTCAAGTACAAAGCATCAATGCTTACATTTGGTAGAGGAAGAGAATCCAGGAGCTGGGACCAGCTGGAAAAAAATGCAGAATGATTAAAAGAAGGAAAAGGAAATCAATCAGTTTGCTATGTCAAGAAAAGCATGGCAGCAGCAACTGGTAAAGATATTCCATTCCAGGTCATCTCAAATGTTGTAGATTGCAACACATTATATAAAGCATCAAATGTTGTATAAGTACCGGCAACACAAAAGATGTGCAGATTAAAGAAAAGAACATTTGGAACTAAAGATTGACACACAAAACATTTAAAGAGGAATAACTCAGTACTGAACCAATTTTTCACAGCAAGTTGAGGAGGTAGCCTTCATTTCCTAGATTATCTGGAGAGACTAAACAATTAGCTAAACAATAATAATGCTGTGTGCAAGCAGCCCAGATGTTGATGTTTGCCTTTTTTTTCATTGTGGTACCAGAAAACTAATAGTAAGTGGGTAAAGAACATCTGAAGCTAACCTGGACAAATATGTCAGCCCACAGGATCACCGGCTCAGATGAGTTGCCCACTCACCAGTCTTGCCGAGCACCCACTAGTGTTGTCGAGCACCCACTAGCTATGTCGACCACGAAGAAGCGTTGTCCGTCCACACACACTATGGCTAGAGGTAGAAGAAGAGGGAGAACAGAGCATACACACACAGTACAAGCATCAGCGTTGGCCGGAGCCCTGTATAGGAGATGACAAATCTGAACTCTCTTTACTGAGTTGCAATGGCAAACTATTTATACAACTCTATCCTATCTAGTCATAGTACAGCTGCCATCATCACTCAAAGCATTACTAGATAACACAAAGAGGATGACTTCCTGCTACTTGTCCTCGCATGTGGCTACAATCTGGCGGTGTGAGCCATTCGCGCTTTGCATCTGCAGCGGCTATAGTACCATAGCAGGGGGCCTTTTCGGTGCCGCCTTCCCTTGCTGTGTGTTCACACAAAGAAGCAGTACATTATCTAACAATTCTTCCCCTAATACTACTGCTATCCCTTGTACCCCTTCTATGCCTATCATCTCTTTCAGCTCCGTGAGTCGAAGACGTCCGAGCGGCTTAGTGAGGACGTTCGCGAGTTGCCGACCAGTTTCGACGAACTTGATGACGATCTGCCCTCTATCGACACAGTCCCTGAGAAAGTGAAACTTCACGTCGATGTGTTTACTCCGGTCGTGCAGAACCGGATTCTTCGCGAGGGCGAGGGCGGGCTGGTTGTCCACCATCAGTGCTGGTGGGTGAGCTTCCACGCCGGTCAGCTCGCCCAGCAGCCGGCGTAGCCACACAACTTGGCACGCCATCGTGGCGCCGCTCACGTACTACGCCTCACACGTAGATAGCGCCACCACCTTCGCTTCAAATGACACCATGAAATTGGGGCCGACCCAAGGAAGACGAGCACGCCAGAGGTGCTCCGTCGTCCGTCGATGTCCCCACCATGTCTGCATCGCTGAACACAGTGAGCTGCAGCCTACTCCCGCCGGTCTTGGGAAAGATGATCCCCTAATCCACCGTCCCCTTTGACGTAGCGCAGTAGCCGCTTCACCGCAGCCCAGTGATCCTCTCTGGGATCCTCCATGAAGCGACTGACGTAGCCCACGGTGAATGCAATGTCCGGCCTCGTGTGGAGTAGGTAGCGCAGACCGTCGACGATGCTCCGGTAGAGTGTTGCATCCACCTTCGCCGCGGTGCTGGCCTTTGTCAGCTTCAGCTGCTCCTCCATTGAAGTCACGCATGGCTTGCACTCAGCCATGCCACTCCGCTCCAACAACTTTCAAGTCATACGCGCTCTGACCGAGCGTGAGTGCCTCCCTCCCCTGTCTCACCTCAATGCCGAGGTAGTAGGTGAGCGCCCCGAGATCGCTCATTCGAAAACGAGCCGCCATCTCGTGCTTGAAGCTGTTGATGTCCTCCGTGCGCGCGCCGGTGGCGATCAAGTTGTCCACATACATGCCGACGACAAGTTCCTCCTTCCCCCGTCGCCGCGTGTAGAGCGCGTGCTCGGTTGCACACCTTGTGAACCCAAGTTCGCCCAGCGTGGCGTCAAGCTTAGCGTTCCACGCTCGTGGGGCCTGCCGCAGCCCGTAAAATGCCTTGCGCAGTCGGAGCACCCTATGCTCCGCTCCCTTGACGGCGAAACCTGAAGGTTGTCTGACGAAGACCGTTTCCGCCAGTTCGCCGTTGAGGAAGGCCGATTTAACGTCCAAGTAATAGACGCGCCAGTCATTTGCTGCTACCAAAGCTAGTAGCAAACGAACAGACTCCATGCGCGCTATTAGCGCAAAGACTTCCTCGAAGTCGATGCCCTCGCGCTGAACAAAGCCTCGGACGACGAGGCGCGCCTTGTGCTTGACAATGGCGCCGAGCTCGTCCCACCTGACCTTGTACACCCACTTCAGGCTGATTGGACGGCATCCTGGATGTGGATCGACGAGCTGCCATGTCTCGTTTTCCTCGATCGCCTTCATCTCCTCCAGCATCGCCTGTCACCAGTTTTCGTCGCGCTCGGCCAGCGCGAACGTGGGTGGTTCTCCTGCACTGACGAGCAGCAGCTCTTGGTCATTGAGCAGCCTACCCGCCAGGCCTGAGGGCCCTATGCCGCCGATGATGTCGTCCAGCCTGCGGAACCGCAAATCCTCACCTTCGTGGAAGGCATCCACGAACTCAGTGATGTCACTTGGAGGTGAGACGAACTCGATCGGCGTTGATAGAGTTCCCTGTTCTGTCGGAGTGCTCGGCACAGCACCTGGAGTGCTTGGCACCCTGGTTGCAGTGCTCGGCACTACTTCTGGACAGCTCGTCACTACTCCTGCAGTGCTCGGCACCACTGTAGGAGTACTCAGCCTCAGTCTTGGAGTGGTCGGCACAACTGCAAGACCTCTTGGCTCCGCTACGGGAGTGCTCGGCACCTGTCCTAGATTGGTCACCACCACTGCAGAACCTCCCAGCATCACTTCTGGCGTGCTCGGCATCCCTCCCGAAGTGCTCGGCACTGCCCTAGGAGTGCTCGGCTCTTCCGCTGCAGTGTTCGGCACTCCTCCTGGAGTGCTCGGCACCTCTTCCCCAGAGTCTCCACTCTCGTGGATGACCGTGTGCTTGACGACGAAGGTGTTGGTGAAGCCACCAGCTTCCCCCGTGCTCGGACTGCTCCAATTCCAAGCCGCCTTCTCGTCAAACACGACGTCGCGCGAGACAAGCACCTTGTCTCCGTGTAGGTCGTAGAGCCGGTACGCTTGGTACCCTCCACGTAGCCCAGGAACACCATCGGTGTGCTCCTGTCCTCCAGCTTGGTGAGGATCGGCTTCGTCTTCCTGACATGGCCGATGCAGCCGATTAATGTCCGGAGGAAGGACACGCTCGGCTTCCGCCCATACCAAGCTTCGAACGGCGTCTTGCCCTCCAGGGCCTTGGTGGAAGCACGGTTGAGGATGAACACCGCCGTGGTCACCGCCTCACCCCAGAACCTTGCCAGCATGCCTTTGGCCTTCATCATGGATCGAGCCATGCCGACCACCGTCTGGTTCCGTCGCTCCACCACGCCATTTTGCTATGGCGAGTATGGCGCAGTGTGGTGTCACACCACACCCTGATCCACGCAGTACGTGGCGAACTCCACCGAAGTGAATTCGCCACCTCGATCAGTCCTCAGCACACGGAGCTTCTTGCCGCTCTCGGCCTCCGTGCGCATCTTGAACTTCTTGATCGCCGCCGCCGCTTCATCCTTGCTCGTCAGGAGTTGCAGCCACATGTAGCGACTGCAATCATCCACGAGCAGGAGGAAGTACCGCCGACCACCGTTTGTAGCTGGCGTGATCGGCCCGCAGAGGTCGCCGTGGACGAGCTCGAGAGCGTCCTTCGCCCGATACTTGGCCGCCTTTGGGAACGGTAGCCTCCTCTGCTTCCCGGCCAGGCAACTGTCACACAACTCGCCTCTGTGCTTGATGTGGGGTAGCCCTCGGACCATCTTCTCTAGCCGACCAAGCGCGTCGAAGCTGAGATGTCCAAATCGGGCATGCCACAGCCACGGCTCCTCGGTGTGCCTTGCCGCCAGGCACACCGGCTGCTCTACCTTCAGGTCGAGCAGGTACAACCGGTTATGGGACCTCTTCACCTTGGCGAGAAGTCGCTGCTCCCGATCCCTGATCATAAGGACTCCGTCCTTGATCGATTACCGCCATCACCGCGCTGCTCATCCGGTGACTAATCCGATGATGCTTGAACACAGCTGCGGGATGTAATATACATCCGTTAGCGCGCGGTGCTTCCCGTTCTGGCACCTGAAGATGATTGTGTCGCGCCCTTGGATTACCACCCTTGAGCCGTCACCAAACTTCACCGTACCGGTAACATCGTCATCGAGCTCGGAAGAAGGCTTCCTTGGAGCCCGTCATGTGGTTGCTGGCACCAAAGTCTAGATACCACCGCTGCTCCTGGTCGGCGCCCACACGTCCGAGGTGAACTTAGGCGTGCGGTTTTTCGAGGTTGACAGCTTTCAGGGCCTTCCTAGGTCCTTCCACCGTCGCCGCCTCTTCCTTCACCTCGGCCTCGATATCGTACAGTGCACAAAACGTCGCCATCAGGATAGTGGCCTCATCATCATCATCAGCTTGCGCCAGATGTGCCTCAGCCTTCTTCTCCTGCTTGCGATTTGGGCACTCCCGTGCCCAATGGCCCGTCTTCCCGCAGCGCCGGCAGGACGTTGGGGTCGACCTGCTTCTTCTTCTCCGAAGAAGCCTTGCCGTGGTGCTTGCCATCGCCACCACGGCTGGAGGAGGTTGCCTTCTCGGAGTTCCTCCGAGCAGGCCACTCCTCCTCAGTCAGCAGCAGTTTGCCGCTGTCCTTCGTTGCTGTTGTCTGCTCTAGGCGCTCGTCCACCGCCCACAGACGGCTTGTCACATCCTCAATGGTGAGGGTGGACAAGTCCAGCATCGTCTCTATGGAGAGAGCGATCTGGATGTACTTTGCCGGCACGGAGTAGAGGTACTTGGAAACCGTCTCCTCTTTCGTCGATGGTGACGCCATGGCTCTTCAGCTTGCTGATGAGCGTCTGCAGGCGGAGGGAAAAATCCTCCACCGTTTCACCATCCTTGAACTTGAGGTTGGCGTACTCCTGCTTCAGAAGCTGGTCCGTCACCTTCTTTGCGCGGTCGGAACCGACGCGCATCGCCGTAATAGTCTCCCACGCCTCCTTAACAGAGCTCTTCGCCCCCATTGGCTCCCTGTACTCCGCCGGTACAACAGCGAGGATAGCCTCCAACGCTGACATGTCATCTTCCTCATTGTCGATGCCCTTGTCAACAGCATTCCAGAGCCGTCGGGCTCTGAGCTTGACCTTCATGGTTACCGACCACTCTCCATAGTTGGTGCGAGTCAGCGTAGGCCAACTGATGCCGCTGACCTCCCGCACCATGTGAACAACGACCTCCGGTCGTGGCTGGGCAGCCACAGCAGTGCCACTGTTGTCGTACATCTCCGAACTGTTCGTCATCGCCAGCGGTTAGTCCGGCGACGGCGCTTGTACGGCTCCGATACCACATGTTAGCCCACAGGATCACCGGCTCAGATGAGTCGCCCACTCACCGGTCTTGCCGAGCACCCGCTAGTGTTGCCGAGCACCCACTAGCTATGCCGACCACGAAGAAGCGTTGTCCGTCAACACACACACTATGGCTAGAGGTAGAAGAGGAGGGAGAACAGAGCATACACACACAGTACAAGCACCAGCGTTGGCCGAAGCCCTGTATAGGAGATGACAAATCCGAACTCTCTTTACTGAGTTGCAGTGGCAAACTATTTATACAACTCTATCCTATCTAGTCCTAATACAACTTTGCCATGTCTTTGCTACATAGCTTACTAGATAACACAGTGGGGACTAACTTCTGCGCTTGTCCCCGTGCATGTGTAGCTACAGTCGGCGGTGTGAGCCATTCGCCCCCCGGCCTCTGCAGCTGACTCTGATACCACAACAGAGGACCTTTTCGGCGCCGCCTTCCCTTGCTGTGTGTTCACACAAGGAAGCAGTAGATTATCTAACAAAATACACAAACTCGAAAAGGACTCTTAAAAGTAATCTTCAGCCTTACTATCAGTTGATTTTTCTCCAAAACTCGTAATTGTTAAAAAGTCTGATAATGGATCACAAGAATAAGATACTTTAATTTTAGGCCCTTACTACCTTGTTATAAGCCAACTTCTCCTGAGTTACACTGGTTAGACTGTTGAAGTCAGGGGGGCAAGAAACCCTTGTCACCAGTCCAGGTTCAAAGGCTGGAACAAACTTCTCAAGGGAAAAATCAGGAGGACGTCTCTCCCCCTGGTCGAGTCTTTTTTTGCTACCTTGTTATAAAATACGGTGTTCTTTACTTTACATAGTTTGTGCAGACAGGGAACTGTAAATTAAGGATTTTGCCTATACTTATAACTATGCAACATACATACGCAATTAGCCAACTTTATGTATTATTAGCCCGCATCAAAAAGTATTAGACATTCCTATCCTTTCTGAATGGAAAGTGGGAAAGCATTATCAGCGTCCTTCGTGGCAAAGAAGGTTGTTAGGTGTGCAACAGGTATGAGAAACATGTACTTTGAGCAAAGCAATACTAGGAATATATGCATGCATGGACAGACAAAAAGGACGCCACTTGAATCATTTCTAGCAAAAGGATGGAAGAGAATAAAGTGTTTTAGATCAACACTGCAACGATCTAGTTCTCTCTCTTGATTGACAAGTGTAGTTTGCATTCAGGTGGCAGTTGCATGAGATATCATGCATGGAAAATCATCATATGAACAACCAAAATTTAAGAAAAATAGAAGTAGGTATGAGCCTAGCAATAAGCAGGTACCTGGCACCATTGTCACCTAGGCCATGGAGCCACACAATGGTGGCTAGGTGCCTTCCCTTTGGCCTCACCACATATGTCCTCCCGTAGTCGACTCTCCTACTGCTTCGTCCACCTGAATGATCGATCATCCATGCAGGATAATGTATGGGCATAAATGGTAGATCAGAGGATTAGGCTAATGGAGAAATGGAACAGACAGTTTACCAGAAGAACTGCTGCTGTAATAGCTCATTGTGTGATCTCCTCTGCGGTTCTTCAAGAAGGTGCACTGTGTGCTGAATACCAATGCTTCTGAGCTCTGCTACTCCTTGTAAGCTCTGAAGGTTTGAAATTGTATGAAGTGCAAAACCCCAGTTGGCTTCTATTTATAGTGAAAGCCTGGAGAGGGGAATATATGTCGAAAGATTCCCTGAATCTGCATTGCATGGCAGTGCGGTTTGTGACACCTTGAAAACCAATTGGTGGCAGATTTTCACACAGAAAACAATAATGAAATAATATTCTACTGCAACTTGCAATTGATATACCATCAGGATACAGTAAAGAAATCAGGAACAGCGATTATATTACAAGACATATCTATCAAGCCTCATTACCGAATCAGCATGGGTATGGGAACCAAATCAGGCAGAAATGCAAGCCCACTAGCAGTATATACTTGGCTACAGCCTTCATGATGGTACATGTACTTACAGAAGTACACCAAGAGGCTAAGATCTTAACATGAAGTATTTTTACTACAATGAAAATTACTGTAAAATTACTCTCTTGAATTCACTCTTAAGGTTTTGTAACAAAGTATCCATGCAAACCAT
Organism: Miscanthus lutarioriparius; assembly: GCA_904845875.1. Lineage (NCBI taxonomy): Eukaryota > Viridiplantae > Streptophyta > Magnoliopsida > Poales > Poaceae > Miscanthus > Miscanthus lutarioriparius. Next base: position 1,823,709 of record CAJGYO010000016.1, on the reverse strand, counting down.
ATGATTCTTTCCAGCTCTCAAATTTTCAAAAGGTTAACCTTTTCAGGTTGCAAAAACTCTCAAATTTAATACCATTCTTATGTCAAAGCTAGAACTTGTTTAAAATAATTGGCAATGTGAAGAAATATTAGTTGACAAGACATCAACAATATTTTTATCCCTATTGAGGTATTTTCTACAACTGACTTCTACTCTAGGCTTGCATGCCAGGAAAGGTGTTTGCCTTTGCAAATATTCCTATTGCTTTTGCAAATGTAGAGCAATTGATTCTTTCTAAATGATGCAAATTTTAAGAGGTGATTAAAAATACAAAAAGTTAGATATAAACTGATGTGTATGAAAACTTTGGTATTTTTTCCAGGAAAAATGATAACCTGGTAGAAAAAACAAAAAAAAAGGTCTGGATCTTTTTTTGTGTGTGTGCCAGACCCACTACATACAGCAAGAATCATATTCCATTATACTTTTCATTTTCTAATGATTGAGATGGGCAGTGTGGGAGGCAGCTCAAGCCAAAATATGTGAGCTATGCGTGATTTTGTCCCTACAATAGCATCAGAGGTTTCAGTTTACATGGTGCTAGATGAGGCTACTTCACGAGACAGGTTCATAAGCCACCTGATCTAACTTTTTTCAAACTAGAAATTATAGGCATCATTGTGTTATGCCCTGGTACTAGAAGCATGCATATTCGTCCTTATGCATATTGTTCCCCTCCATATTGCACATGTTCCTGCGAAAAGTGTTTTTTTCTATAAAATCAGAAGAAAAAAAGGTCCTCAAAAAGCAACCTGTACAAAATATCAGATTTGTCGTTACTCAAAACCTAAAAGCATACAGTTCGGGAAGATACAAAAACAGGAAAACCATAAGGTCTTTAAATGTTTTCACTCCATGCTTAATAAAGATCTATATGTCAGCAGGATAACACAATTATGTACACCTTCCAGAGGGAATACTTGTGGCTGTGGCTTCTTTGCAAGCAAGTTTCTGATTGCATATGCAGTTAGGTACAGTTTCCATATTCAGCTCCCACTAAGGCCAGATCACTGAATAATTTTAAAAGGTAAAGAATACTCACTGTAAGAAGTCCACATCAAGGCTCAACAGAATCAACTTCCAAAATGCAAGAGGGAATGTGTAGCCGCCATTATCTGAAGAATTATGCCTTTGGAAGTAAATGGGAGAATTATGCATGCTCCTTATTGCATGGCTTGATCTCTCCAGAAAATCTGAGGTAGCATCTCCTTGTCCACTTTATATTTCATACTGTTACTTATATATACATGTATATTACTTGCCCATTTTTGTTTGCAGTTCTTTTAATGTCCATGTTGTTCTTCCATTCAGTTTTAATTTTAGGACTTCTGAAAAGTTTTGGAAAGGTGGAAGGTAAGAAATGAAAGGCAATGTTGCCATCAGCATAGTGCAGAATTTATTCCTTTGATCAACCTCAGATAGAACAAAGCAAAGGAATGTTGTTTAACTGGGGAGTTCGAAGTTGTGAGATGGACCACCATAATCCATGGGTGACAGTAGGAAAATGCTAAAAGTTACAGCATGCATATGGGCTGTGAAAATATTATAACCTTTGAGTCAACTATAGCCTCTCTCATAGTAAAGCTTAAACAAAATTTGTTAGTGCTCAATTTTCAACAGTGTTAACTGTTAACCATAGTATTTTGTTCTCACAAGAAAAGGAAAAGATAAAACTATAGTAACCAGATCCAAACTGGCACTATCACCACCAAGTGGAACGTGACTAATAAGTGATCATGTAGCTTTATGAGTAGATATGTGGTTACTACAGCTTGGCAAAAGGAACAGTGCTGTTTCTGGGTGCATTGCACCAATAGAAGATAGACAGAACAGAACAGAATAGAATAGAATAATTGTCATCGAGCAATCACGTCCTATTCCGGTCTGTTCAGGGGAACTATATGTGGTGCATATATCCATGAGTATGACAAGTTGAGCATCTAATCTAAATAAAATCGAAATTCATCACATTCCAACTTGAGCCTCTACTGCAAACTTAGTGATCCGAAATAAGCCTGTGATAACTGATAGCTCCTCCATGTTGCTGGGATGAAACAATGAGACTAAGAGTGCAGGCCAAGCTGAAAGGGAATACGTCACATCTCACATCATTCCATCCATAAAGATGTGCAGTGCAAGATGCTGAAGGAATGTCATGTGCTCTAGACACACAGCTTTCCAGGCAGGAAATTACAGCTATCCGCTGTTACTCTGAAAGGCTGGATCCGTAATTAATATGACAACATGCCAAAGGTCGTTAGGAGTGGAAGAATCAAGACATTATCTTTTTGATGTAGTCTACACTACGTAGAGCTGCTAGAGCGTAAAACGTCAGTGTATAGATGTCAAGGTTGATACATTTGGTAAGAACCACATTTCCTTGTATAATCTGCGGGGGTTACCATGGCAAAGAGAAAGCATCTGTGTAGCTCAGAGATTACGCGGATGAGATGTGCATGTCACTGTCTTCACAGATCAGATAGTTGCTGATAATGATTCCTCATGATATTGTTAGTTATAAAATGTAAGGACAGGTATATATAACAGATCAAGACAAAAGTCAAAGCATTCGAAAACTAATAGCAAAATAAAATATAGAAAAGAGCCAATGAAACTCGAGACAGTTTTCCACCCAACCGTTGGCTGGCGCTGAGGCCTTTTGTCGAGCAAGTGGTGTGCGCTAGGCTTCTTTGATGATCGAGCAGCCCGCTGTGCTTACCAAGTTACCACCATGGCAGAGCCAGAGCAGAGATCCTTGTGTGCTCGCAACGACCCTGCAACTTCAATTCACTGCTGCCGGTTGCTCTGATCTGCGTCGCGTCGCTTCATGGCGGCGTCTGGCATGCTGCACCGGCCGCGTGAGCCGTGAGCGTGACCACCAACGTGGTCCGCGCCGTGGCTGCCGCATGGTTGCCTGGTCGGAGCCCGCGCTTGGCCACATAGAAGAAATAGGATAGTTGGAGCCTCGCTGAGACGTGCTCAGTGTGCCAGCGCGGTAGCCGATGGGTCTGTTGATCGACGGTGTTATCATAAGAATCTGTCTAGCCATATTTGATATTTGTGTCATAGCTATATTTACACCGTCTTATTACTATGTTTATAATGATTTTTTTAGTGTAATTTTTTTAATAGAATGATGTAATTTCTATGGATTGTAAATCTACCAAATTTTTCAGAAAAAAATTATAAATTATTTTTAGGAATTGCAGATAAAAAAATATATGTCAAATTATTCACAAATTTAAAAAAAAACAAATTATTCACAAACTATCGACGTGGTGACGGCGTCCAGCTCGTCGCAGACCAGGCGTCTCGTCTCCACCTCCTCGTATGCCAGCTCGGGGCCACTCCTGGATCCGGCGCCGCACACGGAAACCGGGTCAAGACGCACGCATACGGCCTACACATGTTCTGAGGCTCCGAAACATGCGGTTTTCAATTAGCAAATTTGTATCATAATCGCTTAACTTCAAACAATCGGGTTTATTTTGGGTTTAGTCCGTTTGGACGGTGTTTCAGTGTATTTATAAACGGCTTAAATGGTTTTGTAGAGTAATATTATAATATACACATTTATATATGTAAAAGTTAAACATACTAGAAAAGTGTACACATTTACATATGTAAAAAATAAGTATTATACGCCAAAAGAAAAGAAAGAAAATTAAATCTCACTCCACCCCCATATACTTACAATGTTAATTATTCCCTCTGTTCTAAATTATAAGATGTTTTAGCTTTTTTAGATACATTGTTTTTATTATTATGTATCTAGACATACACACAGTAAAAACTATGTACTAAAAAAGCCAAAACATTTTATAATTTGGAACGAAGGGAGTACTTCAATGCTTGTGGGCCTGTTCGGCAGGACTGAAAAATACTGTTCCGGCTGATTGTTGTGAGAGAAAAATACTGTTCTGGCAGAATATGAACAGTGATTTCGTGAGAGAAAAAACAAGCCAGCCGAACACGCCGTGTAACCCTTCGTTCCTTCTATTGACTAAATGGTGAATTAAATGTTCGTTTAACACATTTAATAGAGTTTGCTTGATTCTGTTTAGACCGTTTAGATGGTTTTAAACAATTTAAATGGTCCAACTGTTTAGGGACTAAATGACACAATTGGCCTCGTTTACCTTTTAAATGTTAGATGGTTTTAAACAATTTAAATGGTCCAACTGTTTAGGGACTAAATGACACAATTGGCCTTCGTTTACCTATTAAATGTTACTCCCTCCGTTCTATTTTATCTGTCGCAAGTTAGGACATGGTCTTCTAAATTACACTTTGACCATTTATTTGCTTTATATTATGCTTATAAACTTATAATCATTGGATATTATAATTCCTTATAAATCTAATCATATAAAATTTGTATTATAATAGTTAAAAGTTATTAGCCTAATCATTGGTCAAAGTTTTTAAAGTGAATCTTTATATGCGTGTGTGCTAGATAAAACGAAACGGAGGTAGTATTTAAATGGATTAAATGCACACTTAGACCCGAACAGTGGTTGAGACGAGTGTGGCGGAATGGTATTTCCATCCGTGGCCATGCGCATAAGCTAAACTAAGGCCCTTTGAATTATCGAAAAAATTTCGGTTTTCTATATTTTTTTTCTATAAAAACGAACTGATTTCTATAGAATTCCCATGTGATTTCTGCATTCCAAAAAGGAGTAAGCGTGGAACTAGAATTCTACCCACCACACTGAAAAAAATTCTTAACCTGCTCACCGTGCTTAGATTGTTTGCACAGTATATATTGTAAATTTGACCATCCATTAGTCAAAATATATGCATAATTGTATTTTCGTAGGGCAAAAGAAAATATTAACATGCTGGTCAACAATACTTTGACGTTAGGAGGAAAACAGTAACTTGACTGAAATAATAAAATGTTGAGAGAAATTAATGGTCGTAATCCTTTAAAGACTTTCATACCCTAAAACGCCTTATATTGAAAGAAATGAAAGGAAGTAAATGATAAAAGTGGAAATAACAAGGCTTAGGCCATGAGGTAATCCGAAGGGGCTAGGGCTAGGGCCAAGATGATTAGAGGCTTTCTTTGTGGAGTTTTAGCCGGCTCCAGCTACACCGTATATTATTGTAGTAAGAGGACATATTTATCTTTACTCAAAATGAACTAGGACTGATGAAGTCGGGTTTTTTTTTTTTTACTTCACTGACTCTGACTCCTCCATTCACTGTAAGTAATTCTGGGCTGAACGTGCCAAACAGACCCTAACAATGATGAGACAATGTTGAAGCAACATGTAACGTACGTCTAATCAGCGCTTGCCAATTGTAAGTAAGTTGGTACCAAACCAAGTGGTAGCTACATTCACACTCACAGATTGCGCATCTAAGCGCCAACTAGTTAAACAAGCTATCCAATAGCTAGCTAACTACACCATACATATACACAACTACAACCATGGGCCATAATATCCATCACAGAACCAGAACTATCCTTTCTGCGTTAGCATCTGCTTGCACTGCACTGGAGGAAAAGGAGGAACAGTGTAAGCACCAACCAACATGGCAACTACGTGCTTGCGGATGTTAAAGTAGAAAGAGGCACATACGATCCATACACAGCAGCCTCAGCTGGCATTGTGCGTCTGGTCATGCTCAATGAAGTCCAGGGCCTGCTCCTTGGACACCACGTTGATGTAGCTCACCCTGTTCTTGTGTGTCACACCATATATCTTATCAGCCACTTTGGCAATCTCCGGCCGGAATGTGGTCGCGATGAACTGAGTGTCAGCCATGTCAGCTAGACGGCGGATCATATCTGGAATTAAACTTAAGGAAAGCAATAGCAGCAGCAGCAGAAGCTTCTATTGCTTCAAGGACACACAAAGAAGACGCATTGATCATGCGCATAGCTAGACACTAGAACATGAGCCAGAAACACAAAAATATCTTGGGACTACGATAAGCAGCAGACCATGGTTCTATAAAGAGGATAAATAAATGTTACAAAGAAAGAAAGAAAAAGGATACTTCCAACTGCTGTTCGGTACTGTGGATCCAGAGCAGCATCAATCTCATCGAACAGATAAAATGGAGCTGGATCACATCGTTGGATAGCAAAAATTAGTGTTAACGCGACCACCGTCTTCTGTCCACCTGACAATTGTTTCATAGACTGAGTTTCTCCCTTGCCAGTAAAGGAAACCTGAATCATGAGCACCCTTAAATAAATATCAGGCAAAAATTAAACTGAAAAGGCACCAGAATCATCCAAAAGGACTATAACAACTTCAGAATTGTTTAACACCATCTTGAATTACGAGACTGCTACCAAAGTGAGCCCATACATATATACACCCAATGCAAATAAGACTTGCCTTGACTTTCACACCAATATACTTCTCTATTCTCCCTTCAGGGCCTGGGTCACGAGGTCCATCCTCATCCTCATCATCATCAACTGCATCTCCATCCTAATAACAGAAAGGAGTATATAAACATTAGAAAGTCAAAGCAAACTGACAAACTCACTCTTAAAACAGCATGTATGCAGGTGCAGGGGAAAATTTCAGGGGACTCCAGGCAATTCATTAATAGCTCTAAAACATCATTAGAAACTGAGTAAACATGTGTGATTGTCATTGCATCAAAGGAACAGCTGCAATAAAAAAAGAACATCAGAGCAATGGCCTATAGGTGACAGGCAAAAATGAAAACACAATCAAGTGTAAAAACAGGATAACAAGGCTAATAAGGTCAGTGAGTAAAAGCAGGAGCAAAGGTGAGGGTACCTTTTTCTTCATCATAACCAAATATCCATGACCACCTTGCACCAGCTCAGAGAACACTTCACGGAAGTGCCTTGCAACCCCTTTAAATGTGCGCTCAATTGATTCATCCTTCCTTTGGTCTAAAACCGATATGAGTTCCATAATTTTCTGCAACACAGATCAGTAGTCTTTCAGATTCTAGCTTTTAGGACATTCAGAACTCAAGACAGGAGCATCAAGCTAACTGAAATAAAAACAATTATACTGATGTCAACTCACCACATCACCAGCATCAAGTTCAGCTCGCCTTCTCTGCAGTTGTTCACGTTGTTCTGTGAAGTTCACATATTGGTCAAGAGCCTTTTGGTTCACATGACTAAACTGCTTCAACTGCTCATTACAGTCATAGAGCATCTTATGTAGCTGTTTCTTGTTTTTCCTTTTGTACCTATATTTTGGCCAAATACAAAATAAGCTAACACAACACTAACTCTAGCAACCAAAAAGCCCTACAGGGTAATGAAGTTGTTGACAGACTACACAAATTTTAGTTCAGAGTCCAGTTGTATCGGGTGTGCATGTTTTTGGAAAAAGTAAACTATGGATATTTTAACTAAAAGTGCTTAATCTATGAAAATTATACGACTACACTCATATCTCAAAAGTGCTTTCACACTAATTTGTTTCTGTAGACTATGAATGATATATTATAACAAACTGATGTTCAAGTCTAGTTTAGATGACCGTGCCAAAATAAAATATACCCTATATACTTGGACTGAGGGAATATCTAGAAAGATAAATCTAATGCCTGTAAACAAGGAAAGCATGATGCAAGGACAGGAATGCAGTACGCTTCAAAAGCATCAGCAGGCAACGAGCCCAAGTCTCGGATCTTCTTCGTGCACTCTTCTTGCTTGGCTAGATAAGTGCTCCTGCTGTTCATCAACTGTTCCAAGTCTTTCGCACCATCTTGTACAGTCTGCTCCAAAATCGCTTCACGAGTCTGCATTTAAAGATAAAGTGGATAAAGCAAGTCAACAAGAGTGAGATCGACAAAGAAAACTGCAATAGTAGTTACCTTCAGATCATCCCTTTTTCTTTTCAGATCATCCATCTTTCTGGTGAAGTTATTTATGGCATCGACATTAGCTGTACAAAGGATTGTTTTAAGTTAAGCTAAAAGTCATCTAATATGGTTTCGGGAACGAGAAGTCAATCAGTGTAACTTACCCTTTAATAACGAAGTTAATTCATCAAGATTTCTCTTGGAACTTTTCAGTTCTTGCTCTTTTGCCTCAGCTTCCAGAGGCAAGGTTCTAGAATCTGCAGATGAAATTATCGCTTCTAGCTCTTTCTGACGCCTGATAAGATTCGTTGATAAATTGGTCTCTAATTCTTCCTTTCGTGTTTCAATCTACATAACAATTTGAACTGCATTAGAGCTGATAAAGATCTCTTGGGAGCAAAAAACAACAGCTGCTACTGAATTTGTTTGAATAACCTCAATCCGACTGTTTTTACACATTAGAAACCTCTCCTTCAAATCAGTAATTTCAGGATTCAATCGTGAAAGGACATCTCTTTCTTCTGAAGTTAGCTGATCAATAAGCTCTGTGCCCATTTCATCATTCTTCATTGCAATGCTAGACTGGACTTGCTCAATTTGGTTGCGGATGTTGTCAAGTGATTTTTCCTGCAAGTTAGAAAACATTCAACTACAGTGCACAAAAATTGCTGCAGGAATAACAAGAATCCTCCATGAAAAATTCAAGAAGAAAACAAAAACAATTACCTTCTTGCCAAGGGCTTTCTCAAGTGACACCTTTTGCTTCATAGCCCTGGCAATGTCAACCTTAAATTGTTCCAACTCCGACTTGGCATGATCACGTTCAGCATCCATTTGTTGCTGTTTGGTAACTAAATCTGTAATTTTCTTATCTATATGTATGGGAAGTTAAGTGAAATCCAGTACATTTTCTTATCTATATTCCTTCAAATCCTAAGTAATTTGAAAACATAAAGCAACACAATAAGCTGTCTCGTTTTAACTAATTATTTGCAAGAGCAATATTTCATGGTTAGTTATCTTGCTTTATGTTTTCAAATTACTTAGGATTTAAAGCCCAAAAAATAGAAGAAACATAGAGGGAAAATACGAGTTTCAATATGCTAAAGTTATGCAGGTCTGTGTAGTTCAAAAAAAGGTAGTGAGAAAGATAACAATACAACAATAAATTTTGTTCTAACCAATACCACACAATTTTGCAGGCTTTCTACCACCAAAATGAACTACAACGCAAACAAGGAATATCGTATTTAAGATCTATGCCAAGATGTTCTCTTAGTCTACACAGATTAGTTTGTATGAATGTCTCTGTTTGTTTGTTTTTTTTTTTTTACTTTGTTACTATCTTTTTTGCACCTCTTTATATAATGTTTCTAGCATTTTTATTCCCATGAATCTACAGCTTTAGAACCCTCTAGCTTTTGCTCCAAAATAATTATCCAATATTTAGCTGCAGGAAATAATTACAGGATGTAACAATCTTGAACCAGCTTCATGTGAACAGAAAGAGTAGAGTATAATTAACCAAAACAGGATATCTTTTAGCTTATTTCCGACAGCCTCTAGATGAGTCGCCTTTTTCTCAATTGCTGTATGGTTATCCCTTACTATTTTCACAAGCTTTAGTTTTGAGCGTCTAGAATCATAGAAACCTCCTGTCATAGCACCTTTTTTCCCTACTTGATCACCTGATACAATAACCAGTTAACTACAGATTCAATTGACAATTTTAGAATTGAAGTAACAATGACAGCTAAAATGTAAAAATCCAAGACTACCATCAAGTGTGATGCAATCTAGACCATTGCTACGTGCAACTTTTGTCGCAGTTTCCAGATCTCGGCATATGACTGTCCTGCCAAAAACCTAACAGAAATATAAAGTTAGATATAAAAAATAATAAAGAATTTTCTTCTAATATAGAAGAACAATTGACTTGAGAAACTACCTTAGGTGATTGGACAAGGAAAGCTAACTATTTGGAAGAGCAAAAGCCCCATATAAGCATGTAATGTAGCCACAATGAAAAAATGTACTAAAATAAACAGACCATGGAAAAGATAGAGGCAAGTACTCCCTTTGATCACAAATAGTATTTATTTAGGACATTGAAGCAGGTTTGCAAGATTGAACTTTGACTCACAAATCACAATTACTATAAAATTATGGTAATCTAAAACAAAAGAGACTATGTGTTACCAAATCACTACTCATGATGAATCTACTAATATAAAACCTTACATTATCCATCAATCTATTCTTTATATGCTGATGATCGAGGTCCAAATAAATTTGACTAGGATCAGAGGCACCATATCAAACCAATACAAACGCAGAATATTACTGCATTGTATTCTAAAACCGCCAGTTTTACACTCAACGGCACGTAAATTAGGAATGCACTTATTACTCTAAGAAAGCTTCACCTGGAAGAACACACAGTACATACATGAACTTCTCAACATTTTGAATGCCTGATACATCATAAACTATGGTTTGCCATGCCACTTGTAGTTCAAGCAGAGGCATGTGGAGAACTAAGGCTGAGCAGCAACCAGCAATGACTGGCATAGGACATGCTAGTTATGGCTGACACGGGACCAAGTGGTCACCAGAATGGAACTAAAGGCGTGTCAGCTGGGAACCGACCATCTAGTTTCCAACCTTCATGTAAACAGACCAGAACTCAGATGTGGCAACAGAGGCTGAGTATATATTACTGGAGACTCCATAGACACTACTGCATATCCTCCCCATTGAGGTACCTGTTACTCCACAGAATGTGATACCATGCCTACAGCATGTATCTTAGACAATACAGATTGAATGATTAGGTTCAATTATTCCATTTGATTGTATGTAATCAGATGATATGATAGCGAGAAGGCAGAAGGAAGCTGCTTCTAACGGAGCCTCAATCAAAATAACCAAATGAAACATGTAGGCACCAATTTGGAGGGGAGAAGAATATGCACCCTTGTAATACCTGTTCGAAAGCACGACGATGCTCAGCTCGATATTTCAATTTTTTCAACAACGGAACAAAATCAGGACTTTGTGGACAGCTGAGGTCTGGAACTTTCACTCTGTTCAGTGGTATAAATGTCACCCTTCCACCTTTTATTCGAGTCAATAATTCAATGATCCTGGTTGATATGTCATCGTTCTCGACAACCACATGGAACAAGCTATTCATTTAAGAACAGAATGGATTATTAATTCAAAAAAAAAAAAGAAATGGATTAGTGAACTAAGAAAAAAATTGAAGAAAGGAAATAAATAAGAGCCCTGTTCGGCTGCAGCTGCAGCTGCAACCCCTCACTGTAGCAGCAGGTGCTACAGTGGGCTGTGAGGAGGCCTGCAGCACCATCGGCTGTTTGCTGCAGCCGAACGCATCCAAGATTAGCCATTGTATATATCTATCTAAAAAGAAGTATAATGTGATACCTATTTGCAGCAGTGACCTCAACAGCTGTAAAGAACTTCTCTTCGCAATCAACCAGTTCTAATACAGGACCAAAAACTCCAGAAATACCATAGTCCTTAATGATTGTGTTAACAGAATTCAGGCCTCTCCTAATATCCTGAGGAAGGAAACAAAGTTAGCACCAGCAAAGATTGCTTCAAGCACTGTCCTGGCAAAATAGATTAAGTGCATGCTACTCCATTCAAACTGAGTAGGGATAAAGTGTGAGATTGAAGAGAGGGACGCAGATGAATGTGCATGGCAGAGATATAAGTTCTGTATTCTGTAATGCAGAGATTTTATAGGGTAGAGATCCAAGACAAATTCATCATCATCTATGTCAATTGATAGACAACAACAGATAAGGAGAAGTCATGTACCCAACTTTTGGTGCAAATGTAATTCTATCCACAACATTGCAACCACCAGAAGAGGTTGAAACTTGAAAGAGCCACTGAACCGTTATGGAGGGAATATTTTATTGTGTAGCAAACATGTTGTGACTATCACAAACCAGAATTGCTAAGTAATTACATTACAGACAAGTCATAAAAGCTCCATTGTAGTCACTCCAAGCAACAATAAAATATTGGCCAAGCTTTAAGAGAACTTGATATGAAGAAGGAAAAAAACGATACATAATCAAATGAATACATAGAGATTTTTATTTATGTTTTATATCATGATCAGCAATAATTTATGGGTGCATATATAAGATGCCAATATATAGCATGCACATCAGAATAAAAGTGCAAACCCCAAGAAACAAAAATTTTGGTAGCAATCAGTAATATGAACAAAAGAACATGTAAAATAAGTAGCATTTAATACCCCAGGAGTTGCATGGTCCAAGCTTTTCTTTGCCTTTACAAGCTCTTCTTGTAGCCTATCAAGTTCAGCTGTCACCTCAGATTCCTCCTTCCAATATGACCTGCAAAACTTTCCTTCTACTAAGTATATAAACTTTAATGCAACATATCATCCATTCAATGGCAATGTCATGACCGTTCATAGGAAATTACATACTTCCTTTCTTCTTGAAGCACATCTCTCTGCTTCCTCAAATCGTTGTAGTCATTATGTCTTTTTGCAAGTGCTTCCTCTAACTTACTTGATTCGTTTTTCCGAGACTCAATGTAGTTAGTTAAATCAGTGATTTCATCTTTAAGCTTCTGAATTTCTTCTTGAAGTAAACCTTCCTGCCATATTTGCAAGAATGTAATAGATATTTCAACTAGGTCAGCAAACAATTGGAGGGTGAAAGAGAAAAAAAAAGATCCTTGGTCCATGGAATGAATTCAAGGTACAACCAGAAAAGATTCTTGGTTCATGCCATAAGGTTCTATTAGCAGAATTTAAGATGAAATGGATCAAACTAATACATATGACAAATGCAGGACCAAGTTTAAGCTAATAAAAGAAGTGCAACCGAAAAAAGGTCCACATTGAGATAGCAACCAGTAAACCAGTCACTGAATCATTACCTGCTTTCTATTTGATAAAAGTACAGGCTTGAGATCTTCAATTTCCTTTTGAAGCCACTTATCTCTAGCAGCTTTGTTTGCGAATTGGGTCGCCCTCCCCTGCTTTTGGTACAATATACTTAGCCGCTTCTCACGATCCATAATGCTGTCCCCACAAAATGGAAGTGTCAAAGCAATGTTTGTAAATAAACTACATAATTATCCAAAAACACATTTTACCTCTTTGATATCTCTTCCTCTTCCTTTAGTTTGGTCTGATGCACCTTACTAATTTCAGCCAATTCAGACTTTGACTTTTCACTCTCTCTCCTCACACTCTGTAAATCCCTCGCTGCTTCATCCTAACAATATATTATTTTAAGCACAGCAACAAAACACAATTAACTAAAATACATTAACAAGCTCATAAATTTCATTTACATGCTCAAACATGGCATACCTTTGCTCGCTTCTCATTCACAATCCTGTCTTTTATATCTCTCAAATCAAGTTCAATCTGAGCAACTACCTTCAGAGCTTCAGTACGCCTCTTCTCAACACCTTCCTTTTGCGCCTTGGTATCATTTATCCCTTTAGTTGAGACTTTTATTTCTTTATCAAAACTCTTGATCATCTCTCGGACATCCACCACTTCATTGTCCGCAAGGGACATACTTTCAGAAATTTTTCTTCGGTTATCATCCATCTAATAGCAGCAAGAAATTCAAATGGAAGAAGTATAAGAATCATTGCAGAATATATGAGGATGAAGAAATGATGGTTACATTTAGAAAATTGTTTTTTTACTGTGGAAGTTGATACTGATTACAGAAGCAGGACTGACATAAATTATGTCATGTCAAGGGATTTTCCAAAAAAAGCGCAAGGGAATATGGTTAAGCATCTTACATGTTTATGCCCATCAGCAGATGATATTGATTAAAGATATACTGATACAAATCAGAGATGGAGATAAAGCATAGCACTCATCAACAATGGCTTGTTTGAACAGAAAATACAAAGAGTTTATTCTTTAGATTAGTATAGATAGCACCAGAGTACAACCCAGCTAACACAGCAGATGAAAAGGGCAATCAATTAGACTGCGAATGCAGCATAATCAACTGCTACATTTTGTGGAGGATGTGAGAAGTATACAAATTCACAGCAAATGCACTAACAACTAAGATCAGCCAGACTGATATTAAACACAAGTATGACATAATGAATTGTAGGCTCTTGACTACAAAAAGAGTGAGTAAAAAACAAAAGGTGATGAAACAAGCATTTCAAAACCTAGTCCTTCTATACTCTCTGGAAAATTAAGGTCTTTCCATCAGGATATGAGACAACCCAAGAGATGATCATGTAATGGTTTGTTCATCAAACTCAATCCCAAGGCCTTTGTTGCTTTTGAGTCAAGTTGTTTCAACTTGTGAGGCAGAACAAAAATAATTTCCAAAAATGTAAACATGCGTAACAGAAATGGTAGAGCCTTACCGAAGCTAATTCATTCCTTGCATCATTAAGTTCATGGTCCAATATAGTATACTCAAGTGATCTTTTCTGTTTGTCCAGCTGCTGGTACTTCTTTAGTTCTTCTTTCTCTTCATCGAGTTCTCTGAGTCTTTCCTCCAGGTAGTGGACAACTTGATCAATCTGCTTCCTTTTGTTGGCTGCTCGTAAGAGGAATAGTCATCTCAACATGTCACTTTGATATTTGATAAGATATATATAAAGAATTGTGGTGATTCAAAGTTTCAAACTACCTGTTTCGGTCATTATTTTCAAGCTCTCCTTCCGTCTATCCTCGTAAACACGTGTACCACCAATCTCTTTGAGAAGATCCAGTCGTTCAGAATCTTTCATCAGGGTAAGGGATGCAATCTACAGATGACAAATTTGTTGATGTAATATCTGAACAGATGGAAGACATGAACAGGTGACTGGTGAGTACTTGCTACCTTTCCTTGCTGGACAACGTAGTATGGATTAGAACGAGAGAAACCAGCACTCTCCAGCAGATTCATGACTTCAGTTTTACTGGACATAGTAAGAATAAAAAGTAGGCATGAGCAAGCAACAAGATATAACATTGCTGGGCTGGTTTAGGGCATACGATAACATGCCTGACATGCTTCCCATCCAAGTAGTATTCATCCTTCTTTGAAGCAACTGTCCTGCGCAAGCGTACCTCTTCTTTATCAACCTGCAGCAAAGTGTATTTTCATTCGCAGCCAGGAGAACAGGGAGCATGTACATTATTGTGCCAATGCAAAAGGCAACCATCAGTCCATCACACAAGTGTTGCTGAAACATGTTAAGAACTGGAGCGATGCTATCCGCTTCCATATATGAACCAAGCAGCAATGTACGCAGAGCTGATAATTATATGAGTGCCTACCATGAGAGATCTAGGTGTTGCTATTTTTCAACAAAATATGCAACCTGAGACTCTAGAAGATAGATTGGAATACGTAAATTAAAATCTGAATAGATTAGAGAACTTACTGGAATACGATTGTCTGAATTGTCAAACACTATCTCAACAAAAGCAGATACAACCGAGTGTCCAGCACCTTCCTGGCAATGGTTATTAGTAAGGTATATCAAACACCATCAACCTATTCCAACTATCTAGATTGCTTAAACAAAGAGGGAGCATACATGGAGAAGGGCACCCCTATCTTCACTTCGCAGGTTCTGAAACATGTCACTCAGGACAAATCGTATAGCTGGAGCATTAAGAATAAACAAATCAGGAGAATATTCTAGCATAAGAGCAGAAATATGATAGTATAGCAGTGCCACATGTTTAAAATTACCATGAAAGAAATTTGATTTGCCAGATCCATTTGCACCAACTGTGGCAAACAATTAAATAAATGTCAGTTCTTTAAGAGCAGGAAAAATATGCATTAAAGTTCTAGTTGCACTATAGTACTTGCAATGAGTTCAGCAGAAAGATTAGAAGATCACCATAGGGCAAACAAACTACAAGCACACAGAAGAGTTAAGTGGACTTAACAGTAACTGTTTCAAGGTCATGGTTTTCTGATACAATGCATGCATACATATGCCATGGCTATGCTAATTTCCAAAACAAAACAACAAAACCCAATTTAGCAAATAAAGGAAAACTGAATCTTGAAGATGCACCAAATCTTGATCATCACTAACTAAAGCTTTGCAATTAACCTGCTATGCAAGGATTTATCTATTGAAGGCCAGATATAGATAGAGGTTATGTTGCTGCATGAGTGACTTATGACAGCAAATTAAGTTGTCTGTGCATCCGATAGGAAGCAAAACACGTGAAACTAATCACCTTCTGACTACAGCAATATATTAGTTTGTGAGTGAGGGAACAGCAGAGGGGGTTTACCAACTACGTTAACTTTGGGACTGAAGGGCTCTGTTGAGATCTCCTCCCTGTAGCTCTTAAACCCTTCGATTATGACCTGTACAGACAGATGGCTAATAAGTCAACAAGTTTTCATGAAAAATGCCACCAAATTGTGCCGAGGGCAGAACATCTTGCCTTCTTTATATACATTTTTTAGGCCGGGACAGGTCACACCACCATGAAAACCCTGCAAAAGAGCATGGCAACTCAGTAACAAGTAAACCCTCCACACAAAAAAGCAGCAGGGGCGGATCCAGTAAAGGGACATGGGTGTACACATGTACACTCAATAATTTTTGCAAAAACTTCGAAGTTAGGAGGCTTGTCATCAAATAGCTAAATAGCTTTAGGTTAGGGTTTCGGTGCTCAGCTTCGCACAGCATAAGGGAAGGGAAGAGAAGGAGTGGGAGTACCTGGTGGGTGCTGGTCGCCGGCGAAGAGACCAACGAAAGCCTCAGCACCGGCTTAGGGCGGCGGCGACCGAACAGTCGTCTGAGAGCGAGAGGGAGAGAGAGAGAGAGAGAGAGAGAGAGGAGGAGGAGGGAAGAGGGATGCAGCGGACGGATCGAAGGGGAGAATGCGGGTTATGCATCGACGGGCGGAAAAAAAAAACACGGGCTTCTTGTGGGCCGTTTTTTTTTCAGTTTCTTTGAAAATTTCTGTTTTTTATTTTTCTTTCTCTCCCTTTTAATTTTTTATTCTTGTTGATTTCATATCTATTCTCTTCTTTAGTACAACATTTGTTTTAAATAACAGAAATTGCATATCTATTCTCTTCATTGGACACTATCAGTGGCTAGTAAATATATAATACAATGTAAATAAGTAAATGGAACTTTTTTAAGGTTGAATATTTTTCTATTGAAGCTAGAAGCCATTTTCACAAGAACATATACCAATTTCACAAACCAAGAAGCTATAACAATAACAACATTTTTCTAAAATAAAAGCATTTTTTCTTTGTGACAATTTTCCAATTGAATATTAAATATTTTTGTGCTAAACATAGAACAATAGTTCCCATGAACTAGGAACATTGCTATCATCAATAAAAAAATGGTATGAACTCATTAAAAAAATTCATGCTCCAACAAGAACTAATAAAGAGTACCAACATTTCAATATCTCGTGAAAAATTTAAGTCTTCCTAGCACTCTCTTTTCATTCTATAATGTACTCAAGATTTTTATGTTGTGCCTGTAACACGGTTAAAGATTAGGTTACAAAATACTTTTGTGTTAGAATAGTCACACTTTATCAACCTTAAACAAATCTGGTTAAACGAGTATTTATTATCCGCGAGGCACAAAGACATTGGAGGCACGTAGTAGCGCTAAATCCATAGAAAAACTCCAACCGAAAACAAAAGGTATATAAGTTGAAAAGATAGACATCGTTATGAGGCAAGAGGCTTGACATGACAGGATAGGAATAGAAATAGTTTGACCATAAAATAATTATGCATTCGAAAAAAATATTGTATAAATAACAATACTGCATAATTAATAAATTAAGAATGTTGCCACTCTTACATGACACTAGTTGTCATTTATGAAACAAATGGTTTTTTCTACATGTAGAACATTTTTTACTTACCCCTTTGTAGTAAAATATATTTTCGGGTTAGAAACAACTTCTAGAGTAGAAATAACAATATTTTATTAAGAGAAAAAAATATTATTATAATAGAAAAATGTCAGAGAGGTGTGAAAGGTTTTTATTTGGTTTTGGTAATTGAGTGACAACCTCGATGGACTAATATGTGTTTATGTGCGAATATACAGGAGATTAATTATGGCAGAACCACCCCAATTATATGGCCCACGTGCACCTATCATTGTCTTAAAGATATTTGACTGCTGCACATGAGAACCAGATAATTCAGAGTAGTTTATTGGGTGTCCTCAAAAACCCCGAATCATCCATATTTTACAACTCATATAGGATCAACATGAAGTTACCACAACATTACAACATTTGGTACAAGAATAACTTACATCAGAGTGCGAAAGATTTATAAAATTATATTACAAAGCATATTTAAGTCAAACTTAACTTAAGTTCCAAAATATGAGTAGAATTGCAGAAGTGACTTAGGTAAAGCATCTAAGGTAGAAGAGATGTCCAGATCATATCGAGCCCACTGACATGACCTCAACTAGCAGCACTAGTCAGATCCTGCAACAGGGGTTAACAAACCCTAAGTACTTGAGGGTACTTGTCGGTGTTTTGTAAACCGGACTAGTAAACTTATACGATTATCGCGCTGCTCTAGGAAGACGATGGTAGCATCTAATAGACATGAGAATTTATACTGGTTCAGGCTAGAGCCCTATGTCCAGTCTCAGAGATGATCGAGTGCGTGTTCCTCGCTTTAATGCTCTGAAGTTCTTACAATGAGAGGTATAAGAAAGGTGGAAGAGATGGAAGGACCTATGCTAGGCGAAGGGCTACCCGAAGAGAAGCTCTAGGAGCCCAACTATGATGGTGAATGAATGGAATGGTAGATGATTCATAATATCTGAAGAGGATGCCCTAGCTGTCCTTATATAGAGTTCGGGGTCAGGGAGCATACAAAGCAGGAGGTTCTCTCGACCGAAGGGTCGAGAGCCTGAGAGAGGTCCTAGCTAACTTGTCTTGTAAGCTATATCGTCTTCTTATGCATGTCCAGTCATGGCTATCATCATGGTCTTCTAGCCACGTTGCGACAAGATATGGCGTGGCGCTACATGCCGGCCATGGTGGCACTATAGCTTTGATGGCAGTTCGTCAGTCGTCCTATGCAATGCGCGGTGTCTGTCATGGCCTTCATCATCGTCTCCTGGTTCCTAGGGGTGTCGTACCTGAAGTAGGTAACCACCCTGGTTGTCATTCGCTTGGTCGCTTCGTGGGGCTGAGGGCCATGACCCCGATCTTTGGGGTCAGGGCATTATGTAGGTCTGGATGGCCCTTTCGTCGAGTCCCTTATCATGGATCCCATCCTATAGTGGGTGGGATCATACAAGCATCTAGTCGGCCCGTATCGGCCGGTGGTTGTCGTGCCTATCGTCACTGCTTTGAGTCACTATTTTAGGGCTGGCATCTAACCGGTCCTTACGGGGCTTGACCTCTCCCTATCCCTTTCAGGGGTCATGGCGGGGGTGAGGTCGCGTGCCTTTCGAGTGCCGCACGGCTAAGGTGGAAGGAAGAGGTTGTGGCCGCCCCTAGCCCTAGCGTCTGGCCTAGCTTGCTTAGCTCAGCTGGGCCTCGGTCGTTTGGGCCTTCGCCAACTAGCGTATTGCGGGGCATGTGGCCTGCTAATTAATCGGTGCCCTAAGACACCCTGGGGTTATAACCCCGATAGTAGCCTCCGAGCATTTTTACGATCACAAAGTGATCGTGAAAGCGCTGAGAGGCGTGCGCTTTGAGCATGGGTTCATAGTCATGGCTTATTTGAGCTTCGTTGCTCGACCCCTCGTAGGTTGGTGTGTTCGGTGTGGTAGGTGGTCGTTGTGTTTTGCCCCATCAGGATGCCCTGACGATGTGGTACATGTCAAGATGGCAACGGGTACGTACCCGATGGGTACTGGCCACCCGTACCCGCACCCGCCAGATCAAAATCTTACCCGTCGGGTTACCCGTACACGCAGGCGGGTAGAAAATTCATTCCATACCCGCACCCGACGGGTAATTCTTACCCGACGGGTAATTCTTACCCGACAATATACCCGAGTTCACACACCAAAATATAATAGCTTCCAAAGAAAAACAAATCAACAATAGAAGCGAAGAAAGCAGAAATATGGGCCGGTGGAGTGAGGAGAGGATAAGGATTAGGACTTGAGAGAGTTCTAGAATATATATACTCATATGCTTATATGGGCCAAATATGAGCTATATGCTTATATGGGCTAAAATTGCAGAGGTTGGATATTATTTATGCGGGTTTTTTTTACCCGCGGGTATGCGGGTATGGGTAGTATACACCCACACCCGTACCTGCATACCCGATGGGTACAAGAATTCGTCCAATAACATACCCGCGGGTGCAAAATGTGTTCCATACCCGTCTCCTTATCGGGTAAAACCCGTCGGGTACTCGGGTTTCGGGTACCCGTTGCCATCTTGAGGTACATGATTGTTGAGCCTTGTTGTGTCAATGTGCTATGCATCGAGGGCTCGTGACCTAGGCGGGTCTAGGCAGTCTCATCGACGTCGTACTGGCCCTGCCTTTGTGGGTGTCTCGATTTTCCTGACTTTACGTGGGCATCTGACGTTGGTCGTGACCTCTCGTGGTTTTGCCACGCGACGTGGGACTTTTAGGCTGTTTGGTCTACCCTTGGGCCTATAAATGTGTGCTTTCCTTTTGCTCAAACCACCCATAGATGTATCTACAAACCGCTCCCATCCTTCCTGCTGAGAGGGCGAAGGAACGGGAGAGCAAAGTTCAAGAAGAACCACGTGATTTCCGTCCTGCATCCCTATTGGTAGTGCTCAGAAGCTGGTGGCGCCCCTTCGACAACTGGTGCTAGAAGGGATCTTGCGAGCGGGGGAGGATTGAGGCGGTATTTAGGCCAACCACAAGCCCTCATGGTTTTAGTACTTCCCCAAACCTAGGTTTCGGGTCGCTGAAACACGAGTGCTAAGGGCAACAAATTAACTTCTCCTAGAGCCCACGGGCTACTCCTGGGAGTTGCCCGTGATTCAGGGGAGGCATTGCCATCCCTTGGTATCCCCATCATGCTTTTCTAAAGCATGATGATGGTGGCCTATGGGCTTGATCCCTCTCTCATCTCATCCTCCCCGCGCCTTTCTGCCCAGAGGTTGTGATGCTATGAGAAGGGGAGTGAAGCGATTTCTCATCTTCTTCCTCCCACACTTGTAGTAGGAGCCTCTAGGGACCCCAACGCCACCGCCTAGGCAGCAGAATCGTGATTCAGTACATTTCAAGCTGGCTCGACCGCTCTTGTACTTCCAGGGGATTTAATGAAAAGAACGTTCTTTTCTGTGCATTTGGGTTTTCTTTTGAGCCTATCGCGAGCCCTCGGGTCGCAGGGTCGGGATCGCGGCTTTCGGCTTAATGTGACAAAATGTTTTCTTGGCCTCTCTTTGTGCGCGTCATGAGGTTTTCTGTGATCGTGCACTAGCTCGTAGGTCCTAGACTTTTTTGCTTTTTCCACGTGACTGAACCATGATCCCCTTTTGGGTTCTGCATCGCTTTGTACGGACATCACTTGCGACGTTGCCCAGGCCGTATGCTTCGCTGATCCCTCTCGAAGAGGTCTTGGACCTCTAATGGTTTGTGAGCCTTCAAAGCTAGCCATTGGTCTTTAGATCTGGGACGCATGGAGGAGTCGGTCGAGATTTGTCCCTAGCTCTTTTTGAGGTTGCAAGGACCCAACTCCAATTTTCCCTGACGTCCTTGCTAACTTCAAGGGGTCACGGTGCCTTGTTATAGGCAGGTTTGGTTTTGCCTCATGCGGGGAGAGGCATGTCCACCATAACCACGTAGTCGGAGCGGTGCATCTCGTTGGGGTCTATGGGTAATTCGAGTGGGACCCGATATCCTCCCCAGTCGACGTAGAGTTCGGTTGTGCCTCACGTGAGACGTCCCATAAATCATCGGCCGTCAATCCCATTGGTCCCCAATTGCCTCCACTATGGCCAGAGGGCATGGTTCCTCCCCCAGAGGGGGTCAACCCAGGAGACTTCGAAGCGGACGACTCGAACATAGGAAGAGATGGTCATGTGGCTCTGCACCACTAATTAGAGCCATAGGGGCCCATCTCCTCCCTGCCCCTATCCCTTTTGTGGCCTCGAACACTTCTAAGGCCCAGCCCAAGAGAAGGTTCCCTAAGCACGACGCGGGGTCATGGATGTGGAGGGTCACTCGGTGGGTGAACCTAGGGGGTTGTTGACCTCCCCTGGCTACGTTGTGTCCTAGCGGTGCCCTCTCATGTATAGTTGTGCGCCCTTGAATGCAGGTGCGCAAATTTGTGAGATAATAAAGGCAAAAGGTTCGAGGCTTACTCGGGGTATGTCACCGCGCTGGCGTCCACTGCTCAATCTTTTGCTCGGCCACCTCCACCTCCCCTGTGCTACGAGAAGGTGGTTAGTAAATGTGGATGAATGCATGTTTGCCTTGAGTGCCTTTGGTAGCTATAAATGCTCTTAGAGTGGTACGACGGGGAGGCATTCATTTTTGAGTCTCCTGCTCTGCTACTTCCTTGTTCTCGCTTTTGCACGTCTAGAGTTCGTTTCTCGCCGACGGGGATGAGTCACGATAAGCAACCGTTAGAGGAATCGTTGGGTGCCGGTAGGGCGCTGCCGCCTCTTCGTCCTTGCCTACGTGATCAGAGGTAAGTACATTTGGATGAGGTTCAAGTTTGAAGGTTCAACCTATGTTGACTGTGCATGTTCGCAGGGCTACCTCCCGCGCCGTGCCCGCAGGAGCCGCTATTGGCGGTGCCTAACTCACATTTCTACCGTCAACGTTTAAACAAAATAAACAAATGTGCACATCAAAACTTAGAATTAGGGATTTTTACTCACACTTTCCACAAGTTTTGGTACAAGCATGTTTTGCAGGTCACAAACATAAAATGCATAGAGAAATTCACCGAAAGACGCTTTCCGACGCTGAATTGCGCAAAGGAATGACAAAGACACCTACCAACTCAACTCAACGGAGCAAAGCACCATCGGGACACGATCTAGGTCTAGCCCAAAGCCTGCCACGCGAAGGCGATGAGCAGAGGCGATGGTCAAGGGATGACCGACCCTAGGGGGTAGGTGACCCCCTTTGGGCACCTTCCTGCTTCTCGCTCTGGCGATGCCATGCCTCCATGCTAAGGTGGTGGAGCTCCTATTTCACACCAAGAATAGCCTCCAGCACCGCCTAGGCTCTTGTATAAATAGAGGGGTACCCCTCCTCCACAACACACACAACAAGCCAAAGAGCTTCATTACTTTTGAGCAACACTCCAAGGGCTTAGGCCCTAGATAGCTAGTAGAGTACTAAGGGAGAGATGTAAAGGAAAGCTTAGAGAACTGCTAGGCTTGTCGGTGTCTCCCCGCCTTGTACCTCGATGAGCACCTTCACTTCAACAGGTTCTCCTGTTAAGTGAGTGTTCGTGGTTCTTTTGGTTATAAAGTCTTTAATTAGTTAAGCTATACTTTTACTTGTTTATGGGTTCGTCGTCTGCCCCCATGGCGGATGCTCTAGTAGAAGGGCCCTAATAGAGACGGATAACCCTTGCATGCATGCTAGAGTAATAGTCAATAGCATAGACATGGTGTCTAGGCTAGAAGCTATCTTCATTTACCTTGTTCTCTATGGTTGAGGGGTAGGCGGCAGGTGGTGACAACCCTGTCTGTCCCTCGTATTCCCCCATGTCCGGGTTCAACATAGGCTATAGGCCGGTTTCGCTTGGCAGACCAGGTGTGATCCGGTGCCCGAAGTAAACAAGTAGAAGTAAAGTTTATCTGCCTTTATACCCAATTACCATAGGAATTCTTCTCTACCCTTTCCATCTCTACCCTTGTGTTGTCCTTCAACGAATTAGCTAGAAGAATACCTCCGTTCCCTATGGAAAATATGATACCCTGAATACTTTCGGGTGAAGTGCTACAATGGTAAGTCCGTGTGCTTGCAGATTATTTCTGTATGTGTTAAGAAATACCAACAAGCATTTCTGGCGCTGTTGCCGGAGAACGGTTGTCACATTTTCATCGAACCTGGTTCGTCCTCGTATCTGTATCTTTTCTTTCTATAAAAATAAAAAAACATAGAAAAAATATTTTCACCGTGAAAACCACTCCTATCAAATACCGGCCCACTTCAAAGGGCGAGTTCTCCGAGTCACCACCAAAATCAAACTTTTTCATCCAGCTGTAAACTCCGCCCTAGCTTAATAGCCATGGTTCGAGCACAACCCTTCTCTGGGCACTATATGAAAACCCCTGACATCACCTGCATGAGTTCGAGGAGATGTGTTTATGCCTGAGCATCTCGAGCATGACACAAGAAACTCTTAAGTGGAAATTGTTTCCCTTCTCTCTGACGGTGAAGGCGAAGCAATGGTACACACATGCCGTAGAAAGTACGAATGGGGACTGTGATGAACTCAAAGACAAGTTTTATATTGCATTCTTTCCTATGTCCCGTATTGAGTCTCTACCAAGGGCAATCCTCAATTTTGAGCAGCGCAAGGACTCTATAGTTGTAGCCTAGGCCAGGTTTTCAATGTTAATACATGTCGGCCCAAACTTGTCTTTATCCAATGGCGTATTGTTGTATCTCTTTTATTTAGGTATTGACATAAATGCTGACCTATGCTTAGACGCGACGGCCAGAGGCCGGTTTACACACAAACCCATGATGGAACAAGTGAGATTTCTTGAAAACTTCCTAGACAGTTATACTTCCCCCATCATGAGAAATAGAATCCTCTAGGCAAAAGTCGTGTCGAGCATTGAGGAGTCCTCAGCAGTCGAATCCAAACTTGTACCATCCCTAGATTCGACTAATATGCACTCACCTGAACCACGAACACCGAAGGAACGAGTGATTTATCCTTTGGAGTTCCCTATCGACTTCAGGGATTTCGGCAATACCTCAAAATATTTTGGGCACAAAAAGCTTACACGTCCTTCTAAGTAAGTTTCCCCTAAAATAGAGCCATCAAAGGAATGGTTGTTGGAAGTAAAACATTCTTCCGAAGCATTTCAGATTCTTTCACCTTCCACGACCATGCCTTGTTCATTAAGGGGAACAAACATAGAAGCCCTATACAACCCCATAGTCGGGACTAGTATCATATCAGAATTCCTAGTGAAAAACCTTTTGGACAACATGCCGCTAGTTCGACCACCAAACTCTTCAAAAGTCCCTTAGGACTCATTTTTGAGTGTTGTGTGATCGTCAGGGACGTGCCTATTGAAATTAATGAAGCTAAGGTACACCTAAACTTCCACATTTATGCCATCCTCGATTTTGATCTCCTTATAGGCCATCCCTCCGAAAAACTTTTTCAAGAAAAATCTTACCATGGGAGCCTTGATGAAAAATTGGGAATAACTATTTCCGCCGCTTCTATCCCTCACCCAGAAATCCTGGATGGCGAGCATCATCCCAACAATGACCCATTTGAGAAGGTGAAATTCTTTTCTCTATTTGTTTCATCCAAGTTTGCTTATAAAATCAAATGTCCATCGCCAACCTCACTCGAACCAAAACCATGTCCCTCTGGCCCAAAAGCTTTGTGCCATGGACAATCTTAGAGCATCAATTCTGGAGCTCAAAAAGAATAATTGCACTAACAAGCATGAAGGTTCCTCTTTTGAGACCCCCGCATTTCATGCTCACTTCTAGAGTCTCTAGAGTTGATCACGTTTAGTGCCACACGCTTTTATAAGGACCACAACCATCTCTTAGTATATAATTTTTTTGGATGGATGGTTGTGGATGCATATATTTTCACAAATATTGCAAATCTCATGGATGCGTTGTGGTACTAACCTTGTAGCTTGAATGATAATGCTAAATGCTTGGTGGTGAAGCTATGAACTAAACCACTATTGTTAGCTGCAAGACGAAGTTCCCACAATCAAGCTTAAGACTATAAATTAAGCACTGCCGGGAGATACCCCGAACTATCATAAAAACATATATATAACATTTATAAAAAAATCAACTTCCTTATCAATAAAAAGCAAAAACTTGTTTTCAAGATTGTATGCACCTTCGGGTATTCTTGTCTGTTAACCCTTTCAGGTTAAGATCAAGAAGAACAGGGACATACGATGTCTGAAAACATAAAAGTTGCATCGACTACATGCCTTGATGATCTTTGGTAAGGAGACCCTAATCCTGCACACTTGACTTTCACACAAAAGTTCAAGTGTGGGGAGTATGGTGAGAGTACGAAAGTTCCATATACACCAATGATCATCTTGCTTAAAAAATAGAGAAATGATGATGTTAGCCCTACCTTGCTATATATAAAAAATATTTAATTATAAAAAAATAATTATTATAAATAAAAGGTGTTCATCAATTCCTTTAACTCATTTTTATCTCCATAAGAATATAATCATTCAAATTCATGCATATCTTGTTTATGTCATATGCTCTAAGTTTGGGTGTATTCACATGGGCCCATGTGGTATATCCATTGGCCCTTTTAAATTAAATATGGTGCTTAAGTTAAAATGGCCTCCTTTAATCAAAATTAGACATGGTCTTTAATCTTGGTTAATGAACTTTGAGTCATTATTTTCATAGACAATGCAAGTAATCTAAAATGGAGATGAATGAAGGCTAGAAATATCTTGCAATTTTACATTTAGCCTAGTTGGAGTTATTTTGAACGATAAAAAGTTGGGTGAACACTAAAACAATATATATATATAATAATAACAAAAATAATAAATAAAAATATAATAATGATAACAATTAAGGCTTCCTAGTATTTCAACTAGTAGAGCCATTGTCTGTTTTTTGTTTTTTGTTTATCAAATAAAAATAGGAAAAAGTCTAGTAACTATAAAAAATTCATTTTACCCATTACTTTTCAAAAGCCGTCTATTTTACCCCACAGGCGGTTTTTCGTGATTGTTTTTGATAGCAACGAATTTGCTTTCTTTATCAATTAATAAAATAGGTCATTGAAAAATCAATGAAGAATTTTACTATAGTCCACATGGTAGATCTACAGTGAATATATCTCTCTTATTCCAATTAATTACGTAAAAAAATTGGATTTTCCAATTAATCTAACTATAAAAAAATTTGTACTAAAGCATACCGTATTATATATTCACTGTAGATCTACTCATGGAGTCTAATAAAATTAGATTTTCATTTTATGATTCATGATTTACTATGATTTTTCAAAAATTCACCGAAAATAAATAAAAAGGA
This sequence comes from Miscanthus lutarioriparius, assembly GCA_904845875.1. Lineage (NCBI taxonomy): Eukaryota > Viridiplantae > Streptophyta > Magnoliopsida > Poales > Poaceae > Miscanthus > Miscanthus lutarioriparius. The sequence goes on along the minus strand of CAJGYO010000016.1, from coordinate 1,796,611 downwards.
TATCTCCCCGACCAACACGTTGCACAACCCTCGAGACAATCCATCATGCAAAAGGGCCGGACCAAGTATGATGGTGGGGGTCAAGTAGACTTTTTCCAATAAAAATAGATAAGAACAAGTTGGCTCTCAAACAACTAACACACATTCGAGATCTCCCACCAACACGCTGCACAACCCTCGAGACAATCCATCATTCTTTCTGGTCAGAGAAAGATTGGTCAACTCAGTTCAACGATGGTTTTGTGTAACACAACCCTCAACTCCCTCCAATTTGAGTTTGAACAAACATAAATCTTGATCACTAAAACTAAACTTATTTTTATCCATGTTATTCTCCTCATGATGAACAATGTCCCTATGCAATTTTATAAACCACACTTCATTTAAAAATTTGGAAAGTGACATGTTCATAACATGTTTAAGATAAAAGCTTGCATAAAAGTTTGTTCCATATACATACACTTATGCTTATAGAAAAATATTCTAATACAATCATGTTGACTAAGTTGTTGTGAGGTGTGATATAGTTCTGACTTATAAATCCTACCATTTCTATTCAAAGTACTTGGATAATTTATTTTAATAAAAATATAAAACCATAGTATCACATACTTCTCAATTGATGAGCAATTACTACCAAAACCAAATTTGACATCTTGCAAGTTTCAAACCTTCTACATAAGCTGCTTGTTATTGTATTGAGTTTGGTCAAATCCTATTGATCCTTTATTAACACAAAAATATGTGACGATGGGATCAACACACAACAAGCCAAAAATCTAAGTGAAACGAAATCAGAGATTTGCTTGGCTTCAACATAGAACCAGTCGATTCTAAAAACCCAACGACGTACCAATCAATTTGATCTATATTGACAAGAAGAGAAAATCTTATCAATAATTTAAGGTGTAACATGTCGGTGTTGCACTAAACAGTTACAAAGATACGGCTAGATAGCTGATTCAATGAGGCTATCAACTAAATAGTCGATATCCAGCGTATTCATGAAATAAAGATCTTTAAATCAAGGATTATCGGCTAATATTAAATGATAATGATACTAATCAAAATAACCGATGCTCATGGAACATCAGAAAGCATCATCGATTAAATGGAACATGATTGATATAAAACATCGAGCCAATAAGTTTGATGAAAAGAGTACAACATGCGAACAAATCGACTGTCTAATATAAATGATTCTACAAATAGTTTTGAGCCTAATCTATTATCATCAATAGTGTGGTTCGATCGGATCGATGCAGCTATAATAATGATAATAAACTAAAGCCAAAAAATCTATAAAATTATTTATATATTGATAGATTCATGAAAACATACTATATATGTGAGAGTATAGGCAAATCGGCTAAAATAGCCGATGCAGTCATAGCAAACAAACAACGTACATATCTTGATCATGAATAAGACTACTAATCGATAATTTCTAATCTGAAATCTTACTAGCGAGGATCGACTGGATCGATGCAGTTATGGTAGTGTCATTAGATTAGATGTTATTAACTAGTGAGTTTATTTAAAATTGAAACATATCTTTGGATGCATACTATGTTTGACTGAAATAGAGATAAAACAACCGATCTAGCGAAATTAAGCCATCAATTATAAGATTTGATGCATGACCAGATCAAAGGACGACCAATTAAAATGATATGATGTCGATCTATCTCTATCTTAATCGGGTGATTTTGTTATAATTAATAAAACATTAATTATAGCAAGATCGATAACTGGTGAATCAACCAAAAACAGCAAGAAAAATCTTACTAATCTTAGTAGATTTGATAAGTGGTGATATTATATTAAACAACAAGTTATTACACAAGATCTATAACTTTGATCTATATTATAATTCGTAAGAGATCCATCAGCTGTTGCAGCCTTATAAACTACGATACAGATCGATAACTAACTTATATTGTGGCTCATAAAAGATCAATCTGCTGATGTAGCTTTACAAGCACAATACAAGTGCTGGTACTCACAAGCAAGCATGAGGTCGATCAGTTGATGCAGCCCTGTTTGCTGAAGAACTCGTCGAGATCTACAGTACTCCTACTCCTAATGCGATGGCGAAAGCCGGAAAGATTGTATTGATTAAATGTTCGTTTTTTTACAATAACTAGGGTCTAATATTTATACCCGGAAGCTAAACATAAATTCTACTCAAATACGACTCATTATAATTCTTGGAATAAAAGAAAACTTCCTAACTTAATAATAACCTGGACCCAGTTTTTCTTATTTGTAGAGTCTGACACATCTTTCTGGCGTCACTCAAGCATAGCTCTTTGACGCCGTCTGCTGACATCATCCATAAAATAGTCAATTCTGATATCACATCTAAACCAGCTGATACCGATTCACATCTAATCGATTCCTTGATGACACAATCCTAGAAGCTTTGAGTTTCCGCGTTTCTCTTCCCAAATTTTGGTGTAAACACCCTTGTTGAGAGATTTATCATGCTCCCAAAATTAAGATCATGTACACTCTACATACACATGCTGCTCTTATACTGAGAGTACGTAAAAACATGCTTTCATCCAAATCCACTAAAAATTCTACCCCTACATTAGAGTAGACAAAAATATGTTGGTTAGGAAAATACTCCATGTTCTAAAAGATAATGACTTCTCTCTAAATATATGGTTTAAAAGCAGAGACATGGGCTATGCAAAAGGCTTAAAGAAAAAAAATATGGACACATAAAGGTCCAAGTACAAAATAAAAAAATGAGCACATAAAGGCTCATACATTGAAAAAAGAAGAAAGGTAGCCATGTTTCAAAATAATAAGTTATAGAGGGAGATCATGTCTACAAAAGGAGTATAGTTTTAGTTTACCTTTTTCTACACACATGCACATCTTGATCTAAGAGTATGGCACTTCTCTTCTCGGATCCTCGATTTGACTTTACAACACATGCAATACAAGTATGCTATATTGTTCATCCCTACCTAAAGCTCCACATAAAACCTTTTTAGAAGTAGGAGAAAACGAAAGAAAGCAAAACTTTGCTATGCCTTGGTAAGGAGTTATACACCATTGAGTGATTTGAGAGTGCCAATTGAGGAGTATAAAGCAAACTATGCTTTCAAAACTCCGAATTACTGAGATGTGAAATTGGGAAGATAACTTTATTTTGAGAACTATTCCACTTTTCAACAATCCAAGAAAACATGTTAGCTAAAGCCACATATCCCACTTGTGTAAGGAATGTGTTGGAATAACTTTTATGTAAACCATATATCTTAGGATGTTATGCTCATGATTACTTTTATCTCTAAACTTTGCTCGAGGACGAGCAAAGGAGTAAGTGTGGGAGAGCTTGTTGGCGGTGCTTAACTCACATTTCTACCGCCAATGTTTAAATAAAATAAACAAATGTGCACATCAAAACTTAGAATTAGGGATTTTTACTCACACTTTCCATAAATTTTGGTATAAGCATGTTTTGTAGGTCACAAACATAAAATGTATAGAGAAATTCACTAAAAGACGCTTTCCGATGCTGAATTGCGCAAAGGAATGACAAAGACGCCTACCAACTCAACTCAACGGTGCAAAGCACCATCGGGACGTGATCCAGGTCTAGCCCAAAGCCTGTCACGCGAAGGCGGTGGCCAGAGGCGATGGTCAAGTGGCGGTAGTTAGAGGGAGGTGGACAAAAAAATGGATGGTAAAAAATGGGCGATAGATATTATTAGAGATACATTAGATATAGATAGATATATAGATAAAAATCATTGTGCCCGATCGAGTACTTCCCAGAATATATCGTGTATGAGTCCGATCTTTTATTTTACCGAAGATTCTTTCCTTCCTATTCTTTTTCCTTCTAGTTTTGGAATTTTTTTAAATAACATTTTTAATAAATAATTGTAAAACTAGATGTTGCTTTTATAAAATTATAAAACTAGCATGTTGTCGGTACAACGGCTGATAGGTCACATGTCGGTAGTTGAAATGCCAATAGGCTTACCTGGCACGTAGGTGGCAACCTAGAGTTATGTTGGCGTTCAAGACATGAAACAATTGGCTACTGTTGGGCCGACTGGAACCTTGTCGATTGTCCACACGCTGATTAGCTCTATCGGCTTTTGGAGAGCCGACTGATCTTGTGTAGCACCCTAGCACGGGCGTACGTGAAGCTATACCACCGTTGATTACATCGCAAGAGACAATGGCTGGCAACGACTTGTCGTGTCCACGCCTATAGTTATTGAGAGATTCGACGGGTACAACTATACTATGCCCATGCATGCTCGAATAAATAGATTCCTAATGCAAAAAATATATTTACAAATAAATCAATCTTTAGAAGACTCAATGGTTCACCGGTTTATTTATTTTTCTCAAAGTCCCCACATATTTACTGCACCACCTCTCTTCTCTCTGTCCACCAATCCAGGCTCGAGTTTCTGCAATTGGATGAGTGTAGTAAATGCTATAATTAATGTGGAACTTGAATAAGTGTGCAAACTACTCCAATTAATAAAAGGGTAGTATGGTATTTTGTCTATCATACTAATCTGTCCTAAACTTTCTAGAAATCTATTTATTCAGAGACAGACGGAGTATTTTGAAAATGGATGTCGCGTTATTTATTGTCCAAATTGTATCAGTATATTTTGAGTTAGTCATAAAATGATTTTTATTTGCATCCTTTTGATTCACTGTCATAACTATAGTGCATCGCACTTTCTTAGCACCCGGTATCACACGAGACTCATTTTGTTATCAAATTTTATCATAAACATCCCTATTTAATATTATATTTATGATTTATAATATTTATTTATGAAAATATTAATTTTTTCTAAAATAAATGCACTTTTAGGTATGAGATAACCTAACTCTAGTTGTCCTTTTCTACTTTCTCTCATCTTTATAGGAGTATATTGTTAAGTTAATAGGCATTTTCAAGTTAAATTTTATCCACAGGGATAGTAGTAAATTTGTTGACATTTTCACGTTAAATTTAATCCAGAGAGATATTCCCTAGTATAAAATTGTTAGAAAGTAGAGAATGAGAAAGATGGATTGATGCAAATGATTGTCTATTGTATTCCCAATGAACAGTGTGTGTGTATATATATAGGGCCATGTGGGTGGTTACAAGTGTGAAAGAGAGAGAGGGTGAAAAGACACCCCTTGAATTAATCCCTAATTGATCACTAAATAATAATTGTCAACACTCTCCCTTGATCAATTAACTTCTTGTATTCTTCATTGTTCATCTATTATGCATCGTTATGAATCTTTAGAAAACCTTGTGAGAAAAACCAAAGTAATACCAATATACCAGACAAAATTCTTTAAAACCCAGTGAAAAAAATAAGAAGAAATACCATGATATACAATCACCTGTGTTATTAGACCCTTTGAGATAAACTCAAAGCCTTAGTCTAAAAACACCTTTACCATAGGGTCAATATGCTTCAAATATCATCTTCAAAAACCCTAGTGGGGGAAAATAGATGATATAGCATATATCTTTGTGTTGAACATTGCCTCATCAAAATTTTTATATGAGAAACCATAAATGAAAAACTCACATAAAGAAAAGAGTACAATGCATCTTATGTCCCAATATCATCCACCAAAAATCCCTATGGAGAAAATGGATGATATGACATAACCTTGTGTTGATATTGTCTCATTAAAAACTTTATATGAGAAACTCATAGGAAAAACTCATACAAAGAAAAGAGTGCAATATGATGTTTTGAACAAATTATTAATCAGAGAAACTCTCCCCCTGATACTAACAAACCTCAAAGTAAATCATACCAATGCACTCAACAAATAAGAATTGTGGAGTATGGTAGACTTTGTAAATATCTCTACGAGATTATCACAATACTTAGTTTGCAAATGTTCATATGCCCATATTACCTATGGAATAGAACCATCTTAGTACAAAATATTACATTAAATATAACTGGTCTCCATCTACACAACACAAGTTGCATTACCTTTATAGATAATGACCATTGATTCATAGAATCAACACCACATAACTTTAGTATATGATATATCATTCTGTCAAGCTATACACATTCATGTGAAGCTTTGTAAAATATAGTATCAGAATGATTGGTGGAAGTGACCATTAGTGTCTATATAAAGACTTCCATAAAATGGTCTTTCCACATGTACATTAAGCCTTTTTAATGATTTGAAATTTGGGGATCTAATAGATAACAAGAATCATTATATCCAACCAAATCATGGGTTCTTCCGAATGAACACCAAGATCACTTGTGCTAATAAGATATCAAAAGGTATTCTTAACTACTACCCACCAATATTTGGTAGGAGTAGCACTACTATTAGATAGCAAATTATTACAAAATAATATTTGTCCGGGAACTTTTGCAAGATTTATTAGCTCATAAATAGCACATAGATAATGGACCACATGTCCCAATGTCTCATCTTAGTCACTATGGCATAAAACAATCTTCCTCTACTATGAGGTAGAACAACCATAAGATACCTTCATTTTGAATCACTCAATATAATCTGGATATAGATAGATTATGTACAAAATCCTAAGAGAAGATGTTTTGATCATAAACACCATAAAATTTTGGTTTAGTCCGTATCTTCTATCTCAAACTCTGTCTTTAGATTACAACGTGCTATTAACTTACGTTCATCACTAATGACATCAAGATTATTGACTATCATATAACACTATGAAATCCAATCAAGGACTTCAAAATGAACACCACATGTAATCAATCTTGTATCCCTTCAGTTTAGTGAATACACACAAAGTTGATTGTACCAAATTCGACTTAACTGCTTTAAGCCATATATTGACTTAAGCAATACACAATATGTGTTGCGATTTTATGTATGAGGGTTGGGTATGTGAACTCCTTCCTCGAAGCTTCACAAATACATCAAATCAAGTGATCATATAAATGTATGCAATCACTACATCTATAAACTATCAACTGCAATGATAGATGTTTTTGTACTGCCAATCAAAAAATAGTATTAGGAATTTATAACTTACTATAGAGAATAATTTGCATTGAAAATTAATGCCTGGGCTTTGCGTAAACCCCTTGTGCTACTAGTCTTGATTTGATCTCACCACCATATTGTTCTCAATCCATTCTAGGACGAAAACACTTTTGTACCCACAACAAAGGTACCATGAGGTATTGGCATCACAACCTAAAACACCACTTTTTTGGTGAGTAAGACTATCTCTGCATATATTACATCACTCAACAAGTTCCAATAAGAGTGAGCAAAGCACTCTATCATGGTCTTATTGACTGGATGACTTGGAATGTTGTATACAGTTTATTCAAAGAAGTACGTGTCGACACATGTAGCCTTTCTATGATATAATTCTCCAATCTATTAAATTCAGAGTACCCTGAATGACTCATCGTGATTTCCCGAAATGAGAGTCAGGGCTTTCCGATATCCCAACATCAGTATTTAGGTGCACCTCTGAGCTGGGTTTGTGGATGACATCCATCCACTGGGTAATAACTAATATTTACCCACAAGGTGTCGCTAACTATAGGTTGACATGCATTTACTATCTTAGAAGGAAAACCTTCTATTGCTAGCATGAATAATCCTGATTTAAGACCATACTTCTCCCCCTCTTATTTACAATTAGGAGTTGAGTGGTTTTACTTGGTACCACTACTCTTTCTAGCATATGCTTGCAATGGATTAATAAATTTAAAGGACACCTTAGTAATCAGTAAATGCATTTGGCAGTTTATTTGCAATATTATACAAATCAACAATTCTTTGAACTCAACATTTAGCACGTGATCCTAAGCTTGAAATGCCTTATGCATTCCAAATAAATTCCTGGCATTATGTATGGTACATCGAATCTCCCCCTAATGCCTAGAAATGCTCATTATCAAAATAAAGCCAGCATACGGGTTGTAAATAGATCCTCCATAAGAGATCTAAATACTTAACAATTGACGAAGATTAAAATCTCACATTGATCCCCGTTTCCTGTGTGTACCCATCAATGTACGCTGTGGTAGTGAGATTGGTACGTATATAACATAACCCAATCTTATACAAATAGAAAATCTTCATTGATTCCCACGTACTAAATGCATATAGAGGATATACAGTTAATCTTAAGTCAGGAATGTATAAATCTACCTGACCCCAACACGAAGTTGACAAATAATAATTCACTAACAATGGTCCTACTATGATCTTGATGTCTTTCTTGTAGATTCCACTTATCCTTTTGGATGTGTAACTAAACTTTTGTTATACCAAACAATCGTCATTGTAGGCACAAAAAATTAGTAGTGTTCAAGATAATGAGCTCACACTTGAGCCATTATTTACCCAATGCATGGCTGAGTGTGGATACTTCACACACTCTAGATCATCTTATAGATGTATCTTTACAACCATGAAATGCCTAAACTATCCATACAATCTTTGTATTGGACCCACACATATTCTCTTAAATATGATCAAGGAATCGAAGACATTCAAACTGATTTTAAGATAAGAGGGTCTTAAAATCTATTTTTCTGTGGCACTTATCATATCCACACTTTGGGGAAATCATGACTAATAGAATTACCCATAATTTTTCACTCATATCTTTGGATAGCCAAGTTGATCATTCCAAATCTAGAATGCATCAATAGTGTGAAAAAATATCTTATACGCAATATGTTGTACGAGGATGGTTGTATGCATAATCCAACAGTAATGAGACTTATCTCATTACTTATATGCTATATCCAATGTTGTCCTTTTGTGTTCATATACGAAAACACATTTGGATATCTATGTTATTTAGTAAGATACGAGTTGAATTAGGACATAATTAAATATCCTTAATTGCTAACTCAATATCTAAGGAAGAATGATAGTGACAAAATAGGCCAAACGATCATTGCATCGCATCAGCGATGGCCAAAATATTCCCTCTTCTTGTCATAAGAACCAGAAACATTTTGCTTCCCTAATTATAGAGTTTGTGGTACAAATGTCCACTAGGCACATATCATTCCATATTGGAATGATTCCCATACAATCTATAGATGACAAGAGTTTAATAAGATTCTCGTCTAATATATAGAAATCCATAAATATTGCCGAGTATCGAATACATCGATATGATACCCACAATAGTTATGCGTTGACAACACAAATATTACAACATCTTCGATGGACATTATCATATATTATCAACGGACCATGAGATTATCCCAAATCTCAAAACAAATCATTTGAAACATATTCGATGATCATTTTGTCTATCTATGTGATGTTCTCTTTACGAGAAAAGGAGAAGTGTTGTTATGTGATCCTATAAGATCCAATATAAACAACCAACCTCCTAGGTAGCTTCAGATTAAAATTGAAGAACCCTTCATATCTTATTTCTTTAGTTCCTATTTCATCCCTTATAGAATGTTGATATAGATCAACTATAAATTTAAGAGTACAACATTGCTTAGCTCTATGCTAAACACGACCACATATATGACATTACTCTTTGTCATTCTTGAATTCATATTGCCATCACTCATATTGCACATTAGGCCTTTTGCTTTTACTAGTGGAAGCAAATTGCATGAACAATATGATCATAGTCTTCAATAGTTTGAAAAACTAGAGACATGATCCACTCATGATTAGTCTCAAGCTATATGAGTTTATTTATTATTCATAAAACTCCTAAACAGTGAGCCATGAAGAATCTGCATTTCTTTCGACAAGATAATCTTATCAATGATCATTATGGACGTAGTACCTTAACTACAGTAAGGCACAATTTCTTTTGATCCATAACAAACAACCCCTAATTGATGTTCATTAAATTGTTCTATTAGTCCATGAGATAAAACCAATGTTAATGTCTATTGTCGATGTGGGATAGTGATGACATCTAGAGCGAGTTCATCAAACTCCTCTGAAGTCAATATCCACAACATGTGACGAACCATTGATTTAATTAATTTACACCTGAGGTAAATTAAAAATCACTATGGTGATGTAATCTCCAATGCAAAAATTTAGGGGGGTCCATATCTTGTCGCTTTGTTTTGGATTGTTGGAGATAGTCAACAAAACTGTAAACTTTACAACAATTAGAGGTAATCACAAGATGTGTAGACCTCATGAACAATCATTATTAATGTTGACACACACATTGTAGATAATCTCTATGTCCGAAACATAGAGTAGATCTCTCAGTAGTAGGCAAATAAATTGCTGCTATAGGCACGGTTTCTGAGTTGATATATTCATAGGAATATACCGCAGCCAATGCCTAAGACTCTACCACATGTGTATAGCATTTAATAATGAATAATGGTAGGCACCATAAAAATGTACCATTCTCATATTTCCAAAACACATAATTGGGACAACACAATGTAGGTAATCATCAAGTTTAAACAAACATGATGTAGACCTCTCAATAATGGGTGAATACTCACTGCCATAGACACGGTCTCTGGGCCGAATAATTCAAGATGAATTAAGTGCAGCCAATGCCTAGGACTCTATTACTTGTGTTATCATCCCATATGTGTATGTAAGATATGAATATAATAATTTTGCATAATCCATCATTAATTAAGAAACACATAATTAAGAGGATCTACCGTTGTTAAAATACAATTTATGGAAAAATTACCAAATTAACAAGGTCAACAAAGTACAGGAATAAACACTCTACTCTACTGATAGTGTCAAAATAGGAAAACTTACTAAGCACATAGTGCTATATTGGGTTAGTGGCATAACTATGCAAAACTCCGTGTAGGATCAAAGCAAAAATTTACTTCCTATGTTAGCCTCACTAGCAAAAATGATTTGGCTGCCATTTTCTACTTTTTTCACATTAGGCTCATATGAGCCTAAATTCAACCTTCCTTAATTAACTATCAATTTATTAAGAGGATCTAATTTTGTTACAGCCAAAATTAATTGTCAAACAATAAAACCGACAAACTATGTATGTTTAGACATGAATAATTTTCTGATCTAAAAAACAAAACAATGTATAGGAGTAAAAACTCTACCGTACAATACTGTTAAAGTCTATAACTGAAATAGAAAATTATAGACACAGAAAAAGATGTCTAAAAATTATCATAGTAAATTCATCTGCAATATAATATCATGATTCACTTTACGAGAATTGATATGCCTCAAAATTATCTATTTACCCTAGGTAAATAATTGCATCATAATTTAGTTAGATACGATGTCTAAAACGAGCATTTATCGGATATATAAATGTAATATATTGCAGTGATGTATTGAGACTAAACATAAAATTAGGGACAATCAATAATCTATTTAGATTATTATGCAATTCATATGAACGATAAGGGAGTTATATGCAAAATGGCACAGCCTTGTCCCTTTCCTGGCGGATGGTTTCCATCATCAGGTGCTCGGCCTCTCGGTCCTGCCGTGAGCCCGTGAGGACGCAGCCGCTGTTTAGGCTCCTCAGCCACCAATGGGACCGACCGCTAGCGCAAGGCCGCAGCGAGGTGCGGGCCCATTCGCAAGGAGTCGCCTGGCCGCGGTGCATGGCCGCTAGCGTGGGTGTGGGGGTATGGCCCCTGGTATCCACAAGACAAGACATGGGCCGCACCCTCAGAGGTGGCCTAGGCCACAAGATCAAGGCATGCACGGCACTGGTCGACGTGCACCGCAAGATATTGTATAGTACCAAATAGGATACTTTCCTTGTAACCCTACCCCTCCAGAGTATATAAGGAGAGGCAGGAGTCCTCTAGTGGACATGGAGCTCCATAGATCTCGTATTCAATACAATACACCAAAGACACATGACGTAAGGTATTACGCCGATCAGACGGCCCGAACCTGTCTAAATTGCTGTCTCTGCGCCTTGTGTCACCATCCGGTTCCTGATTATGCGCACCTCTACCGATCAATCTACCTTCGTGGAAAACCCCTCGGAGGACTGTCGAGCATCTTTTGTCGACAGTTGGCGTGCTAGGTAGGGCTCGTGCGTGCTGATCCATGGCGAACCAGATGGGATCTTAGGATCGACGCTGCTCGTGGCAACCATACTTCCTGCGGCGGCGTGCTTCAGTCACCTAACAGATCGGAATCGCCGACAACGTGTGGGCGCTCGACGGCTGATGTGCCACATTTTCGAGCCGATGCCCCCATCCATAAGCTGCGCCAAGGTCGATCCGCAGCAACTCGGCTTCCCACAGCGCGCGTCCTGTGGCAACGTGTTACACCTCATACCACCGCGTGACGACACGTCGAGCTACAGACACGCAGGACCCCGACTCGACCGTACATAAGGGATGACTGATGCTCATCGCCGTACCCATCGACGCCCACTTACCAAGATTCAATTCACATGCAAGCAAAGAAGGAGCCACCGTAGCGTCTTACAGAGCCATGCAAGCAAGAAAATTTTGCTTAGTCTACATCGCCATGATGTGGAGATGATGTGAGCAAGCAAGCCAAATATGATAAAAAAGATCTACATCCTCACCTGCTTTCAACTTGAGATCCTACTCGAATACGAAGCGAGCCGAAAGTAAGATGGCTATCGTCGAGCTACGACTAAGCCATTCGTGCTGTATTTGTCTACTCTGCTATGCAGCATCGCTTCTCCGACCAGATTGAATGCGGCTACGACAATGATCTCTCCGTATCTAATCTTCCTAACACTGACCAGATAATGTCATACATCGCCGACCAGACGTTCTGTCTAAAGCTAAGTCATGCTTTAATATTTTTCTAAATATTCTCCAATCTTCGTATATCGCCATAATGTTTCTCCAAGCTGTTTTCTCCATGTTTGCTCTCTAAACAATTTTCTGAACCCCTGAACTGTCATGTTGACGCTCGGATGTCCCCAGAGATGGCCCTGTCTCTAGCTTCTCCCTACATGTGCACGAGCGTCTGCCCTCTGCGTTATGGGTGGTCGGCAGTGGCTCCTTAGCGACGCTTTGTTCTTCCTACACACACACAGGCTTTTCATTGCCATTGCTGATTTTTCTCTGGAGTTCATATATTTTTACATCATGTACTACCCGTTCTACATATTTGTATTGTAGGATCATCGTCCAAGTGATCGGACCACCTGGTGCTTGGACTTCTCCATCGATCAACTGGTCGGACCGCTAGGTTCATGGACTTCATCGCCATTGCCGATTGATCGGATTTTTCTCGAGTTCATTTATTTTCACATCATGTACTACCCGTTCTACATATTTGTTGTATGTAGGATCATCGCCAGCCACGGATCGGGGCTCACTCGGTGCTTGGACATCGCTAGATATCGATCAACTCTCGGTGCTCAAACATCGCTAGGTTCATGGACTTCGGATTCTTCATGCTTGGGGACTAATTGGGCACACTTCACCCCACTTCACCTTCTACATCACCGCTCGCCGGAGACTCCTCGGTGCTTGACGCCGCCCCTTTGTCGGACTCCTTGGTGCTTTCATCACCCAGCTCGCCGAGGACTCCTTGGTGCTCGGACATCGCCACCATCTCCTCGGTGCTCGGACATCGCCAAGCTATGCGGTGCCTCGGTGCACGAACATCGCTAGCTACGCTGACGGGGACTCCTCGGTGCTCGGACATCGCCACCATGCTTGTGGACTCCTCGTGCTCACACATCACCACTCACTTCTCCTTGCTTTCGGACATCACCAACTACGCCGAGACTCCTCGGTGCTCGACATCGCCAGCTATGCCGAGACTCCTCGGTGCTCGGACATCGCCAACTACGCCGAGGACTCCTTGGTGCTCGGACATCACCAGCTATCGCCGAGACTCCTCGGTGCTCGGACATCGCCCGCTACGCGGAGACTCCTCGGTGCTCGGACATCACCGGCTATGCTGGGGACTCCTCGGTGCTCGGACATCGTCGGCTACACCGGGGATTCCTCGGTGCTCGGACATCGCCAGCTACGCCGGGGACTCCTCAGTGCTTGGACATCACCAGCTACACCGGGGACTCCCTTGATGCTCGGATATCGCCAGCTACGCCGAGGACTCCTTGGTGCTCGGACATCGCTAGCTACACCGGATCTTGGTTGGATCTTGCTACGTCACATCGGTGTGCTATCAAGCTGCTCCATGTTGTTCGGATCAGGGTGCTGATCTTGGGCAGCATGTCTGGGGTCTTGATATGCGCATGTCAGACAACGTCAGCAAGCTTTCATACTTTTTTTCTTTGACCCTACTACAAGATTCATTCTTCATCTTCCAGCAGGCTCGGGGACTAAGTGGGCACACTTCACCTTGCGGTGAATGTGCGCTTTTCAATTTAGGGCTCCGCCCATGGACTGGTTGCCTGCTCAGCCAGTCTTCTGCCTTTCTTCTACTTTCTGACCCTGGCACCACGTGACTACATCACCTACTATCAGGCTTGGGGACTAGCTATGGGGGTATGGCCCCCGGTATCCACAAGACAAGACATGGGCCGCACCCTCAGAGGTGGCCCAACCCACAAGATCAAGGCGTGCACGACACCGGTCGACGTGTATCGCAAGATATTGTATAGTACCAAATAGGATACTTTCCTTGTAACCCTACCCCTCCAGAGTATATAAGGAGAGGTAGGGCCCCCTAGTGGACATGGAGCTCCATAGATCTCGTATTCAATACAATACACCAAAGACACAGGACGTAGGGTATTACGTCGATCAGACGGCCCGAACCTATCTAAATCGCTGTCTCTGTGCCTTGTGTCACCATCTGGTTCCTGATTACGTGCACCTCTGCCGATCAATCCACCTTCATGGAAAACTCCTCGGAGGACTACCGAGCATCTTTTGTCGATAGTGGGGCTATCGGTCGTGGGCGCAGAAGCCGGGCGTGGCACGAGGCCGCTGCCGTGGGTCAACTACCGTGGGACCATTCAGGCGCCCTACCGCTAGGGCCGCACAGGCACAGTGGGAAGCCGACCACGGTCACCACCAACCACCGGTTCGAGGCCACAGGGCATGAGGCTAGGAAACGCCTCAGGGACGGACAGGTCAGCAACTAGGAACTCACCATGTAGAACATCACCGTGTACTCCTATTCTTGCAATGGATGCAGCGACGCCGGCAAGTTGGTCTCCATTGAGTGCTTCGACAATGACGCTAACAACTTCTCCGATGAACTGCCCTTCTACTTTCTCCATCACTGCAACTTCTCCAACGACTTGTTGGCATTTCTTGCCATGGAGAACAACATGCGTGATAACATGTTAGGAAGTAGAGAATGAAAGAGATGGATTGATGCAAATGATTGTCTATTGTATTATCAATGAATAGTGTGTATATATACAAGGCCTACGTGGGCTGGTCGGGTATTAGTATCAGGGGTACCCAGAAGAAGGAAGCTAATGGCCACGAACACTAACACCCTCGGATAGTCAAGAGCGTATCTTGGTCTTGTTCGGCCCTGAGGGCATGGGCTCTGTCTCGCCCAACCTTAGGGATATGGGATACGGTCCCAACCTCTCAGGCAAGAGCCCCGTCACGCCTGACCCCTCGGGCGAGAGCCCTGTCATGTTTGACTCCCGAGGGTGTGGACTCTACCTCGCCCGAATCCCACGAGCGTAGGCTCTGCCTCGCCCGACCTCGAGGGTGTGAGCTCCCCCTCACCCAACGGAGGTCCGTACCGCCTCCAACCACTACGGGTCTAAAAGTACAAGTCTGGGGTCAAACTTCTGATGCCAGAAGGGGGAGCAGGCGTGTCTTGACGTGACCCATGGCCAGGACAGGCCACGTCTGAGGATGCACGTCGCCAACAGCATCGGGCGTGCCGGTGTTGTGCTACCTATTGCTCGTACGACCTCAATGGAGGCGTCCATGAGCCATACCATCCGCTAGGATGGTATGGAGCGCCACGACCGGCTGACGATGCCCGCATACGGCGCTAGTGATGAATAGGGCCATGACGAGGAGCCGTCCCTATCGTCATCTACAGGGCCAGCGGGACCTACGTAAAGGAGATGGAAGACGTTGCAATCTCGACAGCCTTCCTCTCCTCGTCTCTCTCTCCGATGTAACATACATCTCCCCATTCATCTATAAAAGGGGGAAGCATGGCACCCCACGAAGGGGGCATTCAGACACATCTAACATGTCTAAGCGGCTGAAGGCTTTGGCACCCAACATTAGACATAGAGCTCAACCAGACTCACCCTTTTCACCAGAGACTTGGGACCTTCTCCCTATCTCGCCTATTTGTAACCCCTACTACAAACCAAGTGCTAGTAACACGAGCAGTAATAGACTGGACATAGGGACATTCTACCTGAACCAGTATAAATCATTGTGTCCCCCAAGCACAACCATCTGGGTAAGACGCGCAAACTAGAAATTTACTAGCTGGTGTTTCAAAACACCGATAGTTGGTATGCTAGGCAGGGGCCTTTTGCGCATCTCGTCATCCACAATAGGCCACGGATGGCTAGCCACGACGTTAGCTAGGTCCTAGGCATGCACATGCACTTTGGGAGCCTGGACTTCATCATCACCATGGAGGGAGAGCTAGCATGGGCTCCTACCCCCCTTCCAACTTCTTCACTCCACCGACCTTGAGGCAACTGTTGAAGCCCTCGAGAAGCAGTAGCTACGCACACCGGAGGCCCCTGTCCCTGGGAGCGACAAGCTCCTTGGCTTCGATTATGGGAGGCTGGAGCATCAACTCGATGCCTTGCTGGGACCTCGA
The DNA here is from genome assembly GCA_904845875.1 of Miscanthus lutarioriparius. Lineage (NCBI taxonomy): Eukaryota > Viridiplantae > Streptophyta > Magnoliopsida > Poales > Poaceae > Miscanthus > Miscanthus lutarioriparius. The sequence goes on along the minus strand of CAJGYO010000016.1, from coordinate 1,779,874 downwards.
CCATCCCGAGAGGATGTGCACTGCCTCACCTTCTCCTTCACCAACATCATGATGCAGCATGCCGGAGGGGAGCCGCTCTCCCTGAATATCTCACACGGGATGTCCTGACAGCGTTCCTATTCGCTCTGTGCAATGCCGCGAGGACCGTTGGTCACCTCACGATACAGCGCACGTACCTGCCTCCCATAGATGAAAAATTCATGGGTGATTCAGAGTCGATCTCCGACTCTGACTCTAGTAGGAGGAGCCATCACCCCTCATGACAATGTTTTATGGTAGGTACCCCCGAAGGATGCATCTAAAGCATCCATGAGGGAGAGGCTACCCCACCGAACAATTTCGATGACGAAGTTGAAGAAGATGCGGGGGCCCTTCCATGTATGCAGGTGGAATAGCTAAGGGCACGGCATCAGGAGCTCAAAGATGCGCGCCTCTAGCTAGATCAGGAGCACGCGGAGCTCAAACACGAGATTGATCACCGCGGAGCTCAAACCGGAGGATCGCCGAGGACGACGGAGGCCTCCCACACTTCGCTTGGGCAAGTCAGAACATAGCTACCACGGTGGCCCTACTCCGAAGGCTCTTGGAGCCCACGACACCCAAAGACCATCGGGCCCACTATGAGATCCGCATGCTGCTCGAGCAAGCAGCGGTGCAACAGGCGGAAAGCTCGCCGTCTCGGTGATGCGAGCTCGATGCTAGTCAACGCGTGTCTCCGGGACAACATGGCCGGGACATGTCCATCCACCAAGCACCATGGATGGCGGGGGACTTGCCATGGTCCCGGTGCATGAATGTCTCGACTCCAACCGTGACGCACGCAACACCCTAGACACACACAGGCATGGACAAGGTGACAAGAGAGAGGAGGCTAGCCGCTGCTACCATCCTCGTCATGGCAAAAGCTACGACAGCGGCGAAGACAGAAGCCTGAACCCTGACCTACTGGGGCCCTAGGCTTTTGGCTGGCACATCCTCAACGTGGTTTTCCCGCCACGGTATCGACCGCCGACCAATGTCCCAAAGTACTTCAGGGAGACGAACCCAAGCTTGTGGCTCGAGGACTACCGGCTTGATTGTCAAGCTGATGGCGTGGATAGTGATTACTTCATTATCCACAACCTCCCCTTGTTCCTGGCCGATTCAGTGCGAACATGGCTAGAGTACCTTCTGCCCAACTGGATTCAAAGTTGGGCGAACTTAAAGGAGATCTTTGTGGAAAACTTCCAGGGCACCTACACGCGCCATGGGAACCCTTGGGATTTGAAAAATTGCTAAAAGAAGTGCGGAGGGACTCTCCGTGAGTACATCTGACACTTCTCCAGGCAATGCAATGAGTTGCCTGATGTCGCTGACGCCGACATCATCGGAGCCTTCCTGTCAGGGACCACCTGCGAGTCCCTAGTCCACAAGCTAGGACGTAAGGGCCCTCGGACCACCAAGGAGCTCCACGACATCGTGACTAGCCATGCCTCAGGCGAGGAGGCGTCAAAGCAATTTTTGATCGCTCCAAAGGCAAGGTGAGGTAGGACGAGGATGCTAGCGAGGTCCCCTCTAACCATCCGAACAAGAAGAAGAACAAGAAGCAGCATGGGGGCTCGCTCGTGGCCGCTGTTGGAGGAAAAGGTGGCCGGGTGCCCACCAAGAATGCTCCTCACCACTTCAAGAAGCTACTCGAGGGGCCATGCTCGAACCATGCCTTCCCCATCAAGCATATGTACAAGGACTGCGCCCTCATGAAGCGGTTCCTATACGGTGGCTCCGACAAGGGGAACCTGAGAAAGAAGCCTGAGCCGACAGTAGACGATGCCAAGGGAAAGGATGGCGGCTTTCCGACCCTAGATGGCTGCCTCATGATCTTCGGTGGGATGGTGGCCAACGACTCCAAGTGTCCAGAAGATCGCACGTCGCGAGGTCTATGTGGCCGAACCGGCAACACTATCTTTCCTCCGGTGGTCGGAGTCTGCCATCACCTTCAACCTATCCGACCACCTGGATAGTATCCCATAGCCAGGAAGGTATCCGCTCGTGGTCGACCTGATCATCGGCATGAAACACCTCACCAAGGTGCTGATGGATGGAAGCTGTAGCCTCAACATCATGTACGCCGACCGATCGGGCGCCTTTCCGTGGCATCATGCCGGGGAAGCAAGCCGTGCCGCTTGGGTAGATTGACCTGCCCATCACCTTCGGGGATCCGGCCAACTATAGGACTGAGACCCTCACCTTTGAGGTGATTGGATTCCACGGGACATACCACGCCATCCTGGGACGACCGTGCTATGCGAGGTTCATGGCCGTCCCCAACTACACCTACCTAAAGCTCAAAATGCTGGGCCCGCATGGGGTCATCACCGTCGGCACCACCTTCCAGCGTGCTTACGAGTGCAAGGTTGAGTGCGGCGAGCATTCCTCGACAATCATCGCCTCCAAGGAGCACGCGGTCATCAAGGAAGGGACTGCCAAGGAGGCACCCAACTCCAAGCGGTCGGCTAAATCCTTTGATCCCACGGAGGGCATCAAGGAGGTCCTCATAGACCCCAGTAGCTTCGAGGGCAAAGTGGTGTGCATCGGCACCATGCTTTCCTTCAAATAGGAAAGCGCGCTAATCGACTTCCTCCATGCCAATAGAGATATCTTCGTGTGGAAACCCTCGAACATGCCGGGCATCCCGAGGGAAGTCACCGAGCACACATTGAAGACCAGGCCGGGCTCCAAGCTGGTGAAGCAGCGCCTATGCCGCTTCAACGAGGAGAAGCACAGGGCCATCAGCGAAGAGATCACAAAGCTTTTGGTGGCCAGATTCATCAAAGAAGAGTATCATCCCGAGTGGTTAGCCAATCCCATCCTTGTACAAAAAAAGAATGGGAAATGGAGAATGTGTGTTGACTACATGGGTCTCAATAAGGCGTATCCAAAGGATCCATTTCCTTTGCCACGTATAGATCAAGTAGTCAACTCAACCTCAGGGTGTGAAACCCTCTGCTTCCTTGATGCATATTCTAGGTACCATCAGATCGCCATAAAAGAGTTTGACCAACTTGCGACTTCTTTCATCACCCTGATTCGGGTCGTTTTGCTATGTCACGATGCCTTTCGGTCTAAAAAATGTGGGAGCTACATACCAGAATGTATGCTCAAGTGTTTTAGAGACCTCATTGGGTGAACCATTGAGGCCTACGTAGACGACATCATAGTCAAGTCCAAATGGACTAACTAGCTCATAGATGACCTAGAGCAGACCTTCACAAAACTACGAGCAAACGACATCAAACTCAACCCTAAAAAATGCGTTTTTGGGGTCCTAAGGGGCATGCTGCTTGGGTTCAACGTCACTGAGCATGGCATCGAAGCCAACCCGGAGAAGATCTCAGCCATCACAAGGATGGGTGTAATCTAGAATCTAAAGGGAGTGCAGCGAGTCATGGGGTGCCTTGCCACGCTTAGCCGTTTCATCTCACACCTCGACAAACAAGGCCTCTTGTTGTACCGACTTCTGAAGAAGACCGATCGGTTTACGTGGACTCCCAAGGCTCAGGAGGCACTCGACAGTCAAGGAAATCCTAATGAAAGCCCCAATCCTAGTCCACCGACCGATGGAGAGCTGCTCCTGCTCTACATCGCAGCCACCACACAAGTGGTCAGCGTCGCCCTGGTGGTAGAGCCGGAGGAAGAGGGACACGCCCTCAAAGTGCAGCGCCCCATATACTTTGTTAGCGAGGTCTTGTCTGACTCCAAGACTCGCTACCTGCAAATCTAGAAGCTCCTATACGCCATCCAGAAGCTGCGTCACTACTTCGAGTCACACCCAGTGACGGTCGTGACGTCCTTCCCTCTTGGTGAGATCATCCAAAACCGGGATGCCATGGGAAGAATCACCAAGTGGGCACTCGAGCTAATGGGTTCGGGCATTTCGTATGCCCCTCGGACGACCATCAATTCCCAAGCACTGGCCGATTTCGTTGCGGAATGGACCGAGATCTAGATGCCACCAGTAGCCATCGACCAAGAGTATTGGACGATGTACTTTGATGGATCGCTGATGAAGAGAGGCACCAGCGTGGGGCTGGTCTTCGTTTCACCCCATGAGATACGCATGAAGTACGCGGTCCACCTCCATTTCCCTGCCTCTAATAATATGGCCGAATACAAGGCACTCATCAACGACCTACGCATTGCCATTGAGTTGGGCATCCGACGGCTTGACGTCCAAGGCGACTATAGCTAGTCATCGATTAAATCATGAAGGAGTCAAGCTGCCATGATACCAAGATGGCTGCTTACTATTGAGAAGTCCGCCAGTAGGAGGACAAGTTTGATGGCCTCGAACTCAAGCACATCCCGAGGTAGCTCAACGAGGCGGCCAACACACTGGTGAAGATAGCGTCCAGCCGAGAGCCAGTGCCGATGGGCGTCTTTGCCTGGTGATCAACACAAGCCTTCGGTCCACTATGAGGAACAGGGACAAACCAAGGACAAGTTGCTTGCCCTAGGCTCAGGGGCTGACCGACCGCCCGACCCCTCCGACCCCAAAGTCATGAAGCTTGACAAAGGTCTAGTGGTAGAGCCTGACCCTCTAGCTGACTGGAGGGCCCCATACTTCGATTGGCTTCTCCGCGAAGTGCTCCTAACGAGACAAGATAGAAGCCTAGCGGATCGCATGCTAAGCCAAGTCTTTCATCATTATTGAGGAGGAGCTCTACAAGCGAAGCCACACTAGGATCCTGTAGTGTTGCATTCTGTTGAACAAGGGAGGCAACTGCTGAAGGACATTCATGGTGGGGTCTACGGACATCTTGTCGCACCCAGAACCCTGGTCGGAAACATGTTCCAACAAGGCTTCTACTGGCCAACCACGGTGGCCAACGCTGAGCAGATTGTTCGCACCTACGATGGGTGTCAATACTATGCTCGGTAGACCCACTTGTTGGCTCAAGCACTCCAAACTATCCCCATCACATGGCCATTCACGGTCTAGGGGCTCAATATGGTCGGACATCTCAAAAGAGCGCCCGAGGGCTACACGCACTTGCTTGTCACCATAGATAAGTTTACAAAGTGGATAGAGGCTCTGGTGATCTTCGTGATCAAGTTCGAGTAGGTGGTATTATTTTTTCTTGACATCGTCCATCACTTTGGAGTCCCGAACTCTATTATCACGGACAACAACACACAGTTCACAGGGAAGAAGTTCCTCTGATTCTCGTGATGAATACCACATCTGCGTTGATTGGGCTGCCATGGCGCACCCCTGCACGAATGGGCTGGTTGAGCGCCAAACAAACGGCATGGTCCTAAAAGGTCTTAGGCCTAGGATTTTCAACCAGTTGAACAAGTTTGGTGGGCGATGGGTCGTGAAGCCTCCCACGGTGCTCTAGAGCTTGCGGACGACCCCTAGCCAGGCCACCGGCTACACACCCTTCTTCATGGTATATGGTTCCGAGGCTATCCTCTCGACCAACCTCAACTATGGGGCGCCGAGAGTCAGGGCGTACAACAAGTAGGGAGCCGAGGCGTCCCTCGAGGACGCCATGTATCAGCTCAGATGAGGCGCGTGATGTTGCCCTCCTCCACTCGACCAAGTACTAGTAGGTGCTGCGCTGGTACCACAATCGTTGGGTGTAGGGTCGGGCCTTCAACGTCGAGGACCTGGTACTCCACCTCGTACAGAGCAACAAAAACCGTCACAAGCTCTCCCCGCCGTAGGAGGGACCATACGCCATCGTGGAGGTGCTCCGACCAGGCACCCACAGGCTCAAGACCATCGATGACAAGGTCTTCGCCAATGCATGGGACATCGAGTAGCTACGTCGCTTTTACCCCTAGACTATGCATATACTTAAGAATGATATTTCTAAAATACGAAAACATTTTCTCTTATCGGTTTTGCTATCGTTCCCTCTATCTTTAGTGACACCCGACCTTGGCAACGATAGGGGGTCGGGCATCACTCGGGTGGCTGATAAGAGTATATCTACTTAGAGATATTCTCTACACCCGACCCTCCCTTACATTAAGATCTCAAAGTAAGGGCTACGGAAACAAACCCTAAGTAAAACTGGTAGGACTGCAAGAAACCTACACCCTAGCGGCTATGGCATTTTTGCTCACCAGCGTGATTAGAGTTGTTTCGCCCGCATCCCAAGCTTTATAGCCTTAACCACAAAAAGGGTCAAAACACATTAACCTTTTTATAAAAAAGACCGAAGAACCAAAAGATTGTTCAACCATAGCAGTAATTAAAATTTGTGGGGGATATACCCCCCAGTATCCATAAGACAAGACATGGACCGCACCACCAGGGGAGGTCCAGCCCATAAGATCAAGGCCTACGGTGCTTGGCTCTGGTCGGCGTGTACCGCAAGGCAATCAGAAGAATCTTGAAGATAGAGAAGGATCTGTTCAGATATGATAGATGTCGTATTCCTTGTAAATACTTACCATATAGCCGAATAGATCTAGATCTAACTGACTTGTAACTCTACCCCTTGGACTATATAAGGTGAGCAGGGACCCCCCTCGAAATCATCTCATATTCAATACAATCCAACGAAGACACAAGACGTAGGGTATTACGTCGATCAGACGACCTGAACCAGTCTAAATCGTTGTCTCTGTGCCTTGTGTCACCACCTAGTTCCTGATCCCGCGCACCTCTGCCGATCAATCTACCTTCATGGGATGCCCCTCGGAGGACAGCTGACGCGCCAGGTAGGGGCATGGGTGCTGATCCCGTGGTGAACCAGATGGACTTCAAGATCAATAGCATGTTCTTGACAAGGGCTCCGTGCATCCAATTGCTCGTACGACTTGTCGTTGGGGAGGTGCAACTATAAGCAAGCAAGAGCCAGAGCCAGTCCTGATCCGCTCAACGATAGGCATGAATGACAAGGCCGTGCAGGGGTCGGCGCTGCTATCTTCTATGCTGTTCAGCTGCCTCTGTTCTTTGTTCCCAGTCGCAGATCAGACGAGCATGAGTAGGATGCCACATCTGTGCTTAATCTGACATTGCCTTCGACCGAATCGATGGCCACATCAAGAACAAGTCAGGTGTGTGGGGCCGATGCCCTCAATGGCAATCAAGCGGGTAGGAGCAGGACAACCATGCCCAAAACAAAGCTGCCTGTGGATTTTGCCATCCGCGCCTTGGAGTTCGAGGTCCGCTCATGCCTCAGCCTTCGATCGGTCTCTAGGAGCTATTGCCACCATATTAGGATCTGTCATGACTCTACGAGATTTGATCAGACTTGCATCTGTACGTGCATGTTGGTCGCATGCAAATAAAGGAAGTCACTGAACCAACACCAATCAACGTGTCTATCCAAAAATAATCGAGATTTTAGAGCTCACGTGAGCATGCACCGGCCGTTCCAGCTATTTGTCTACTTGGACACCAAGTAGAACACATCAAGCCATTGAGACAAGCCACCCGAACCATCAAGCGAACCCTGCCGCGTCGCAATGATGATCACCACAAAGAACGGTGCTATAACGACCACGACCACCGCCATGATGACAGGTCAGAAAGCTCGAGGACCGGGCAACTTTGTCGACGCCTAACAGATAACGTCGTACGTCACCGACCAGATGTTTTGACCAAAGCTAAGTACATCTCCTATATCTGCATTTAATACAACTTTCTCCAATTATTTTCTCTGACTTTTTGCCATGCTTCTCCAATTATTATTTCTCCAGTTATTCTCCATGATTAAATGCCTCCAAGTTTAATATCTCCGTGTTCAAGATGGTCCATAATGCAATATCTTGAACATATTCTCCATAAACTCGCTGTCGATGCGGGACCCACAGGATACCCCACAAGGGAGAGAGAAGATCTAGTTCAACTAGGATTCTTCCCATATAATCTTAGTAATAGAACTATTAAGTAATCCTACTAGGAAATCTCATTATAAACCGACTAGGACTCTGGCCTTCTGACTATATAAAGGAGGGCAGGGCTCCTGAGAGAGGACGACAATTGTACAACATAACACTTCATAATCAATCCAACTCAAAGGCCAACGCCGACTGGACGTAGGGTCGTTACTCGATCTATGATCGAGGGCCTGAACCAGGATAAATCGACTGTCTCTTGCATTTACCATTGAGTTCAAAGATACTCAAGCTTCGAACATCTTGCCCGGTACCCCCATGGCGGAGCTATCGGTGGTGAAACATCGACAATGGCGTGCAGGGACGGTGATTTGTTCGGAGGGGTATCGGCGTTCTGCAGAACTTCGATGGTAAAACGCAGGGAGACAACGATTTATCTTTGGTTTAACCTTATTGAAAGTCACGGCGCCCTACGTCCAGTCTGGTGTGGATAGTATATTGTGCCCTGCGCTATTTGTTGTAAGAAGGCTTCCGAAGCTCATCCATGAGATGCTCGGGGGCTTGTCGATGCGGGACCCATAAGGTTCCCCACGGAGAAGAGAGAAGAAGACCTAGTCCAACTAGCATTCCCTACATGTAATCCTATTAGGACTAGTTACACGTAATCCTACTAGAATCTCTACTTTGTAACCGACTAGGACTCCCGCCTCTCCTGAACTATATAAAAGAGGGCAGCGGTCCCTAGATCGGTAGCTAACACACACACATGGGCGACAGACATAACCGACAGAACTCACAACCACAACAAATAGCGCGAGGCAATATACTATCCACACCAGACCATCGGGCGTAGGGCGCCGTGACTTTCCGCGTCAATCAACCAATGATAAATCGTTGTCTCCTGCGTTTACCATCGAGTTCCCCGCAAACGCCGATACCCTCCCAACAAATCACCGTCCCTGGTACTCCCGTGGCGGGTTGCCGGTGGTAAAACATCGACAGCTGGCGCGCCAGGTAGGGGTTCTCGGCGCTTTGCGTTCGAGAGCTCGATGGACCTCAACATCAACGTTTGTCGCGGTACTCGCCGGCCCTCATCGACAACTTCATTGCAGCTCTCGTCGTACCCGGTCGACAACTCGCCGTTCTCACGGTCATCATCAACGTTGTTCGTGGTAATTCGATTATCACAACAACGATAATCTCCTAGGGAACATGATGTCTCGTCACGTCTCTCGACTAGCAACAGGACGCCAGAAGTCATGCGGGATGACGACGACCCTATCCCGCTTTCGAGTTCCGTGCCTCGGCCGGCGATCTCGAAACGATATTTGTGCAACCGTCGCCTCCGCTGGTCTAGAGTCTCTGCACAAGACGCCGTAGTCCATCCGAGTCCAATGCATCTCTTAGAAAGCCGATTTGATCGCCCGCATCAACTATGGCAAGAAGTCCCGGCGCTATCCACTTGGATACGAACTCTACTCGGATCGACATGCAAGATAATTCCAAAAATCAACGTATTCATGAAGCTCGAGTGCATGCATATGGGCATCGAGCATACACGTACCATTAAGGCATGTCGATGATGCAAACAAACTAGCAATCGAAGCTATTTGCATGCACATATGCACCGGATCGTACAAAGCAACCGTCTCTCACACCGCCGAAGTTCAACTATTGGATGGTGCCCGACTCTAATAACCGACTAGTTGGCTGCGGTGACCGACTACTCCGCTACTCCGACTACTCTGCTGCACAAACTACCCTGTTCCACTATGGCTCTGCGTGCATTGCTCGATTGCATCAAGCCATCCAAGCCGTCATCTGGTTCATTGCTCAGTTTGTCCGGCTACTTTAAGATTGTCCGACTACATCGGGCGACTACATCAACTCCGGTACTTTCGACGATGGCTTCTGGGTACTTGACGACAGCTTTCCGGGTACTCGGCGATACGTTTCGGATGCTCGACGAGCCAATCAGCTGGCTGATTTACTTCACCAACATCGGCTACTACGACGCGCCGATCACAACTCTGCCATGAACCAAGCTAAGTAACGCTTTAATTTTTTACATTCCGGATATTATTCGTATGCCTCTGTGGCCATATCATCTTCCCCTAACGGCTGTTAGTTTCCTCGGATAGTAAGCCTTAATTCGTGAAGCTTGTTTTCTCGAATGGATGGTCACGTCAATGAACCTCTGAACCATACGGATGGTCACGTCAAAGAACCTCTGAACCATACGGGTGGTCACGTCAATGGACCTCTGAACCAAACGCGAGATTCAAGTGCTTAAACGTAACAGGTTACTACCTAGGAAATTAACCGACCTAGCAAGGGAAGACACAAAAAATCATCATGCGAGCAAACAAAGTGCTCAAGATACAAAAAATCATCATGCGAGCAAACATAGCGCTCTAGGTCTTCTCTTAATCGGTCGCCAATTCCTCGTAGAACACGCTTAATCCGTGAAGCTTGTCTACTCACATGGACGGTCACGAACCGAAAGTGCCAAGCTCACATGGTCACGTCATGAACCTCTCTCGAACCATACGCCGAGATTCAAGTGCTTAAACGTAATAGACACTACTACGAGGAATTTGCATGGCCTAGCAAGAGCAAGACGCAAAAAAAGTTTATATGCATTTCATAATGTCGGGCCCACCCCCGATTGATTATTCAAATATGGGACATGCTCCCGACTTCATATCCGAATATCATTTACAATATATTTTTATGTTTAACATGCAGGGGAGCTGAGAGCTAGTCCAGAAACAAGCTGGTTTGAACAAAAAAGAACCCCAACAAGGTGCGGCAAGAACCAAGACAAGCGCTTAGAAAGAACCCGGAACAATCAGAAAACAACCCTGAAGAGGTGCTGCAAGTAACAAGACAAATTCAGAAAGAACCCGGATTGATCAGAAAACAACCCGGATGAGGTACATACAAGTTCGAAAGAACCCGAACGATCGAAAAAAACCTTGGATGAGGAACATACAAGTTCAGAAAGAACCCGGAACGATCAGAAAACAACCCTGAAGAGGTGCTGCAAGTAACAAGACAAATTCAGAAAGAACCCGGATTGATCACAAAACAACCCGGATGAGGAACATACAAGTTCAGAAAAGAACCTGGAATGATCAGAAAACAACCCTGAAGAGGTGCTGCAAGTAACAAGACAAATTCGAGAAGAACCCAGATTGATCGAAAAACAACCCGGATGAGGTACATACAAGTTCGAAAAGAACCCGAATGATCGTAAAACAACCCCAAGAGGTGCTTTGCAAGTAACAAGACAAATTAGAAAAGAACCCGGATTGATCGAGAAAACAACCCGATGAAGTACATACAAGTTCGAAAAGAACTCGGACGAAGTGCAAACAACCTAGAAGAGGTACATCAAGAACCGAGAGAAGTCCGAAACAACTCGGATGAATAAAAACAACTCGAAGAGAGTATCACGGCTTAGTCAAACACTAAGCTCGGGGAGCTCGACATTCGCTTCAACTACGCCCGGGGCTCCAGTTCAAGGACGAAAGACCAAGAATACAAGTACTCAAGACTACAACAACGACAACACATCAAGACCCTTCATCCGATTTCTATTCTAAAGAAAAGTACTCGGAGAAGGCTCGGGGGCTGCGGGATAAATAACTCCAGAATTTTTTGAAGACAAGAATCTAGACCCTCCAACTTTTGCAAGCAAAAGCAAGAGGCTCGGGGGCTACACTCGGTGAGTGCAATTTTTTCGAAAAATTGCTCCCACCCAAAAAGAACTCAGAGCAACCAAGAAGACTAAAGGGACCCTCTGGCTTCTTGTCCCAACAAGCAAGAGGATCGGGGGCTACACTCACTGAGTGCACTTTTGTTCAAAAGTGCACATCAGCCGGAGAAAAGACAAAGAAGACCATCTCAAGATTTCACTTCAAGAAAGAACCCGGAACAAGTCTACAAACAACCCGGCCCTTGAAGCTCAATCATGAAATGCTCGGGGGCTTATCGATGCGGGACCCATATGGTTCTCCACGGAGAAGAGAGAAGAAGACCTAGTCCAACTAGGATTCCCTACATGTAATCCTATTAGGACTAGTTACACGTAATCCTACTAGGATCTCTATTTTGTAACCGACTAGGACTCCCGCCTCTCCTGAACTATATAAAGGAGGGCAGGGGTCCCTAGATCGGCAGCTAACACACACACATGGGCGATAGACATAACCGACAGAACTCACAACCACAACAAATAGCGCAGGGCGCAATATACTATCCACACCAGACTGGACATAGGGCGCCGTGACTTTCCAGCGTACCGAACCAGTATAAATCATTGTCTCCCTGCGTTTACCATCGAGTTCCTGCAAACGCCGATACCCCTCCGAACAAATCACCGTCCTGGGTACTCCCGTGGCGGGTTGCCGGTGGTAAAACATTGGGGGCTTATCGATGCGGGACCCATAAGGTTCCCCACGGAGAAGAGAGAAGAAGACCTAGTCTAACTAGGATTCCCTACATGTAATCCTATTAGGACTAGTTACACGTAATCCTACTAGGATCTCTACTTTGTAACCGACTAGGCGTTCTACTAGGATCCCGCCTAGTCGGTTACAAAGTAGAGATCCTAGTAGGATTACGTGTAACTAGTCCTAATAGGATTACATGTAGGGAATCCTAGTTGGACTAGGTCTTCTTCTCTCTTCTCCATGGGGAACCTTATGGGTCCCGCATCGACAAGCCCCCGAGCATTTCATGATTGAGCTTCAAAGACAGACAAGTTTGAATGGACAAAGGAGGCCGACGAAGCTTTCAAGAAACTTAAGGCATATCTCACATCCTCACCAATTCTCACACCCCCAAGGAAAGACGAAGATATGATGCTATACATTGCGGCGACTACTGCTGTAGTCAGCACGACAATAGTCGTAGAAAGAGAAGAAGAAGGACGCGTGTATAAAGTACAACGACCCGTATACTACATCAGCGAAGTATTATCTGAATCAAAAATCTGGTACCCGCATGTACAAAAACTACTCTACGCTCTACTTATCACCTCACGCAAGCTTCGCCACTATTTCAAAAGCCACAAGATTACCGTGGTGACAGACTTCCTGCTCGAAGACATCTTACACAATAGAGATGCGACGGGACGCATATCAAAGTGGGCAGTTGAACTTGGAGCTCTTAACATCGACTTCATCCCACGGAAAGCAATCAAATCTCAAGCCCTTGCCGATTTTGTGACCGAGTGGACAGAGATTCAGCAGCCTTTATTAGATACAATCCTTGACCACTGGAAGATGTACTTTGATGGTCACTCAAACTAGGCGGAGCCAAATCTTGAAGCGTTCTCCTCATTTCTCCGTAAGGAAAACAACTCAAGTACGTCCTTCGGATATTATGGCAAGCTACAAATAACGGCGTATATGAAGCCCTCATCCACGGGCTCACGAGTGGCAATTACCCTCGGAATAAAGAGATTACTCGTATATGGCGATTCAAAGAAGAGTCATCAACCAAGTAAACAAAGATTGGGATTGCATAAAAGAAAACATGGGTGCTTCAGTGTTTTGAATACGGAAACTTGAAAAACATTTCCAAGGATTAGAAATTTTACACGTCTGCTGATTCCAACATTGCGGCGAGATGTTCTTGCCAAGCTCGCATCGAGACAGAGCAAAGTTTCCACCGGCGATTTATAGAAGAGCTATCATTTCCCTCTATCAAACAACCCGGTGAGACAACCCACAAAATTCAAAGCTAAAGGTGTTCGGATCTTGGTAATCAACACCTCATGGAGCCAAGTTTTCATCGACTATATCAAAGAAACTAAATTACCAAAGAGATAAAGCGAAAGCCACCCAAGTTGTTCGCAGAAGCAAAAACTACATTCTAGTAGGAGATAGACTTTCTGAAGAGAGCAAAGATCATCGTGGGTACTCACTGAAATGTGTCTCATCCAAGAAGGCAAAGAGATCCTAGATGAGATACACTCGAAGTTGTCATGCGAAATCATGCCGCTTCAAGGACACTGGTTGGCAAAGCATTTCGCACCGGATTCTACTGGCCAACCGCTTTGAAAGATGCAGAAGAACTTGTCAGAAAATGCAAAGGTTGCCAAATGTTTGCAAGACAAGCCCATGTGCTAGCTCACAATCTTATCTGCATCCCACCCGCTTGGCCTTTTTCCTGCTGGGGGCTGGATCAAGTGGGACCCCTGAAGAAAGCAAAAGGCGGCTTCGAGTACATCTTTGTAGCAATCGACAAGTTCACCAAGTGGATTGAATACAAACCACTCGTGAAGTACAGCGCAACCAAAGCAGTCGAATTCATCCAAGAAATTACGCACCGCTTTGGCATGCCCAATCGAATCATCACAGATCTAGGCTCCCCCTTCATAGCTACAGAATTCAGAAGCTGGGCACAAGACTGTGGTTTCAGTATAGACTATGCGTCTGTTGCACATCCAGAAGCCAACGGACAAGTAGAAAGGGCCAATGGACTCATACTAGCCGGATTAAAACCAAGGTTATACGAAGAACTAGTGGACTATGGGTCCAAATGGATTCAAGAATTACCAAAAGTAGTATGGGGCTACGAACTCAAATAAGCAGAGCAACAGGCCACTCACCCTTCTTCCTAGTTTACGGTCGAGGGTCGTCTTCGCCGCACGACTTGATCTGGATATCACCAAAGATAGAACAATACGACGAAGGAGAAGCGAGAACACACAAGAAGATTAGAACTCGACATGCTCGTAAGAAGTCGAGTAAACGCTACCCTCCAATCGACCAGAGATACCTACAAGGTTTAAGACGGCACTACAACAAGAGTACCCATCCTCGATCACTACAAGTCGAAGACTTAGTGCTAAGAAGGATACAAAAGACCGACGGACGACATAAGCTTCTCTCACCCATGGGAAGGTCCGTTCATTGTCACAAAAGTCACCGGACCAGCACATACAAGTTAATAACCAAGATGGAAAAGAAGTCAAATAATACATGGCACATCAACCACTAAGAAGATTCTACGCGTAAAAACAACTCAAGATAAAACAGATATGCAAGCCACAAGGGACCAACATTCACAATCGATTTAAGGACGATATTCTTCGACAACATATGTATTAGTTCATATTCATGATCAATAAAGATGATATTCATCCACATCATGTCTTGTCATGACTTCCAACGAGTTGTTTTCCCGAAACAAAAAGCAAAATGGCTGAAAACATGCCTGAGCATCCCGCCCGAGAGAGCAAAATAGTGAAAACACGCTTGAGCTCCGCCCGATGAGGGTAGCTAAAAGCTAACACCAAACAAAAAAAGCAAAATGGTTGAAAACATGCCCGAGCATCCCGCCCGAGAGCAAAATAGCCGAAAACACGCTTAAGCCATTGATGAGGGTAGCTAAAAGCTAACACCAAACAAAAAAAAGCAAAATGGTCAAAACATGCTCGAGCATCCCACCGAGAGCAAAATAGCCGAAAACACGCTTGAGCTCAGCGATGAGGGTAGCTAAAAGCTAACACCAAAACAAAAAGCAAAATGGTGAAAACATGCCTAAGCATCCCGTACCGAGAGCAAAATAGCTGAAAAAGACGCTTGAGCCATTATGAGGGTAGCTAAAAGCTAACACCCAAAACTAGTCAACCGAAATTGAACTTCAAAAGACCCTCCAGCTCTTCGTTCCGAAAAGCAAGAGGCTCGGGGGCTACATCCAGATAGGAATACTTTTTCCTCAGAAAAGTACAAGCGCCACTCAAAAGGCGACATTCTATGCCGAAGTCGTTTTTACATAGCGCGGACGAAAGGTTGTCAACACAAAGATTTACATCTAACAAGTCACAAAGTGGACAAAGCACTCGACGGATCACAAAAGAGGAAGAAAAGAAAAGTACTCGACAAATCGAGGGGTCTCGTCGAGATAACACACGAGTTGTTTTATGGAGCGAAAACGAAAATGGGACAAAGTACTCAACAAGTCAAGTAACTTCGACCACACCTGTGCAAAGAATACATCAACGAAAACAAAGAATCTTCATTTAAAGAGGAGTGTAATATTATAAGAAGTCTGGTCAATCGGATCGAGCATTGTCATCGGGAAGGAAATGTCAATATTTAGACCGTCTACAACCCTATCAAGCTAAACCTTCGACCTCGTGCTCCATCCTCTCAATGGCGTCAAGGTATTCTTGGCTTTCACTTCCTCTCGCTATCTTGGACAGAGGCGCCTCGGAGCAAGGACCCGGACCTGGGCTAGCACATTCTTGGTACATACTTGGGCACACTTCTTCGCGAACTCTTGGAAACGAGTCGGAATCCGGGGAATGAACTACGCCCAAGATTGCCCGTCATCCGCTGGAGTCCGGAGAACATCGACTCATCGAATCTAAAAGATTTCCAAAACGTTCCAATTTTCAATGGCCATGCTTTCTTCCCGGACAAGCCTTCAATAGTTTTTGGGCTGCACAAGATCTCTGTCGACTCCGCGCCCTAATCGGCTTAGCAAGGGCGAGTTCTTCCTCAAAGATGAGTAATTACCTCCTCAAATTTATTATGACTAGAGCGGACAAGAGCCTTCATTTCATCGATACTCTCCGAGAGCTTCTGCTTCTTAGCTCGGAGAACTAGACAAGACACCCAAGAACAAGTCAGCGAAAAAAAAGAAGTCAAAATACAAGAAAAAACAGGCAGAACCCACGGTACCTTTGCATTCATTCTTCGCAGACTCCACCGCAGCATCTCTCTGCTTCTTCGTCTCCACTACCCGGGCATGGAGGGTCTTCTCCTCCTTTTGGTGCATTTGACGCTCTATCTCCAACTCAACCCGGAGAAGGTCAAGATCGGCTTTCAGAGCGTCCACCTCAGAAGACAACTTTCTCGCATTTTCAGATGAGAAAAAGAAGCCAGAATGATCACGAGAGAAAGACTGAGCAAAAAGAGGCAAAGAGAAACAAGGCGTAAGGACAAAAGAAAAACGAGCATGCAAAAGAGGAGTGGCAGTAAAACTTACCTAGAGCTTTTCACTAAAAGAAGTCGTGAGGGTCGACAAGCTCCCCCAGGCTGCGGTCAGCTCTGATAACCGATGGGTGGCATCGAACTGTTGCACCACGTCACCGAAAAAAGAAGGGCCGCCGAAGCAAGAGAAGGGGAAGGAGAGGCCGGATGGGGTGAAGAAGGAACGACCAAAGCAACCTCCAGGGAAGCCGGAGTCAAACCCTCAGAAGGACCCGGCGTGACGGCCACAGTCACCTCCGGAGTGGCCAAGATCGCAACTTCGTCAGAGAAGAAGTCGATGAAGAAATGAGAGAAGACGAAACACTGAAAAGTGATAAAAGGAAGCACCGATAAGAATCAGAGGAAGGAAGATAGAAGCCAAAAAGATAAAGCTAGAATCTACTCACCCAACCACTTTCTTCTTCGCGAAGCCAAGAGAAGGCCTCGCAGGGGGAACCACGACGGTGAAAAAACGTCCCGCCACCCGTGACGACGGAGCGGAATAGCCGTCAACGGAGTCAGCAGAAGGAGCCGTGGCTGGAGCCATGGAAGAACTCCATCTTGGAGGAGCGGTAGAGCTCGATCTTTGGGGCTACCAAAGAACTCGACACCCGAGCTTTAGAAGAAGTCAAGACGGGGAGCCTCGGAAGAACTCACACCCGGCCTCCGATTACTTCAAAAAGTTTAAGACTAAAAGTCAAGACAAAGAAGAGAAATTCAATGCAATAGGAATATGAAAAACAACTCACCGCCGCATGATGAGGGGTACTTCATCATCTTCTTCCTCCTCAGCCAAGGAAACCAGAGCACCTGCTAAAAAGAGGATAAAAAGTACTCGGATCAAGAGAGAAACAGGAAAATAAAGGAACAAAGAGTATTAAATGTGCTCACCTAAGAGCATGCTAGCAACAACTGGAGTACCTGAGGGAGTACTTGGTTTGCGAGGCTTCTTGGAGACAGACAGGCCAGATGAAGACCCATCCGTTCGCCCCCTCTTTGGGACACTGCGAGGACCACGAGGGACTAGACGAGGAACATATTCTTCATATACATCAACAAATCCAGAAGAATACGCCAAGACCTCGCATCCGAGTTCTTCCTGAACGAAACAACACGGATACGGCCAGCATCATAGCTTAATCAACACTAAGCTAGGGAGCTCGACCTTCATTTCAACTACTCCCGGAGGCTCGGAACCAAAGACAAAGGACCAAGAATACAAGAAACTCAAGACTACAACGACGACGACACATCAAGACTCTTCATCTGACTTCTTTTCTAAAGAGAAGAACTCGGAGAAAGCACGAGGCTGCGGGATACATAGCCCCAGAATTTTTTGAAGACAAGAATTCACCCAAAAAGAACCCGGACATAGGCTCGGAGGCTGCATGCCACGAAACTACTCGGATGATGGTTTAATCCAAGACTAAAGGGCCGCTTCGGAAAGATGCCACAAAAACTACTCGGATGATGACATAATTCAAGTCTTGGGGACTACTTCAGAACACAAATTTTCAAACAACATAAAGGATCAAGACCCTCCAACTTTTTGTTCCAAATAGCAAGAGGCTCGGGGGCTACACTCAGTGAGTGCACTTTTTCTTCAAAAAAGCGGACGTCACCAAAAGACTTCCTCAACGCAGACCACTTCAAGACATTACGACAAAAAGAACCCGGAACGAGCCATATTCGAGTTCTTTTTGACAAAACTTCAACGAACAATCAGAGCAACTTCAAGATAAGATCCTCCAGCTCCTTGTTCCAAATAGCAGGAGGCTCGGGGGCTACAACCAGATGGATGTACTTTTTCTTCACAAAACACTCACCACTCGAAGGTCCCAAGAAGCGCTACAAGGTTTCACTCCAGAAAGCACTCGGATAACATTTTGTTCCTACCTAACAAGACTTGAAGGAGCAAAGCGACACTTTCAGAGCTCAACCATGAAGTGCTCGGGGGCTTGTCGATGCGGGACCCATAGGATACCCCGCAAGGGAGAGAGAAGATCTAGTTCAACTAGGATTCTTCCCATGTAATCTTAGTAATAGAACTATTAAGTAACCCTACTAGAAAATCTCATTGTAAACCGACTAGGACTCTGGCCTCCTGACTATATAAAGGAGGGCAGGGCTCCTGAGAGAGGACGACAATTGTACAACATAACACTCCAACGCAAAGGCCAACGCCGACTGGACGTAGGGTCGTTACTCGATCTACGATCGAGGGCCTGAACCAGGATAAATCGATTGTCTCTTGCGTTTACCATCGAGTTCAGCATACGCCGAAGCTCAAACATACTGCCCCGGGTACCCCCATGGCAGGCTATCGGTGGTGAAACATCGACACTCGCCGACCAGCCACGTTCTCACTTGCGTTACCAGAAACAGCCTGTTCTTGATCTTACTCCTACACGTGTACGAGCGCCAGCCCTCTGCGTTATGGGTATTCGGCAGTGGCTCCTCGGCAACGCTTGTGCTCTTACTCGTACATGGGTGCCAGCCACTCTGCGCTATACAGTTTGGGCTAGTTGGGGCTGGTGATGCGACACAGAACCAACTGGCAGGAAGTTACTCATATTTAAAATATGAACACTTCAAACAAACATAATGTTTATATGCTCTGCTCTGTTGCCTTCATCGCCAAGTTCATATATTTATTTTTACATCATATACTATACATTCTACATATTTATTTCGTAGGGGCACGGCTCGGTCAACGAGCTTATGCTCAGGGACTGGACAAGATGATCATCGCCATAGTGGTCAGATCACCTATCAGACGGACTTTACCGCCAACCAACTGGTTGGACTGCTCGGCACTCACTCCTGCTCGGCGTTCACTTCGCCACCGACCAGTTGGTTGGACTGCTCATCGCATGGGCTTCATCATCACCATCACTTCGCCGTCGACCAGTTGGTTGGGCTACTCGGTGCACGATTCTTTGCCAACCAACTGGTCGGATTGTCTGTCGCTTCATCGTCAGCCACGCTGGGGCTCGCCAGCTAAGTTGGGGACTCCTCGGCGTTCCATCACTTCGTCGTCGACCAGTTGGTTGGGTGACTCAGTGCACGTTTCTTTGCCAACCAACTTGTCGGATTGGTCATCGCTCGCGCTTCATCGTCAGCTATGCTGGGGGCTTACCAGCTAAGCTAGGGACTCCTCGGTGTTCCATCACTTCACTGCCGACTAGTTGGTTGGGCTACTCGGTGCACGTTTCTTTGCCAACCAACTGGTTGGATTGTCCATCGCTTCATCGTCAGCTACACTGGGGACTCGCCAGCTAAGCTGGGGACTCCACGGCGTTTGGACTGTTCGTCGCTCGCGCTTCATCGTCAGCTACGCTGGAGGCTTACCAGCTAAGCTGGGGACTCCTCAGTGTTCTGTCACTTCACCGCTGACCAGTTGGTTGGGCTACTCGGTGCATGTTTCTTCGCCAACCAACTAGTCGGATTGTCCATTGCCTCATTGTCAGCTATGTTGGGGCTCGCCAGCTAAGCTGGGGACTCCTCGGTGTTCCGTCACTTCACCACCGACCAGTTGGTTGGGCTACTCGATGCACATTTCTTCACCAACCAACTGGTCGGATTGCCAGTCGCTTCATCGTCAGCTACGCTGGGGGATCGCCAGCTAAGCTGGGGACTCCTCGGCGTTCCGTCACTTCGCCGCCGACTAGTTGGTTGGGCTGCTCGGTGCACGTTTCTTCGCCAACCAACTGGTCAGATTGTCCATCGCCTCATTGTCAGCTACGCTAGGGCTTGCCAGCTAAGCTGGGGACTCCTTGCTGTTCCGTCACTTCGCCGCCAACCAGTTGGTTGGGCTGCTCGATGTATGTTTCTTCGCCAACCAACTGGTCGGATTGTTCGTCGCTTCATCATCAGCTATGCCGGGGCTCACCAGCTAAGATGGGGACTCCTCAGCATTTGGATTGTTCATCGTTTCATTGCCAACCATGCTGGGGACTCCTCGGCGTTCGAATTCTTTGTGCAAGCATCGCCAGCTAAGCTGGTGACTCCCTTGGTGGTCGGATCTTGCTATGTCTCATCGGTGTGCTATCAATTTGCTCCATGTTGTTCGGATCAGGGTGTTGATCTTGGGTAGCACGTCTGGGGTCTTGATACACACATGTCAGATGACATTGGCAAAGCTTTCAGGCTTATTTTCTTTGTCCCTGCTAAAAGATTCATTCTTCATCTTCCAGAAGGCTCGGGGACTAAGTGGCTACACTTAACCTAGCGATGAATGTAGTGCTCTTTTTTTATTTACCCTCCTTATTGACTAAGTAATGGATGATTCCTCGCAAACGGAGTCTAAGTGGCTACACTTCACCTGGAGAATTTTTCAAATTTTATCTTGAGCCCCTTACATCCTTCTGGCATTGACTTTCACCGTCCAGGTCACCAGTTAAACTAGTCGGCATTGACTTTCACCGCCCGAGTCACCGATTATACTGGTCGGCTTCGACTTTCACCGCCCAAGACACCAGTTAAACTGGTTGGCTTCAACTTCCACTGCTCGAATCACCAGTTAAACTGGTCGGCTTCACATCAAACTACTCGGACTTGTTCAAGACAGCATTGCTCAAAGGATACAAGGCGCTCGGGGACTAGTTGTGGGGGATATATCCCCGGGTATCCATAGGACAAGACATGGGCCACACCACCAGGGGAGGTCTAGCCCATAAGATCAAGGCCTACGGTGCTTGGCTCTGGTCGGCGTGCATCGCAAGGCAATCAGAAGAATCTTGAAGATAGAGAAGGATCAGTTTGGATATGATAGATGTCGTATTCCTTGTAAATACTTACCATATAGCCGAATAGATATAGATCTAACCAACTTGTAACTCGGCCCCTTGGACTATATAAGGCGGGCAGGGACCCCCTCGAAATCATCTCATATTCAATACAATCCAACGAAGACACAGGACGTAGGGTATTACGTCGATCAGACGGCCTAAACCTGTCTAAATCGTTATATCTGCGCCTTGTGTCACCATCAAATTCTTGATCACGTGCACCTCTACCGATCAATCTACCTTCATGGGATGCCCCTTGGAGGACTACCGAGCATCTTTTGTCGATAGCATCAGAGTAACTAGGCGCGAAGTCATGGCTCATTATCTATAGATTGATGTTCTCATAGTGAGAACAAGCGATCGTGAATGACCAATGAACGCCGAAGCAGAGTGCGTCCCTCAACATCTCGTGCACCCAATCCATGATCCGAATAGCGCGGACCGTGATCGAGCTCGTCTCCTACATCGGGGCTAGCTCGAGGTCACCGTAGACCAGCTGGACAGCTGACGCATAGGGCATCGCACTCATCGCTCTCCTTTAGGGGGTGGCCTTCACTTTGTTGAGCTCCTTCTCTAGGCTATGGCACATCGTCACCTCTACCCCGAGCCTACGATCAAGACCTGCCCAAAACATGCATCAGTCATGTCGAAAAGCCTACCATGGATCCTAGAGAGACTGACAGCAAAGGAAGACCAGGGGCATACTATCCTTGTCTGCCTGGAGCTTGTGCGCCTCGTCACACCGCTAGGCCACCTCTGTCTCCAAGTTCTAGGCCTGCTCCTAGCGCTAGCTGACCTCCATGGCGAGTCTGGCAGTCACTGCTGAAGGGTCGAGATGGCGGACTAGAGGGGGGGTGAATAGTCTTTTCTAAAAATAATCGCGTCGGCTAACCGATATAAATGCGGAATTAAAACAATCGGTCTAGCCAAGACTACACCCCTCTATATATGTTCACTAGCACCTTGCAAAGATACTAATAAAGCAACTAAGGTGCCGGGCTAGCTAGAGCTCTCCTAAACAATTCTAGGAGCAAGGTCACACAAACCTATGCCACTAGTACTTTAAGTAACAAGGGAGCTCCTACACATGCTAGTAAGCAAAAGCACAAAGCTAACTAAGCTCACTAGCAATGCTCAATAACAAGGCAACCAACGCCTAATTAGAGAGCGCAAATACTTAGCTACACAAACTAAGCAATGTGACTAACAAGGTTACTAAAACCAAATTAGCCACGCAAGGAAGCTACTTCTATGCTACACAAGCAAGAAGGTAATAAGCTAGCTACACAAGCTTAAGATATATATATAAGTAATTGCAAGCTTGTGTAATGGGGATGCAAACCAACGGGAAGAACAAGGTTGACACGATGATTTTTCTCCCGAGGTTCACGTGTTTGCCAACACGCTAGTCCCCGTTGTGTCGACCGCTCACTTGGTGGTTCGGCGGCTAATTAGCATCACCCGCTAAGCCCGCACGTCCGGGCACCGCAAGAACCTACCCCTTGAGTGAGGGTAGCTCAATGACACGCTTTACTAAGGTTGCTCTTCGCGACTCCCGCGGGGTAAGCACAATGCCCCTCACAAGCACTTCTCCGGAGCGCCGCACAAGCTTCTTGCGCACTTCGACGGAGACCACCACTAAGCCGTCTAGGAGGTGGCAACCTCCAAGAGTAACAAGCACCACCGGCTCGCAACTCGATCACCTAGTGCCACTCGATGCAACCTCACGATGCAATCGCACTAGAATCGCTCACTCACACAATCGAATGATCACTATTAAGTATATGTGTGATGGAGGGCTCCCAAGCACTCACAAGCATGGACACTAAGTCCCTTGAGGTGCTCAAGACTAGCCATGGCCGAGGGCCACTTCTATTTATAGCCCCAAGGGCTAAACTAGCCGCTACCCTTCATCAGCAGCGGTCGGGCCGACCGGACGCTCCGGTCCGATCGACCGGACGCTGGACCACAGCGTCCGGTCACGCGACTCTTCGCCACGTGTCCCCTGCGTTCAACGGTCATCTTCTCCGATCCCAACGGTCATCTGCCGACCGGACGCGAAGATTTCAACCGACGCCGGACGCAGAACCCCCAGCGTCCGGTCGTTTCCAGTAAGCTCCCGAGCATGACCGGACGCGTCCGGTCGAACGCGATCGGACGCAGCCAGCGTCCGGTCACTCTCCAGCTACTGCGTCATCGTACGTCAGCGCGTCCGGACGCAGCCTGCCAGCGTCCGGTGCATTCAGATCCAGCGTCCGGTCAGTTGACCGATGCCAGCATCTTCGCGACCAACTCGTTCTCACTTCTAACTTCTTCATCCTTGCTCCAATGTGCTAACCACCAAGAATTTGCATTCGGCGCAATAGAAAATAGGCATTCTATTTTCCCGAAAGCGCCGAATCCCGCCGAGAGGGACCCAAACCCATCTCACCCCTGCAAACACCACCTCCTTTGTAAATGTGCCAACACCACCAAGTGTACACCATCATGTGTATGTGTGTTAGCATTTTCACAATCATTTCCCAAAGGATGTTAGCCACTCAACTTGCCACGCCACTCGATCCTAGCGACAATGCAAAGTTAGATCACTCGAGTGGCACTAGATGACCGATATGCAAACAAGTTTGCCCCTCTTGATAGTACGGCCATCTATCCTAAACCTGGTCATAAACTTCTCTACACACCTATGACCGGTGAAATGAAATGCCCTAGGTTATACCTTTGCCTTGCGCATTCCATACCATCTCCTCCAATGTCGATGCAACACATGCACCAACACTATCAACAATGATATGATCCACTTCATATCATCACGTGATCATATTGGTTCATCGATCTTGACTTCACTTGCCCTTCACCGTTGCCATCGTCCATCGGCGCCAAGTCTTGCTCAAGCTTCACCGCCACACGGTCCATCACTCCAAAGCCTTCGACTTGCCCTTCACGCTTGCAACCGGTCCATCAAGCCAAGTCTTGTCTTGATCTTCTCCACCTTGATCACATGACTCAATGTCATGTCTCATGTGCAATAAGCTCCTTCATCATCACATGTGTGAGCTTTGCAACATCTCCAAGCCATTTTCACCTCCATGGCATATGTTGCTCATACACATGTACCTGTGGACTAATCACCTGTGTATCTCACATAAACACAATTAGTCCACCTAGGTTGTCACTCAATTACCAAAACCAACAAGGACCTTTCACCAGCCGTGTCGTGCCTACCATGAGCGCCCCAGACGCGCTTTCCACTGCCTACCCTCCCATAGACGCGGCCGACGGCGGCGCCTCCTCGGTCGACCACGTGGTCGGCCCAGCCACGCTCCTACCAGCCTCTGGCACGGCGCCAAATGGGTCCTAGCGCACCTACCGAAGGGCGAGAGTCTTCTTCGGTGCTAGCTTCAAGAGGGTCCTACGCCCCCAACGCTGCGGAAGGCACAACGGTTAGTTCGTGGTGAAAAATTTATCAAGAAACAAAAGAACGAAAAAACTCTTAGCTTACCTTGACACCGTCGGGCGCTGATGTTTCAGGGCTAGCCCGCTTGACCCTGGCTGTGACTCCTCGTCACGCTGCCATTTTGAGCCCTCCCTTTGCTCGGGAGGCTCGGATGAGGCGGAGCTGCTGGCTCTCCTCGGCTCTGGGGGTGCCATAGAAGGCCAGGGTGGAGAGGGGCAACTCGCTCCCACCGTCTCTAGGGGTGAGTCCTCCCCCTCTTGCTCTAGGTGATGCCACGAGAAGGGCCCCACCTACAGCTAAGGCATGTCCTCGTCCCCGCAGGCCAGATTGTCCCACGGGATGGGTGACCCAGCTGTCGCCCCCTCCTCTTCTTCCTCCTCATCTTCCTCCTCCGACAAGCCTTGACGCCGCTTCCCCCCACTATAGCTTCACCGGCTCCCTCGCCTGCCATTTCTTCTCCTTGTCATCCTTCTCCTTCTTTCTTCGCTCATCTGTGGCATGGGTCGCCACCCTCATGGCTGCATGCTCCGGTAGCGATGCGACAGAGGCCCGAAAGCCCAAATCCACCGGCAGCTCGATGAAGCCCGGCTCTGGCCACATCACGGGATGTCCCAGGATCGGGAACATAGCGTCGGACTCGTTTGTCGCCTCTTGGACATGCTGTGCAATCTCGCTGTTGCAAAGTGGCCCCTGAGCGAGCACCATCCCGCCGAGTTCCACGATGGGCACCATCCCAAACAACGGGAGGGCGTGCGCTATCAGCGGCGCCACCCTCCTTGCGTGATATGCTCCAATGATGCTGGCCTCATGAAGGTCGTGGCTCCTCAGCGACATGATGGCCTCGAGGATGTCACGCATCCTTTTCTTCTCCTTGATGGGTGGCCCCCATGACCATGTCGGCGGCGCCTCTTTGATCAAGCGCTAGGTGAAGTCCGGGAAGGGGGTGGCGGGGTCGTTCTTCAAGTAGAACCACTATGCGTGCTACCCCTTATTGGATCTAGACAACTAGCAGGGCATGTACTTGGCCGCCCGCTACCCCCAGAGGTGGATGCCCGCGCATCCCATCAGCACCAAGATCTCCCCGCCTCTGTCCTTCTTCCTGTGCAGGGAGACGGTGAAGAAGTACCTCCACAACTCGAAGTGCGGCTCGACCTAGTAGTGGTGCAGCAGCCCCTAGAAGAACGGATGAGGGGGATCGTGAGCCCGCGCTCGTGGAAGGGCGTGAAGGAGACGATGTAATCGTCGGGCGGCATCGGCACCTCCTCGTGGTCGGAACCAGCCACTCCATCACGTTAGTCCTCCCACAAAGAAGACCACGCTTAATGAGGCCCTCCATGCGTGTGTGGGTGACGTCGGAGCGATACCACGACTCCATGGAAAGTGAAGATGGAAGAGTGAGGACTTTTTGGTGACGGCAGAGAAGCAAAAGCTACGGATTTGGGGTGCTGGCGGCCGACTAGCAGAGGGCGAGATCCGAATGATAGCGGTGGAAAGGCGAAGAAGGCAAGATGGTAGCTTGCCACGCCGAAACATGAAGGGGAGCCCATTATTTATAAGGCGGGGTGAGACGAGAGGCGAACCATCTGCTTAGATCAACGCGCCCGCCACGCCCTGTCACTAAGCCTCTCTAGGAATCATGCACATGCCACCCTCGGCCGCTCCTCAAAGGGCGCACCGAATAGCGGTTCACCCCCTCGATGGGCTAAAAACTACCGTAGGTAAGTAGGGATATGGAGCTTAAAATGCTCCCACGGCCCATTAAGGCCCAGGAGTTCGAAGGTTGGACCACCGACGGGTTCACAACCGCTCCAGGGCACCTTTAGAGTGAGGGGTGGAACGGGATCAGCCCGCTAGCGGCCAGTACCAGGCGCATGAGCGTCGTGGGCATCCTGGCCCATGTTCGAGTCTTACAGGAGCACGGTCCATGATTTTTTCTCAAAGAAAGGTAATGAGCCCTCGGGACTGGTTGTTAGGAACCTAGAGTCGGTCACCAGCTGACCCATGCCGGACCCCCATGAACAGGAAGCTGGGGCCCCACTCGACTTGTCCGTTAACAACTCACCGAGCACCATAGTTCATCCATCGAGGAAAACATGGCATGGCTCAGCCCCTTTGTTTTATCGAAAAAATGCTTGAGGGTGGACGACCTTAAGATGAGCTGACCCCTTGACTAGACCCTTGCTGCGCATAGGGGCTCGAGAGTTGGACTCGCAAGGAGACCGAATACGCGGTCGCATAACAATGGCGGATCGATCGGATCCTAGGGAGGAATTAGAATCAAGAGAGACCTTCTCTGATCCCCAAATTGGGCAGCTACATGCTCCCGAGGAGTCCGAACACGATGGAAAGGAATCTCGACCAAACCAAGACATCCCATGGCCCGCAAAGGGAGATCAAGATCCCTAGAATCCTTCCATCCAAAAAAGCCTTCGAAGGAGTATCCTACTCCTCCGCAGGCTCGGGGCTACTATCGGGTATCAGTATCAGGGATCACCGGAAGAAGGAAGCTACTGGCCACGAATGCTAACACCCTCGGATGGTCAAGAGCGTATCTTGGTCTTGCCCGGCCCCGAGGGCATGGGCTCCGTCTCGCCCGACCTTAGAGATACGGGATCTAGGTCACTAGACCCCAAGGGCGCAGGATCTGTCTCACCCGACCCTAAGGGCGAGAGCCTCATCACGCCCGACCCCAAGGGCGTGGACTCTGCCTCACCCGATCCCAAGAGCACGGGCTCCGCCTCGCCCGACCCCGAGGACGCAGGCTTCGCCTCGCCCGACAGAGGTCCGTACCGCCCCAACCACAATGGGTCTAAAAGTACGAGTCTAGGGTCAAACTTTAGACGCCAGAATGGGAGCAAGCGCGTCTTGACGTGACCCACAGCCACGACAGGCCACGTCTGAGGACGCACGTCGCCAACACATCGGGCGTGCCAGCGCTGTGCTATATACTCCCCGTACGGCCTCTAGTGGAGGCGTCAGCGAGCCATACCGTCCGCTAGGACGGGATAGAGCGCCACGACCGGTTGACGACGCTTGCGTACGGCGCCAGTGAGGAATAGGGCCACGACGAGGAGCCATCCCCATCGTCATCTAGAGGGTCGGCGGGACCCGCGTAAAGGAGTTGGAAGACGTTGCAATCCCAGTAGCCTTCTTCTCCTCGTCTCTCTTCCGCTCTCCGATGTAACCTACATCTCCCCCTTCATCTGTAAAAGAGAAAGCAGGGCACTCCACGGAGAGGGCATTCACACACATCTAACACGTCTGAGCGGCTAAAGGCTTAGGCACCCGACATTAGACATAGAGCTCAACCAGACTCACCCATTTCACCAGAGACTTGGGACCTTCTTTCTCTCTCGCCTGTTTGTAACCCCTACTACAAACCAAGTGCCGATAACACGAGCAGCAGCAGACTGGACATAGGGCCGTTCTGCCTGAACTAGTATAAATTCTTGTGTCTTCCGAGCACAGCCATCCGGATCAGACGCGTAAACTAGAAATTTACTAGCCGGTGATTCAAAACTACGCATATTTAGGGATGGAGGGAGTACTACACGACTAGCATGCAAATGCTTATCGCCCTATTCGCTAGGCTTATAAGCCGTAGTTTTTCAGCCAACGAATAAATTTTTTCTCACAACAAATCAGCTAACAGTGCTTTCAGCCATGACTTATCAGCCAAGCGAACATGGCATTTATGTGTGCTGCCCGAGGCAATGCCATGACAAGTTACAAAGCCTCGCATTGGCTAGAGGATAAAGAGCTGGCATATATACATATACTTCTTGTGTTATCTCCACCCTCGGGGGCACGTGAAATGATTAAACTAATAAAGTCTATAAAAATAGTATTTATTGCCTCCATGCTGGATTCCAAGGGAGATATCTCTACCTAATGCCGAAGCACAAGCAAATGAGGGGCGGTAAATATCTGATGGGGCTAATTGGCCCTTCCGACCTCTGTCGGCCCACAAAGGGGCAACGTGGATCCAGAAGGGAGCACTAATCGGCAACCAAAACGCCGTCTCAAGGATATCGGCTTTTGAATAGCCGATAAGTATGTAGTCGGCTTTCTAGTGGCCGATAGACATCTATTCTTACAATTTTCATATAACAGTATTCAGATCTATAATTATTTATTTAAATAATATTCTTTTTAAAAAAATTCTCTGGTTTTTTCTAGAGTCCGATCGTACCAGTCTTCCCGTCGTAGCATTGTTTATTTGGGTCTGCCGGTGTGGCGTGGAAACATTTTAGGTGACAAATCTATCGTGTACGAGTCTAATCGTATTTTTATACCAGGAAAATATTTTAGATTTTTTTTCCGGTAGTGTTTTTTTCTCTGGTCCGGCCTTCGTAGTCCCAGAATCTATGTGTACTAGTCCGATAGTATTTTTTTACAGGAGATTTGTTTAGATTTCTTCCATCCGTTTTTTTTTCCTTCCCGTGGTAGTATTTTATTTATTTTGGGTCTGCCGATGGTGTATTTTAGAATTTTTTTTTGCCGGTAGAGTTTTTTCCCTGGTCCGGTCTTCCCGTGGTAGTTTTTTTTTGCCGGTAGTTTTTTCGGTCCGCCGGTGGACGATTCCTGTGCAAACGTGGCATAGAGAATAGAAGAGGTATATAAGGGCAACTCCAACCAAGTTCTCATCTAAACTCCTATCCTTTTTTTTTTTTGGCTCGGGACTTAAAAACACAGCTCCAACCGAAGCCTCATCCGGCCCGATGGATGAGGGACTCTCATTTCTCTCTTCTAAACCTCGAGATGTAGAAGCTCCTCATCCTCTCCCTACTCCTTTCTCTCTTCTTACAAAGCTGACAAATGGGGCTAATAAGTGAGACACATGACAATATAGTGTAAAGTAGAAAAGTTTTAGGAGATCAGTTAGAGTGTGCTGAGATATAAAAGCTTGAAATAGATGAGGGACTCATTTCAGAAGATAGGGGGCCAAAATTTGAGGGATAGGTTGGAGTTGCCCTAATAGCTTTAGACATCATCATCTACTAAAGATGTAAAATTGTTAAGGCCAGTTTGGCACAACTCTTCCACAAATGCTCTTCTGAGCCGGAGCTCCTTAAAATGGATCTAGCTACACTACTATTTACCAAAAAGCGGATTCTACTCCTAAAGTGTTTGGTGTGTCTCCTCTGCATAAGTCGCTCCTGAAACCGGAGCCATCCCAAATAAGCCCTTATTGTCATGCTTAAAACATAGTACTCGCTAATTGCCCTTGCGATGCAACGACATTCAAGCCCAATGATTCACTTTTCACAACAAACACATCAACTAACGCGTGGTAGAACTTCAAACCAACTCTCAACTGCTTTGACTCCAACTCTAAGCGCATTTACGAGTGACAATAAGGGATGACAATCCTTCTCGCCTGACAATTTACGAGTGTGAGTACAAAATCTCACTCTATGTGTGCATATACGTGCATAAAATTATATCTACGAGTACGAGTGTGGGTATATCTCACTTCAATTGTTTACGCTTGAAACAGGGAATCCATATATTGTAATAACAATCTAAATTATGAGGCTATTCTTCACGGGAGGGGTATTCCATTCATGTGAATACCAGCGTACATCTTTACATCTTGTTAGTGGCGAAGCTAGGACAAACTAGAAAGTGTGCATTTGTCTTGTCAGTGCATAAACATGTTACATAAGGGATGCATATATGGTGGAATTTAACAAACAACTTTTTATATTTTTTAAGGTGCATTTGCACCCCCTAAACACAGTGTAGCTTCGCCACTGCATCTTTTTGTTGTGAAAACTAATTTCTAATACCTAGACAGCATGATCATCACTTGTCACTTTAAAATAAACGTAGAGCTACAACAAATGTTTAAATGAGAATTTTGGGTCCTCAAAATGCAAGAAATTAATTAGAACACGACCGGTGACATGTTTGGATTTCATGCTCGGCTGCCTCCTTACTTGTGCTACCGAGATTCTCCCTTGCTAGTTCTGACTATAGTTATTTAGACCGGACCGGATCGGCAGTCGGACCGCTAAAAGACCGAACCAGAGCCTACACCGGTCCAATTCACTTATAAGACCGTCCATGCAATCGAACTGCTAAAAACCGGTTGAACCGGCCGTTTTTTTACAGAATGGGTGAACCGGCCGGTTCCTTATGAACCAGGACGGTTTTTTAGCTTATCCAAAAATACCCTCTGCGTGCTCAGGATAACGTTATCTGTTCAGGGGTACGATTGGAAAACTCTCCGAATGTGTCCTTTGCCGCGTGAGGGAGGTAAATTTTGCCCTTTTTCAGCCGGCGGCGGCGCATCCAGGCTCCACTGCTCGTCTGCTCCAACTGCGGCGGAGCATCACCTTCAGGCGGTGTCGGTTGCCGGCTGCGGTGCGGGGGGCTGGACGTCGGCGTGCTACGGTGCGGCGGGCTGGGCGTCCACGTGTTGCGGCAACCGGCGAGTGCGGCCAGGGGCGGCGGCCTGAGGTTGCGTCCAG
Organism: Miscanthus lutarioriparius; assembly: GCA_904845875.1. NCBI lineage: Eukaryota > Viridiplantae > Streptophyta > Magnoliopsida > Poales > Poaceae > Miscanthus > Miscanthus lutarioriparius. The sequence continues at coordinate 1,748,325 of CAJGYO010000016.1, read as the reverse complement.
GGACGGCTGATGCTGACGCTAGGCAGCTAGGCCTGGGCGGCGGCGGCAGGTGGTGTTGCTGCGGCTAGTGCCCAGGGGACGGCTGCTGCTCTGTTGTCTGCTCTGCTCCACGCCTCCACCTCCATGGGCATGGGCCACGGGGGACGGCTGGTGCTCTGTTGGCTGCTCTGCTCCACCTCCACGAGGACGACTGCTGCTCTGTCTGCTTCTGCTATGCTCCACGAGAACATGGCTAATGGTGAGCTACTGGACGAAGATGAATCTTATGTTATCACGCACCTAAGTTTTCAGTTTAAGATCATGTTATTCTATATTTCCATGATGTATGAAGTATAAATGCTATGGTTGTCCAATTTAATTGTGTTGTTTATGAGATTATTCCAACTATAAATTATTAATTATAGTATATATATTGTGGTTCAAGGTATTTGTGGCTGGTTTTAACTAGTTCAAAACAATTGAACTGATGGTTTAACCGGTTCAACCGGTTGTTGGAACGGTTGGACCAATGAACCAGTGAACCGACGACTTCACCAATTCGATCTCCGGTATGGTCATAGTAACTATGGTTCCGACCTCCGAGCGAGCCAATTTGGCTTGGAATTGCTGGGTGATCAAGGACAACGAAGCTTGTCAAATTCCACGAAGTGGCATGGCGCGCAGCCTAGCTCGCCCAAGTATTGATTTTTGAATTGCAATCGAGAAGTCAGTACGCTTTCCCTATAGTGATGGCGCATTGGAAACCCGTCTCGTCTCACCACCTGCATCTCCATTCTCCACTCCCACTCCCACTCCCACTCCACCGGCCCCCACCTCCGCTACGCCGCGACCCGAGAACACCACCAATAGGATGGAAACGGTACGGATATTTTTCGACCGTATTCGAGTCCGAATCCGTTTAGAGGGGTTCAGATCTGTCCGTATCCGAGTCCGGATATTCAATATCCGATACCGTATCCGTATCCGAATACTCAAATCACATATTTATGATGTCGGCGTCTAATCGTATCCTATCCGATATGGCTGATACTGTTCGTATTTGAATCCGAATCCAACAATCAAATATCAGTGATATCCGTTCGTCCTAGCCACCACCACACCTGCCATGTGGCGCCGCCTCCAAACCCTAGCCCCCTCGCTCCGTCGCGCCGCCGCATCGTCGTCCCCGGCCTCCGCCCGCGCCGCGCCCCTCTCCATGGCGCCGGCGGCCGCGTTCCGGCGCACGTCGCCCCTCCTCTCCTCTCCTCTCCCTGTAAGCCTCCGTCCTGTACCGGCCCTCGGATCTCCGGCAACAGTTAGTTCCTTGCTCCTCCGAGCCGATCGGATTGTTCTGACGGATCGGTGGTCTGTGTCCGCGCGCAGGCGACAAGCCGGCGCCCACCAAGGTCGAGGATGTCATGCCGATCGCCACGGGGCTGGAGCGCGAGGAGCTCGAGGCGGAGCTTCAGGTGAGGGGTCACTTTGGGTTCGGAATCTCCCCGTGATTCCGGCGGTATTTGACGTGGGTTTCGATGCGTTTTCTCCAGGGGAAGAAGTGGTTCGACATGGATCCTCCCGTCGGCCCCTTCGGTACTAAGGTGAGGTGCCTGGCTGCCTTCTGCCCTGCGATTTAGCTGACTCTGTGAGATCAGATCACGCCAGCTGTTTGGTGTGGTGTAGAAAAATGTGCACGGTAGTTTCTTCCTCAGGCTGAGTTCTGTTAGGATCGTGTGATTCGATAATTAGAGGCGCTTTTAGAATTGCCCGCAGAGTACCAACTAGGCAACTACCAACTCCAAACCCTGTTCTGCAATAGCTCAATAGAAGGCAGTGCTGTCTGCTGTGAAACTGTCAGTGTGTCATTGCTGTGGACAGACCTCCACACCGCATTTCAATAGTCCTGACAAAAAAAAACACTTGTTATGTCCATGGCTAGTGTTCACCTGATCCAAAAGGTGGCCTTTGATTAGTTGAACGTGTTGCAGTCGTTGATTATTACTTTCTGTTCTACAAGAGCACAAATCGTCATCATGTTAGAGGCCCCAGTGTTCGATGTTGACCAGTCTGCTCATTGGTCATCATCTACATTAAAGTCCGTGGTTTCTTTTAACTTTTTAAATGATGGGCCCAAGATACCTAACAAATTCTGAGTCACTGATAGTATCTGTTCCTACGGATTGACTTATTGACAGAACTCTTTCGTGTATGTTATGTGGAAACTTGACAGTTTTAGTGTTGTATGACTCATTTGTCAATTGCTGTGTCCAGTTTAGCTAAACCCATAGTTAGGTCTGCTAGTGTTTATATGTTGTTCGATTTTTACATGCTACTGTGCTTTGATTTTGGAGGAACTAGATCCTCTTTGGTATTGAATTTACATAGGAAAATGCCGCAGTCTGCATCAACTTGTGCTAAGTGCAACTTATGACACATCATTTCACTCCAGTATGGGCATGGTTGTAAGTAGAAAAAATGACTCCAACAGATACATCACTTGTTACTAATATTAATATCGTCAATTATAAAGTATTTGATATGTTAGCATGCTTAAGCTGCATTACCTGAAGTTTGTTCTAAGTACACCCTCAGTCAGCCAGCCATACATGACTTGCTGTCACTTGGGAGCGTTGCATTAGAAATCAGTTTTTGATATGCCAGGGGTTCTTCTGTTCTTTAATCCTAGGCACGGGCTCCTATCCATACTGAGTACTGACATTGTCTGTATATTAGTCTAGGTAGATGTGGAAGTTCTTGATCACTCCCTCCCCTTCTTTTTTTATTTTTTCTTATCAGACATTCTATGCTGCAAGATTGCTCAATTGTTCTGGACAATATATAGTAGGGAAAATTGGTTGTGTAGCATCGAAAGATCGCGATCTCCGTAAAATACCACTGAAAGTTTACACCCCTGTGAAATAGCACCGAAAGGATCCACCGTGAACTGGAAGTACCATTCCGTCAAATTTTGCATACAGAAACGTTAACCTAAGCTAAAACCCAGACATGAAATTATATATTTGCCCTTACCTTATCCTATCTCACCCATCTGAGACAGGAAGGCACTCGAGCCGCTTTGGTTCTCACCTTTCAAGACGCTGCATTACACCCTTCCGCCGCCCACCATGGGTTCCAAAGACAGTCGGGGCATTGCCTCTGCCAATCACCACAGGTGCCCGCCCCATCCGCCGGCCGCATCACATGGTGCCCTCGCCTCAACCACCACCACGCCAGTGTCTTGTGGCGCCTCACCAGCCGCCAGCGCCAGCCCATGCACCCTCCGCCAGAAGCCACCGGGCGCCCTGCATGCGCGCCTCCTCCAGTCACCGACATCCTCACACGGCGCGCACTCCACCAGTCAGCCGCAGATCATCCCTCGCCACCACCTCCGCTGGCCGCCAGATGCCCCTCCACACTCGACTACGCAATGCATGAATTTGAGATTCCCGATGGGTAAGAACGAAACCTTAGCTATCTACTGCATCTCGTAGCAGAACTGAAATTAGTTGCGGCATGCGATTGTTTGTGACATCCGGTTCATTTGTGTGTGCGATCTGGTATGAGGATGGTCAGTGATGAGAAAGGACTTTTGGAAGCAGTGCTAATTTGTTTGCACTGCTACTATTTTCAGGATCGATCCGACCAATGCTTGTAGAGTAGTGATTGATGTTTCGTCCCTACTCAACTGTTGAGAGGATGATCGATCCGTAGTACACAAAAAGGGCAGACGCTTGAATTGGTGGGTGGATGCAGAAGAGTACTCCATCATTGACATGGAGAAAGATGTTTTCAAGCACTTTAGTTGGGCTAGCTATCAGGAAGCAAACTTCTGGTTTGTGAGTCAGAATAATCTAACAGTTCGCCTTGGTACTGACCAAGAGCTTCTAACTTTGCTGCGAGCTTCAAAATTGGTGGATTTTATCACGACTGTTGATAGATGTGAGCATGTTGATATGGCTTGTACTGTGCCTGAAATGGAGAATGAAAGACAAGTGCCAAATGAAGAGAATGACCTATAGCTTCAGGTCACAAAAATGTTTCTTGGGGATGCATGTGAGTGTAGAATTGGATGGTCTAGAATGGGCCTTGCAACCGCAACTTGGTGTTACAGCTGCTGGTCCTTCCAGAGTAGAGGAGGAGGAGGGTGACCATTATATGGAGCCCGGTGTTGACCATGAGGGAGATGATCCAGTTGGAGCTGATGAAGAGTGGAGGCATTTCAATAAGGTACATGAAGTAGGAAGTAATGAGAAAGTGCATCAAGAAAAGAAGAAAATGGACAACATCAAATTTGTAATTGAAGACATAGATCCTGAGGCCGCACCAAGCGATGAAGCCACCATGTTGCGGGATGCTCCGTATATTCCACTCACTACATACGACAGAGACAACCCTGATATAAAGGAAGGTTCAACATTTACTGATAAAAAGGCCTTTATACTGATGATCAAGCAATATACCATAAAAAGGGAGTTTCAAACATTTGTAGAGCATAGTGATAAATCAAGATATAGGGCACGATGTGCAAATTCAGAGTGTGGATGGAAAGTTCATGCAAAGAAACTTCGTGGTTGCCCCACTTTAATGGTATACTAATTTCATACTATACAATTGTTTTTTTCATGTTCTGTCAATAATTTCAGACTATGCAATTATGTTTTTTCATGTTCTATCAATAATTTTAGACTATGCAATTGTTTTTTTCATGTTCTTTCAATAATTTCAGACTATGCAATTGTTTTTGTTCATGTTCTATCAATAATTCAGATCCCGTATTTAAACACTATATTCAGATCCCATATTGTCTATTTTTTTCATGTTGTGTCAATAGGTTCTAGACATACTTGTGCTAGCACCAGCCAAGTGAGGGGTAAGGAGGCTAGCAAAGCGTGGATAGCAAACGGAGCAACAGAGATACTCAAGTGTACTCTAGAGTTGGGAGCAAAGAAGTTGCAAGTTGAGCTTGAAAGACAGTTCCCGATCAAAATGTCATATAATAAGGTGTGGGAAGGAAGGCAACTTGCACTAAAAGGCCTACATGGCACTTGGGACGAAAGTTTTAAAATGTTATGGAGTTTCAAAGCTGAGTTAGAAGATACATGTCCTGGAAGCATAGTAGAGATTGATTGCAAGAAGAACAAAAAGGATGGTCGAGTCTATTTCTTTAGGATGTTTGTGGCCATCAAAGCATGTGTGAATGGATTTCTTGCTGGTTGTAGGCCATACCTTGGGGTTGATTCTACTCACCTCATAGGTAAATATAATGGACAGCTAGCTGCAGCAACAACAATTGATGGACATAATTGGATATACCCGGTGGCATATGGAATTTTTTACAAGGAGACAAAAGCTGATTGGACATGGTTTCTGAAGCAATTGAAGAGAACAATTGGAACTCCACATGGACTCACAATACACACAGATGCTTGCAGAGGCTTAGAGAAATCAGTCCATAATGTCTTCCAAGGTGACGTTGAGCATAGGGAGTGTTTTAGGCACCTCATGCATAATTTTAGAAAGCACTTCGATGGAGATGTGCTAAAGTACATGTGGCCTTGTGCTTGGGCATGTAGTACTAGGAGGTATCAATGGCTTTGGGATAAAATTGGAGAGAATTGTCTAGCAACAATTCCTTACTTGCAAGCAGAGCACAAACATCTTTGATCTCGAGCTAAGTTCTCAGGGGAGTACAAGGTTGATTATGTGAACAACAACATATCAGAGTCCTTCAACAACTGAATTAAAGAGACCAAAGGGTTCCCAGTGGATATCCTCGTGGACACAATTAGGGGTACGATCATGAAAAAGATAGCTATGAGGCAGCTTATAGCTAACAAACTTGAAGGGTCAGTTCTCCCTAGTGTTATAAATAAGCTGAAGATGAAGAGTAGAAACTTGAAGTACACAATTCAGGGGAGTGGTGGTCTCAAGGCTGAGATATCTGGATTGACTAAAGACAACTATCATTGGAGGCATGCTGTGGACCTTGAAAGCAAGACATGTTCATGTGGTCAATGGAATATTTCTAGGAAACCTTGCACTCATGTTATAGTATTTATAGGTTTCCTTAGACAAATTAAACTTGAGGACTTTGTTCATGATTACTACTCAGTTCAGCGTTTCGAGGCTACTTATCAGTTTGGGGTCAACCCAGTGGTTGACAAGTCACAGTGGCCTATTGTTGATCCCGGGTTTGTAATGGTGCCTCCGAAGTTTGAAAGGTCTGCAGGTAGGCCAAGAGTGAAGAGGATCAAAAGTAAGGGTGAGTCAGGAAAAAGGGGTCCTTACCAATGCAAAAGATGCTTTCAGTTTGGGCATATTGAGAAGGGTTGTAGTGAGCCGCCTATTGAACTCGTTGTTGAATTGCCACCGGCAGCTCCTACTAATTCAAGGTAAATTGACCCCCTGTACTTTTGCTGTAACATGATCTTTTATTAAATATGGCTGATACCTTCCTGATGTGTAGGAAAAGAAAAGAAAAGGGCAGTACATCTAGATGCAAAAAGCTCCAAAAAAATCTAAGAAAGTATCTGCACCTTCTACTTCCTTAAGTCACACAACCACCTGTTAGTCTAGGGCCAACAAGAAGAAGGATGGCAGCTTCCACTAATCCTCTCAGTCCAGGACCTACAACAAGGAGCAGGGCAGCAGCAAACATATCCCCAGGAGGAATTGCAAGAAGGCTTATCGTAGGCTAAGCAATGGCTTTGTTAGTGCAAATGTTATGTGTTGTACTACTGTTATGATCTAGTTAGACTATGGATGCATGTGTTGAACTAATGTATGTGTTAGCAGACCTGTCCCCTTTGTTGTCTTAACTAGTACACTGTTGAGAAATGGTTGTTGAGAAGTGACTAATGTGAATGTGCGTGTTCATGTGTGCTTATATGAAAGGGATCCCTATATTAAATGTCTTCATATGTGTCAAAATGTATGTACGGGAATGTGCTTATATTGCTACTGAAATATATATGTTCATTTATGTTTAAATGTTAGGGCACATATTGCTGTTTATTTGGTTCTCACTAGGGGTATCTGTGTCCAAGTTAACAGCTCTGTGACTTCATTTTAACGGAATGGTACTTTTAGTTCATAGTCCAACCTTTCAGTGGTATTTTACGGAGATCGCGATCTTTCGATGCTACACAACCAATTTTCCCTATATAGTACTATCTTAACAAAATAAGTATGTATAGTATTTTTCACTTATTTGTGGTTCTGCTATTCCTAATTTTAAACCAATTGACGCTTGTGCTTCTATGCATACCCTGTGCTGAGTACTGACATTGCCCACATATTAAGTCAAGATATGTAGGATTTCTTGATTACTCTCTCCCCTTTTTACTTTGGTTTTGCAAACCTGATTTTCTCTGTTGCAAGATTGTTCATTTGTTAATCTTGAATGTGTTGTCTGCAGGAGGAACCAGCTGTGATTGAATCCTACTATAACAAGAGAATAGTTGGCTGTCCTGGTGGCGAAGGAGGTACGTGAAGGCTAACCATATATCTCAGTACCTAGTGTTGACTGTTGAGTATGTAACTCACCATAACTGTGCTTATTTTTCCATTGGACTTATCGCAGAGGATGAACACGATGTTGTCTGGTTTTGGTTGCAAAAGGATAAACCGCACGAGTGCCCAGTCTGCTCACAGTACTGTGGTAATTGAAATCAATGCCTTGACTAATTATAAAAGCTGCTCAACAGTTGTTGATTTTCCTGTTGATTAGCACTGGCTGAAATATTCTTTTGTTGATTTTGTGCAGCTCAAGGTCATTGGTGAAGGGGGTGATCCAGATGACCACGATGATGATGAGGATGATCATCACTGAGGGCTTGTGTCGATAACAATAATAAGAACTTTGTGAAACATGGTTTTGCCCTATCTTTGCAGCATCAGACTGCCCTAATAATGTTGTAATTGATTAGTGTTTGACCATGAAGCAGGCCATGTGGTGTTTTACACCTACAAATTTTGTTCAGATCATTTCGACCATGCAATTGTTTTTGTTTGGAATGTACATTTTTTTCTCTCTGGAGTGCATCATCAAATAAAGGATGAGTTCAGAACATAATGCACAGATTCTATTTTTTTCACTGTATTGACCATCTATTTCGGTGTTATATATTCTGTTCTTGATTGGATGGATACTTACACAGAAACAATAGTCATACATAAGTTCAGAACATAATGCACAGATTCTAAAGTGTCTGTCAACGTCATTTTCATCCAGGTCTTTATCTATATCATAAGTTTGCTGCGCACGAAAATTTACAGCTTGCCCAGGGACCCAGGGTCCACGTATCGCCAACCTATGCCAGCTAGAGTTGGGGAGAGACATTGCAACGGCTTCGGTAGTCAGTTCAGTGGTTCACCCAGGGACAGACTCGAAACAATCAGATTTTGCCTGCAAACCAGGAGACTGCATCAGCAATTCAGCATCATGGAATCGCAAGCATTTCTATCAACGGGAGAAGAACATTCAAGATCACAAGGGAACACTTCAAATGGGTTAGAAAACTAGGGATCACAAGAACTCGAGCATACAAGGAATATAAAAAGTTCACCATCTGAAGGAGACATGATATATTTTGTGGGCCTACCTTCTATCAGTAGGCATGCAAATCAAAAGGTTCTTATCCGCATACAACTTAAAGATCAAATTAATGAAAACCAATCATGTTTATGCACATGCATTCCTCAGGCAAAACATCAATAAACATAGACAGAGAAAGAACCAACAAGCTGACAGTTCTGTGCAGCAAATATTAAATGCTTGACATACTCTGAATAAAGCAATTGCTACATATGTCAAGCGGAGGAGAAGAATACCTGCAAGAATTAATTAATTTTGGGGCTTAAGAAGTACTGTGGATCCCTGAAGAACCTGACAATCCTCTCTGCCTTTTCAGTGGAAAGATCGGTGTTTTCCAGAATGGATTCCTTGGATGCTTTCGCAATTGCTTCGATAGAGCCAATGGCTTGGGCAAGCTTAAGAAAATAAATAAAGACTAGCATCACTCTACTAATCACCATGCCATGGTAAGCATAACATGGAAAAAAATAAATCGAGAACAGGCAACTGGTGTTTAGTGTGAAATTTGACTATTAGCTACTGGAGAGGTGAGAAAAAGATTAGTGCAGGGAAGGTAACAGAACTCAATTTGCAAGATATAGCATGCACTCAATTCTTATTCTGGAATAGTTGCATACAACCAAATGTTTTGCATGTAAAGTTCCAAAATATGTTTAATCACTGATCTTTCCTGAATCTTATACAGATTAAAGGTACTGTGGTTAATTCTTCTCAATTTCCAGAGAAATGTATGCAAATGACAAGGAAAATGATGATACTCGTATCTGCAAACAACGCCTACAAGTAACATGTGTGTCCTCCGTAGAGACAACTTGCAAAGCAGTCAGAACAAACAATCTAGCATTGATATCCAAGTAGCCAAGGGATCACAAAATTACACAAGCTGCAAAAACCAAGTTGAGCAACTCACCGCATTTGCATCATGACTGTCAATACCAGGAATAGAGGTGACCACTCGTAAAAACGCATCCATGCACTGAACAGCTTGCTCACGCTACAGAGACAAGCAAGAGAGTCATTTATCAACAATAGGACCCACTGATAGTATATGAGCATGTATCTGGGAACATAGTAACATACCTCAGTTCTCATAGCTGCGACAATGTCTTTCTGCTTGCACACTGAAGAAAACAGACACGCGATCAGTGCCAGCTCGCGGTTGAGAACTTGAGCATGAGTCAGGAACTTGGTAAATGAAGCAATAGAGGTTTTACCTCCACGAGCATGAGCTATCCTTACAATCTTCTCGAATCCCATCTCTGGATCACAAACAGGCACGAATGTAGGGCAGCCAAGCTCCATGCCATACCTTGAATGAGGACAGCAGGAATAAGAACAACCCAACCAAACCAAACTAGAACAAATGCTTGTTATGTACAACTTAGCATCACAGTATGTCGGCCCATACTTGAAATATGACTGATTGAATGATTCGTTCTGCTCTGCTGAGCGGACGACGACAACGACGTAGAGATACTTGAACTGCCTCTTCAGTGTACTCACCCTGCAAAAGCATTCCAAGTATGACATCACCATCACCATCACCATCACCACGAATGCAGTCATCGGTGCATAACAACAAACATAACACGGGGAAGAGACAAGAGTGTCACCTGCTGAAGACCGCAGCTTGCCTTTCAGGAAGCCAGTCCGTCTCGAAGATGAAAGCAACCGATTGCCCCCATGGCTGAAGATGAAGTCCTGAAACCCAACCCACGCATCCAATCAGAGCCATGCGTATACACGGTTACATACACATACAGCACGGAGAAACCAGTGGCATCTCTGATCGGAGCGCGTACCGGAGAAAGCGCCATGAAATTGAGGCGGTACAGATTGGTTGCGAGGAACGCAGCGACGAAATTGACGAGGTCCGGGCGCTGCTTGTCTCTCCACGAGGCGCTCATGATGCACACTCCTCGGCCTGCACTCGAGTCGACCAGGGGCGGAGGAGGACCCAGCATAGCTGCTAATGCATGTATACGCTTGTGATTAGATCAGATCCGAATGCAGATTGTCAGATAGATAAAGCAAGGGTTCGGGTGCTCGACGGCGGCTTGGCACGGCAGTAATGGAGGGAGGAGAGAGGGATGCGCATACCTGGTGGTGGGTGCTCGTCGCCCGAGAAGGCCTGGCGATGGGCCGGAGACCTGGCGTAGGGGCGGCGGGCGCCCAGTCATCGCCGGGCGGGAGGGGGAGAGGCGGAGAGGGCGCGCGCACGAGGGTGAGCGGGAGAAGAGAAGGCAACGGGGAGCGGAAATTTCGAGTCTGCCTGGTCCTCGACCAAATATATAGGGTTTGTGAGGGCCTCTGGGTTTCAAATAATTAAACCCCAAAGACCTAAAATAATGTGATCAGTAGCGGAGGCGGAGCTAATAACTCAATAGCACTTGTAGGGGTGTTTGGATCCCCACCCGACTTTACCACTTTTTAAATGTGGCAGCCATAGAAAAGATAGCCGTTGTTTGATTCCTACGTCAGCTGAGGTAGCCACACAGCTTTTCAATTCATTCCTTTTGATAATTCATGCTACAGGTGCGGCTGTTTCTTTTCCGCCACAAACTTCGGTGATGCCACAACCTGGTGGGGCTACCAACGGCGGGGAACCAAACAACCCCTATATTTCTTTAGAGTTTGATTGAATTTCAAAATTTACGATATCCAAATCCTCGGACCAATTGATACCCTAATAAGATTTGCACTTGAGCATCTCGAGGGTGCGACACAGCCTCGTCACGACTCACGAGTACACACCACAGACCCTAAATCCTAACGAGAAGGAATGATTAAGAGCAGAATCTTCGAATCAAACAATGGGTGAGACGATGAATGGTATTAGGTGAACGTTGAATCCTCAAATCAAGCCGCCATCATGACGAGAGCCGGCTGGATGCTGATTGCTGAAAGTGAAAAGGGGGCCAAACAATGCAAGAAACAAGGGGCGCGCGTGCTGCTTAGCCTAGACCGTCGGTGGAGAGTGTCAGCTATGCGAGCCGTATGCTCTGGTCGATCCATTGCTTCCGTTCCGAACCACCCACCCAGCAGGGTCCAGGGCTAGAACTAGAATCGAGCAGAGGATCCATCCGGCATGCGCGGTCCCGTCTCCCGTCACTGCCTCACAGGGATTCCCTTCTGAATGAACCTTGACGAAGCTCTGGCCGTGCCAGCTGTCTCCTGTCTGACAGGTGGCACGTACGTGCCGCAGTGCTGTCTCCGGCCGGCGACCACGGCGCCGGCTGCCGTTCACATCACATCCGCCGGTCTCCCTCTGTCCTCTTCAAATTTGTCCGTTTGTTTGTTTTGGCTAGAAACTTGGAGTAGTCGTTGTCTAGTTTATCCCACAGAGTTTACTATCAATCTCATGGAATGTGGATTTATGCACGAAGTATTAAATAAAGACTAAAAAATAATTAATTATACATATTACGACTAATTTCGTAGACGAATTTTTTTAAGCCTAATTCGCTCATGATTTGACAAGGTGGTGCTACAGTAACATGCGATAATGACGGATCAATTAGGCTTAATAAATTTGTCTCACGAATTAATAAGAACTTCTATAATTTATTTTATTATTACTTTTCAAACATTTCCACGTGACATTGCGACGTGACACGGCGTCGGCGGCGTCCATCCAGGGCGAGGCCGTAGGCCGTAGCGTGCGCCGCGAGCCCGCGACCCCTACTCGACTCCCGGTGCTGCTCGGCCGCCTCGGCTGGAACTGGAAGTGGAACGCGTCCCATTCCCATCCCAAGCACCTGGATACTATCGCAGTCTGCTTCCAAGATGGACGGATTCCCATGATTGCCAATTTGCCAGGTGGAGGCCGCCAATCCGCCATGGTGACACAGCACACAGGAGCCCTGCTCGGCGTCGCTGTTGTCACTTGTCACAGCTCACACTCTCACAAGGCCGGCCGGCCGCGACACGCCGGGCCCGGGCATCGATCCATTGCTTCCGCCCCACGGCTGGGCTGGCAAGCAGAGTACTGTACGTACGTACCGAGCCACCGCCACCGCTTGCGCTTGCGCTTGGCAGGGGAGGGAGGGGAGGGGGCGTTCCTGCTGTACGATCGATCGGCATCGGCGGCTGTTCCCTTCTTCAGATTGCATCGCAGCAGCGCTGCTTTTATGACTGCATCCGGCGCCCCTACCACCATTCCAGCTCCACCCACCCACCCAACCGCCGTTGCCGGTCAGCCTGAAAGCGCCGCTGAACGATCTGCTGCATCTGCTATTCCAATTCTGCATGCGCACATTCTCCTGCACCCGAGTTGCCGAAAATTTTGGCAAAACGACACTGTAGCATTTTTCGTTGTTATTTAGCAATTAGTGTTCAATCATAGTCTAATTAGGCTTAAAAGATTCGTCTCGTGGATTTCGTTTAAACTGTGTAATTAATTTTATTTTTTATTTATATTTAATGCTTCATGCATATGTTTAAAGATTTGATGTGACGAAGAATTTTAAAAAAATTAACGTTTTGGAGAGGAATTAAACAGGCCCCAAGTGCTGTGCACAGGAGACGCGAGATAGCTGTAGCTGACACAACCGCGTCAGGCCAGCTTGGGCGGCTACCAATCCGCCCGGGCCCCCACACGAGCCAGAGCCAGAGCCAGAACCAGAACCACCTCTCCCTCCCGCGCCCGCCAGTCCGCCACGCATACATAAAAAGCCAACCAACCCTGCTCACCTCTGCTCTGCTCTGCTCCGCTCCGATGACAACAACGGCCGGCTCCAGCGCCCCGTAGACCCGTAGCGTGCCACTCAGCCACTCTCCTCTCCGGCTCTCCCTCTCCCACCCATCCAAATGGGCCGCCGCGCGCTGCTGCTGGCGCTGTCCCTCTCCCTCTCCCTCTCCCTGGTCGCCGCAGACCCGCCGGAGCGGGAGCGGTCGGCGCTGCAGGCGTTCCAATCAGGGACGCCGCACGAGCGTCCACTGCAGTGGAACACCTCCCTCCCCACCTGCTCCTGGACGGGCGTCCGCTGCGACGTTTCCAACTCCACGGTGACGGGCTCCACCTCCCGGGCGTGGGCCTCGTCGGCGTCGTCCCCAACGGCACGCTCGCCCAGCTCCAGAACCTGCAGGTCCTGTCGCTGCGCGACAACCGCCTCGCCGGCCCCGTCCCGCCCGACGTGCTCGCGCTCCCGCGCCTCCGCGCGCTCTACCTCCAGGGCAACCTGCTGTCGGGCGCCGTCCCGCCGGGGCTCGCCGCGGGGATGCTGCCCGCGCTCCAGCACCTTGCGCTCTCGCGCAACCAACTCTCGGGACCCGTTCCGGACAAGCTGCTCGTGGGGATGCCCCGGCTACGATCGCTCATGCTCGACGGGAACCGACTCTCCGGGGGCCTGCCTGCTGGGAGCGTCGGCGGCGGCGCCGGCGCCAGGCTGGAGGTGTTTAATGTCTCGTTTAACGACCTCGACGGACCCATCCCCGCCTCCCTCGCACGGTTCCCGCCGGAGTCGTTCGCCGGCAACCCCGGCCTCTGCGGCGCGCCGCTCGTCGACCGCCCGTGCCCCTCGCCGTCCCCGCCGCCCGGCGGTGTCCCGGCGCCGGGGAAGGAGACGAAGAAACGGAAGCTTTCCGGCGCGGCGATCGTGGCCATCGCGGTGGGGTGCGGCGCGGCGGCGCTGCTGGCGCTCCTCCTCCTGGCCCTGTGCGCGGCGCACCGGCACCGTCGACACTCGGAGGCGGCGTCGGCGGACGCGAAGGCGACGCCGCCCACGCGCGGGCTGACCCCGTCGACGCCGTCGGGGGACCTGACCGGCGGCGACTTCACGTCCTCCTCCAAGGACATCAGCGCTGCGGCGGCCGCGGGGGCCAGCGGGTGCGCGGAGCGTGGGCGGCTGGTGTTCGTGGGGAAGCAGGGGCCGGGCCACCTCCGGTACAGCTTCGACCTGGAGGACCTGCTGCGCGCGTCGGCGGAGGTGCTGGGCAAGGGCGGCCTGGGCACGTCGTACAAGGCGGTGCTGGAGGAGGGGACCACCGTGGTGGTCAAGCGCCTGCGGGACGTGGCGGCGGCGCGGCGCGAGTTCGCCGCCTGCGTCGAGGCCGCGGCGGCCGAGCATCGGAACCTGGTGCCGTTGCGTGGGTACTACTACTCCAAGGACGAGAAGCTGCTCGTCCTCGATTACCTCCCCGGTGGCAGCCTCTCCGCCCGCCTCCACGGTGAGCTTTCATCCATCTCAGCAAACTAGCTCCAGCCATGCATGATTCCTTCATTGCATTGCCAGTCAGCCGCAATGGCAGGCAGGCAGGCAGGCAAGGCATTGCTCTGGGCGAGTAGGAGCGCTTGCTGCTGTTACGTGGTAGCTGGTGGGAGTAGCTGCTGGCTTGGGACGATGAATATTGCCGGCATTTCCGCCGACAGACGCGTATTGCCGGCACATTTTGCCCGCAACCGATACAGACATAAACGTACAGTGGTACTAGTACTGTAGCTTGTAGTACGGAGGACACAGCACTCTTGTTTGTCTGCTGCTGCTTGGATGGAGCACGAATTTGTTTGCTCCATCTGCACGCAACGCGCAGTGCACAGGTACGGTTGTAGTACTGGTCTGGTAACACGTATTCACGATAATATTAACAAATTAGTCAAACAATATTTAAATTTATTTTTTTCAGCAAACGAAAACGAACAGGGCCACTGCACAGTCCGATCCTCCTTCCGATCCAGGCACGTCATTACGTACTTCCGACATGCACCAGCCTGTATGTACTACGTCTACTACTGTACAGTATGCTAGCAGCTACTAGCTCTCAGCTCCTACTTACCTACAGTACCATGGAGTGTAGTTGTATATCACTGTAACATCAAGGATATATATGGCCATCCACTTCCAACTTCGGACTCCCAAGCAATAATACTGGCCTCAACAACTCTGAGGATTACCATACCACACAAGGTTCAGGTTGGAACAGGAATATACTCCTACTGGCCTTCACTTCACCATCTATCCATGTCTACTAGTACTAGTACATTGCATAAGGGTTTACGACCAGATCATTTGAACTTATTAGTCGACTTATCAACTAGAATATACAGTATTTTTCTCTCATAATAAAGTACTGATACGATCATATTACGATCGTGAATTATTACTATTGGCTGGTTTGGCGTGAGAGAAAAATACTGTTATGACTTATAATTCTAGATTGTTTACGACAAGCGAACGGCCTGTCAGGTTCAGCCGGCTTTAATGCTCGTGTCTAGAGAACTGTCCAAGTCACTGGCGCTGATCGAGTGGTGTGGCGCCTGCTCGTTCTGGCAGGGCCTTTGTTTCGTCTCGTTTGGTTCCAATCATTCAAGCAACTTGTGGTCAGTTAGCAGTAACGCATTAGGCCGCTAGCTATGCTCTCCAACTCCATCAGCCTTTTCCGTCAGCTGATGTTCCAATCCTGGGAAAGGGACTGGGTGGGAGCATTTTTTTTTCCAATTATTCCTTATGGCTAGTTAAGGGTCTGTTTGGTTCCTTCTCTTTCTCCTAAAATTTCTGTCACATCAAATGTTTGATATATGCATGGAGTATTAAATATAAACTAATTATGAAACTAATTGCACAATTTACGACTAATTTGCGAAATGAATCTTTTAAACCTAATTAGTCCATGATTTGACAACGTGTTGCTACAGTAAACATGTGCTAATGATAGATTAATTAGGCTTAAAAATTCGTCTCGGAAATTAACCTCCATCTATGTAATTGGTTTATAATTAATTTATATTTAATGCTCTTTATTAATCTCTAAACATTTAATGTGATATAAATTTTAGAAACGACTAAAGAACCCAACACCAAAGAACCAAACACCCCTAAGTAGGTTACTGCCAATCATCTGACAGTGACTGAAAATCTGGAATTTATGGTTCCGTAGCCATCGCTTATCCGGCGATAGCGTCCTCGGCTTTGAATTCTTGTGGCCAATTGACCATGTGCAATGCCTTCGCTTTGTCAGTTATGTGTAGCAGAACAGAATGCAGCACCACACCAGCTGGCAGCCGCCATTCAGAAACGAACTGGTCCTTGCTGCCTGGCTAACCCTGCATTTCCAAAGCCAGCCTGTGAACTGTGATTGCTCGATCAGTGTCTGAAAACTCTGGCCGTGCAAAGTATGTGGTGGCGACAAGCCGAGGTTTTGCGTCTTGTTCGCTTAGCTAATAAACCGTATTTTTTTAACTAATAAATAATATTTTTTTTACAATAAATCAGTCAACAGTATTTTCAGCCATAACTTATCAGCCAAACGAACATGACTTTGTTTCGTCGTTAACGTCAGATGCGCTGTCATGTCGTACGTGTGCTATGCTAGCTAATAAGACCTTGTTTAGATTGCAAGTTTTTTCACTTTCTTTCCATCACATTAAATCTTTGGACACATGCATAGAATATTAAATGTAGATAAAAAATAATTAATTACATAGTTTAATTGTAAATTACGAGACGAATCTTTTGAGCCTAGTTAGGTTATGATTGGACAATAATTATCAAATACAAACGAAAATGCTATAGACCCAATACTGATTTCTAACCCCAATATAAACCAGGCCTAAGTGCCAATGCCTTCCAATCATCCGGCCGGTATGTTTTTCCCCCTCTGTTTGCTGGTCTATCATTCTGCATTATTCGAGGTGATTCATGGAGTTGGTAGCACCAGCGATCACAGCAGCAGTGTGCTATCCTGCATCGCTGCTTCCTGGTGCATTTGTCGTTCATCTTTGATATCTTTTTCTGCTCTGCCAACTACCGCAACAGCTTTGTTCTCTTCCTTGATCATTTCGCTCCCCGAATGCATTTCAAAAGGAGTAGGGTAGGGTACTGTGCGTGCATCACTGGTGATGACTGCATGGACAGTGACTAGCTCATGTAAAATACTAGTACACTGTATCCAGTCAGAGGATTTTTTTTATTCGTAGAACATGTTCATGCTTCATGGTTTGTCTTACCTTATTCATCAGTACTGTTATCTATCACTCCTATAAACTATTTAACCATTCATGATTCACCTCAAATAGTGACAGGAACAAAGTCTGAATTTTTGATGCATGATTAGTACACCGCTTATGGATTGGAGTCTGAATTTCTCTGAATTTTTGTTGCATGATAGTTAGTATACCATTTATTTATCGGCGCGTCGGAGATGCTAATTAATAACACGCCGCGATTTTTGGACCGCAGGGAGCCGCGGCACCGGGCGGACGCCCATGGACTGGGAGGCGCGGACGCGTGCCGCGCTGTGCGCCGCGCGGGGCGTGGCGCACCTGCACGCGGCGCACGGCCTGGCGCACGGCGACATCAAGTCGTCCAACCTGCTGCTGCGCCCGGACCCCGACGCGGCCGCGCTGTCCGACTACTGCCTGCACCAGCTGTTCCCGCCGGCGCCCGCGCGCCCCGGAAGCGGGGCCGGGGCCGGCGGGGGCGGGTACCGCGCGCCGGAGCTGGTGGACGCGCGCCGCCCGACGTTGGCGTCCGACGTGTACGCGCTCGGCGTGCTGCTCCTGGAGCTCCTGACGGGCAGGTCCCCCGCGCACCACGCGGCGTCCGGGTCCCTGGACGGCTCCGGCAGCGGAGCACTGGACCTCCCGCGGTGGGTGCAGTCGGTGGTGCGCGAGGAGTGGACGGCCGAGGTGTTCGACGCGGAGCTGGTGCGGGCGGGCAGCGGCGCCGCGGAGGAGGAGATGGTGGCGCTGCTGCAGGTGGCCATGGCGTGCGTGTCCACCGCGCCCGACGCGCGGCCCGGCGCACAGGACGTCGTCAGGATGGTCGAGGAGGTAATCGGCGGCGGGCGCACGACCACGGAGGAGAGCGACGGGACCAGGGGCGCGTCGGAGGAGGAACGGTCCAGAGGCCCGACGCCATGACGCCGCCGCCGCCGCCGGTGCAACGCGACGCGCACTCGTGGCAAAATTGTTTCCTTTTGCTCGAATTTTAGCGTTACTTTCGTTGTCTAGTTGGTATATCTGACTCGCCCTGGCATTTTATTTATCGAAAAAAAAAGAAAAAACTCAGCCTGGCAGCGCCTCAGTCTCAGGCAGCCATTGTTAATTTGTTATGTCAATCGAATAATATATGCATTCTCACTCCAATTGTATTGTTATGGCTGTCATTTGGATGCTCTTAAATAAATACAGTATACTCGAAAGAATGTCCGCGGTGGGCGCGAATTACACTGGCCACGACATGGGCATCACCCTGCCGTAACCTGCGCTCACGGGCTAGCCCTCTACGGTATGCGAGCGGAAGAGGAGGGGGTGAGGCCCTGGCCTTGCTGGGATGCAGCACCCGGCGGCAGAAGCGCCGGCATGGCGCCCCCTCCCCGCGCGACGTGTCCACGGAGACGGCACAGGCGCGTTGGTACACGCGGGCCCTGGCCATGCGCTGTCAGCAAGGCCGCTCTGCGGCGTGCGAGCGGAAGAGGAGGGGGTGCGTCCGCGCCTTCATCTTCGTCGAACCGCCACCCTTCCTTGGATCCTGGTTCGTGCAGACGGCGCAGGCGCGTACGATCCGTGGGCCCTGGCCGCACACCGCGATGGGCGCCTGCCGACAGCGGGTTCCTGTTCCAGTGAGGCGTCATCGAGCGCGCGGAGGCGATGGACCACCTGGGCACGGACGCGTACCTAGTGAGCTCGGATGCCGCGGCCATGGCGGCGACCGCCGACTCGCTGGACTACGTCATCGACACGATGCCCGTGCACCACCCGACGGCACCCTTCTTGGCGCAGCTGAAGCTGGGTGGCAAGCACGTGCTTCTAGGACGCCCGCCATCAGCTGGTCTCTGGCGCGCAGCGTCCCGTCACAACCGCCTGGAGGTTGGCTCCGGCGCGTCTACAAAGGCTCCGGCGCCACTGGTCAACTCCGGCGTCGACACGTCGTCTTCAGGTTTGGCTTGGCGTGGTGCGCTCAGGATGGTCTTCTGTAGGCATTTGGAATATGGGTGAAAACCCTGCCTGGCTGTTGCTTCAGGCTGGCGTCCATGGCGCAAATAGCGTCATATTCCTCGCTAGAGGCGTCGCTGTAGTTTCCACTTCCCTCCTTCGCGAAGGCCATTCTGGGCTTGACGCATCCGTTGGGCAGGTCTCGGGGCGAAAGCCCTTACGAGCCTGGTGTTTCGGCCATCGATGATGGCGTCCGAGGACGTCATTTTGCTTCTCGAAGGCATCAACACAAAGCACGCTTGTTTCATGGCCGCGCGCGGCACAACCTTGTCCTCTCTCTGGTTGCTCTCCCACCTATCTTCTTGTCGATCTGACTACCCCTACCCCTTGGTGTCTGCAAACACTGCTTGTTGTCAGGTGCTCACCATCAACGACTTGCTATGTCGTCCTCTAGATCACCTGAGTGCTCCGCCTCATTATATGATGGGTTGCGGAGACCTTGATCTCTTCTCTGGATCTCCTCGTTCTCCTCCTGGCGGTCCTTCCCTTTGAGGCTTCCTTCCCTCAAATGGCGTTGGTGGGTGTCGGTTGGAGCCTAGATGCGCTTCTAGGCGATGCTACTCACTGCTGCTGTCTGTTGGTTCCGACTCAACGCCTCATAGCCTCCTGGTTGTCGTTTGTTGGATCCAATTCAGTACCTTACAGCTGCATGTGGGCTAGGGTTATTCGGAATACGTCATTGGTGATGGCACAGGTTAGCAAGTAGTGATTGCACCCACTTCGGTCAGTAGGCAGAGCTGGTAGCTAAATCATGTTGTTAGTGTTGATGTCGTTGTTCTCTCCGCTCCTCTTTGTACTCCGTTGGACCTCTCATGGGTCACCCATGTACTAGGTGCTATGTACCCTTCCACCCACTAGCTTGAAAGGATCTGTGGATTGAAATTAGGCGGGGATCGGTTTGATCCCCTAGTTGACCTTAAAAAAAAGTAATAATGTAGAATAAGAACAAAGTTAAAATAACGATAACAAAAAACAACTCCCCAACCTATAGCAACCCCGGCTGCCTAGAGCACAAAACACACACTGCACCGTTTCCAAGCCACCACCATTTTTTTAAGAACGTGTCCGTTAACACGTGTTTTATTAAGAGGAGAAAACAATACAAGGAGCTAGACATCTAGATGAGGGGAGCAGTGGAGCGAGGTGTCGGTGTGCCGCGTAGAGGACGACGCAACCACCAGGAACACAACTAGCCCAGAATTCTAACACACGCTGCATTGGTACACACTTGCACGACAGGAGCGATGATCTTAAGCCCTCAATAAACTGAGGAGCACCATCGCTTTTTTTGGGGAAACCCGCCATGATCCACACGTTTCCTTCGGCCAAAATGCCTGAGCAGATTTGCGCCGGCGGTCACCATCGGTTTTTTTTGGAGAAACCCGCCGTGATCCACACGTTTCCTTCGGCCAAAATGCCTGCACAGATTTGCGCCGGCGGTCGTGCAGAACTCTACAGTTCCTCTCCTTCCAAATGGGCCATGAGATGAGCAAGAGGATTGAGGATAGAGTTGAATCTTAAGCAGTCAAGCCACCACCATCGACAACCTTGTGGGGGGGGGTTTGGATGGGGTTCTTGTAAGCTAATGTACACCATAGAAGCGCTCCCACTCTATTCAGAGGCCACAACATATACTTTTAAAATAGTTGCCGAAACAACATGAGAATTTATGAAATAGGCTACATAGGCCCCGTTCGTTTCGCTGAAAAAACAAGCCGAAACACTGTTCCGGCTGATTTGTTGTGAGGAAAAAACACTCCTCTGGCTGAAAAAGACGGATTATAAGAGAAGCGAACAGAGCCATAGATGCCATGCACGTGCGCCCTAGAGATTTCAATGGGCTAAAATTGAATACAACTATCCTATACATGAATCAACAGAAGTTGTTGCAATGATTTACATCATTGTCTCTATGTCTAATAACACTCCTCAACTACAACTTATATAAATTGAGATTGCGTTTAATTTAAACACTTTCAAGCTGCTGAGATCACAAATTAAAGGTTTTGTGAACCCGGTCACTAATAGGTATGAATAATTGAACCTCCATGAAATTGAACCTATACGTGCTTAGTCCTTGCATTAAACACAAGATTAACTGAAAGATAAGATGCTGTGTGCAGTGCTATCACACCACAATCTTCCATCCTTTGGACTCTTAACTAGTTAACTTCTTAAAACCTATCTCAAGCAAGCATTTTTTTAGTTGCATTGACCATTGACTTATACTCCATTTGAGCCATTAGTGCCTGATCTTGAAAAACATAGCTTTTTCTTGGTTGCACTCTTGGACACAGGATTCGATCCCCAAGCAAATATTTATGGGTAATGCGGTACTCCATTGATTTCCAAATCTACTCTTCACGGGAGAGATAAAATCAGACGCACAGCCCTTCCTTGTCGAACGTTTCTTTCGGTGCATGCATCATTTGGGAATATCGTTTGCATGTGGAAACAAAAAGTCACGCATAAAAAAATATCAGCACTTTGTGGTAATAAAATTATATCACTTGCATTTATTTGGAAACAAAAAGTCACGCATAAAAAAGATCAGCACTAGTATATGGTAATAAAAATTATGTCAAAGTTTTTTTTTTAAAGATCCGGTTGCCCGGCATATCATTGACTAAGAAGAGAGTTTTCGGGGGCCAGGTGACCCAACTTACAAGCGCGAAAAGGCGCTACCACTCACAGCAGACCGCTGTAGTGGTCAGGGGCGGATCCAACGGGGTGGAGCCCCATGAATTTTTAGGCAAAGTTTTATAGTGTAGGTGGGGCTGAGATTTAAGATCGAGCAGAAGTCGGAGGTATGTGTTGTTCAGCCCCCCTAAATTTTTTCCTGGATCCGCCGCTGGTAGTGGTTGAGAGTTCTAAAGTTAATTACTCAAAAGCAAATCACGATCTAAAAGGGGCCTAAGAAGTCTTCCACCAGCCATGGACCAAAGAGAGCAGACATCCTTGACTTCCATGGATACTGCATGTGCCGTGCGTCTTGAGCCTCTGAATACAACTACATTACGTTGTTTCCAGATACACCACAAGGTGAGGATGGCCAGGGTGTGCGCAGCCTTGGTGCCTTCTCTGGTCACAGCCATGAACCAACCCTCACAATCTGACCCATCCGTCCATTGCGTCGGCCGCAAATTTTGGCAGCCGCACCACGATGCAACTTGACTCCATACCTGACGGGAGAAGGGGCATTCAAAGAATAGGTCGGTAGCAGTTTCCAAACTTCGTTCACATAGAGCACAGAAATTATGTCAAAGTTTTACAAAATAAAAAGATTTACCACATTTAATTTCCTTGTACCAGCATTTTAAAATGTGACCATTGTACTTTAATTCAAAATTCCATTTCAGAAATACAATTACAACTGCACAAACGGAAAAGAAAAGGAAAAGAAAAATACAGCAAAAACATCAAAAGCTGCATGTTGCATAGTCAAATCCTAAACATCCCGCGCCATAGATCAGATCGAAATTTTCAAGGTCAAATTCTAATTCTTGGAACGCTTTAACTTCCTTCTACCAGCTTTTAAAATGTGATCATCACTGAACGATAATACAAAATTGAAAATTTTATTTCAGAATTACTACTACGGCTACGTAAAAGGAAAGGAAACAGTCAAATGCCGAATATCCGCGCCCTTCCCGATAGATTAGATCAGATCACCTCGCTTCCACCCCGCCATTCACCGTGACCATTTCTTCTTCTCCTTAAACCCTCCACAGCTCCACATCCATCGGGCCGCTTCTGTACGTAGTACAACTAGTTCCAATCCTATCGCCAAGCATGGCGGCGGGCTACGCGAGGAGCTCCTGGACAGGGTGTCTGACCTGGTGGCGGAGTGCACCCGGCGCGTGTCGCGCGGCGCCTCCTCCGACGCCACCACGGCGCCGGTGGGCAGAGGAGGAGGAACCACCAGACGACGACGTCGACGGCCGCGGCGGGGTCTGTGGTGACGACGCCGCTGTGCGCGCGCGGGGCGGCCATCGACAAGGGGCGGGCGTCAGCGTCGTCGGGCGAGGCGCTATGGAGCCGGCGGATCCTGATGGGGGAGCGCTGCCAGCCGCTGGACTTCGCGGACGCCATTCACTATGACAGCTTCAGACGGCGGCTGGCACGCCCGCTGTCGACGAAATCTAGTCGACAGTCTACCGAGGGGTATACCCACGGTAGTAGATGATTGGTGGAGGTGCGCGTAATAGAAACCAGATGGTGACACGGGTGCAGAGACAGCGATTTAGACAAGTTCAGACCGTTGGATCGACTTAATACCCTACGTCCTATGGCTTTGGTGGATTGTATTGAATATCAGATGAATTCGAGGGGGTCCCTACCCGCCTTATATAGTCTGGGGGTAGGGTTACAAGTCTGTTTAGGTCTAGATCTATTCGGCTATATGGTAAGTATTTATAAGGAATACGATATCTATCATATCCGAACAGATCTTCCTTCAGCGTCAGGATATCTTCTGATTGCCTTGCGGTGCACGCCAACCAGAGCCGAGCACCGTAGGCCTTGATCTTATGGGTTGGACCTCCCCTGATGGTGCGGCCCATGTCCATTTCCGTGGGTACCTGGGGTTATACCCCCCACAGTCAGTCCTCGAGCTCCTTATATTCGCTGAGCAACGCCGTCTTGAGCAGGTCCGAACAATTTGACGTGAAGCCAGATAGTTAATCTGGTAATACGGTCAGTTTAACCGGTAATCCAATCAACAAAATGAAGTGTCAACCAGTTTGACTGGTAATCCGACCAATTTAACTGGTGATCCAAGCGGTGGAAGTCGAAGCCGACCAGTTTAACTGGTGAACTGAGCGGTGAAAGTCGAAGCCGACCGGTTTAACTGGTACGCAGATCTCGGACTTAGCCAAGTAAGGCTTGCCAGAAGGATGTAAGGGGCTCAAGATAAAATTTTGAAAATTCTCCACGTTAGGCGAAGTGTAGCCACTTAGACTCCGTTTGCGAGGAATCATCCATGATTTAGTCAATAAGGAGGGTAAATCAAGAAAATAGCACTACATTCATCGCCAGGTGAAGTGTAGCTACTTAGTCCCCGAGCCTACTGGAAGATGAAGAATGAATCTTGTAGTAGGCTCAAAGAAAATAAGTCTGAAAGCTTGCCGACGTCATCTGACATGTGCGTATCAAGACCTAAATGTGCTGCCCAAGATTAGCACCCTTATCCGAATAGCATGGAGCAACTTGATAGCACACCGATGAGACGTAGCGAGATCCGACCGCCAAGGGAATCCCCAGCTTAGCCGACGACTCTTGCACGAAGAATCCGAACGCTGAGTCCTCAGCTTAGCTGGCGACGCTTGCACGAAGGATCCGAACACCGGGGGGTCCCCAGCGTGGCTGACGATGAAACGACAGACAATCCGATCAGTTGGTTGGCGAAGAATCGAGCATCAAGCAGCCTAACCAACTGGTCGGCGACGAAGTGAGCGCCGAGTAGAAGTAAACATCGAACATTCCGACTAACTGGTCAACGATGAAGTCCATTCACCTAGCGGTCCGACCAACTGATCGACGGAGAAAACGGTGGCGGAGTTTGCCAGAGACATCGACCTTAGGTGAAGTGTACACACTTAGGCTTCGTTGGCGAAGTCAAATGATCATCATTTATGACTTAGTCAAAGAGGATGTTAGTATTGATACATGCGCCGCAAGGTGCAATGTATACCTTATAGTCCCCAAGCCTGACAGTAGGTGAAGAATGCATCTGGTGTCAGGATCAAAAAATTACAACGATCACTTAGTCAGAATAACTGAGTCCCAGCTTAGCCGAGCACACAGCCGGTCCCCAGCTTAGCGGAAGACCAGTAAGAGAAAAAAATAGTACACTCACCGCTAGTTGAAGTGTACATACTTAGTCCCCGAGCCTACTGTAAGATAGAGCAGCATCTTGTAGCAGGATCAAGGAAACAAGTAAAAAGGATGAAATCCTCGTGCTTATCATTGGACATTGGAGTAAAATTTGGAGAGTGCTGAGCACTTAAAAATGAAGAAAAAATGTAGAGTGCTAAGCACTTTACCGTCGGAGAACATGGAGAGTGCTTAGCACTTGACCATAGCGAAATTTGGAGAGTGCTCAGCACTTGACCATGGCAAAATTTGGAGAGTGCTCAGCACTTGACCATGATGAAATTTGGAGAGTGCTTAGCACTTGACCGTGGCGAAATTTGGAGAGTGCTTAGCACCATGCCATGGAGAACATGGAGAGTGCTTAGCACTTTACCGTTGGAGAACATGGAGAGTGCTTAGCACTATGCTATGGAGAACATGGAGAGTGCTTAGCACTATGTTGTGGTGAAATTTGGAGAGTACTTAGCAGTATGTTGTGGAGAACATGGAGAGTGCTTAGCACTTTACCGTTGGAGAACATGGAGAGTGCTTAGCACTATGCCGTGGAGAACAAGGAGAGTGCTTAGCACTATTTCATGGTGAAATTGAAGAACATGGAGAGTGCTTAGCACTATACCGTGGTGAAATTTGAAGAACATGGTGAAATTTGGAGAATATGGAGAGTGCTTAGCACTATACCGTGGCAAAATTTGGAGAACATGGAGAGTGCTCAGCACTATACCGACAAGACGTGTGGGGCATTCGATCCCAAGATTCTTGTGCACGCTTAGGAATATGGGCATCACCGAGGAGCCACTGCCGCCCGCTCATGATGCAGGGCGCTATTGCTCGTGCACGTTTAGGTGCTAAGTCAAGGATAGGGCTGCTTCTGGATAACGCAAATAAAAACGTGACTGGTCAGCGGCGATGAAATTGCCTAGCCCTCGAGCTTTTCTGGCCTATCGTCATGACAGCGGTCGCTGTTATCACAACGTCGTTCTTCACGGTGGTCATCATTGTGGCGCGGCGTGGCTTGCTTATGACTCAGGCGGCTCGCTTAGCAGCTCGCTTGGCGGCTCGAGTGGCTCGGCGACTCGGTGCCTCGAGTGGCTACGCAGAGTCGTAGGAAAACGGGCGTAATCGGAGCCTGATAGAGTCAATTCGAGTGGCTACGGGAGGCGAAGCCCTTGAGCATGTCCGACTAAGGCGAGGGTGCAGTCCGATTTGATTGGTGATAGTATGCGCCATCTTAAAGATGCTTAGCATGGAGAAAAGTTGTTTGGAGAAAAATTATGGAAAACAAATGGAGAAAACATCACGGATAAAATCATTATTGAAATGCATATATACATAAAAAGGTACATATCTTTTGTAGAACGTCTCAAGGATAGAACCGCCTAAGGTGTTTGATGCACCAGGAATTAGGGGTGTCGACGTCGTCTTGATCGTAGAGCCTATATGACACTGGTCGGGTCATAGTTTTTATATATATGGACCTTCTTAGAGTTGGCAATAAAAGCCTCCATTCTGGCCGAGAGGTCCATCGCTTCGGCGATGGCGAGTCCTTCTCTTTCGCATGCGTAGGCGGTGGAGACGTTGGCGCGCAGGGTGCGGACGCCCTGCTCCGTTGGAATCTTCAACACCAGATAGACATAATGGGGCACAACCATGAACTTAGCGAGAGCTGGTCGGCCAAGGATGGAGTGGTAGGCAGTGTCGAAGTCTACCACAAAGAAATTCACGTAGTGAGTACAGAAGTGGTCGGCGCTGCCAAACTGGGCTGGCAAGGTAATCTGCCCCAAAGGTTGGGACGCTCTACCAGGTACAATACCCCAGAATGGAGAATCAACAGGAACGAGATCATCCTTCGTGAGTCCTAACTCAGTTAGGGCTCCGTCAAAGAGAATGTTGAGGGAACTCTCGCCATCAATGAGGACCTTCTTGAACCGCACATTGCGGATGGTTGGATCCAGCATGAGTGGGAAACGCCTAGGGCATGGGATATCTGCCCACTGGTAATCCCTACTGAATGTGATAGGATGCTCCAACTAGTCTAGATATTTGGGATCGGCGACCGTGTCGTACTTGGTGATCGACATGACCTGCCGAGCAGTGAGCTTCTGCTGGCGTTTGCTCTCGGAGGTGACCATCTTGTTGGCATCTTGGAAAGCAAGTCATGCATCCTTAGGACGCTCCTCCTTGCCGTCATCGGACTCATCGTCCTTGCGCGTCTACCGTTTCTGCTGTTCATCGCGGAAAGCTTTGGCCATGCCATAGCATTGCCACATGGTGTGCTTGCTGTTCTTGTGAATTGGGCATGGACCATCAAGGAGATTTTCGTAGGCAGCATTAAAATTGCGCTTAGCGCGTGGCTGCTCTATGTTGTTGATGAAGTTTTCCGGTCGACGGCGACGTGGCTGTGCGGTCCTCGATCCCTCTAGCCGATCATTATGCCGGCGTTCGCGATCATCGTAATGCCGTTCTTCACGGCGATCATCATCACGACGTGGGTGGCGATGCGAGCAAGAAGCACGAACAATGTCGTCCTTGCACTGCCTATCAGCTTCTTTGGAATCTGCGTATGAGTTTGCAACCTTGAGGTGTTCGCCGATGGTCTGGGGCCTCTTGCCGTAAAGTTTGGAGCGCAGCTCCTGATGGTGATGGAGTCCTCTAGTCAAAGCGGAGATGGCCTCGCTGTCCCCGATGTTGGGGATGGTGTTCCTTGTTTCGGAGAAGCGCCTGATGTAGCTTTGCAAAGGTTCCCCAAAGGTTTGATGGAGTTTCTCTAGATCATATTTTGTGCCAGGCTGCTGGCATGTTGCCATATAATTTTTTACGGAGACTTTCTTGAGATCATCCCAAGATTCGATGGAGTCCTCTCTTAGGCTCATAAGCCAATTGTTGGCTGATTGGGAGAGCATGACAAGTAAATCGTTTGCCATCACATCGGTGTTTCCTCCGGCGGCACATACGGCGATCTCGTAGAGCTGCATCCACTGCTCGGGGTTAGCCTTGCCGTCGTAGGGATCGACCCCGAAGATCTTGAAACCTGTGGGCCATTGTACAGCTCGCAGCTTTGCTGTGAAGGGGTGAGGTCCCGTCGGCTCGATAGCTTGGAGTGGTCGTAGGTTGATGGGGTCGCCGTGTTGGTCGTCGTACTCCTGTCAGCGTTGGAGCTCTGCCTGATGCCACTGGTCACGACTGTTCTCGATGCTATTGCAGGCGTCGAGATTGGCGTTGATACGGTCGCGGGTGTCACCGTGCAGGGGTTGATTAACCTCCTGGTTAGCGTTATGAGCTGGTAGGCCACGTTCATTTTGTGGTCATTGTGATCTAGGATTGATGGCAACATTGCCCCTGGACCCCCCTTGGACGATCTGGTCGTTGTGGTAACGACTCCCCCCCATTATGGCGAGAACCACGGGGGTTACGACTGCGTACGGATGCTGTCGAAAAGGACGGAGCTGGGTTCTGGATGTCGTTGACCTAGACCTGAGCAGCTTTAAGCAGCGCTTGGATCTTGAGTACCTCCGGCGTTGGTGGGAGTCTAGCCAACTCATGGGTGACCATAGCCAGATTGGCGCTCGGCGTCTGCTCCACTTGCTGATTATCCACCTTGAGAAACTCTTGTTGGAGATTACGAGCGAGAGGCGGTGGGTCATTTCTGGGAGCTTGGTCGGCGTTTTCTGCTTCTTCATTACGACATCGTTGGCAATCAGCGTTCCTGGCTTCGCGTTCACGGCGCTGGACACTGGTCTCTCCATCGATAGCAACGCTGTCGTGGCTAACCATAAAAAGCTCTCTCCCAAAGCTTGGAGGCAAAGGTGGACAGCTGCTGGTAGAACCCTTAGAGTATGGCTCAGGGTTTCCTCCAGGATTGTGTGGAGCGTATCATCCAGAAGATCTGTTCAAATGTGCACCATGTTTACCATTGGCTCAGGCTGGTCGGCCTCAGGGAAGTCGATTTGATAGAGGTCGTTGACGTGGCTTCGCTCGGCGTGGTCGGCGAAAAGATGGTGCACGGCGTCCCGACAGATCGGACCTGCACCCACCAGCCCGAAAGAATAGGGCTTCGGTATGTTCTCCGTCGGGGCGGGGAGTGGTCGGCGTTGAACGGTATGGCCTTCTGGAGTTGCCGTGATCACCAGATCGGAATCTAGCTGCCTTGAACAATGTGGCCGAGGAGGTCACCCGGTTGCAGCGGCTTGGTGATCTTTGAGTACGGGAAATTTGTCGCTTGCTCGAGATTGATCTAAGACCGAATCCACGAGGGGCTGACATTCCACTAAGTGGTCTGTGACCCGATCGATGAATGCGATCAGATCATCATTACTGATGGATCTCCTAATCCAGCGGCGAAGCATCGGGATCGGAGATGTCGTTGTAGACGTTGGCACGATCGGCACAGGCTGATTCTACACCGCCTCCATGATTTCCTCGACGCCGTTGGCACCGATGACCCAGGTCATAGATCCGACCGTGAAGGTCTGGCCTAGCTCGGGAAGGATCATGGAGCTCGGGAAGCGGATCATCTGGCTCGTCATGGAATCAGCACGCACACTCCACTGTCGACGAAATCTAGTCGACAGTCTACCGAGGGGTATACCCACGGTAGTAGATAATTGGTGGAGGTGCGCGTAATAGGAACCGGATGGTGACACGGGCGCAGAGACAGCGATTTAGACAGGTTCAGACCGTCTGATCGACATAATACTCTACGTCCTGTGTCTTTGGTGGATTATATTGAATATCATATGAATTCGAGGGGGTCCCTACCTATCTTATATAGTCTGGGGGCAGGGTTATAAGTCTGTTTAGACCTAGATCTATTCGGCTATATGATAAATATTTACAAGGAATACGATATCTATCATATCCGAACAGATCTTCCTTCATCGTCAGGATGTCTTCTAATTGCCTTGCGGTGCACGCCAACCAGAGCCGAGCACCGTAGCCTTGATCTTATGGCTTGGACCTCCCCTGATAGTGCGGCCCATATCCATTGTCGTGGGTACCTGATGTTATACCCCACACCCGCCCACGCCACTCTCCGTGTCCTCTCTATCCTGCCGCTCCTCCGGGTCCGGCCGCAGCACCGCCGACACCGACGCCGACGTCTCCGACGCGTGCAACCCGGCCAGGAACAACGACGTCAACTCGTCGTCTAGCTGATGATGATGCCCTTATGCACTTCTCGTCGTCATGGTCGACGGCAAAATTTAGAATAAAGTGTACGCACGCGTGCTCGATCCATTCGATTCGTCGTTATTTGCCACGAACATCAGTGCATGCACAAGTGTTTATTGCTACTTGGATCATGATTTGATTTTCTAACTAGTAAGAAATTCATTCATGGTAATGGCTTTCCTTCTGGCCGCCGGCACACCTGATGCATCCCACTGTCCATCCATGATCCGGTGCTCCTCGTGCGATGACGCTTTCATGCTGATTGAAGGAGTCATCATTCCTTAATTAAGTATACATGCATGGTTCTAGCTTCAATCACGTGATTTCTGCCCAAGTTAGGATGCATGCACGCATGGGATCGACTGATTATCTTCCTTCCTTGTACATGCCATTTGAATACGTGATTGATTATTCCTTCCTTGATCACACATCTCGCACGCGCCCCTTCCATCATCTGAGACCTCTTGCTTCAACTTCGCCCGGTCACATTCAGTCCCTTCGTTCCAGTCGTTAGGTCTTTCATTCATTGATTCGGGTTTGTTGCAAGCACAAAATCCCAGCCATAAGTCCTTCAGTCTTATTAATTCATTCTTTCTTTCAGTTTTTACTGATGCACAACAAGGCTGTTAATTTTGCAGTGTTGCCTGACATTGTTGCGCATAAGCCAACAGCCCATGCTCGCTCTATTTTATTATTCATGCTCTTGTGTCCGAGAGGAAAAAAAAATTAATCACATGCTTGTGACCGTGCTACATTTGTCATCAGTTAGAAATAAGAAATCACTGGGTTATGCAATGCATTGGTGCACTGAGCATTACCATGCTCCTTTTAGTAAGATATCACCTTGCTAGGTCAACTAATTAATTGGGCTTTCTTTAACCAGAATCATGAATGGATAAAATAAAAGCAAATGTCCTATGTATCCCATGTTTCAGCTTTAAACAAAACCATGAATGGGACAAACATACGTCAATCATTGAACATTTTCATTCTATGATAACTTTCTGTCTTTTGATGCATGTTTCTTTTCCCCGAAAGGTCAGCAAGAGATTTGCTAAATTTATATTAGTAGAAGAAATAGAGAACACAAATAGAAACAATTACATGCCTCCTTCTGAGGGGCAGCCACACAACCAAACACAATCCACCCCACCCATACACGAAAAGAGACACAGTAGGAGATCACTGTTGTTTTTCTTCATGTTGGAAAGTTCATTTGTTCCATTCCTTCCGGATACTACACCAGAAATAGGCGATGATGCCATCAAATTCTCCCCTTGTTTTTTAAAAAAAAATTGATCTCCATTCTTCAACAGGTGTAGATAGTGCCCTGATATGGTTGGCGTTATTGCTAATTCCTGCTACGTTGAACCACCCAAGAATAATGTTCCAAACTTGTTTAGTATAACTACAATCTTTGCAGTAGTGGTTGAGGTACAATATATATAGTCTGCACTACCGGAATGCCCAGGTTTGCCGTGTGTCCACGGCACACGGCGAAGCTCAAAAAACACTCGGCAAAGCCTTTGCCGAGTGTTACACTCGGCAAATGGCACTCGGCGTACACAGAGTCGGCAAATGTTTCTTTGCCAAGTGTTTTTTATCGGGCACTCCGCAAAGACTTTGCCGAGTGCTAAAACCGACACTCGGCAGATACTTTTTGAAAAATATAAAAAAAAACACCGCCGTCCGCCCGCGGCTCTCCCCGCCACCACCGCCACCACCACGCCCACCGCCTGCGGCCGAGGCGAGGAGCCGGCCGGCAGGGCGCAGTCCTGGCCCGCTCGTAGCTTACCCACCGCCGCAGTGGCCAGCTCGCTGCCTGTCCGTGTCCGATGCAGAGGGGGAGGGAGCAGCAGCTTGCAGCGGCGGCTTCTGTAGGTCCAGGAGGAGCGGTTGCTGCCGGACCCGAAGAAGAGAATAGGGTGGAGATGACGGTGCGGCTACGGATCTCCAGGCGCGACGGCGGCTGCTGACGTCGAGGTGGGTTAGCTTCTTGGTGGTGGTGGCGGCTCCGTCCTGGAGCAGACGCGCGCGCTCGCCATAGGGTTAGGGGCATGCCTGCTCCTGGTCGATGCCGACTCCGATGTGCGCGTCGCGGTGTGGCAGGAGGGCGCGCTGCCGCCCGCGAGCTACGCCTCGCCGCGCGTCTCCTCCGCCGGCCGCGCTTGGCTGCCCCTGGCCGTGGTCGCATCGGCCGCGCCTGCCGTGAGAGGAGGGGAGGGGGCGGCGCCGGGAGAGGGAGAGAGGGGCGCCGGGAGAGGGTTGGGAGGGGGCGGCGCCGACGGGAGAGGGAGGGGGCACGGGCGGGAGACGGATGGAGAGCGCCGGGAAAGGGAGGGGGCGGCGGCGCCGGGAGAGGGATGGGAGGCCCAGGGGAGGGAGGGGGGCGGCCGGGCGAGTTTATAAGGATGTGAGTTTGCCGAGTGCTAGATCGGGACACTCGGCAAAGCCACATCTTTGCCGAGTGCCAGATCGGGGGCTCTCGGCAAATCCTTTTTTTTATTTTAATTCTTTTTCTTCTTTTCCATGACGTGTTTCAAGGTTAGAAGAAAAAAAAATATTTGCCGAGTGCCAAATAATTACACTCGACAAACATATTTCTTTGCCGAGTGCCAGACAATTACACTCGAAAAACATATTTCTTTGTCGAATGCCTAGTTTTTCCGAGTGTTTTTTTTTTCTAGTTTGTCTAGTGTCGAACTTTGCCAAGTGTTTTTTTCCTCGTTTGCCGAGTGCAATTATTTTGCCGAGTGTTTTTTTTTCAGCACTCGGCAAAGAGCTTGTTTGCCGAGTGCTCGATGGATTGCACTCGGCAAACCCTCTTGCACTCGGCTTACCTACTGATTCCGGTAGTGCTGAAAAAAATGACAAGTCATGTAAGCCTGTGGCTTGGCAGCATCTTTCCACTAACAACAACAAACTTTGTGAATATATTGCCTCAGTGGCTAGCATGGCAAGGCGATGGCTAGTTTGGTGCGGCAATAGAGTGCCACATGTTTTGGAGGATGGGTTGGCGTGTGGGGGTAGGGGGCTTTTGGGTGGAATTCCTGCTCGGCTATGTGTCGATGGCAACAATGGTGACGTCGTCTCTAGCGTCAATGTCCCTTGTTAGAGGCATTGTCGTGAAGTCCTTCACGTGTCGGTGCTCGTTGTTGTCGTTGCAAGTGTGTTCTGTTGTTTGTTGTAACTTAATCCTTCTCTATTAATAAATACCCAACAAAGCTTTTGCCATGTACGTGTGTTTAATTTATAATTGGACGAATGGTGTGTAAATAAACTTGCTAAAACCAGGATCAAGAATACATGGTCCTCCCAAAAAAGAAAGAGCCTGTTTAGACCTTCAGCCTTTGAGAAATGGAGGAGTGCATGTCCAGAATCCGAGATAGAACGTACGTTCCAAACGACCAACAAGTAACAAACGAGTTATATTACCACGCGTGCAACGACAGCAATTCAGGCTTACAAGCATGCGCCTGCATCTGCATTGCCATGCAGTTTCGTTCATATTACGCACACACAGACTGCCGGACATCGTCAAGGGTCGTCAAGCCGGCCTGCCGGTCCGCCGGCAGTTCTCTAGCAACAGACAGCCTAGTTGTTGTCGCTATCACCGGCCTTCACCGGCAGCTCCATGCCCGTCGTCGTTCCGCTGCTCTTGGGCGTCGACCCGTAGTAGCAGAAGTAGAGGATCAGTTGCACCAAGCCCAGCAGCGTTCCCATGCCGTTCGGGATCTAAATTTGCTTGCATATATCTCAGTTCATCAATCAACTATATATATTTTTATATATAATTATATATGCATACAGATCCATCATGCATGGATTGAGCCACTAGAATAATGAAAGACAGAAACAATTAAACCGACCGTGATGAAGATGTCGAATCTGATGAGCGCGTATGTGGTCCAGCAGATGCCATTGAGGAAGCTAACAAACGAGAGCGTGAACGGCATGTACTCGACGCTCTGGGTGACGATGACCTTCTTCATGACGGTGAGCGGGGACGCGTACATGAGCGTGCCGAAGAAGACGCAGAGGCAGCCGACGACGAGGGACCGCTTCTCGTGGGTGTGCGCGCCGAGGACGACGCCCGCGACGACGGCGGCGATGAAGGCGAGCTCCACGGCCAGGACGCCCAGCATCTTGGCGCGCTTCGGCCTGGGAGCGAACGCGAAGAAGATGGAGAGGTAGGCGGCCTCGATGGCGAGGCCCGTGCCGTTGATGGTGGCCACCAGGATGCTGTTGGGGTGCACCACGGGGAGTCCGTAGAACACCCACAGCGCGCAGTTGAGGAACGTCGCTAGGTATGGGTCCGGCACGAACTCCTCCACGTCGCGCTTCCGGATGATCGTCAGGAACGTCGGCAGCGGCGACAGGAACAGACCGAACGAGATGAAGTTGCCTGCAATGCATGCAATTCATACATTATTCATGGATCATCTATCAATGCATTATATATATCGTTATAGATAGATAGATAGATCGATTGAGAAGAGAAATATGGATCGATCGTATCACCAATGATGCCGACGACATTGCGGACGTCGTCAGGATTAACCATCTTGTTTGCCGCCGCTTGGTGGGTCGCCTTCTTCCTCCTCTTCTTTCACGAGTTCTTGCAAGGAAGTTGGGGATGGACGGGGGTTGTATTTCTTGTACGTGGAACGGCCGCCGCGACAGAGCGAGAGTGACTGATATATATGTAGCGTAGGATGTGTGCAACCGCAATGGAGAACTGGAACTGCACGCAGGAAAAATGGGGTTAGTTGTTCTGCACGGTTGCTACTATAGGTACTATAGTCGTATATATATAAAAATCCAGACAAGGGAATTACTAGCTAGTAGTAAGCAGTTGTATATGTGTGTTAATAATCAGGATATAGAGGCCTCTCTGCCTTTCTCCTTCCCTCCTCTTGCACAGAACGAACAAAGAGTCGGAATGGAGAGGCAGATATGATGGAGGCACGGTGGTATGGTTGCCTTGGGCTGCTGCTTTCCCCTAGCTTCCATGGCTGTTATATATAGGTCCCCGTCTATGGACATGCCAAATAAACTAGCTATTTCCGGCTTCCCGGCCGGATAAGACGAGCTATTGGCAGCGTGGACGATGATGGATGCTTCAATGGCGCACAGCCGCTCAATCGGAGGCATATTTATGCATGCAGTTACTGGTAGGTTCCGTGACTAACATGTGGGCCATACACAACACGACCCTATAGGAGGTCATGCATGCATGCATGTTGTTTATTAGTGTCTAAACCACACGTGAGTATTTAGGGCCTTCCAAGTGTCTAGACCACATTTGATCTTTCAGCCATCCAATAATTATAAGGTCATAGCTCATATTAAGGGTAGCACGATTCCAAATGGCTCTCGCTCCTTGAGGAGCCGGAGCCGATGAAGGGAAAAAAATGGTTTCACTAGCTCTTAGTTCATTTTTTAAAAAAAAAAAGAAAAATAACTTCTTCCTGTAGTGCATAGAGGAACTAGAGTTGAAGCTCTAACAAACAAGGCCTAGCTAGATCTAACCTTGTGCTAACAAAAAATATGTGTTATGGGAAGCTCTTTTTCGAAGGAAAGAAAAATATATAAAAACTTGGCACGGTACATCGTCGATTTAGAGATGAAAAAAATCTGAAATAAAAAGATATAAAATTCTATCGACGTCTTCTTCTCTGTGTGTTTGTTGCATGTCCAAGAAATAAGCAACAAAGCCGGTGAACTACAATGAGGGGTTCGGCATATCACAAGGACATTGTGCTGAAGGTGGATGCGGAGAACCCCAACAACAAGGCAGAGGTGGAGTGGGTATAGGTGGCCATGAGGCCTGAGGCCCATGGACGGCACCAGATGGTTTGGCCTAGCTCAGGCACCCCATGGCCCAACAGTAGTCGTGCCCGTGCTGGCTCGACTCGATGGGAGGACCGCTACTACCTCGGCATGGCGCGCTAGCTACCCCCGGCTCGGTCAAATGCGACTCGCTATATTTTAATATATAAACCCTAGCTCCCGCATCATCTCTCGCTCTCCCCAGCCCTCTTCCTCCGGGGTCGACTTTCTTCACCCAGTGACCTGACCACCTTCTATTTCCGCATCGCCTTCCTCGATCCCGCATTGCCTCTTTGCGCCCCTCCTACCACATTGATGCCTTTGCGGGCTTCTTCTTGGCCACCATCCATTCCATCTCTCCACTCCCCTTATCCCGAGCAACCGCAGCAGTTCCTCCTCTCCTCCCACATCACCTATTGCTCCAAAGCAACCACAACAGCAGTCAAGCTGACCACCTTCCATTCCTCCTCACCCATCCCCTAATCTCTCTTACAACGGCATAGGCGTGGCGGCACAAGCACGCACACTACTACAGATTGATTTATCACTGTCACCACTTTCACTGTCGTAACGATAGAAGCGACGGTGTTATACTTACACCGTTGGTTGGACCGATAGCAAGGCCTCCTAAGGAAGGAAACCAGCAGTTGAAACTTCTACCACCCACGGGTTAACAATAGATGCGGCAGTGGTATTTTTTCCGTCGTATGAAAAGCTAAGCCGACTGGGGTAAGCGTTATGGTTGTCGGCCCTACACAACCGTTTGGTGTACCAGCGGTTGTAAATTTAGCGTGAGTTATTTCCTCATTTCCCAACTACCCACACAACACAAGTGCATCACCATTACTTCCTATGCCTCGTCTTCCCTGATGCGTACTAACTGCTCCTCTCCGCTTCTCCATCTTCAAGGTTGGCCTATTTAAGCCGGGGCTGGATGCGCTTCTTGGCAATCTAGACACTCCTTCCTCCTTAGATACAGATAGATACAGACAAAGCTCTTGAGCCAACTATCTATATTTTCTTCATCTCCATGGCGCTCCATCTCCAACTCCTCCGGCGACAGCAGCGGCGTTGGGAGAAGGCCCTCAAGATTGGGTACTACCAGCATCTTGGCGCAGCGAGGGCTGCTCGATCTAGGTGCTAGTGGAAGTTTTGCGATTAAGGGGGTTCACTTATTTGGACAAGCCAAGGGGTACTGAATTCACTTTGGTATCCCTGGTTTGGTAAAGCAGGGAAGGCAAAACACCTCACTAAGATGCTAGTGGAAGTTTTACGAGGTGCTGCCTCGTCCTAAGCTTGCACTACCTGTCTCCAAACTCGACTAAGGGTTGTACCTGTACTCGATAGGTCTTTATTATTGTACACCCAGTAGTCTTCGATAGGTCTTTGTTATTGTACAACTTGTGGAATGTAAGTTAAATTATTAATGAAAAATTTTCTTATGTGGCTATGATGCTTGTTATTATGTCGTTTATATATAGTTTTTGCCTTAAAAAACAATTAATAACTGAATGGTTGTGATGCTTGTTAATCCATTTTTTTAAAGTATCGTAGATTTGCCTTGGCTACACAGACGTGAGATAAAACACCTCACTGAGATGGTGCTAGGGTGGAAGTATCCGCCATGTTGGCGACCATAAGCCTTCTATATTTCTTATATTGATATTAATTGTGTTTATTAGTGGAGATGACTTGAATAACTTATATTAAGAAGTTAGAAACATGTGCAAGGGAATCTGAACCACATCATACGAGAAGGAAGGTAACTATAACGAGTTTAAAAAGGAATCATACTTGCATATCATATCATTGCATTAAGGAAAATAAAGAGTTTATCATACAAATCCCCGTCATCCAGATATATACATATCAACATTGATCTGCCCAGAATCTACCACATTCTTTTGAAGAACCTATCACACTCATTGCGGATCCTACACTTCTCGCTGCAGAACATAGCCCACTTCTCCCTAGCTTCCCATCCTGCGTGGTCGCCGTAGCCTTCGCCTCCGCACTGATGTATGTCCTGGCGATGCACCGGCATGGCCAGAGGAGGCAGAGGACTAGACTCACCCGGCGCCGGCCGCCCCACCAAGTCCTGCAACACCCACATGGCGCGTTGGAGCCACTATGTACATTTCTCGTTCTTCCACGTCACATTCACCGCTAGGGCCACTTTATCACCCTCGACCTTCCTCAACAACCGCCAAGCAATGTTGTCGTTGTTGGCACTGCTATTGGACCTATGGAGCACAAGGGCGAGAACAAATGCAGCAACATCATGGCCTACCACGGCAGAGCGCTCAAGCATGTCGAGCCGCGACGTGAGCGCGCCACGGTCTTCCATGAAGACGGCGCACATCCAAGCATAGAAGTAGGCCTTTGGGTTGCCGATGCTAGCAAGACAGGTGATGAGCTTGGCGTGGTACTCATGGTTGTATTACTGCTTCTAGATCCCACATTGCAGCCCATGCAGCGCACCCGCCGTAGTGGTATGTTCCGTCCCACTATGGCATCACCGTACACCCTGCGCATCTAAGAACAGGTTGCCTGCAGGCTGCCAAGATCTTCCATAGGATCCGATACAGCCACAGTGATGTGGCTAGCAATCTCAACAGACACCTCCATGGAACGAGGACACCCGCGGCAGCGGCAAAAGACGGATCTTCGAGTCGGGGAGCGACATCGCGGCAAAGTAGAGCACTGGGAAGGGGGTCGGAGTAGAGCAAGGTGAGTTCCAAAAAGCCCTCATGGGATTTTATGAGCGCTCCGTTATTGAAGGTTCCACGACGCATGGATGGCGAACGTCTTGGGGAAGTCAGTCGTCATCCTCCAAACCGTGGGAACTGCGTAAGCTGCTCGCACCACATGCTTCTCCAAACTAGCGCTAGAGGGGACCAAGCCGCATGGCCGAGTCAATTTTCTCCGTCCAACTTCTAACACCATTCCATCACCATTACTTCTATCGGGAGAAGCGTGCTCCACTAAGATCATGCGAGACGTGGCCTCGCCTTAACTCCTGTTCTCGCTCGGTGCAATCGAATGGAACTCCAACGGGCGCCTATGTTGCCCATCGTTCTATAAAAGCAAAGGCTCAGACGGGGAAGCAAATACACGATTCCTTTCTAAACTCTATCTTCTCGTTCTATGTTCTTCGTCCGGCGCTTCACCTCGACACACCCCATCTTCCAGATCTCATCCAATGACAGATCGGGGAATGAAGCGCCCAATGGAAGAGTCATCGGGGGTTGTCTCAGCTCGTCACCACATTCGTGTGAGCCTGTGATGGGACGAGGAGGGCAGCTCGGCGGCGGCGCCACCAGAGAGTCGATCCCTGCTTCTAGCTATCTCCAACGATGACGGGGAGATGATTTCCTCAGGTTGGTGGAGAAGCTAGACATGGCCACCTCCACCCTCCGCGAGGAGAGCCAGGAGGTGGACCGGCTACGCCTCTCTGTTGCCGCCACGAAATAGGAAACGGCCACGGTGGAGCTTGCCACCGCCGAGGCCTAGGCACGCCTCGCTGGTAAGGCATTCGGCCCGATATGATCTTGTTCTCTTACTTCGTGCAACATCGTGTCTTCAGTTGTAGCATTTTCTTGTCTCATTTTCAGCCGTCCAGGAGCAGCTGATCACCGCGTAGGGCGAGGCGGCAGAGGTGATCCACCTTCGCTAGGTAGCCGAGGACAACGCTCGTGTCTCCTCCCAAATGGCGGCGGAGAGCAACAAGCGCTACTAGGACCTCCACGCGGTAGCAGCCAATGTCCTCCGCGTGCTTTTGCCTCCTACGCCTGCGAGGATGACCATGGCAAACCACCTACACACCGTGCCACCGTGGGTCCTAGAGGTGGCCACATACTGCATTCGCCTAGGGGCTGCTTTGGCCATGGCTGCTGCCCAGCTTCGGCTGGGTGAGGACCTGACCGTGGTGGAGCCGAGGTTCCTAGGAGAGACGAGCTATCAGGATCATGACAACCTGATCAACGACTTCTCCACCATGGGCGATGGCATCTTGGCCACGGTGAATGTAGAAATGTTCATAATATTTAGTAGTTATTACTTTGAGTTTGAACATCTTTGTTTCATGTTGACTGGAACGTTCCATTTGTGTGCCTTAGAGTTCGAGACCGTATGACATGTCCATCGTTAGTAGGTGCTAACATCTCCCAATCACCACCACTGGTAGCCTATACCGCCGCTTTCGTCACATTCCAAGCCCGTGCGTGAGTCCTACGCGTCACTCACGCGTGTATTTACAAAGTTTTATAGAAATGCAGCTAAAACATTTGCTTACAAAGGATGTGCAGCACTGTGTCTTCTCCTCACTGCTGTTGTTCCTCATTGCCCCTCCTTGCTCCCCAATGCTAAACTACGCGACCGCCCCTACTCCTAGTAGGGTGCAAGACACCACTCACCACTGACAAGCTAGTACCCCATGCTGGTATGCCTCGCTGGCATGGCTCGCACAGATCCACCGGTGACCAGGCTGGTACTCATCGCCGTTGTGGCCGCTCTAGCTCAACCCCGTAAGATTCAAAGGCAATGGTAATGCTTTCGCACTTTCCTCCATCTTTCTTGGATTTTGATTCCCCTCTTCACTCATCTGAGTATGAAGCAAGCTTCCATCTGTTTACTAAGGACCTCACGATCCAATCTCCACAAGTGCTCCTTCTCTGAATTAGGCGACAGCGCCACCACTTCCATCGCCGGCCCTGCTCCACCAGATCATAGTGAAGATGGAGAAGGAGGCCCACAACAAGAGGAACGAAGTGGCTGTCCTCACAGACCATGTATTGGTCCTCATCCTTCGCCGCCTCACCACCCGCTCCTTGTGCAGCTGCAAGTATGCCTGTCGCTCCTGGAACAACCTCATCTCGGGATCCAAGTACCGTAAGGAGCTGCCCTAGATTATCGCCGAATTCTTCTATCGTAGCTAGAAAGGCAAACGCAACTTCACCAGCGTCACCGATGAATAACCCTCCTTGTCCTTCTTGCCCTTCCCCATTCAGGATGTCATGATCTCAAATTGCTCCCAAGGCCTCATCCTCTGCTAGTACATTGGGTTTTGCTATGTTGTCTGCAATCCGGTGACTAAGAAATGGTTGCTACTACCAGATAGCAACCATTCTTGTGGTTTAGCTTGCTTGGGGTTCGAGCCGACAGTCTCCTCGCACTTCCATGTGTTTGAATATGGGATCAACAATGATGACTCCTTAGGTGTCAACATCTACTCATCTAAAACTAGAGCATGGATCTTTAAAGAATATGAATGGAGCGAGGGTATTGTAGTATCCACATATGGGAAAGTGTGTTTGTTAATGGTTTTATGCACATGCTAGAGTTCACCCAGATAGTTGCTGTTGATATGGAGGGAAAGACATGGAGAAAAATACATAGGCCAACTGGTGATGCAATCTCCATCCATGAAGCTCAGGGTCATTTGTGTTTATGTACTGCTGATACTCTGAATAGGTATGAGCTTTCAATCTGGATCCTTGAGGACTATACTAGTAAATGGACATTGAAGCATAAGGTGACCACGCTGGAGCTATTTAGACAGAAGAATATTGAAATTGGTACCGAGGTTTGTGATGCGGCGTACAGAGTGATTGCAGTTCATCCAAAATGGAATTTGATTTTCCTTGTTGGGAGGACAAAACTCCGATTGCATATGACATGAAACGCAGTAAAGTTCATATCCTCCTTACTCGGCCCATCGGTTATCCTAGAAGTACCTGGAAACTATTATGTATGAGCGGCAGACCTCACTATTTTCCTTATGTGAAAGCTCTAATTTGGTTTTGGTGAATTGATGAAACCTTAAGTGCTAACCTAGTTTATCAAAGTGATCATGAGATAGGTAGCATTATTCCAAGTGTGGAGAAAATGGTGAAGATCATGATGATGGTGATGCCATGGTGATGATCAAGTGCTTGGACTTGGAAAAGAAGAAAGAGAAAAATAAAAAGCTCAAGGCAAAGGTGAAACTTGATAGGAGCTTTTTGGTTTGGTGATCGAGACACTTAGCGAGTGTGATCACATTTAGGATCGATAGCCGTACTATTAAGAGGGGTAAAACTCATATCAAAATGCAGATATCAAAGTGCCACTAGATGTTCTAACTCATTGCATATGCATTTAGATTCCAGTGAGTGCTAACACCCTTGAAAATGTTTGTGAAAATATGCTAACACACGTGCACAAGGTGATACACTTGGTGGTTGGCACATTTGAGCAAGGGTGAAGAAGTTAGTGAAGTCGGGGAGCTCAATGGAGCTGACCGAACGTAGGACCAGACGCTGGACCTGTGCGTCCGATCAGTGTTGGCTCGGTGGCGCTGCTTTCAGCCAGTGACCGGACTCTGGCGTGTAATGGCGATCGGACACGCAGGGCTAGGGTCCGATTGTTGCTGACGTATGGTGATGTGGTGCTAGCGCATGGCTCGAGTGAAGACCTGACTCTAGGCAAGTCTAGTCGGTGGAGATCGGACACATCAGGTCATGAAAAAGGGGCTCGGGGAGCTCTCTGGAAGTTACCGGACACCACGTTGGTTGCGCGTCCGGTCAGTCCACGGAGCGTCGGGTCATAGGCTTCGCTGCTCGGTCGAGTGTGTGATCAGACATGACATTGACGCGTCTGGTCGTCATGGGCATGTGTCCGGTCGTCACTTAAGTGAGGCGCGGGCGCAATTGACCGTTGCAATCTGATGGCACACATTCAAAGCGAGGACATGTGGCAGCGGATCAGTGACCGGACGCTGAAGGTGGTGCGTCTGGTCACATTGACTGGCGCGTCCGGTCACCCCGAGAAGTGTGCAATGAGGAGCCCAACGGCTCAATTTCGAGGGGGTCTCTATTTAAGCCCCATGGCCGGCATAAGCTCACTCTTTTGGCCATTTGCATTGACATAGCAACCTTGTGAGCTTAGCCAAAGCCCTCTCACTCATCTTCATCATTGATTCATCATCTTTGTGAGATTGAGAGTGAATTCAAGTGCATTGCTTGAGTGATTGCATCTAGAGGCACTTGGTGTTCATGTTTCGCCTCAGGATTCGCTTATTACTCTTGGTGGTTGCGTCACCTAGATGGCTTGGTGCAGCGAGGATCATCGAGCAGAGGAAGGTGCTTGTCTTTGGCTTCGATCGTGGTAATTGTGAGGGGTTCTTGACCTTTCCCCGGCGAAGAGCCAAAAGATACTCTAGTGGATTGCTCATGGCTTGTGTGATCCTCATCTTATGTTGGTTGTGCGGCACCCTATTGAGGGTTTGGTGTGCGATGCCAATTAGCGCGTGAACCTCCAAGTGAGTGAATCGCCACAAAGAGGACTAGCTTGCAGGCAAGCAAGTGAACCTCGGTAAACAATCTTGTGTCATCATTGTTTGAGGATTTTATTGGTTATCTTGTGATTGATTGTGATCATCTTGTAATTGGCTCACTCCTCGACACGTCGGTATAATCATCACCGCCATCTCTTGTATTACATTCTTAGTGTTGCTATGCTCTTTAGTGTAATTAGTTTTGAGAGCTAGCTTGTGTCAGGTCTAGTGGTTAGTGTGGCTCTTTAGTTAGCCTTTGAGAGAACACTAACTTAGTGTAGTGACTTAGCTTTTGTGTGCTTAGAGATCATAGTCACTAGAATTATGGTAGGTGGCTTGCATTTTTAGTAGGCTAGCGCAACACTCGCTTCGCCGTTTAATTGTCTAACATCTTTGCTAAGTGTTGTTGTAGAAATTTTTAATAGGCTATTCAACCTCCTCTAGCCATTAGGACCTTTCATTATGTTCTCTTGTACATGGAGTCATTAGCAGAGCAGTAAAGTTGCATTTGTTGTATTTCGTCGTCACGACATTCTTTGTTCAGGTACAGAGTCGTTTTCATTCTATGCGTGTATAGGCCAATTTTGGCTTGTTAACTAAAGCAATGGTACAATATTATTAATTCTGTTGCTTTGTTCAGGTTGTGGATTAGAGATGAAGAAGAGAGGTCCCATGGTGCATTGGCTACCAATCTGAAGGATGCATTAATTATATTCATTTTGCCTTGCAAGCAGGAGTGCCACATAGAAGGAGCACAATTACGTCGTTTCGTTATGTAAGTCTATATACATCAGTACCTTTA
Source organism: Miscanthus lutarioriparius (assembly GCA_904845875.1). Lineage (NCBI taxonomy): Eukaryota > Viridiplantae > Streptophyta > Magnoliopsida > Poales > Poaceae > Miscanthus > Miscanthus lutarioriparius. Next base: position 1,703,831 of record CAJGYO010000016.1, on the reverse strand, counting down.
GTATGCAATCTATGTACCGCTTGTGTTAGGACATCAGTTGACAAAGATGTTATGGTAGCGTCCATTGTTATTGTAAAAAGTAGTCTTGTTTGTGAACATGATTTATGGATGTAATGATTATATATCTGTATGCTTTGTGTTCATGAAGCTATTAAGAGCTCAGCGGAATTAGTAACTATTGTGAAATCGAATGAAATTCTGTCATTGTCAGATGTAAGCGCCATTCATTGTTTTGTTATCACCACCGTCGGTGGTGGTGCAAACGTCCAACACCGTCGCTATGCGTATGATGCGGCAGGGATCAAAAGTATATCATCGCCGAATCATTTAGTAACCCGAAAGTGACTAAACGGTCATCAAAGGCGGTTCGTGGTGCAAGGCGATGGTGACCATGACCTTTGTATTGGTGGTTCATACACTGAAGCGATGGTGGTGTTAAACTCTACACAGACGTCTCGGCCATCGAAGCGAGAGCGATCCCGCACCGCAGACAGCCGGGTCGAAGTGCAAGGCGACAGTGCTGGTGACATACACAGGCGGTTGATGTACCCAGACGACGATGATGATAGCCTCCACATAGGCAGATCATTTGCTAATACAACGGTGTTAGTGACCCACATAGCCAGGTCGTGCTCTAATGTGATGAAAGAAAGGACCTTATCACGGACGCATCATAAGCCAATACGGCGGTGTTAGTATAACCGTAGATGGTCCGAGATAGCGACGGTGAGGGCTATGACCATCACTGCCGGCTGCTTACTGCCGAGGCCAAAATGCGGCTACGATGGGGGTTACGACGTGGCTGTGAAAGGTCCGAGTGTAGTAGTGACATCACTATTATCGTATTCATTTTTTGAGTTGGTCAAAAATTACTAACAGAGACGGACAAGCTGTCCGCCTCCACTTCACCGTCACTGCTAATCGGGAATGTCTGCCTTTGTTCATAAATTACAAAAAAAACAATGAGCCCATCAATGGGGCCCGCTGAGCTCATCGACAAGGCCCGCCAAGCCCATCTGCGCGCGACGCCACTGCTCACCGGATCCGCCTCCACTGGATCCGTAGCTGGAGGGGCGGCACCATCGGAGAGACATCATCGTCGTCGGATCTGCCCGTCTTCAGAGCGTCGGTGGTCTTCTAGATGCGCCGCCGCTGGAGGTGGAGGGGGCGAGCCCCCGAGCGCCGCCGTGCGCCTCCACCTCGCATGAGCACTGCCTTGGGGCTCGTCATCGCACTTGCGCTGCACTGTCACCCCCAAGAGCTAAACAATAACTTGAATAGTCAGTGAAATTGGTTGTATCTTCTACTCACCAGATTTGTAATGCCCAATGTGCCTCACTAAAATGGTACTACTATAGAATCTCTCATCCATGTTACCGGTCATCTAACTCTTATCTGTGTCTGTTATCCAACCAACAATTTGCAAAACACATGGATACTCAATTTTCGTGGTGGCTCCTACTGATCCCTCCACTCAAATGTAAGGATTCCTAGGATTTCTTGACAAATTAAGGAAAGAAAGGTCATCCACATCAAGAGAGAGATACTACTCCTTCCATCCTAAAGCATAATGCATCCAAACAATTTTAGCACATATTATGGTTACAACAAATGATGCGTATAGCCCTCCCTGATTACTATATTTGGATTAGTGATAGATATTAATGGTAAGTTTGCATGTGAATGTTACTTTTTAAAAGGTTTGTTTGGGACAATTTGAATGCTTGGATACCTTATATTTTCAGGATGGAGAGATTATATGACAACTTGATATATAGTGTGTAAATCTCGATGCAAATCATGGTACATTTGTAAGGATAATTTCAATGGTGACACCCTAGCTATCTATATATTGCATCCACGTTGGCATTTGCTTGTGTGAAGGGAGAAAGAAATTGGCTGTTAAACCCAAGGTGCTAAATAGAGCTACCAACATCCACACCCTCTCCCTACCATGTAGATCCATGCCAATTTTTTGGATAGTATATAATTTTTTTAGTGTATATGACAAATTTGCCCCTTAGCAATCTTTATTTCACTACTGGAATCTCGCTTTTTTATGTGTGTGCGAAAACACACAGAAAAATGCGAATACCGTCAGAAAAATATTTTTCTGACGGTGTACCCTCAAAAAAATACCCACAGAAATATAATGAAAAATCAAAATTTTCTGTGGGTTCACCGTCAGAAACAATTTTTCTGTGGGTCTCACACGCACAGAAAATTTGTTTTCACCCAGATTAAAACTAATTTTTCTGTGTGTTAATCCACACAGAAAAAAGAAATAAACGCACAGAAAAAACATGTTTTTTTTTCTGTCGGTCTAGGTGAACTCACAGAAAAATTCATTTCGCCCAGATTAAAAATAATATTTCTGTGTAGCCAGCCTCACAGAAAAAAGAGTTAAACGCACAAAAAAATATTTTAAAATAGTGGCAACAACATATTAAAATATATATTTTCCATACAGTAATTTCTGTGCATGACAACAAGGTTTCATTCAAATAATACACAAATACAGTACTCAAAGGGACCTTGATGGGTGACCACACAACCGATCAAGTATCAAGAGTACTAAAACAAGTATCACGCCCGATGTGGCTGGGCGACAAGCAAACTTCAAATGACCGACATCAAAGTTCTAAACCATCACGAGAGGACGACTAGGACACTATGATGAGCTTCACTACTGTGGCGGCGGTAGTTGCTCCTGCTGCTGCTACGAGGAGTGCGGCGACGAAAAGGTGGCAGTGGTAGGCATGGTCGGCAACACTCTTGCAGCGACAAAGAAGCAAGTGTTAGGACTAAGTTCTCTAGGTTAGGACTAGGTAACTCATAAAATCTAGGAAGGCGAAGAAAAACCTAAGTCAATACCGATCGAAGCTGAGCCTAATGTAGTGTATCCCTGAGAGTATGATGCTGGATAGGACGCCGGAGCTACACCTGCAAGAAAGGTGAGGTTTGAGTCAGAAAAGCGTAATAAGGAAATTTAAGGAGTGAAACGCGCAAGGGACACAACTTGAGCAATAAATAACAAAGGAATACCTAGAGTCGCTGGCTAGAAGATCTGGTAGAGGTGTGCAGCAAGGCTGACCTATGACTGCCTGATCTGCTCAATGTTTTGAGCATTGGCCGCCACAGATGTACTTTTTTCGCCGGCTAGAAAATTGATGGATGCAACTGTATCCATCTAGCCAAAAGACAACTGTAGCAAATTTACTCTCAATGAACTAATCCATATAGCTAAAATGCCCAGATAAACCCCACATATTCATGTCGAATGTATATCAAAACAGAGGAAAGGTACCTCTGATTCAAATGTTATAGCATCTTCCTGTTTGGTAAAACGTTCCTGCTGGCTAAGGTTGTCAAGATAATCAAGGGTCTCCAGACCTTCTATCCTCACTTCACTGGAATCAAGGTGGAAAGTATCAACATATGCATAATATGGTAAAATTTCTAGTAATGTCAGGAAAACAGAATGCTTATTTGTTCTTCTGAAACAATAAACAATGTCATTTCCATAATAATCAGTTAACAAGTATTCAGATAAATGGTTGGACCAAAATTATACTCCTAGAAACGCTTAAAATACAAACCATCTAATTATCCCATAGTAGTAATGAACATGTCCAAATGCCTACCCCAGCATCTAATAACCAACCTTCTTAAGCCACAATGAAGATCTAATTTCAGCCTGATAAAGTACCAAAATTACAATATTAGCTTCAGGAACCAACCATGTGGGACACCAATTACGAGTACAACCTAATTGTGATGCACAAGAACATATCAATCCAATGGATTAACCATCACTCAATGAACTGAAACTAAATGGAACATTAATACTGAAAAAACAAAAATACTGAAACACTGACAATCAAAAAACAAAAAAAAAAAAACTGAACAAAACAACAACTTCTAAAACTGCTATGGACTACCTTCCCCTTGATACCGCAAAGGACATGACACATTCATTTAGACTGGCCTGCTACAGGAATAAGTGGAGGAGACACCAGTCCTGCTCATTTAGAAGAATATGATAGCATTAATGAACAGAAACATGTATTAGGAGAGATTTTTTGTCTTGAAAAGATACATATCAAGTCTACTATACCAAGCCTGAAGGACAACAATTGATGTCTGCTTACCTGTACTTGACCTCATTGACACACGGAGGTCTGTTCCATATGGCATTCAGCAAGTGTTGTATAATACTTAAGTTGGAGAGCAAAATATTCAGAAAGACAGCTCATGGGAAAATGGCACAACAATGAACTCAAGTTGGGAACAAAATGCTAGTGCTACGAATGATTCTGGTGACTGGGGAGGCTGGGGTAGTGGAGTTGGAGCTGCTGCAAAGCCAGCAGATCAAGATAATTCATGGGAAGTGCATGCTAAGGTGCCGGACAATTTCACTGATTGGGGAGGCTGGAGTAGTGGAGGTGGAGCGGCTGCAAAGCCAGCAGATCAAGATAATTCATAGTAAGTGCATGCTAAGGTGCAGGACAATTCCACTGATTAGGGAGTTCATCATTTCCTAAGTTACATAAATTATTTCACACAGAACCACAGAACAGTAGTGACATGCTTAAGTAAGTTGCATCATAATAAGAGCACTTAGTTACAGCCCAAATTAGCATATCTAATTTTTCTCAAAGACAGAGTAGCTAGGGCTCAGAAACTAAAGATCTTATATGATATAGCGTAGGACAAGATTAACTGACGGTAGCCGGGGCTCAAGTTGCATACATACTTATCCCATGGACAAGGTTAACTGACAGACCCAAGTCCTCGATACCCTACTGTATTGCAACAAATTCTAAAAATAAACTGCACAGTTCAATAAGAGCCAAACCTGATCCAATCTGAACAAACATTCAAGTCCTAACTCTTAGCATCAATCGGAGCACAAAAACAAGCTCAGATACAGGTGTCAGCTTAGCTAATATATTGAATTAAAAAAAGTCATGTTCTTCTATAATTAGCAATGCAAAAATCACAGAGGTCTATTGAACTGAGCTAATAGAAAAGAAACTATTGGTCATTCCAGATCCATTAGAGAGCAGTATGTCAAAAGCACAAGAACTACATATATTTCACCTGGAGCAAAAGAACAAGAGCAAAAGAACTCGAGAAATGGCTCAGATTTATCCATTATCAGCATGACAACTGCAACTTAATTTCACCTGGAACTTAATTTAATTCTCTCTCTAATGGGAATTGAACTGGCCACAGAACTGGTTGCTTTGGACTGGTACAAGCCATCCTAGTTAAGCAGCAAATAGAACAAAATATCCCAAGTACCAGCTCATAAGGTGCTAAAGTGCAGAAGTTCTCTAATGGAAACTTGATTCATCACAGCCACTCAAGAGTAGTACAAAACAAAAAAAGTCACAAGGCATAGTTAGGGAAGGGGAGAGCAGCGCGGCACGAGGCTGGGGTTTCATATCATCTCAGCTCCGCAAATATCACATATCAAAGATATATGTTCAAGAAATATTTGATGCACTACTAATCGTGAATTATGTGAGTACAGAAAATTCACATCAGACTGACATCAATCCAAGGTATGGAAAATTCAGATATAAGCATTTTCTCTACAAAGTTAGGCGATCCAGCCCAAAGAAAGAATGAAATATGATGCTTGATTCATAGCGATCATTTGCACGAGAGAAAGGAAAAAAAATAAAGCAATTAAGACCTCACATCATCGCAGATCGAGTCATCTAAATAAAAAGTTGGACAACTTCTCAACAAACCGATCGCACCTTTATCAAGTAGTTACTAGAAAATTTTCATAGCTCTATCATTGCCCAAGACTACTTATAGACAATCCTAGATTAGTTAATTTTGTGTTCCATCTCTAGCAAGTTTAGTCATTTTTCACTTTAGGTGTTCAATAGACAAAAATATATCACACATACTGAGATAGCTAGCAGCTTGGCATACATCGATTAAAAGTTAATATCAATCAAGCATAATCTTGTTTACAAGAGCAAGTGATTGCAACGATTCCGAACAAAAATGTTTTGATTTATGGGTATTGGACGAGTGTATTTCTTACTTCTTACCTGAGCATCTCCAGTTCAAATATATTCTACAAAGCTTAGAGAATGCAAATAGATAGGACACCATCAGCTAAAGCAAGAGCAGAAAACAATATCCACAGTTCTAGTAAAGAAAATCAACAACTAGGAAATCGACAGTCGTCCGTTCGTTGGAGTCAAGAACAGCTTCCCAGGACGGCAGGAGCCAACATCCTGCATGGCTCATCAATAACAGCCTGCAACCACGCCCCGTCGCTGGCCACCACCACCACCACCGTAGCCACCGGCCGGATCCGGGAGAGGGAGGGCCGGATCCGGCCGGGTGAAGAAGGGGAGGGAGGCGCTGCCGAGAAGAAGAAGGGGGGGGGGGGGCGCCGACGGGGAGAAGAAGGGGAGGAGGGCCGCCGCCACCACCCACGCCCGCCAGCCACCACCACCACCACCACTGCAGCCCACCCGCCGATCCGGGAGATGGAGGCCAGATCCGGCCGGGTGAAGATGGGGAGGGAGGGCACCCACGGGAAGAAGAAGGGAGAGGGAGGGGCGCCATGGGGAGAAGAAGGGGGAGGGAGGGCCCGCCACCACCACGCCCGTCACCACCACCACCACCACCACCACCACCATGACCACCGGTCGGATCCGGGAGGGGAGGGCCGGATCCGGCCGGGTGAAGAAGGGGAGGAGGGAGCCCCACACGGGAAAAAAGAAAGGGGAGGGCGGGCGCCATGGGGGGAGGGGCGCCTGGGCCAGAGCCCAAGGGAAGAAGGGAGAGGAGGGGTGCTGGGGTCGAGAGGGGAGGGTGCTGGGAAAGAGAAGGGCAGGGTGCTCGGAGCGGCGCAGGGGGTGGCCGCTGCGAGACCTAGGAGCGACGGGAGTGCGGGCGTGGTCTCGGGCAGGTGTGGGCGGCGCGGGGGATGGGCGACCACGTCTGGAGATAGGTTTAGGTTTTTTTTGCGTGTATATAGTTTTTCTGTGCGTGTATATCGTTTTTCTGTGAGTTTTGAAAAGACCGACAGAATAATGTTAATTTTTCTGTGTGTATTGACACGCACAGAAAAATTCTATAGGTTTTAGAATATTTCTGTCGGGATTTTTGAAACGCACAGAAAAATTACGAATTTTTCTGTGTACAGAGAAACACGCACAGAAAAATTTATCACCCACAGAAGTATTCGAGTTTCCAGTAGTGTTTGCCCTTTTTCTTGTCTCCAGTTTGTATCGTTCTCTTCCTGTTTTAGTCGTTATGTGAGAGTTTTCTTTTTCTATAATGAAAAATGTGCTCAGCATGTTATCCAGATTTCTCGAGGAAAAAAAACACTCAGTCCTTAATTACTTGCTTATCGTAGCTAGAGGCATGTGGCCATTTGGGTGGCAACAGGCGAATTTCACTCATGAATTAGGTGACATTTGCTTTGATTCAATCACTTTGTATTGGCAGACATCCTTCTCTTCTGACTCGAGAGCACACTCCAATTGCTCTATTTGACCACATGTTTCACTAGTAATGGAAAGTGACCACTACACCAAAGCATGCACTACACATGATGGATCAGCAATGTAAAATTCACAACAGCTACTCTACTATGGCTTTCTTTGGGGGGGCTAGAATTATCTATGCAGGTCTGAGTTATATGCTAGCTGGACTGTTCTCCAACTTGCGCTTTTTCCTGCAAGACAAACATAATATACCTTACATGTTAGAACATAGTAGAAAGAAATACACAACTAGCTGGAACGAAGAGCAAGGATTTCTAGCCTAGTCAGGACACCCACCTTCTCTGAAAATGGTTTTGCATCGGCTTAACAATATCGCCATTGTGCTTGCTACCTTTCTCTCCCTCCTCTTGATGATCATGCTCAAGTGAACCATTTGTTGGACAGCCTGGAGACTGAGCACGGGGGAGGACACAACAGATAGCAAGATGTCAGTTCGATATAACTCATGTAACACCAATTATGCTTTTTTATGTGTCCCACTATTTTTATCCAGATGGAGTGGATGGAAAGTGAGGGTTAGACATGTTTCAGGCTGAATTTGACAGACATCAGAAGCATATTGATGGTAACTAACAGAAAGGATTTGAAGCTTACAGTTCTCGTGTTTTGATGGCAAGATAAATCTTTGCCTGCGGCCGGTCTTCTCACTTCCTCATGGGTCTGAAGAATCGAGTTGTCAGCAACTGGACAAATTTTACAGAGCTGGAAGAACAGATTAACTGGATCAGGTAAGTAGAAGCTTTAATGTGACCAGGCATGTGCAAAGGGTTTACTAACATTTAAGCACTAAGCAAGGTAGTCACTAGTCAGCATCTCTAATGTGCATCACACGCTAAATTTGGATTACCTGCTTGATAATTCGGTCTATCACCTCATTCAGAGTAAAAAGTACATAGGATCTCGGCCCAAGGATTGTCAGGCAGTACTTCTCAAAGTTGGAACTGTTAGTAAAGCCCGTTATTAGGTTAAAGAGCTCCTCCTTAAATCTACAGCAATCGACGGAAAAAGAAAAGTGAAGTTAGAACCAACTGTTACATTACAAGTCATGAATAATTATGCTCAGATGCATACGGTAATAATCCTGGACATTACCCTGCATATAAATCACAGGTGTGTGAACCTCTCTTGGAAGCTTCCGCCGAAAGATTCTTTGCTACTAATAGCCTCTCATACAAAATCTGTCACACAGGAAAAATTAATAAATTGTAGTGCCAACAATTACAAAGGTTGGACAGTTTTGTCCAACACAATCTTTATTCCTTCATAACATAGACACTAGTATTGGCATTGAGCTTGCCAACACAAATAAAATCATGGTCCATTTAACAAGGTAAATGCTGAAATACCTGGTGAAGCCTTAAGAGCACAACCAGAGAACAACAAGGTATGCTGCCTTTCACATCATACAGTTCAGCTGTTCTTTTGGAATATGCTGATTTGCCCATTTCAATGTTGTAGCCTTCTCTTGATTCATAGTGCACTTCAGATTTATTACTGTGGTCACAATTACTATGGCCTGGGCACTGAGAACTCAACCCAGCCCCATTGGGAGCAGCAACATCACAACTTGCTGCTACGTTCCCATGTCCAAGCATGGATCCAAACTGGATGTTTCCTACATCAGGTATGAACTCACCATCCTCAATCTCAGTCTGACAAGCGTCAAGTATAGAAGCAGACTTATTGGACGTATTTAGAAGATATCCACCTCTCTGAAATGAAAAGTAACAGAAACCAAGTTATCTTTACTCCACAAGCGCAGTGAAGTGTCCCTGTGGGGTAAAAATTAGTTCTGCGTGTTTGAATTCAAATGAATCTGAAAGAACATAGTATTATATATACATGCGCATACCTTTGAAGATAAAGAATAATTATTAGCAAGTGATGAGTCAGGGATACTCCTGAGAAAAGTTTTGCTGAGACCACAATGTTCACAAGCTTCTTTTGGAGCTACAGTACCATTCGATTCTTGTAATTGATAACTAATAGAAACAAATGGCTGAACTAATGTTGTCCAAATCATCATCAGCTTCTGTTCAGAAGGACAACTTTTGCATGCATAACGAACCATCCTGTCTATGTCCTTGTGGATATGAAGATTAATATCTTTAAATACATTTTCCGAGATCAAAGTTGATTGATTGTTGCAAGCAGAAAGATGTTTATCCCCATTGTTCAGTCTTGCCATGTTGATTTCTCTAGCTTCAGCAAGCAACGCTGCAATTGAAATGCAGATGAGAACATTGAATATTAAAAATATTTAAAACTTTGATGACTCAATGCAACTCAGATTCAGCATAACGTAATACTAATCATATGTATCTTGTTGAGTTGGACATTGACAATACCTTTTGGGCTCATCCTCCTTTTGTCCAATTGTTTGAAGGAAGAGCTGCGATGATCAAGTGATCTGTAGTAATTATTGGCAATAATATTTGAGCATGTTTTATTCAAAGATGACTGTGCCTCTTTCAAATCTTCTATCTTCTGGTTTAAACGAGACTGTAGAATAACAAGAGCCATACTGGTATCAATTTTCTCCGACAGAGCATCAAGCATGTCGAGGCCATGTTCATCATATAATTGTTCAATGCATCTCCTATGTAAGGCTTTGCACAGAACAAAAACAAAGGAAAAGAAACAACAGTTAGTCAATTTGAAGAAAAAAACTTGACTCCAAATATTCTGCATGATATAACACTCTTACGAGTTAGATGCTCTTGAATTTTCATATCTTTGTCAACATAGTCTTGCAGATTTCTAATAAAGTCAGCAGTTGCTGTGTAGCGTTGCAAAAGCATGTCACTCTCAAACCTAATAAGAAAAATAACACCATTATGTAAAGAGGGGACATCATAAGACCATTGACCATTCACTATTCCGGTGAGCAAGCAAAATGCCACCTATATGAAATAGTTGATAAAAGACACACTGAAGCAGATGAACAATTGGTTACTTACATGTCATCTTCACATTTGAAAATATTTTCTTCATAATGATTTTTAGTTCTGAACATAAAGCAGTCCTCACTCCCTGAGGTAGAAGAAACCAACGTGTCGTTAAATATGAACTGTCCCAGCTCAGTGCGGTAGCTTGTTTTTAGAGTTAAACACTGCATTGAGAATGATCAAGTAAGAATTGGTTGTCAATGAGTTGAAATGGGGAGATGGGAATAGTATGAATTTATAGGAATTTACATTCTTCGGTAATAGGGAGTAGCTAGTAGAGTAGCGTGTGAACATATCCGGGTTCACTTTTGGGGGTAGTTCATTTTCTCTTGACGGACTCCAGCATGGTAAGGGATCAATCTTGTCTCCATCATTCTCTTCTGCATGAAGTGATTCTCCATTACCTATCAGAGATAAACAAACAGAGTTTCAATGCAATGGGTATGCTTATAAGTGAAAACTACACAAAGCATTAAGTTTCTAGTATAACATATGCTTCTATTGACACAGTAGAACATATATGTATGTATAACAGAACTGCCCCCACCTTCAGAAAACACATAAACAAACTTCTTGGAAATATTCATTGTGTGATATTAGCATGTCCTATTTATGTTTTTATTGGAAATTAGGGATACAAATCAAAATTTTAACACATGAGAAAACTGGCACACCTCTTGTAGATGTTTGCAAGAAGTCGGAGATCCACAGAGTACCTGTTGCTTCATTACCATCCAAGCTATGATTTGCGCTATGAATTTCATCTGGAGTAATGCATAAAACCTGCTGCGCAGGAAAATTTAGAAATTGATGTCATCCAAGCTCAGAAGAAAAGAAAAATGATACGATTTGTTAAGGAAAAAAAAGAGTTTTATGTTTCTGTTGGTTGGTGAACAACGCACCAATACATGATGAAAAACAAAGAATCTATGAGCCATGGGGTTTCCGCTAAGCCCCATGTGGTCTGGAACACATAGCAAATAGTGAGAGATGCAATGCATTACCTTGCTAATACTAATATTTGGACTTCTGCAAGGTTGCTCATTCGATAGAGGTGGACGCAAATAAGTTTCAAAGGTTTGAAATAATTCCGGACAGTGGCACATATATTTCTTTACCTACAAAGACAAATGGTTGTAAAATGATTGTCCAATTGTTCTCGACAAACCACCAAGAAAAACAAACACCTTTAGGTAAGTCTCTTGCTCATTGATCTTTTTTGTCATCGACTCAAACAAGGTGACCAAAAAATCTCCGTAATCGTCATTAGATATAGATGATGACGCCTGCAAACACAAAGTAAGCAAATTATGCATCAAGTAAAAACAGCCATGGACACCAAGCCATAATAATAACTCAAACAAGGAGCAGACGCATAACCTTCACCTTTCTCATGAAAGAGAGTGCACGATGTAAAGAAGGGTGGTCATCCTTGGAGGGATCACCCGATTCGACAAGGTGACGGAAGCCTTCTAGGACGCGAGTTTGGCCAACAAACACTTGAGATAGAATTTCTTCGCATTTTTGCACTGTGATTCCACCTTCAGGATTTGAACTGCAGCAGAAGAGAAGAACATATATAACCAGGAACAAAAAGGATGACTCGGAGAGTGCAGGTATACCATACGCCTATACCTATACCTTTGTTCAACAATCTCCCGTGCTGCCTTGACGAGCTCCTTGTAAGCATTCTCGCTCAGTTTGGCCTTAGCAAACATGACGAACCCCACAACCTCCTGGCCATGCCGCTCAAGCAGCCTATTGAGCCGTTCTTCACCACCGGCTTCCTCCATCGTCCTCAGGCAACCTACCGCTGCAGCAAATACGCAAATACCTGCGCTGCACAAAAATCCTGATTAACGCGGTAAGGTCGAGGAGCACTACACCCTTTATACCTTCCGTCCCCTATTTGCACCCCGTGGCGATCACGGGCGGACCCAGTAAATGACATAGGTGTACACATGTACACCCAATAATTTTTGCAAAGCAATCGAACTTAGTAGGCATATACATACACCTGTAATTAGGGTTTGGGCGCACGGTTTTACCTACGAATTACGTTAAGGTTTGGGCGCACGGCTTCGCACAGCAGGAAGGGAGGACCAAGGCGAGGGAATACCTGGTGTCCTGGTGGTGCTCGTCGCCGGCCAAGGTGGCGACTGGCGAAGTAGGACAACAGCGACGGTCGCGGGGGCGAGTGGCGAGTGGCTGCAGCGCGAGAACGCTGGGCCCCAGGTGGTGCTCGACCTAGCGTAGTCTCCTCTCCGGATTGCGGCGCCGCGAGCGGATGGAGGAGGCCGCGGGCGAGACGAGTTCAGGCGGCGGGCCAAACTTCGAGCAAGGTTAGAAAAAAGCGGCGGTATCTATACGGTGACCTCGCCCAGTGCGCACCTAAGACATTTCATATATATTTACATATATTATTATCTTAAATAAAAAAAATAAAAAATTGTGGACTTAAAGTTGTACAAAAAAAAAGATTAAAAAAGACAACATATCAGGTGCAAACTAACTAACCTGTGCAAATTTAAAAACTACCGATCAGAACAACTAGATGTTAATCCAATGGATGGGGTGAGGGGGCTTAAGCGCAAAAAAAAAAAGGTCGGCAGGTGGGGGGCTTAAGCGCAAAAAAATCTCACCTCTCACCTCATCCATTGGATCAGCATCTAGTGGTCCTGATCGGTAGTTTCCAAGTTTGTACAGGTTAGTTGGTTTGCACCTGATACGTTGCCTAAAAAGGCTCAGTCCACCGTATCTACTACATATTATCTTTCCCAACCTAAGTCACCACTCCATCCAACCTCGCCCGTTTCTGCCTCCACTTATCCACGCTTCTCGCTCGCCGATGCTGCCTCTATCTTCTCTAGACCACGCGCCATCGCTTATGCAACCTTGTGCCCATTGCCTCTACCTCGCCCTCCTCCCATCCTCCACCCGCTACCTCCCGTTGCGCCTAGGGATGGATCCAGAAAAATGTCTATGGGGACTTCTTCAACTTACATACAGCTTCAACCTCTCCTCAAGATGCATCCATGGCAAAAATTCCTAGGGGGCTAAGGGGGCTCCATGGGTCCCATAGCTGTAGGAGGGCTAGAGCCCCATCTGTCTCACCGCTGGATCCGTCACTAGTTGTACGCCTTCCTCCTCGACGCGCCTACGCCGCTAGCCTCCTCCTGGCGCGTTCATCACCTCCTCCGCCACCCATCGTCCCTCCCTCAAGTAGTGTAGCCCTGGATCTAGGGCACGCCGTCCATCTATCCCCTTGGCGACGTGATGCCCCTCCGCCTAGCACATAAGCGCGCCTAGACGAGCGTCTTGTATAACATTGGGGCGAGCTCAGCCGCAAAGGGAGAGGAAGGGAGAGGAGGAGGTCACCGCCCTCTGCAGATGGATCGAGAGTAAGAAGAACCGACAAAGGAGAGAAGAAAGAAAATAGAAAGGCTATATGCTGACAGATGAATCCACATGTCGAGTGTGTCGTTTCATGTTTTTGTTAACAAAACTTGAGGAGCATCGTATGTATCAAAGAAGTGATGTTCTAATAAAAAAATGTACGAGACAAAGAAAGAGCCAAACTTATCACTAGGGTAAGAGGCGACCATGGAAAAGCATAAAAGATTTAAAGATAGTATCATACACGACTAATTGAGATAAATAACATTAAATGGTAGTGCTAAAGATGCCGATGCATATTTGTAGAACTTTCTAGATAAATAATGAGCGTACATAAGATATATTTGTTATGTTTCATAGCAAAAACTTGGACACTATAGGTCTAGATATTATTATATGCTACAAATATCTAAGAAATAGATAAGTACTAGGAAAAAATATAGAATTTTTTTGTAATACCATAGTGGCCATGAGCGTGTCCATTGATGTCCATTGATGTGTTCCGTTCACATCCATAACAAGCCACCGTAAACAATAGTCATAAGATAGCCACTTTATTTATCTTACTTTTTAATATGACAAGATTGTCGTGTTTGTACTAGAATTATATACGAATATACATGAGTCCAAGTTGTTCAAAACTATTAATGGTGTCATATGTATTGTTATTAACATTTATTTATTAGACATAATCTTAAAAAAAAATAAAAAAAATCATGTACACCCAATGTTACGAAGATGTGTCCGCTATTGGTGGCGATCTAGTAGAATTCTAGTTCTAGGCGCGGGGACAGCTGCACGGGTTCAACGTGGTCAACCTGAAGAGAACACTAACCTACCTTATACTGTGGCGAGGCGAGGCTTGGAGATGGCGGAGAGCATGCAGAAGAGCGGGAGTGTCCTTCCTAGGGAAGGAATGCAAAGTCCAAAACCACCAGCATCGGTGGCACCGGTGATGGCGCGACGGTAGAGAAAGAGAGAGAGGAACTAGAAAGCGGACGAGTGAATCGTGCATTTAAGCGCACGAGTTCTATGGACGGGATCTAATTGATTCACCCGTAATAGAATTCAGATAGGCTAATTTAGATAGGATGCAAGCCGCACGGGCCTGCCTCGCAAAAAAGGTCCATTGGACAATTGCAAGTAGAATGATTTTTCTCAACTCCCAGTCAAAAATCAATCTAATTGTGCAGAAATATACACACATACTCCACATATCGACCATGAATCTGACGATGGAAGGGCATACGAATAATAAGAAATAAGGACATGATCCCCAAATATATAAGAGAGAAAGATA
This sequence comes from Miscanthus lutarioriparius, assembly GCA_904845875.1. Classification (NCBI taxonomy): domain Eukaryota; kingdom Viridiplantae; phylum Streptophyta; class Magnoliopsida; order Poales; family Poaceae; genus Miscanthus; species Miscanthus lutarioriparius. The sequence continues at coordinate 1,688,640 of CAJGYO010000016.1, read as the reverse complement.
ATATAAAAATAGTTTAAACAAATAAGAAATTATCTTTACTTTCAAATTATAAGATGTTTTGGCTTTTCTAGACATATTGTTATTTTAATACGCATTTAGACATGGTATATATTTAAATGCATAGCAAATATTATGAATAAAAAAAGTCAAAACGTCTTGATTTGGATAGAGGGAGTATTTTTATAAATTATAAGCGAGTTTTGTACCCAACAAATACGCTCCCAACTTTTTTAGCCACTTAGAAAACTCATTGGTTTACTAATTATTTTTTGAGCTATTGGGGAAGATGATCTTTAACAAGGGCGTAATGTTCATAATTTTTGCACTATATGCTCTTAGTGTTTGTTTGCTATAAAACTATAACTCCAGACAAACCAAATTCAACTATAGCTTCTCTGATGAAATAGTTTTTTTTCTGGCTTCGAACTTATTGGTTAGAAAAAAATATTTACAGAAATGGCTTCTCCTTGTTAGTCAAAGGAAAAGGTGAATGTCCATAATCTTCTTATTTCTTCTTCTTCTTCTCTACCTTATCCTCTTCCACACCATCACCACACGCCTCCTCTTCTCTTTATTTTTCCTCATCACGCGCCTCTACCACATGTGCCACCGTATCTTCGTGCTGCATCGTCATCTCCCCGACCAGTGTTGTGCCGTCATTCCTTCAACCCATGCCTTCATTGGCCTTGCCCCTCCCCACGCCATCTCCTTGCGTGCCACCATTGTCGGTCCGCCTCTTCCCACCCCTCATTGGCACGTGCCGCCATCACCCTACACCGCGTCGCCCTCACCCGTGTTGGGGCAAACTGGATGTCGGGCGTATGGTGGGCCCATAGGATTGAGAGGGACTCGAGCAAAGCTACTATTCTTAGCTTCTCCTCTATCTCCTCACTTCTCTCAACACGATTCTCGAAACTTCTTAAACGAAGGGGGTGTTTGGTTGCCACTCATGCGTAGAGCGCTACCAAATGCGTCCTTAATTTTTATGTAGCTTTAATAGCATCGTATGGTCTATATGCAATTTGAATTGCTGTATATATATAATTAAATGTGCGAAGTACCAAGTCAAGCAAAAAGCAGCTATACTAAACTTCTAGCAATCCGCATGGCCAAAATTTGTAGTCTAGCATTCAGTTCCCCCAATATCTTAATGACAACAAGCCATTTCGAGTCACAGCATGGCTTCCTCCAAAAACAAAACAGAGAAAAAGGATACCTCTAGCACTGTGGCAATTTGCAACCGTGCCGTGAGGCGTGGGTCAAAGACCAAGATTTAGACTGAGTTTGGTCTCCTATTCGATTTTGGTAGAACAAGAACAAATGATGGATCAGGGCTAGGGATACAAACTATTGTTGTGTTTGCAGGTTCCACAAGATAAACTAGTAAGATCTTCTTGTTTGATTATTTGTTTCGTAGTTTTACACTCGAAAGTATATATTTTTACATGCACGTCCCTTTCATGGATTTGTAGTACAATAGAATTAACGCCCGAGGTGCCTAAGAATCCAAATTCGGAAATTCATGCGGTTTCAAAAGCTATTTCTATAGAAACACTTGAAAACTCTATGAACTTGATATCTATTTGAAATTTGAATTCCCTTCCATTCGAATCCATCTCAAACCCCAGTTAGGGCCCAGCCCACCTCAGCTGCTAACGGCGCCGCCGTTCACCGGCTGCCATTTCTTCTCCCGTTCGCCCGCGCGCTCTCTCTCTCGTGGCGCTGGCGCAACTGGGCGACCGCCGCGGCCGCCGCCCTATGCCAGGTGCCTAGGCCTATCCTCTTCGGTCCGATCCCCTCGCCGGGTTTCGTCGGGCCCTTCGCCACCGGGACTGCCTCCGCGCCGTCCGGCCGCTGCCCTCTCCCACGGGCCACGGCCCCAACACGACTCCCTCCGCGCCGCCCTAAGCGCCGTCCGTCCGCGCCGCTCGGAGCACCATCCACCCTAAGCGACGCCTGGCCGCCGCCCTAAGCGCCGCCCGGAGCGCCGTCCGCCCTCCGCGCCGCTCGGAGCGGCGTCCGCCCTAAGCGACGCCCGGCCCACGGAGCGCCGTCCAACTGCCGCAGTCCGCCGCGACGGCCCCCATCCAAGCACTGGCGGAGGAACGCCCTCCAGGCCCAAGGTGAGGCACACGTCATTTCTGGGATCTTGGAGGAGTTGAATACAGGTTTCTTCTCAATATTTCTATGCTGCCATATGCAAGTTATAACCAGTAAATAGACGTAGGATGAGGAGACATGCTATTAGATGAAAGTTTCCCTTATTGCTTCGTGCTAATAATGTATGAACAATTATGGTTTGAAGTTTGGGACACAACAGCAGAGGATTTCTACCTTCAAATTGAGTTCATGAGATTTCCTCTTTGGCCAGCCTGTATTATTTTTTGTGCCTTCAAAATATACTCTATTTAGTGAGACTGTGCAGACATTAGATCCTTCAGTTTCATGATTAAATGTCCGTCCATTTTATTCAGCCTCCATGCAATTGTGCATATGTAGTGGCCAGGACTCATATGAGTTTCGGATTTTAGTAGGCCAATGTGATGTGATGGCTCTAAAATCTGGGTGCTGTCTAGAGCTCAAAAGAACCTATAAAACATAGAAACGTAGAGATGGTGGCAATTGCCCATTCAACAGCTAATTTTTAGGCTGAGACTCAGGAAGCACAGGCATCTGGTTCTATAGCATAATTTTTTTCTGCATTTTTGCAATTGGTACTGATGAGAAATCAACTTAACAGAGTCGAGATGGGAATATCATAGGCCGTGAGGATATCATAGTACTGATAAGAAAGCACAGGAGTACTGATAAGAAAGCACAGGAGTGGTGCCTGGAGGAGAGGGAGGTGGTCCGAGACGCTGCCGGGACGCTGTAGAGGAGAGTGGAGGTGGACTGCCGCCGTACACCATTGAGGAGATTGGTGTCCGAGAGCACCGTCAATCCACGATCAAAGCCCTTGCTTGCTTCATCCTTTTTGAGGTAAGACATTACTCTCGAGGTGTTTTTTTTTGACAACACTACTCTCGAGCTTTGCTTGCTTCATCCTGTGTACAACATTTTAAGTTTGCCTCTGTTTGTGCATTGCTGTGGTTGGCAAAAAAAATTCATGCATTGCTATGGTTCCCGTAATAATTGGTTCACATGTACCAAGCAAAACAACAGTTGGCATCAGCAAATTGTTCGCATCCATTTGCACAAGTTGCTGTCTCAAAAAATTGCTCATTTACTGTGTACTGTTGCAAAAATTTATGAGTTTCCATAATCTGGACTTTGTCTTCATGCTAATCACTTAGCACCAAATAATTACAATTTTGAGAAAATATTGTAAGTACAGAGAAAAAATCTAAGAGAAGAATGCTCATGTGCAAAGTTAGAACCATCGCGTTGAGTAGCTTCCAGGACCAAACCACATTCACCAATGCCTATTAGAAGAGTCCTAAGGTGAAGGTGGACTTCACCTCTGATATCCTTTGTGGAGAATGGCTCACGATATTAACACATTTAACTGTGCTGGAGTTAGATAGATAGCTAAAATTTGTTTGGGCTAAAGAGATGGCATCCTATTTTTATTCTTTGTATAGACAGTTTATAAGGTACAAATGTTGCAAACAGTAATACATACTTTGGGAGAAAGCTGTCTACAATACTGAAAAAAGCCTCCATGCAACTGAAATTTATTTTGGCCTACATGCAACTGAAAAAGTCTACATTTATTTTGGCCCTATGGTGAGTCGTACTCCTTGTGCGCCTTCGCTTTGTCGGGTTATAGGCTCGGGTGGTGGCTACTGGAGTGAGAGGGGATCTTGAGCGAGGGCGTGTTCGGTCTTCGGTTGGGTGGCATGAGGCCGTCGATCGAGCTTTTGGGGGAATTGGCAGTGAGTGAGGGCCACATCTGGAGCGTGGAGTGGCCTGGTTGATGGAGCTTATTGCGATATGGTGACAGGGCTGACGAATGTTTGGGTAGTTTGAGGCGTTTGGCAAACTCCCGTGCTGTTTGAAGTCACATTTGTATTGTATATAGAGGTACATCATTTATCTTCTTGCATCTTGCATGAATAGAGATAAGTAACTATGTATCACTATATAGGCTAGCTGCAGTACAGCCTCTGCAAGGGTTGTTCCTTTTTCTGGGAATTTGTTAACCTGAATGATGACAAAAAAACAGCATGTTCTTGTAAATTTCTACCTACAGAGTTGCATTTGGGGTCAAGTGATCCTGTGCTTTTGTGAAATCAAAGACAAAAATGATTTGTGAAACTAAAGAATATGAGAATAGAAGCCTCTCTGAATATAATAGTGCAATCTATTTGTTCCAGCCAATGCCTTTGCTACCAAACAATATTGACATGCTTGCATTTCATTTGCTTGAATTTCCCTGGCATCCTAATCAGTAGAGAATAGCTGTAAATGATTGTATATTAAATAGAGCAGCCTAGGACTGGATATGGGTGGTTGGTGTTTTGAGGATATCCCATTAGTCATCAGCACTATAGTTATTCTTGTTTTCTCCATACTGGATTTCATTTGAAGAGTATATACATTTACTTCAGCACAACAGTCATTTGAGTTGGCCTCCTACTGACCATTGACAGACACATCCTCTGTACTATTACCATCTCCAAATTTCAGCTGGCCAGTCATATGGGAGGTGTGCAGCCTCTGCCATCATGTAGCCAGCTGCACCTCCAAACCTCTGAAACTCCATAACTCCTCACAGTAAGAGAGCTGGTCAGTTAGCATGGTATCTGAGTTGAGAAACATACATTAGTCAAAAGAAGGACACCTCAAAGCCTGGAAGTTTTTCAGTGTGTGTTTCCTAGAAACAGTCATGTAGATTTACTGAAAGGTGCAGTGAATTTTTTGCGCTTTGTGCAGTGCAAGTGCGTCCTGATGCATATTTTGTTGCATTAATTTTTTGTCTTCCCTTGTAACGTACGAGTGAACAGTATTTGTTTATCTATTGATTTTGACCCACAATATTTTTCACTCTTATTGTGTTAGAAAATTTTGAGACCCCCGTGGCAACGCACGGGCATCTGCTAGTCTAACTACAAGTTTATATATGTATTATGCCCACTGACTTCGTTTTTTGTTTCGGCAAAAAAAGTTACTGGGTGAACATGGGTACACCAATGTCGCCATGGAATGGGCGGCTGCGCTCTCACCACGTGATCCCTCAAAGTTTGCCCAAGAGGAGGCTCCCTTCCCAGACCAAGAACCCGGATGAGAAAGAGGAGCTCCAAACATTGAAGAAGCCTCAAAGTTTGCCCAAGAGGAGGCTCCCTCCCCAGACCAAGAACCCAGAGGAGAAAGAGGAGCTCCAAACATCGAAGAAGCAGGCTGCCCCCAAGAAGATAACGAGAAGTCACCACGCTCGAGCTGCTGCACAGCAGCCGAGGGCGCCCTTACGCCAGTCGTCGCAGCTCGCTGGAAGAGACCCTGAGCATCCAATTGTGATAGACGATGATGTAAGCGGGGTAGGAGTTGCTCTTGCTTGACTTATGTTTTTTCTACTAGTACCATCCATTTCATTCCTGAATGTTTTCATGTTTGTTAGTTAGAAGCTTGATTTGTTTCATGCTTGATTCATAGATTATGAGAAATAGCATTTGTAATTTGAACTTCCTCTTGTAGGAACATAAAGCCAGGGCTGATCAATCAGCAATTACGCCTCTTCGCAGATCCCCACGATTCCATGTGGAAGATAAGAGTTTGGGCAAGTCACTGTTGCCACCAAATCGCCGGGAGACCTCTGCTAGCAGAAAGACTAAAACAGCTCATAGGAAAGACAAAAATCAAGAGAGCCTGAAAAGGAATAGGGGAAGTGCTGGATTTCCTCCTAGGAAAGATATTTCAGATGTATCTAACAAAAAGAGTGACAAGCAAGAGTTAAAGCCCAATCATTGTAAAGTTCAGACAGGAAAGAGGAAGAGAGGAACAGAAAGGAGGGTGTCATCGAAGAAGCAAAGTTGCCAGGACCCCGAACCATTGCCTGCGTATTGCCAAGAAATTGCACCTCGCAATGAACCCATAAAATCCACCCACAGAAGGATTGAAAAGGACCCTTCTATTGAGGTGAAGCTTAAAGTTGGTGATGAGAGGTTGACAAACATTGATGAAAACATCAACAAGCCAAGTGGGACTGAGAGAGAAGGAATGGGAAAATTTTGTGGTTCTGATGAATGGACAAAAGAGCAGGACATGGCATTGCGCAAAGCTTACTTCAGTGCCCGACCATCCCCACATTTCTGGAAGAAAGTTTCAAAAATGGTACCTAGTCTTTACATTATTAATGTTCTATGGAACTAAGTTTTTTGCTGATCAATTTGGTTCCTTTTCTTCTGGTATATACAAAGATTCTAATGCACTATTTTAGTAGAAACAATATCTCATACATCATTAAGTTTCAATAACAGTTCATTCTTTTTTTTCCATAGTGTACAGATTTGCTAATTCCGTTAACAAAAGGATATGATTAGACAGATTCAAATAATAAAACATCTTAGAAAAAAGATGAATAGCTGGTGGTCCCAATTCATCAAATTTACCATTAACTTTAAAAAAAATAATTGCACAAATGTAAAAACTTGGGGACTAGTGGGCTTGATCACACAATCAAAATAGCCTGAGGTTTCATAGTGCCATTTTGCTTTTCTTTTTCATACTTCACTGGAATATTTCAGTGGTAGGTCCTATTTCTTATCCGGCATATTTCTTCTTTTATGTGTGGATATCTTCCCTTGTCATTTATTAGCTCAGTGATTTTTGACACAACTCTTTTCAGGTGCCAGGGAGATCTGCTGAAGACTGCTTCAACAGAATATATTCTGACCTCTCAACACCGACTCCAATTGGCCCACGTCCCAGAACAAGTAAAACAGCATATTCTCCTATAGGAAATTTCACATTGTCTGATCCAAAACTTCCAAATATCTTGGAACCTACAGTCGGAAGGCGAAAGACTGCTAAACAGAAGAGTCTAGTAGCACAGAAGACAGTGAAGCATTTGTTGCAGAAGCATTGCCGCATTGACCAAGCTCAAGAGGCTGACCACTTCTCAATTTTTGAAAGCTCACCAAGTGCGTTACAATTGAACTTATCTTTTGAAGATTCTCCTGGGACTCCTGACAGTTGTATGAATTCAGCTTCTCTAGGAAAGATCAGTGGAAGTTCTTCAGCACGAAAGAAACCATTTTCAAGGTTAAGAACTAAGCCATCTGAACCGAGCCCAGCAGTCCTAAAGCCTATAAAGAATGTTATCTTACATGAGAAGTACATTGATCAATTGGCACGTAGAGAAGTCACAAAAAGGCCTCGCAGAAGGACTCCAGCAGGCTCTAAAGCTGCTGATTCTGGGAATTCTCTTTCTGAGCAGCAAGCTGGTAGTGTGAAGGCTGCTAAAAATGCTCTCATCTCAGAAGCAACTGACTTCATAAGCAGTTTTAAGACGCTGCAAGCCAATTCCCTTGCGCATGTTGTGGAGAATAGTGAAGACGAGATTGAATGTGATGCCAGTGATTGGAGCCATGATGATAAAGAATAAGGAGGTGCTTACAGTCTTGATTCCTAGCGACCCTTAGCAATCATTTCCTTTATGTCAACTGACGTTAGTCATCACTTATCAGTGCCTGATGCTGCAATAAGGCTAGGCAGTTGTCAGGGCGGTGTATTCTGCCTAATATGGTGTATCTAGTTTTGAACCTCTCAGTTGTGAAAGTGCTGCCCTCGTCATGCCTTATGAAGATTGAAATAATGAAATCACTGGAGATTACAATGGTCGAACCTGATTCTCTTGTGTTTGCATAGATCAGAAAGCTTCATTAAGCATAGTTTGTTCCACTTTTTTCTTGAACACAAAAGAGAACTGTGTATTGTTTTCATTAAAGAAGAAAAGGGAAAAAATGGTCTGTTCAATTCATAAGGCAGTTCATGTTACATTAGTGCAATGTGGATTAAAAATACTCACCATGTAAGATCCACATAGCTTTACCTTTTCTTTCCAGTTACCTTATGAACCCAGGTAAGATGTGTCTCAGAATTAGTCTGAGCTTACATTATGATGAACGGCATGGCACTGATACATTGCCATTGCTGGTGATCGGTGCACGAGGAACCATTCAACATTAATTCAGAAAACGCATATAGTTTGAGAAAGTGAAATGGCACTGTTTTACTTTATTGGTATATGGTATTCTGGCGAGTTGAAGTATTTATTATTTAGCTGGTTCTGGTTGGTCTCTTAAAATAATGCCCTGCACTACTTGTGACTTGTAAGATATACTATGTTCAATTTTTTTTCTTAGCTGCTTAGGATCCATTGTAGCAGCTGTTTTCTGGCTCTAATCTTACAGATTGAAGGTATGAGCTCTCATAACTGAGGCTTTCACATGGAAGGTATGAACACCTATTTTGTACAATTAAGTATACTTACATCTTATGTGGTCTTTTTAAGGGGCAACATGATTTTGTTGTGAAAGGAATCAGTATACTCTTTCCTTGAACCAGAATTAGTCTGGTGTAAGCAGTTATCAAAGTAATATATTCCATTTGAAGGCTTCATTACTACTTTATTTACTGCCTGTAGCGCTGTAATAATGTTACAAAATTGATGCATTATTTCCCTTGTTCAGGCAAGTAACATAATTCCATGTTCTACCCGCAACTGCTCTTGGGTCTGTTTTGTGTAGTTAGCTTCTGACACAAGTTTTAAGAGCCAATCCTTTGGGATCTTGTGCAATGCTGCTGTTAAAAATGAGGTATGGCGAAATTGGGCTTAAAAATGTTCAGCTGGTGCCTACAGTCCATTCTGTATTTTTCTTTCAGCAGGTATTAGAAGAAATTGTTCCTTCGTCATTTTACTTGAATTACTATTTCTGCCACTAAAAGAGTACTTCAGGAAGGCCCATCTGTAGCACTATACAGTATTTTTTTTCACTACTCTGTCTTATTCCTCTGGAGCTTAAGATTGGCGAACTGCTAAGTATGACACGAAATATAAGGCTGTTTTTAGTTTTCACATGCACTCAAGCCTCATGTGCCTGGCACTGTACTGCACATTTTTATGTTAGTAGCACAAAGAGCTAGACATTTTTGTGGAGCCCAGAACATACCTTTAAAACATGTACCTATGGGTCTGCCCCTGACTGAACTGTGTATTAAATCTTCGTTGCAATGTCAAGAATCTTAATAAACTATAAGAATCTTAACAGAAATATCACTCGAAAAAAGGCTCTCCATAAGTCAAAACTCAAGAGTCAACAGTAATACTCTTGACCATATTTTTCTTTTTTCTGATACTACCTCATTTACATACGCAAAATTTGGTTGAGACCATCGTTGGTTTGTGACTTTCTGTTGCCCCCGTGTTTTCTGAGTATTGGTGTTGGTCTCTGTCACAATTCTTCGTATATTAATCTCCGTTCTCATTTGCATCCTTGCTCTGACCAGATTGTTTCCTCTTCTCCTTGAGGAACTCAAGGAGATCCTGGAGTACAACATCACTGTTGTCGTTCCTCATCAGAACCTCAGCAACCTCCGCAGGTGAGACCATTACCTCCTGTAAAAGCTGCTCAATTTCTGGGTACATGACATGATTTTCAACTGAGTGGTAGTTCCTTGCCAGTATCCGGAACGACTCTGGGGTGCAGTACCCCATGTGGATGTGCATGTCCATCCTTCCAGGCCGCAGTAGCGCTGGGTCAAGCCGCTCCCTGTAGTTGGTGGTGAAGACGATGATCCTCTCCTCCCCGCTTGTCGACCACAGACCATCAACGGAGTTGAGCAGCCCAGATAGCGTCACCTGCAGTTCACCAAAATTCCCAGTAGGTAGCGTTGGTAAGAAGCTAAAGCTGCCCAATTGATTAATGCATGACACATACAACCTCTGTTCACAAACACTTGACATACTTGACTCTGCGTGGTTTTCGATGATTATCTTTGACCACTAATTTTCTTCTAGAATACTTCCTCTGTCCCAGGAAAGGAAATTTCTAGGTTTGGTTGGAGCCCCAGAAAATAGTATTAACTTGACTGAACGTTATTCTAAAATTGTATCCTTTCTGGACGGAGGTAGTATGTTCTTAAAACCCTTAAAATACATCATGCTTCTAAACTAAACAATGCGGTACTAGTCATTAATGTTTTGTAGTTTATAAGGTTTGACCAAATCTTATCCTAAACAACTAGTTTTTGTGACCGGAGCTAGTACTGTAAATAGTTTGTGGCTATATATATGATTCTAATTACTGGTGGATGGAGATGGAATAGTAACATTAGTAAGTAACATGATTCTAACCTTGTCGTCGTTTTCTTCTCCTGCAGACGCGGGGGGCCTGGTGGCACGCCTCTCGCCTTCATCCCGCTGTTGCAGCTCAATGCTGCAGTCAATGTCTTCAACCACAAGAATGGAGCGGTTGCTGGTCTTGACGAGCAGCCTCCGGAGGTCGGAGTTGGACTTTACCTCAGTGAGCTCAAGGTCGTAGATGTCAAACTTAAGGAAGTTGGCCATGGCGGCAACGAGGCTGGACTTGCCGGTCCCCGGCGGGCCGTAGAGCAGGTAGCCCCGCTTCCAGGCCCTGCCGATCCTCCTGTAGTAGTCCTTCCTCCTGACGAACCTCTGAAGGTCCTCGATGACGGAGCTCTTGAGCTTGTCGTCCATGGCGAGCGTGTCGAAGGTGGAAGGGTGGCGGAGGTCGACGGCGGTCCAGGCGTCGTACTCCACCATGTGCATCTTGAGGCTCCGCTGCCGGTCCTTGATGGCCTTGGCCGTGGCGACGACGTGCGGGAGGTAAGACCCCAGGGCCTTGTCCTTGTGCCTCCTGTGGAAGCTGACCTCGAACGACTTGGCCTCGGGGCGGCCGGCCTTGTCGCGGCGGGCGGCGGCGCCTGCGGCCCTGGATGCTGTGGCGTCGCGGGAGACGACGAGGGTCCAGGTGTAGTCGACGCCGTCGTGGGCGTCGACCATCCCCTCCCCCTGCTCCATCCCCACGGTGATGCCCTGCGCGTCGTCGACGCGGCTGGCACGGAGGCGTGGCACGTCGGGGGTGACCCGGGCGGCCAGGTACGTGCGCGCGGCGTCGTAGAGCTGGTTGGCCGACAGGCCCTCGGCCTCGTCGATGACCACGGTGTGCCGCGACGAGACGCGGGCGCGGACGCCCCGCGCCGCCGCGCGCAGCAGTTCCCCCACCTCGTAGGGCAGCAGCTCGCTCACCACGGTCCGCAGCAGCATGACCGCTGCTGTCGCCGACGCGGCTATCGTGATGTACCTCTCGTAGCTCCCGCTCCCGCTCCCGCTCCCGTCCGACGACATTGCTGGTTGTTTGCTGTGTGGAGGCGGCCGTGTATGGTTGGTTGGTTGGATTGATCCACACGACGCGAGGTGGCCGCCGGTGAAGCGTGCCTAGCTAGGGCAGCGATGGGTTTGACTGTTCAGACCTTTTCTTCAGGTACAAGAAGACGAATCGTAGTAGTATGGGTTATGGACATTGTATTGTATGGGCTTGTTTAGTTCCAAATTTTTTTCCCAAAAAGTGCTACAGTAGCTATCACATCGAATCTTACGATACGTGCATGGAACATTAAACGTAGACGAAAAAAACTAATTACACAGTTTGGTTGTAAATTACGAGACGAACATTTTAAGCCTAATTAATCCATGATTGAACATTAATGGCTAAATAAAAACTAAAATGCTATAATAACCAAATTCTTAAAATTCACCCAGCTAAACAAGGCCTACGTGTGTTTGTGTGTGGAAAGAACGAAAGAAAGAAAGGGAGATGCACGTGGACAAGCCGCCTAAGTTTGCGACAGTATAGCAGTCACGTCACGGGTGGGTTAACAATTGCGAAACAGTTTTGGAACTGAACGGGACACACGTGTCGGGTTAAGGACAAACAAACGGGCACTCAGAGGGTTCAGGAACGGTCCATGGGCCGTGCATCCAGATCCATCTCCATCCATGTAGGTGTGCGCATGCATGTCCATCCAGATCCTGCTAGGCCGCAGCAGCGCCGGGTCCAGCCGCTCTTGCTGACCACGTATAGAGGGTGTTTGGGACCGCTCTTATAAATTCATTCTTTCGTGCGTAGAACTGGAATTATTTGACTAAAAAACATTACGTGAAGCTAAAAAAACATAGAGTGGAGCAGTCCCAACTCCCAAACACCTCCTTAGGTCTACATTTCACCAATAAACATGGTTTATTTGTTTCAGACAGGGATATATACAACAAGTAGATTTAAAATATGCAATCTCATGGCCAATTTGACAGACTTCTGCTTCTAACTTTTTCGGAGCGGATAATATGAACCCGTATCAAATACTTAAAATACTAAAAGAATCCGCTCTCCAAAACTTGCCGTTCAATTGCCATAAAAAATTGATTCTCACCTACTCCCTATCGCTCCTTATTATATTCTCTCAACCAAATCACTCAATCAAGAAGTGAAGCTTAAGAATTAAGAAGATAAACTCTATCAAGCTGGCTTACTCTACTCTCCTACCAGAATCACTCTTTCAGATAATTGAGAAGTAAAACTTACGAATCAGGAGGAGGAATTCTACCAAGCTGGCCCTTAGATTCTCAGTACTGAGCATTGTTTGGAGTAGTTGGTAGGCCAGAAATGCTATAAGCGGCCTGGGCCCTAGATTATTGTGTTCTGTTCCATTTTGCTGAGGAGCCGGTAGCCGGGCTTACCGCTTTGCTAGCAGGCTTCAGGCACACGGACCGCAGCCCGCAGCGGAGCAAGCAGGAGGCGGTCGCATCGGCGTCGTCGTCGGCGTCGGCGTCGGCGGTGCCTAACTCCCCTTTCCCCCTCGGCGTCGACGGGCCGAACCCCCGCGAGGCGCCGCGTCAGCGACACCAGGACCAGCTTGACCAATCAAGGGTGGTGCGGGTGCTGTCGGAGCAGAAGCGGGCTGCGGGCGGGGTACTGCTCCGTCGTCCTCCTCCCGCCGCGACGTTTATGCCATTCCCGAGAGCTGTGCCACGATTTCGAGGTAAAACCAGCCTTCTCTTCTTAGATAGATGCGTTCCGATCGTTAGATGAGGGGATCAATTTTGGGGAATCGATAACGCACCACTGCCGCTGTATGTGGCTCTAGTCCGCTAACTGTTTGGTTTTGGTTCCAACAATCTAGCTCGCTAATTGTAACTGTATATAAGTGGCCCGCTAGTCGAAGTTGCCTTTGACGGCGCAATGGCGTGTTTGCTTCTGTTTATGTTCCTGTCCTAGTGTCCCGATTATATTGAGATGAGCTGTGGCTAATCTTGCTCATTCCAACATTTTTTCCGGTACCTAGGCTTAGGTATCTGAACCAGGGAACCAGGTGGTTGAGCTCGGGCCTTTCTTGTTCTTAATTGTTACTATTCTATCGTCTTTTGTAAAAGTAAGAATTGTATCTTTGTATGTCTTCTGTTATGCAATGGGAAATGGAAGGCACCTCGTTTCGGTTATGGGCAAAAGGTATATATAATGCCATATTGATGTTGCAGATTCGTATACTCAATGTTGAGACAGCACATTCAAATTAATTTCCGTGGATACACAATGTTAAGTATCGGCACAATGCTTTTAGTCATCAAACAATCACACATTTGCCAGTGGAACGCTAGTATCACCAGCCTATCTACATCTGTATGCACATTGTTTGGTCAGCGTTACTTTCGACACAAACTGCTAATAGCTTTTCACTTCTTGCCTTCCTTTCCTTTCTTTCCCCTTTTGAAGGGAATTTGCCAGGAATTTTATTGTCTCTATTATCTTATCATTAGGATGTTTATTTGCACCCTTGTGGCCATTTGTGGTTAAATTAGCATATTTCGTTTTCACTTCTGGAGATCTACAAGATCATGGAGCACAACACCAGTGTCGCTGTTCCTTATCAGAACCTCAGCAACCTATGAGGTCACCTCCTCAGGCCACGTTTAGTTCGCGAAATTTTTTGGGTTTTGCAACTGCAGCACTTTCGTTTGTATTTGGCAATTAGTGTCTAATCATGGACTAATTAGGTTCGAAAGTTTCGTCTCGTGATTTCTCACCCAACTGTGCAATTAGTTTTTTTTTTGTCTACATTTAATGCTCCATACATGCGTCTAAAGATTCGATGTGATGGGCAAAAACCAAAATTTTTTGGAACTAAACGTGGCCTCAATCTCTGGATGTGGCAAGGAAAAAATTGTGGAGATCGTGTGAAATGCAGGACATCCACAGGAAATGACTCTAGATAGCAGAATAACATTAAGTACTGCTTTACACTTTCCAAGGTTGGCATTTGAAAGGTAATGGCATGTTTGCAGTTTCATGTAAATTGTCATATGGATTTTGCATATCTGTAATTCTCCATACATGCTACTAAACAAGTATGAACAGAACTCTGCAGACGCACAAGTACCAGTACACATCATTGGTCCAAAAACACAATGTTGACAATATGCAAACACTCACATACGCCAATGGATTCCCTGTAGGATCAATCTATATGAAATACGATATGCATTGCTTTCATCTTCTTTCCTCTTCTAGAAGGAACTGCACTGGGTTTTATTTTTTTTCAATATCTTGTTCTCTTTCTCCTCATCCAGCTGGTTATTTGCTTCCTTGTGTTCAGTCTTGCTCTCAAGCCACTATTTGCTTTCATCTTCTTTTCTGGAAGGAATTTCACTGGATTTTATTTTTTGTCATTATCCTCGTCGACTTTCTTCTCATCCAGCTGTTTATTTGCTTCGTTGTGTTCAGTCTTGATCTCATTGGTTTCCTTCATTTTTGACTTCAGGAAATCAACAAGATCATGAAGCACAACATCAGTGTCATCATTCCTCATCAGAACCTCAGCAACCTCTGCGGGTGTCACCGTCACCTCCTTGATCAGTTTCTCAATCTCTGGATACGTGTCATGGTACTCGATAGAGTGGTAGTTGTTGGCAAGGATTTGGAAAGACTCTGGGGTGCAATACCCCATGTGGATGTGCATGTCCATCCTTCCAGGCCGCAGCAGTGCCGGGTCGAGGCGCTCCTTGTAATTGGTTGTGAAGACGATGATCCTTTCCTCCCCACTTGTTGACCACAGCCCGTCAACAAAGTTGAGCAGTCCAGACAGCGTTACCTGTTCAGAAAATCCAAATTCTTGTCAGGACAAGTGAGGAAGTGGTGGGATCGAGAAGATACAGGTTTTGTACATTGAAAGTTAGTACTCACCTTGCCTTCCTTCTTGTTTTGTTCTGTAGAATTTGACTCGTCATGTCCTTCACCTTCCTCCCGCTGTTTCAGTTCTATGGTGCAGTCAATATCTTCGATCACAAGAATGGATCGGTTGCCCATGTTAACAAGAAGCCTCCTGAGGTCTGAGTTGGATGTGACCGCAGTTAGCTCGAGATCATATATGTCAAACCTGAGATGGTTGGCCATGGCTGCGATTAGGCTTGACTTCCCAGTCCCAGGTGGACCATACAGCAGGTACCCCCGCTTCCATGCCTTGCCAATCTTCTTATAGTAATCTTTCCTTTTCATGAACCTGTTAAGGTCATCGATGATGGACTGCTTCAGCTTGTGGTCCATGGCAAGCGTGTCGAATGTAGATGGGTGGTGGAGGTCAATTGGGGACCAATTGTCGTACTCAGTCATGTATATCATGAGAGTTCTCTCCTGGGCTTTAATGGCCTTGGCTGTGGCCAAAATGAATGGGAGGTATGATTTGAGGGCCTTGTCCTTGTGCTTCTTGTTGAAGGTCAACTCGAAGAACTGGGACTCGCTGTGACCGCCGTTCATGGAGTCATTTGAGTTGTCTTTGCAGACAAGGCGCCACTTGAACTCCATGCCTTCATAAACATCCAGCATCTCGTCGCCCTCATCCATGCTGACCATCATCTTGTCATTCTCGTCCATGCTGCTGACGCGCAGGCGCTGCTGGATGTCAGTGTTCATGCGCGTGGTGAGGTAAGTCTTCACAGCGCAGTAGACGTAGTTGTTGGCGAACCCGTCGTTCTTCTTCTCGACGATGATGGTGTGGTCCGAAGACGTGCGCGAGCGCAGGTAGCCGAAGCCGGAGAAGAGCAGCTCGCGCACCTCGGGCGGCACCACCTCGTTCACCACGCTGCGCACCAGCATCATGGACGCTGCGACGGATGCTGCTGTGGTGAGGGCCTTCTTGTAGGACTCGAAGGCCTTGTCGTAGGACGCCATGGTGGTGAGCGAGTTCCTTGCCCCCTACTCTTTTTGCCTATTCTTGCCCTTGGATCTTGGTGTGGAACAGTGAGAGTGGTGTGAGAGGGTCAGGCTGGCTTGCTTTGTTGCTAAGGAAGGAGAGTATGAGGAGAATTGGGTGCGGGCTGGGGCTTTTATAGGCGTGAGTGAGTTGGGAGGGGTCAAGTGATGGATGACTTCGTCTAAAAGGAATAGTTTATATCACTATGCTCCTCCAACTTCCTTGAGTGCGGTCTTGGTCAGAGGAGGGCGTCACATGCATTACCGCATACCCGGACCTGTGTCCAACTGTGAATAATAAATCTCTCTTTTCATTAGTTATAGGTTAAGGTCTTGTTTAAATCCAGGGCGTAAAGTTTTGGGGTGTCACATCGGATGTGGTGTTCGGATACTAATAAAAAAAAATTGCAGAACCCGTCAGTAATCCACGAGACAAATTTATTAAGCCTAATTAATCCGTCATTAACACATGTGTGTACTGTAGCATCATATTGTCAAATTATGGACTAATTAGGCTTAAAAGATTCATCTCGTAAATTAGTCACAAACTATGTAATTAGTTATTTTTTAATCTATATTTAATACTTCATGTATGTGTCTAAATATTCGATGGGATAGGGAGTAAACTTTATGGGAGGAACTAAACGAGGCCTAAATAATGGAGGCTTTTAAAATGCCTTTTGGAGGCACGAATAAGTACCTTCCTTTTTGTCAGCTGCTCTGGTTCCTTCTAGCCGTTGATTGTAAGCCCCCCAACTTTGAATAATATCCTACTGGATCTTATTCGGAGTTCACACACTGAAGACTGCACTGCACTTAGACTAGTGCTTGGATGAAGTCATCATGGTTCAGTAGGAATGAAATGAGAAGACAAGTAGTAGTTGCATTTCTTTTGTTGTTTATTGTATAATTATATAGAGAAGAATAAAAGAAAAGAAAAAGCAGCATTTGATTTATTGTATTTCCTTGGCATCCAAGCTTCTTTCTGAAACGGCAGGCTGCTGCTTTTTCCGCAGAGTGCTGTGCGCCGCAAGTTTCCTCGCTGAACTGGAATGGAGAGTGAGATTGGCAGGAAGCTTCTCCCGCCGATCAGGTCAGGTCCAGGTCTCCGCTTGTTGATTCCCACTACCAGATAGATCCAGAGGGCACCTGCTCAACTGGAATGGTAATCGGTTAATCGCACGCGTTCCGTGCCGGCGAAGGAGCCTGATCCTGACGCGGTTGGTCGACGGCTCGATGGCGCCATCAGATAATCACAGTGTGGGATGCTAGTATGCTACAGGCTGGAAAGCGAGCGGACAGACCTTCCCCTCCATCTCAAAATAAGTAGAATCAACTAATTTCAAGCTTAAGTAGAAAATAGTATCAGACATTTGTTACCCTGTTCGCCGATGCTGAAACGTCGTGAGAGAAAAACACTGTTCTATAGTTGAAAAGTAGTTCGGAATAAGCTTAAGCGAACATGGCAAACCGGTTTACCATGAAACTATATGATGTGGTTAATCTAATGATGTTTATTTGGTACTATAAACATAATTATGTTTTTGTGTATATTTAATCAAACTTAAGATTTCTTAATTTTAGGACGGAGTGCGTGGATATGTATCCGTGTTCTTTCTCTGT
Organism: Miscanthus lutarioriparius; assembly: GCA_904845875.1. Classification (NCBI taxonomy): domain Eukaryota; kingdom Viridiplantae; phylum Streptophyta; class Magnoliopsida; order Poales; family Poaceae; genus Miscanthus; species Miscanthus lutarioriparius. The sequence goes on along the minus strand of CAJGYO010000016.1, from coordinate 1,670,815 downwards.
CTGTGCCAGTTTTGTTTCCTCTCGGCAAAAGTTGCAAGTGACTGTACCCACGATTGTGTTGGAAGTGGAACGCCAAGTCAAAAGGATGGATCGGTCGCGTGCCAAATTGGACGTGTCGCGTTGTGGTTGATGAATGGCTCGCTGTATCTGACAGGCTCGGCTGACTGAAAAATCGGTCGATGCTGATGCTGATGTGTTGTGAGAGAAAAACACTGTTATTTCGCTGAAACGGTACGGCTGATAAGTTCAAGCGAACAGGGCCTATGAACATCTGGGTGCAATTGATCTGGAAATCTCTCTATTGATATTTTTTATTAACTATGAATGTGCCCGTGCTTCATTCGATTCAAATCCTCTTAGATTTTTTTAGGTATACAAGAAAATATAGATTAATATTACATATAGATACATGTAATGTTTTTAATATTAGGTATAGATATAGATTAAATATCACTTGGAGATACAGCTCAAGATAGAGATAGAGATATATTGATGATCTCATTTGTTTTAGAAAAAAGATTTTTTTTTAATTCTGACCTCTACACAAGTCATGCACTTAGTCATCCTTTATTACAATTATAGCATCTGACTGATAGTACCAAGCTCTCGTAAAGAAAACAAATACATGCATGCACCAAACTAGGCGCTAACTACTAAGTCTATTAGAAAACAATCACTCAGACTTAGCAAGATCTCCGTTGTTGCGGCCTGTGACGTACAATAGATCCTCTCGTTCTCCTTTTAGAGGATGGACCAAAAACGTGCCCAGCACATGGCCTTAAAAATAACCTATAAGTAATAATAAATTCACTTTTTGTCAAAAACCTTATCATTTCAGCTCAACCAAATACTATAGTAATTGATTACATTTACTAACACACAAACTTGGGATCACGATTTAGAGTACTTTGTTTTGCCAATGCCAAAAAAAAAAAACTATTGTGTTTCTTGGTGGTTGTAACCAAAAGCAACATGAACCGCTCTCCAAAGAAAACACACTCCTTTTAGAGGATGGACCAAAAACGTGCCCAGCACATGGCCTTAAAAATAACCTATAAGTAATAATAAATTCACTTTTTGTCAAAAACCTTATCATTTCGGCTCAACCAAATACTATAGTAATTGATTACATTTACTCCCACACAAACTTGGGATCACGATTTAGAGTACTTTGTTTTGCCAATGCCAAAAAAAAAACTATTGTGTTTCTTGGTGGTTGTAACCAAAGCAACATAAAACGCTCTCCAAAGAAAACACGCCTCATGACAATCGTAAAACAAGTGTTGAGGGTTTCTTTATTGATGCAAAACAACATTTTTCAACATCTTTTCAATTCTCCTTAACAAGATTATCATGTTGAGTTAAAATTACCTCCTTTATAAAGAACAAAGGGAGACTTAATTTTAAGGGGCAATTTTAGCTTCCAAATAGCCTTACCAACAAGCAACACAATTTGGTTTACCAAACGTTTATACATTGACTGATTGACTATACTATAAAAGAAATCTTGTTGGCCATTTAATTGCACAAAAGTAACTTTCATGGCCAACTCATTCTATTTTGCTACAGAATGTAAGATTAAGCAGTCTAGAATTAAAGACCTGAATACCTGAAACATGCCTTTTACTAACAATATTATAGAGAGATGGCATTGAGCGAAGCTTCCTAACCACTTATCTTCCCAAAACCTAATATTACTATCATTGTGAATTATGAAATTAGATAACTCTAAGAAACAGTTTCTGAACTTCATAACGTTTGACTAGAAATGCAAGTCTCCACTGTGCTTCACAATTTGGTCATGTTTTCCCCCCATTGATCTCATAAGATTCTTCGTATTGTACTTGAAAGAAAAAATTCTTCATTTGAGGTGTGTTTCCAACGGGAGACTGCTTTTATGAATCCTTGGATGCTACTCTTTTTCTTTTTCTTTTTCTTTTCTTGTAACCTGGTGCTCTAGAATTCCCACAAACCTCATCATCATTAAAATTTGAGGCAAATAAACCTAATACTAACAATAAAAACAAAAGGGAATGCCCAGGCCGTGCACCCAACACGGCAACAAACCACGAGAGACGATCCACTTCGCTAATGGTCTGGGCCATAGATGCCGACACGATCCGATTCGCTACCAAGCTGGCCCCAAGGACCCATTGGGCCGTGGTCCACAGCCCACGGCCCGCGAAAGGCAAGGAAAAGCGCGACCCAGCGACAGGACAGCCTGCCGAGTCCCCCCCTCGCATCGCCATCGGCATCGCCATCGCCATCGCGTGCGCCAGTGCCAAGCTAAAATTCCCCAACTCGCGTCGCGTCGCGTCGCCAGTGTGCGTGCCAGTCCCCCGTCCCGTCCTCATCGCCAGGCCCAAAACCCCCACACCCAACCCCCAGCCCCGGCGAGCGATGGCGGGGTCCGCGGCCGACGCGGAGCAGGAGCAGAAGCGGGCGGCGGCGGCGGCGTACGACTACGAGGGCGACGCGCGCTGGGACGACTACTGGTCCAACGTCCTCGTCCCGCCGAACCTCGCCTCCCGCCCCGACGTCGTCGACCACTTCAAGCGCAAGTTCTACCAGCGCTACGTCGTGAGTTCCACTTCCACCGCTGGCGCCGCCCTCCACCTGCCCTGGAGTTCCGCGATTCCCCTTCCCCTCTGCCGCCGCCGCTGTTCCCCTACCCGTCTGCGCGCGCTGAGTAGCAGTACTAATTTAGGATCTGACGCGCTTTCCGTACGGAATAGCAGTCCTGCTAAATTCGTGTGCTGGGGTTTGCTTAAGCTTGTCGTGTTGAGGTCCAGATTGCAGGAGCTTGCCTTGTAGCGTCGGGTTTATATGCTGGACTGCTGGTTGCAGCGAGTGGCTGAGCAGAGATCCAGTCGCGACCCGCTGCTTTGTTAGCCGCTGACGGTCTGCTTGCTTACTGTAGACTGTACCTGAACACGGCATGTTCGATCGATTCCATGTGTTGCTTGCTTCCAACCCTGGGTGCTTGTGCTACTCCTTCAAGCTTGTGATTTCATTATGGGGAATGCAGTATGCTCATTCTTAGTTAGTAAGTTTATTATCCATACAACCCATCTATAAGTTGAGTCAGGATACTGTTATGCAGTTGAGCAGGCAGGGCCACAGAACAAGTTTGTTTGTATGCAGACTTTTAAGAAAATGGAAAACAAATTCTTGCCATTTGCTTTTGCACACATTTTGAGTTAATAAATATCATCGCTTGTGTGCTTCTGGACACTGAAGAGTGAAGCAATACAGTAGTTCATGCATTTTGATTTCCCCCCCCCCTTTGGTTCCACAGGACCATGATCTGGTCGTTGAGCCGAGGTCATTCACCGGTTCCACTCAGCCCAGCAGGCCAGATGTAAGGTCTTCGTCTTCGTCATCCAGCGAGAATGCCAGGGCACGTAATTCAGGTAAAACATATATGTTTTGGACATCCATCAGTTTCTGTAACACATGTATCGTTAGCTGAATCGATTTCTTGTGTAGGATCTACTTCGAGGTCAGTGCCGCCGCCGCCGCCACCTACACAAACAGACAGTGCTGCCAACCCTTTACGGTTCGATGCACGGAGTATACATTTCTCCCTCAACGCATGGGTAAGGGATAAGCCACTCTTTTCTTTGGTTTATTGAATTGTTAATTGCATGTGTCTAAAATGCTAGCTGGTTTTTCAAGTTCCATTGTTCTGCTTGTTTCTATGGCAATCCTTGTGGGCATGCCATTGGGAAACACTCTTTGTTCTTGACCGCTGACTCATCAGCCTGTCATGTTACTGTTCTGAACCTTGCTTGTGGTTTTTTGATTCATTACTTGTGGGCATGACCGAAATATTATGTTTCAGATACTTGTGGTTGCTGGTCTGGGAATGCTTCCTATTTTGCCAAAACACCTTGCTGACAGAGCTTGCAAACTTTCACTACTGGGAACAATATTTTCATCAGGATATTCTCTATACAGTACTTATGGGGTAATTACCTGCCTATCTTACCAGATTCTTTTTGCATGATGTGACTTTGATTAAATTTTCTTTTGTGTACAGAAACCAAGAGCATGGAACATGCCAGCAATTAAAGCTTGGTTGCAGTCTGTACTTGCAACCAAGGATTTTATCCATTTAATGTTCTCTTTTATGCTCTTCACATCTCAATTGCACTTGAAGAGTAAGATGCACCTTGTTTCGTGCAAATTCATGTCTCTGATGTCTGCTTTTGGATATGCTTGCCTCATCATAATTTTATATTTCTCACAGTTGCTGCACTACCTGTGCTTTGCTGGGCACTTGATCATGTTGCCAGATTCCTAAGGCGTAACTTTGCTCGATCCTCTTTCTATAGGTAACTGTATGTGGATTCGTTTCTGTATCCTTGGCACAATCGGTATCCAGTTCCCATTTCTCAATACTGTGTCGATGTCTTTTTCAGGCAATACCTGGAAGAGCCTTGTCTTTGGGTAGAGACAAATAATACTACACTGAGCCTCCTTAGTTCAAATGCTGAAATTACCTTGGGTTTTCTTCTGATCATATCACTGCTCTCGTATGTATATTCAGATTTCCATACTATTCTGAAGTTTTAATTTTATCTTAGGAACTACAGTACATCTTTGACCTTTACCCTTTTGTGTTGCAGGTGGCGCCGTAGCATAATTCAGACATTCATGTACTGGCAGGTGAGTTAGCCCCCAAAAGTTCAGGCTTCCCTTTTTGTATTTCATCTCTTACTTGCATGCTGTTTTGCTGCATGTAATTCCTAACCTCTGTATCTTTGGCCAAATGTACTGATTTTACCTTGTTTGTGTTATTGTTTCAATTCCAAGAGATCCAATTTATCTTCTGCCTTGCTTTTTGTCCACCAACAACCAGCTAGAATTTGGTCGACAATAGCAACTAGGTTATTAGTTATAACTATCGTCTGTTAGGTGTATTACTGCTCTTTCCCAAGTAACTTGTATTAACGGTCAGCGCACACACGCTGCATTGCCTACCAGTGCTCTTCACATGCTTGTTTATCGTGCAGGTATTGAAGCTGATGTACCATGCTCCTGTGACATCCAGCTATCACCAGAGCGCCTGGGCGAATATCGGCAGGATTGTGAATCCATACATCCACCGCTACGCCCCGTTCCTCCAGACGCCCATTTCTGCGATCCAAAGATGGTGGTTCAGGTAGAGAGACAGGCGGGTAAAAAGAAAATCATGTATCTGCTGCTGAATCACTGAACCGCCTGGGTGCTTTGAGATGCCTATGCAAAACATAGCACAGCTGCCGTGTTCTTATGTAAAGCTGCAGCAGTGCACTGTATAATATAACCTTTTGCGGGATGACTGATATCCCTGAATTCTGGAGGGCCTTATCAGAAGGTTGCTGTATGCCTGTAAACTCTGAGGTTGCAGGGATGACCAACAATGCTGAATTGCAATCCGTGGGCTAACGTAACTATGTTCCATGCTTTTTAGTCACACGATCTACTGTCAGTATATGTACATTAGTTGTTGGACACCAATGCCTTCGTAGAGCCCACAGATGAGAATGAGGCCCCGTTTAGATTCCAAAAAATTTTGCGCAGATCGTCACATCGAATCTTGTGGCATATGCATGGAATACTAAATGTAGACGGAAAAAAAAACTAATTGCACAGTTGGATGAGAAATCGCGAGACGAAACTTTCGAACCTAATTAGTTCATAATTAGACATTAATTGTCAAATACAAACGAAAGTTCTACAGTAGTCAAAATCCAAAAAATTTAGATCTAAACACGCCCTGAGATGAGATGGCAGGCTTTTTTTTTTGGTGCGGCAGTGCTGGACGCGCGTCCGAATGTCTGTGTCTACACTCCGTTTTGCACGCCCATGTGGGGCCTGCACCGCATGAACATCGCCCACACCACCTGACCCCCGGTTGCGCCCCCTCTGCTTCCCCCGCCCGAACGTCTGTGCCCGCTCAGAGGTGGGTCCCCGGTAGCAATACTGGATCTACTTTTAAAATATCTAGATGAAATATTTACAACATGCTTCTGAAGACACATGAAACACTTGAATATGTGTCTGAAACCCTCGCAAGAATATGAAAACACTTGAAAAGCCATTGCAAGACATATAAAACATTTTGATAAAACTTGTAACATATGTGTAAAACATATGCAACATCCAAATAAGCACACTTGCAACGTACGTTTGAAAAAGCAGATGAAACATTTAAAACGGACGCTTGCAACATACATATACAACCATTGCAACATGTGCAACATCCTGATCTATTTTTGCAACATCCATATAAAACACATGCAACATATCTCTAAAACATCTGAAACAATTGAAACATACTCTTGTAATATCCGTTTTCAACACAAACATCTCCTTGTTGCTCGGTAGAATGGAGGCTCGTGTTCACTGGAGGCAGCGGCCCGGCGGCGCTTATAGGTGGCGAGCGGCGACAATGGCTACACATCGCGGAAAAGGAGCGTGGGTTGTTGAGCTAGCGTCGTGGCCTAGCAACAGAGCGTCCGAACGGACGGACGTTCGGTTAAGAGCATTACGTTTTTGGTGTTGCCTTCTTAGCCCTAGGCTTGATTTGTTTTTGAGGAAAAGCCCTGGGCTTGATGCCAAGGCATCAGTTTAAGTTGGTCCAGACCAAATATTTCAACACTTACGGACAAGTACATCCGTCTCCTCCGAATCCAAAACCCTAAATAAAAACCATTCAACCCTAGCACACACCGCCGCTGCCAGCGCCAGCAGCCCAGACCAACCCCCGCACCGCACACGCCGCCGCTGGTCACACCGTTTCAGTTCCAGCGCCTCATACCCTCACCGATGCAGTGCACGCTGCTCCGTCTCCGCCCCCACCTATCCAGACAGGCTCCGATCCGCGCCGCCGTTCAGCATCCGGCCACGCGGCCGGTGGTCTCAGAGCTTCTGCCCTGCCGTGCGGGAGCAATTCGTCGATCAGCTGGAGGCGCGAGGCCGGGCAACCCGGGCGTCAACCACGCACTCCCAGCTGTTCGACGAATGCCTCCTCCACGCCAGGCCTTGCCACTGCTACCCCCGCCTTCAACCACCTCCTCGCCCATGTGTTCGCCGCTTTCTGGACGGGTTGCAAGGTGGAAAGAAACGTATATTTGCTTCTATAGGGCAGGCTGATGTATATGTATATGATTTGCAGGCTCATCGCCAAGTACAGGTCCAGTATGCCTATTCCTTCGGTTACCATTTGTCGTCTGATCTCCACCTCTAGTTTATGATGAGAACATGAGTTTTTCTTTTGTGGATGATGACCAAAAAGATGAGATTGAAAAGGTGACGCATTTTGAGCTTCTTGTTCTTCCTGCCCATGGAGCAAAAGTGTCCTTGTTACTTTTTTATGCAAGTGCTAATGCAAAGGAAAAAAGAGGGGGGAGTGCTAATGCAAAGGAAAAAAGAGGGGGTGGGGGAGCTGTATGCATTTGGTAATTCCAGAAATTAAGAAGTTGCCTTTAAAAGTTTAAATTCAGAGTTGATCTTCGTGTTAAACCATGCCAGTGATTTATATTTATATCGTTTTAAAAAAAGATGGATAAATATGATAAAACAAGCATCTGCTAGCAGAGATCTTCCCAAGACAGGAGTAGGAAACTATGCTGAAAATTGTGTTCCTGTATACTTTTCTGTTTAGTTTTGTGAAGCACTGTTAGACAAGTAAAATGCATGGATGTATGATAAGCTCACATCCGCCTGCTATTATAAGAAGTTTTGCAGCAGTTGCACTGTTGAAGTTAGTTGAATTTAAAATACAACCTTGTGATTGGTTTGAGACATAACAAGGTACAAGGTTATCTGATTACACTTACATCCTCTTGCTGTTTTAAAAAGTTTGCAGTGGTTCCGCTGCTGAGTTGAAAATGCAGAACCTTGTGTTTATTTATTTATACTTCCAGAAACCAGAACTGTTGTGTTTATTTATACTTCCAGAAACCAGAAGTGTGGGTGGTGGTGGATTATGTTTTCCTATTTATCGAGGAACCTTTCTAAAATATTTTTTAGCTCAAACTATACAAGCCTACCCAACTTGCATGTGGCTAAATGCCTTTGTTGATTCCATATTATCCAAACTCCGTTTTGCAACCCAAAGAATGTGAATACATGCTAGTACTTGGTTACCTGTTACACTTGATTAACTCATATATATCTTGTGCTTTGATACTAGCTAGATGTCTAGACCCTATTATTTTTTTTGTTCTTGTTACAGGAATAGGGAGTCTCTTACTCACAAGCTAAGAACAGGCCATTGTTGGTAATGCACTCCATGATTTGACACATGATGATTTCATAAACGCAGTAGAAGAATTTTGAGCTGTTGCAGTGATATTTCCATCTTTTATTCAAACTAGCAAACTTGCCCGTGCGTTGTAATGGGAGAAAAACTATCAAACTCGTTCGAAACGGCAACATAAATGGTAGATATCTATTTATGTTTATCCTTTCTATAAAATTTTGAATCTATGACTATAATATATAAGTTAATGTTGGCAATAATATGAGAATGAATATTAAGACTGCATCGAGTTAAAATACAACCTTGGTAGATTTTTTCTCTCATTGCAAAGCATAGAGGTATTTAGATAAATATATTATATCTTTAATTTTCATAATATCATGGTTAAATATTAAGCTCCATGACTTTTTTGAGGACTCGAATATATGCTAATTTAATCTCTCGCTAAAGTCAACAAGAAGTTAGTTGTTGACATATCAAAGATTGGTTTGGACCGTCGATGATTGTGATCGGAAACCTCTCGAGATTTGTCGCATAGCAACTCTAGTCAGTGATTGCATTTATTTAGGCTGAATTAGACAACAAACTGTTCAAGATTTTAGTTCACAATTACCTAGATCATCGGCTATCTACATTTAGTAAGTATAAAGTTTGTTTCTAATCTGAACTACATCAATAATTTGATAGTGTAAATCTTTTGTTTTTGGAGAAAGATCAATCTCTTCTCTTCTCTATTTCTCATCTCTACACCTAAAAAGACTGTAACATCGTCATCTACTCGTTGATACTAAATCTCGATCCTGCTCACGCATCCGCATCCGATACGAATCATCCTTCACTTATAGCTCATGTGTCTGTATCCTTTCCGGTTTGGATACAAATACCGAACACATGTGCCCATGTCATACGAAATCCTCGGAGGTCACACGGCTGCGCAAACGTGGCCTCAGTGCAATGCACGGTCAAGCATTAACGACGTTCAGGCATTAATTTCTCTAGTTTTTAACTCTCACTGTTGATCCTAATATCCTATTGCTTGATTTGCTTCAAATAAAATAATCAATCAACTACTAAAGTGAATTAAAAATGAACATACCTTATACCTTACCCCTCAAAAAAAAATGAACATACCTTATACCTGTGATGTACGTGATCTGTTGGGTGCTCGCTGATGCGTACAGGTATAGCGCACCTCCTGCCGCAGACCAGGTGTGCCGGCGTGCTACCGAACTGTCTCCGGCCGTCTACGGACCACGATCCTTTATCCTGCTGCGTTCTGCTGGCTGCTGCTGCTAGTGCGTAGTTCTGCTACACGCGGCGCCAGCGCTCCGAGTGGAAACCACGAATCTTTTTTTTTTAGAATGGAATTCGTGAATCTGCTGCTGAGATCCACCTCCATCCGTCGCATCTGGTGGCCAGCCCCTGCGCTCCCAATATGACAGTTGAGAGAGAGACATTGGGCCTGTTTACTCGAGGAATTCTAGAAAAATTTAGATGGTTCGGAGGAATTTGCGAGAGAAAAATACTGTTCTGGATGAAAAAAGAAGTGGATCAAGCCGGGTTTAAAGACATGCGAACGGGGCCATTGGAGAGGACTAAAAACACTAGATTGGAGTAAACCCAAGCGGATCTGCAATGGAGAAAAAAAAACCGCCGATAGGAGTTCAATCGTAGAGAAAAGAAAAACCCGTCGAATAGGACTCCGGACCACGATCTTAGACAAAAAAAAAAGTTGTTGCAGAAATTTTGCCCCTTTATTATACGTTAAAATTGGCTATGGGACACTGAAAATGACCTCCTTTGCTGCTGGACATTTAAAATAGAGCAGTTTACTGAAAAACACTGTCTTATCAAATTTGCTGGTGGGTATCGGATCCAATAAAATATTTATTTATAGAATTCGAGGAGAGAGAAGAGCTGCAAAATGTCCGTTATGCCCCTGCATCTTTCTTCTTCCCTCTCTCTCTATCCGAGTTAGCAGCAAGGGGCCCATGGCCCCGCCCAGGTCGCGTCCACCATGGGCGGCTCCGGTGAGGCCACAGGGCCACCTGCGCTTGCCCAAGCCACGACGCTGGCTACGACCTCCGTCCGCCCCAAGCCTGCCCAAGCCGCGAGCCCGGCCCTCGAAGATGGCCGCGCCCACCATGGCCGGCTCCGGTGAGGCCGCGGGGCCGCCCGCGCCCGCCCAGGCCGCGATGCCGGACGCGACCTCCATTCGCCCAGCCCTTTTGCTTCGTGGCAGGCTGCCCTCGGCGGCTCGCGCTCCCATGGCCGGCGAGCTCCTGCAACCACGCCTCCGTGACGCGCGCAGCTGCATCTACCCTGGCCGTCGCTCGAGGACCACGCTCGACGCACGCGAACCCTGCCGTGACTATCGCGCGGACGAATGCCTCGGCCACCGCGCGAACCGAGGGGGCTAGGCCGGATGAGCCAGACGGGCCCAGCCCGACGCAGCCGCGCTTCATGTTGTTAGAATGACAATACTGCAAGTTGCAGATGCGGTCTGTTGTGCTGTGGCATTCTATTTGTGCGTCAAGCTTGAATAAAGGGTGTTGTGTTCGCTGCTGAAGAAGTGTACTCTTTTGCCGTGTTCAGTTAATTCAATGTGGTGGGTAAAATGAGATGTGTCAACCAATCACAACCTCTAGATTAAGATGCGAGCAACAAGATTTGCTATATGCCTTTGATCATTATTAATCTTGATGATTTTGCTAGTGAACTCGTGATCAAGTAGCGTCGAGATGACAAAAGTGATCACTCAAAAAGTGAATTCAGTACGTGCTGATCATCTTGATGTGACTTGCCAATTTGTTGGAGTGATTATTCTGTCCTGAGCTCTAATGTGTTTGGCCTTGCTGTGTGAAATGCTCTGAATGATGAAATTCTCTAGAGAAATGTTCTGCTGTTAGTGCACTTCAACATCAAGTTTATCACAGGTAAGTAATCTTTTGTACAGCCCTCATAGCATCCATCTGCCTATCGTTTGCTGGGGTGACGATGAGTGAACATGAACGAAAATTCAGAATTTTTTCTTTGCACCCATCTGCCTATCGTTTGCTGGGAAGATGACAATGAGTGAAATAATGTGGCTATTTTCTTTGCCTATACTATTCTAATGCTTATTAATACGTGCAAAACATGAACGAAAATTCAGAATTTTTCAGACTCTGCGGTACATAACATCAGTATTTCTTTTGAGCAAGTACATAACATCAGTATGTGATTGGAGGGGAGAGAAATAAAAGAAAAAAAAAACAGTCAAGAGAGAGGCGGGGCAATTGGGGCTCAGTAGCGCCCAGCAGACAGCAGTAGAGGCTCAATTCAACGGCGACCGCCCAGCAGCACCTGCGCCCGTCGCCCGGCCTGCCCAACCACCAGCGCGCGCGCACGCCACCGCCGCCGCCCACCAGCTCCTACCCTCACACAACCCAGGGCACGGTACACGCGGCTCCGTCCAGCTCACGAGAGTGCTCTGCTTCACCGATCCGGATCTGGACGCAGCGCGCCGCCCGCCCGTCCGTGCCTCTCCTCCTCGCTGGGCTACTAGCCCCATCACCCGCGCACCGTCGGCATGTCCTACCGCCTGAGCGCCGCACGCGACCGGTGCTTGGAGCTGGAGCGCGTCATCGCCGGCCGTGCCTGCTCGGGAAGCCTCGGCCTCGACGACGCGCTCAAGCTGTTCGACGAATTGCTTCTCCACGCCAGGCCCGCTTTGGTCATCGCCTTCAACCATCTGCTCACCGCTGTGTCTCGTGCCTCGGGACGGCGCCCCTCCACCTCAGAGTCAGAGCTCGTCGTCACCCGCTTCAACCGAATGATCCGTGAATGCGCTCTGACAAGGTGGTTCCCAACCTTTGCACCTATAGCATCCTTATCGGCTGCTTCTGCCGCATGGGACACCTGAAGCATGGCTTCGCCGTCTCTGGCCTCGTCCATAAGACGGGCTGGAGGGTGAATGGCATAGTCATCAATCAACTACTCAAAGGTCTCTGTGACGCAAAGAGGGTGAGCGAGGCCATGGACGTTTTGCTCCAAAGAATGCCTGAGCTAGGCTGCACACCGGATGTGGTGTCCTACAACACCATCATTAATAGTTTCTTCAGAGAGGATCAAGTGGACAAAGCTTATAGCTTGTTTCTTTACATGACGGATGCGGGGATTCCACTGGCTATTGTGACATAGAACACAGTAATTGATGGCCTGTGCAAAGCTCAAGCGATTGACAGGGCCGAGGGTGTCTTTTAGCAGATGACTGATAAAGGTGTCAAGCCCAACATCGTGACGTACAATTGTCTGATCCATGGATATCTCTCTATAGGAAAGTGGAAAGAGGTGATTCAAATGCTCAAAGAAATGTCTGCACATGGTCTTGAGCCAGATGTTTTTACTTATGGCTTGCTGCTGGACTATCTATGCAAGAACGGAAAATGTAGAGAAGCTAGATTTTTTTTTGATTCTATGATTATGAAGGGCATTAAACATGATGTAACTATCTATGGTGTTCTGCTTTATGGGTGCGCCGCCAAAGGTGCTCTTGCTGATATGAATGATCTCCTAGATTTGATGGTAACAAATGGTATTTCACCTAATCATCACATCTTCAACATATTCTTCAGTGCATATGCTAAAGGTGGTATGATAGATAAGGCAATGGATAGTTTTAACAAAATGAGGCAGCAAGGGTTGAGTCCTAATGTTGTCAGCTATGGAGCACTAATAGATACACTATGCAAGTTAGGCAGGGTGGACGATGCTGTCCTTAAATTCAATCAGATGATCAATGAAGGAGTGACTCCTAACATTGTTGTTTTCAGTGCCCTAGTTTATGGACTGTGCACCGTTGACAAATGGGAGAAGGCCGAGGAATTATTTTTTGAAATGTTGAATGTAGGGATACGCCCTAACGTGGTGTTCTTCAGCACATTAATTTGTAACTTATGCAATGTAGGACGGGTCATGGAAGCCCAGAGGCTCATTGACTTGATGGAACATGTAGGCGTAAGGCCGAATGTTGTCTCATATACACCGTTAATATATGGTTATTGCTTAGCTAGAAGAATGGATGAAGCGAAGAAGGTATTTGATGGTATGGTTTCAATGGACCTGACACCTGATGAAGTTACTTATAATACTCTGCTTCATGGCTACTGTAAAGCTCAAAGGGTAGACGATGCATATAGCCTTTTTCGAGAAATGTTGCGCAACGGCATTACAGCTGGAGCTGTGACTTACAATACTATACTGCATGGTCTGTTTCTAAATGGGAGATTTTCTGAAGCAAAGGAACTCTATCTCAATATGATCAAAAGTGGAAAAGAGTGGAACATTTACACATGCAACATAATTCTGAATGGGCTTTTCAAAAACAATTGTGTTGATGAAGCATTCAAAATGTTTCAGAGGCTGTGTTCTAATTATTTTCAACTTGACATTATTACTTTCACCATTATGATTGGGGCTCTGCTCGAAGGTGGCAGAAAGGAAGATGCAATGGATTTGTTTGCTACTATCTCTACTCATGGTTTGGTTCCGAATGTTGTGACCTACCGGTTAATAGCAGAAAATCTCATAGAAGAAGGGTCGCTAGAGGAGCTCGATGGTCTGTTTTCAGCAATGGAAAAGAGTGGTACTGCTCCAAACTCATGTATGTTAAATGCTCTAGTTAGGAGGTTGTTGCATAGAGGTGACATAAGCAGGGCTGGGGCTTACCTCTGCAAACTTGATGAGGAGAATTTCTCACTTGAGGCTTCTACAACTTCTATGCTTATATCACTTTTCTCGAGGGGTGAATATTAGCACCATGCAAAGTCTCTGCCTGAAAAGTATCGTTTCCTCAATGAAGCGAACAGTTGAGTGTTGACAAAAAAAAGGTGAATTCAGTTTTCAATTATGCTGATACATCTTCACATGTCATCTAATTTTCTGACCTGTTCTGTTGTCTTCTTTGTTTATAAAGAAACACTCTCGAGAAATGTTATCCTATTAATGCACTTTGGTATCAAGCTCACCAGCTCAAGGAGTCAAGTTATCTGGTGCCAGTTATATAAGTATGTTTAGATGGGGAAACAATTTACAAATTAACGGGTGTTGCAGCATTCACTCCTTATTGTTGTATATTTTTGCAAGAGATCCTGAAGTCCTGGGGATAAAATCAATCATCTGGACCTCTTTATCCCTGATGAAATCGTATATTTTAAAACCTGTATTGTCCCCTCACTGTTAGCAGTGGTTACTGTTTGTAATTATATGGATTAAGAGAATAAGAACAAGCTCTAACAATCACGCTTCTGTTGTTTCATATAATACTTTTGATCTTTTTTAAGGTTTTTGTTTCTATATTCACCACTTCTGGACGGGCTGCAAGGTAGATAGAAATGAATATTGTTTGTACATGGCAATTTCATGTATATCTACATGATCTGCACGCTCATCGCCTAGTGCAGGCCCAACATGCCAGTTCCTTCTGTTATCATTCCTCTGTGAATTTGTGGAGTTTCACCGGTGCTTTCGAGGTATGTTGTAAACTCAAAAGTGTGTTTGTGATCTTTCACAATAGACGTTTCCTATTTATGCAGTGTGGGCATTGTCTGTTATTAGCGTGCTGATCATTTGTTTGTGAGTGGTAACATTGGTCTTGCGAAGTTTCTCTTGTTGACATTGAACATGTAACCAAACAACATTGCATATTGCAGTATAGAGGAGCAGTATGTCAATATTTTCCATGCGATACTCCAAAGAGGCACTTACTATCTCATGCATAGAATTGTTCTGAATTCTGTTTGATAGCAGTTCTTTTCCGCTTAGTACTCTGTTCTTTTGTGATTCTAGTAGGATTTCGCTCAATGCTGCTGCATCTGTGATATTTATTTTCCTTTGAAACAAAAATCAAGTGCCTTGAATGCTTTTTTTGTTTTAGAAGAAAGGCTTGTGCTTATACTTGGCACTATTTAACTCATATTCATTAGAGAGAAGAAATGGTTGCGTCAGTGTGCCATAACATCCAGTAGTTCAGTACATGATAAAAGTAGTAATGGAGAAATTTGGAAGTGTATCAACCGTCAAAAGCATTGTCTCTGTTAAAACACATGTAGTTTATTTAGTATTTGCAGCTCTGAAATTTGTATGAAAAGAGAATCTATGTTGTATGGTCCAATAGTGTGGTGAAATGATACGGCTACCCTTCCATCATTTCTTTTTTTTTTTCCATTCCATCGAAGGTCTTAAGATCAGCCCTTTGAGCTGTTGCAGTGATATTTCCATTTTTTTAATCCATGCTTTTCCTTGGTTTTTGCAGATCCCTTGTCGCCAATGTTATTCGTGCTGGGCGTGGACGTGCTCAACAGGATTATCTCGTGGATTGATTATCAAGGTTCCCTAACCGACTTGGGCTGCAATGCCATGCGATTCTGGGCCTCTCTCTACGTAGACAACCTGGTGCTCTTTGTTGCCCCTAGGATGCATGCAGGATCTCACGGTTTTGAAGACATGCTTGGACATTTTTGGTGCAGCAAGCATCAGGTCTGTTCACTAATAATTTGGATAAATGTGTGGCTACACCACTCAACTGCTCGGGGGCAGGAGCTTTACTACTCTGGTTCAGCAAGTCCTGTACTGCAGGATTGGAGATTTTCCCTGGGCGTTCCGTTCTCATCAGTACTCAAATTGCACCGCAGGGGATGAGCACTTCCTGATTGATGTCGTGGCGAGCTAGATACCGAGTTGGAAAGGGAACCTGCTAAACCTCGCGGGCATGCAGGACACCCCACCCTGGTGGCTTGGTTAGGACAACGACAATGATGCGCCCGTCCCGTCTGGACTCACACGGAACGACTCACCGAGCACGCCCACCAATTCCTTATCCCATCCATCTCCCCCCGTGCCTGCTCGCCCGCTCCACACCCCCCTCGCCCCCCCCTGCTTATCCGCACCCACTCGCTATGGCGCCGTTCTCCGGGATGGATGCCGCGCCCGCGCATTAGGTCACTATCGCCCCTCTCTCCCTCCCTCCCCCCTCCGCGACCTCCATGCGACCCCCACCGGAGACGAGGACGATGGCGGCGGCTCCGACGAGGAAGGTCCGTCCTTCTTTGGATCTGAGCCCTCCTCCCCCTCCTCCTTTGGATCTGAGTGCTCCTCCTCTGGATCTGAGCCTTTCTCCTCCTCTTCCTCGTTTGGATTTGAGGGATGCAGCGATGGATAGGGTTCCGGCGAGCTTTGGGGATCCTATTCCCTCCTCTCTCCGGTGAGCTCGAAGGTGATGGGCCAGGGCTGTTTTTGTACGCTTTTTTTTGCTGTTTCTCCCGTGTTGCAATGGGTTTTTTGAGATGTTGTAACATATGATTTTTGAATGTTGCAATGGGATTTTTGGATCGTTGCAATAGATGTTTTTGCGATATTGTAGTACTACTGTTTGAGATGTTTCAGTACATAATTTCTGATGTTGCAGCACATAATTTTCGATGTTGCAGTACATATTTTTCGATGTTGCAGTACATGTGTTTTCGATGTTACAATACATGTTTTCCGATGTTGCAGTATATATTTTTCTGATGTTGCAGTACATGTTTTTCGATGTTGCAGTACATGTTTTTCGACGTTGCAGTACATATTTTTTCGATGTTGCGGTGCATATTTTTCGTTGTTGCATTACATGTTTTTCGATGTCATGTTTTTCGATGTTGCAGTACATATTTTTTTTATGTTGCGTTGCATATTTTTCGTTGTTGCATTACATATTTTTCAATGTTGCAGTGCATGTTTTTTAATATTGCACTATATATTTTTACGATGTTGCAGTATTTATATCCCGATGTTGCACTACATAGTTTTCCCATACGTTTGCAATGTTGCAATTGAAGTGTTCCGTGCTCTTTGGGATAGGGGCGCGGTGGGGGAACGGGGGATAGGGGCGTGGTGGGGAGCGGAGGACAGGGGCGGGTTCCGTTCTATATGCGGGGGGCGGGCAAGGTTCCATTCTATTTCGTGCGGGGGACGGGCGGGTTTTGGAAACGGACCGGCGTCCGGACGCACAGACGCTAGAATCCCCGTTAGGACAACCCTGTATGCAATGCAATCCCGGCCGGTGCACTTGTCCATCGCGGTATGCCTCTCATGATCCTGGGCTATTGAAGCAATTGACAAGCATCGTAGGGCTTTGATTTAGAGCAGCACAGGCTCTGTGAGTGGCGGGTCCTGTCGTGTCGCTTGGGGCATTTCTATCCCTAACCAATGAGGCAATGAGACTCAACATCAAGTCAAGCAGCGCGCTCTCGCAGCCCCTGCCTGCGCACTAGTTATTTTTGTCTTGGTCATCGCCGCCCAAGATGAAGTAGTCAAGACGCTGCTTTTCATCGAAAGATGCAGCTGCGTGTGTTATAACTAATGCAATGCAATGATGCAAGTAGTAATTTGCACGATGACTACACCTAAGAGTTGTTGTGTGCGGGTGCTTATCATGGCAAGAAGGTTAATGTACTACTAGTCCATCACGCGCGACTTTGCGCGCGCCGACGATTAAACGGAAATCAAACCGTGCAGCTAACGATGCTTATCTAGATCTCAATACACGCATAGTAAGTACCGGGAAATGCAGTGCAGAGGTAGCAAGTCTACTCCATATATGATTTGCTATTTTCGGGGATGTAATAAGTTGAAACTTGTAGGATGCATATATTACATGTGAAAGGTGTGACAAAGTTCATACACTTTTCACCGACTAACAGAGCAGACACTGACAGGATTGGACCAACAAAGTCACTAAAACGTGGCTGTCATTAACTGATTTCAGAATTAGTAAATGGTTTTATTTGGGTAGCTTTGGATAAGTAGCTTGTAGACTAATAATTACAAGACCTGTACATGAAAAGTAGGCTTGTCTTTGGTAACTCAACTAAGCTAAAAACTAAGCAGGCACTATATATTTACCCATTTTGGGTCCCAGTTAGGGAGGCCCTATGAGTAGTTTCTATCGGAGGGTCCTTTGAAGACGTTGTCTTGTCTCTATAATTTGTATATGAACGGATGATTCTGTGCAATTGTCGAAGCATGTTAGACCTCTGTGGATATAATGTAGCAGTTCTAATGTTTTGTGGAAATGATGTTTGACCTGAATTTTCGTAGTAGCCTGTTTGGTAACTTGTGGAAATGAGTTGATAAATGCACTGAGAGGAAGAAAGCCGCTGAAGTGCAACACAGAGCAAAGTATCAAAGTTACAGATGCGGTACTGAAAGAAGAACAAAATGACCAACTGAACCTATAAATCACTATAATGGAAAAATAGTAGGAATTTAGTGAATAAGAGTGGCTTCAGAAAGAAACGAAATGGCATCATCTGATCTCTTGTAGTTAGGCACAATGGAATGCACTGAGAAATACCAGCCTTTGTAACAATCCAAATTGGGAGCACATACAGCAAAGATGGAAAACTGTAGCCAAGTATTACTCATGCACAGAGCATAAATTTTCCATAAATTTCAAGGAAAATGTATGAAAAGCAAAGGAAGTTGACTGAAACCGAATAAAGCGAACGTGTGCAACTAATTGAATTGAGATTTTTTTTGCAAAGAAATCATATGGGGAATGGAACATTATTTATAGCAAGGACTAAATTATATCCTTTGGCTGGAAAGGAATACATAGATAAGAAGGTAATTATCCATCTATACACAGGTAATATGTTTGAGCATGGCACCTTACATTGCTAAATATCTGAACTTGGCAAAGTAACATACAGATGCCATGTATCATGACATATATTATCTTAACTAAATATCTAAATAATTCGACATGAACAAACTCGAATCCACAATCTGGCCATGGCAAAGAAAAAAGCACAATACAAAGATGTTTTCACTATATAGGTGGAACGTGGACATGTCAGCTATCATTACAGCCACAGAAGACTGCAAGGCAAAGGCCCCACATCATAGACAAAGAAGATCACAAAGGAAACCTTTAACAGTTTTAGAGGCCTCAGAAATATATGCATATATGTACAAAGGTTGATCGAGGAACCTCATACTGAAAACAAGGACAAACTTTGCAGACATTTCATTGAATTAGTAAAATTCAGATACGGATGTTCATGTCACATGATTGCATCTAGTTGTAGAAATAAAAGTTTTAGGTTGTATCATAGTAAAAATTTGCTAAGCTGAAAAAAAAGTTCCCGCAGATCATGGTATGGAATACCGTATAGATAGAGTTTCATAGTTTTAGTTCATTTCACTGTCAAAAGATAGATTTGAATATCTGAAATTAAAGGACAGAACTTAACCATATTAAGTCCTACATTCCTGTACCTGGCACTGAACCATATTAAGTCTTGCATTCCTCTACCTGGAACTGAACCTAAGTCTTGCAAACCAATATATTCTTTTAAAGGTTTGTAAAATTTCTCTTGTCGCAACGAAGAAGATAATATTTTTTTTGACATCATCTGTTCATCAACTTGGAGCTTCAAAGCATGCTGACAACTGGGTTACCTAGAAATTGCATAATATAAGTAGCATGTCATGCCTAGTACCTCACAAGCAAATGAACATCAGTTCATATCCCTGAGCAACGGGTATGGAATTTTCATCACAGGCTCAAGGAAAAAATTAATGGCAAATGGAAAATCCTTGAGCAACGGGTATGGAGCTGCAGGCATTATAGGCCAAACCCTAGAATAGGAATCCAAATCAACGTAGGGAGAAATCAGAGAGACAAAAGCAAAATCACAAAACAAGAGGAAACAGGAGCACCTGAGACCGCTCCATGCCAACCGCGGCACCATTGAGGCCCACCTGCACACCATGCGTGGCCAACACAGGGGCTCAGCCAGTGCGCCGCCTGAAAGTGCATCTAGCCCTTTAGTGGGTTTTGGATGATTGAAAGACAACATGATTAAAGGTCTAACCCGTTTACTGAGTGTGGACAGGTAATAGGTTATCTCACAGGTACTTAACGAAAGCCAAAATGATGTGTTGTTGTATAAACAATCTAGTTCAAGCATAAGACAATAATGCAAATGGAATTCATGCAAATGCTTATTTATTGTGGGATTTATATGTGCTATGTGAAAGCAAGCTCTTAAGTATTAATTAATGAGACATGAGGGATTGCACATGGAATGGTCTCATATTTGAAGCTTGCTAAATTGAAATAAAAAAGACAACAATACAAATGAATGGATGATTCAACACAAGATATGACTTGATGGCTTGAGATGGTGAAGATAGCAAGGAAAGACTTCGAGGTACTAAGCAAGGGTGAAAGGCAAACGACGGCTTGCTGGCCGAAGAACCTAGCTAGGGTGAAGAAGGAAGTACTTGCATTTAGTTGAGGTACTAATCAAGCTACGACGGTCATATTAATGTGGAGGATCAAACCTATATTGGATAAAGTGTTGGAAGTGACTTGATGTATTTGGAGTTATTCATATTTGATGAATGGAATCAAGTCATGTGCTTAAGATGGCTATGCTCAAGTGAAAAGTTTAATATCAACATGATTGTCACCCTCACTTGATGAAGATTGGAAAACACGGCTTCGGTTCAAAGAGATCAACTCAAAAGGTTTAATTTCGTTATACTTTTAAATTTGAGTTAATAGAAATGCCGTACTATTAAGAGGGATGCATCATGTTGATAGATAATGTTTCATAAGTGTTCAAGTCAACCCATGTGAGTTTTGAGTGTTTGAGAGACAAAAGTGCTAACTGTTTTCTTGCTGGTCTAGCAATACTAGACGTGTCCGGTATTTGTCCAGCAGCAGTAAAACCTTTGTCCTCGGGTTGGTTCGTCGGGAGTTTCGACGTAGGTCGGGAGTTCCAACGATCGGAAGTTCCGGCAATGGTCAGGAGTTCCGACGTCTCGCAATTTAACTGAAATAGAGTATTCACTGTGGTGGTCATACCGGACGTGTCCGGTATGGACGACCAGAGGCCAACGGCTAGTTTTCAAATGCCGTGAGGGTCGGGAGTTCCGACGGTCGGAAGTTCCAACATTCGTCGGGAGTTCCGACACCTCACACACTTTAACTCAGTTACGATGTTTTCAAATGTCCTGAGGATCGGGAGTTCCGACGTAAGTCGGGAGTTCCGACTGTCGGAAGTTCCGGTATTCATCAGGAGTTCCGACGCCTCACAACTTCACTGGAACTTAGTTACTGTTGGCGCAGTGTAAGTCATACCGGACGTGTCCGGTATTGCAACGGCTTTAAAACGGCTAGTTTTTCAAAGGGGGCTATAAATACCCCCAAGCCTCCATATTTGGAGGCTACTGATTCTGCTGACATACATACACGTTTTTAGTCTTGCCAACTCTTCTAAGCCCTCTCTTAGTGAGTGTGTGATCCAAATTGCAAAATTCATTTGTGGGTTAAGAGAGAATTTGAAAAAGAGAGCAAGCCACCACTTGAGCACTTGTGCATATTGTCGATCTCGTGATTTGTATTTGTTACTCTTGGACTCTTCGGTCCTAGACGGTTAGGCGTCGCCGGAGAGCACCTGAGAGATTGTGGTGTGCCTCGGAAAGTTTGTAACGGTCGATTCCGCCGCCTCGGAATCAATTAGTGGAAGGAGGAAAAGGAGTTGGAAAAGACTCCGGCTAGAGTGACCTTCGTGGTACCCTCTAGGGCTGACCTTTGCTGGGTCGTCCGTAGCCCCCTCAACGGAGAGGACTCGAACGAGTCCGAACTTCGATAAAACAAATATCGTGTCTCAATTCGCATTTCATTTGATATTTGTGTTGCTCCAACTCTTTTGCAGGCTCTCTGTGTATATTGATATCTCTAGTATGTACCTGCAATTTGGTTCGAAGATAGAAATCGAAAGGAGCAAGTTCGGGGCTGATCTGCAGAAATCGTGTATATCGGACATGTCCGGCCGGACATGTCCGGTATTTACTGTCTGTGCAGAAAATATTAATTCTCAGTTCTAACTTTGTGTTGCAGGGTTGTAGCTTCTAGATATATTCTTTATACCTTGTATACTCTGTGGCTAACTTGTGAGGGGTGGTATTACTCTTTATTTGGAGTTTCCATTTTAGAAACTCCCCTTGCTAATCGTTTCCGCATTGAAAAGGTGTTAATTTTCAGAAACGCCTATTCACTCCCCCTCTAGGCGGCATCCTAGGTCCTTTCACCGCCGCACGGGGAGAGAGGGAGGCGGCGAAGCAAGCGCAGAGAACCCACCGAAGCACCTGTCGGCCGGAGAAGAACGGAGGCAGCACGGCGAGGGCCCAGCAAGCCCGCCGCCCTTGGAGGACCAGCGGGAGACCCCTCGCCGTACAGAACCGAAACGAAGGCTCCAATGCAGGCCACACCGGTCGGAGGTGAAGCGCGAAGCACAGGGCGCACTGATGCGACGGACCTAGGGTTTTGGGAACCCGAGGAACAAGGAGGAGGGAGGAAAGGGAAGCTCCATGGTCGCAGCAATGGGGTCAACCACGGCCGGATCCGCCGTAGGGGAGTCAGCGCCGGTGGATGCGGAGGGCAGAGCAGATCGGCCGGTGGCGGCGCAACACGGAGGCAGAGGCGGAGCGCGAGGAAGGGAAGGCGGAGCGACAGACGCTAGAGGCGAGTCGGAGAGAAAGGGGAAGAATCTGGAGACGGGAAGCGGAGACGTTTTCGTGGCGGGGGCGATGTACTGTAGCAGGCGGTGGAGCGAACATGGAGCGTCGATCGTAGGATCGGATGGTTGGAAATAATTTGGGTGGCATGAATGGCCTAAGAGACGGCCAAAGTAAACTGCCTTAATATATAAGAATGCCTGTAAACTCTAGATGCAGCAGGTGGCGCTCACGAACGACCCTGCCTGCAGAGAAGTACATGTGTTGCGTGGCTGGCACAGTGCCAGCCTCTGTTGTTCTGTTCACTGTTTCATCAACATCTAACGACGCCTTTGTGTAGAGCGTAAATCCGTTTGATTATTAGTATCTTGCGTTCTCGTGTAGTCGTGTGTTTGCAGGAAGTTACAACGTACTACAACTACAGGGGCCATGCTGCAAAAAAGAAAGAAAGAATAAAAAATAACAAAATATGTTGCTGCCCAGGATCGAACTGGAGACCTTCAGTGTGTAAGACTGACGTGATAACCACTACACCACAGCAACTTACGTGCCCTCTCTTTCGAATAAGTATACTTATATAATCCTTTTACATATATGGTAGGCACAACTAAAATGCCAATAAGAAATTGCGAATTGCGGGCACGTACTGCTCGTTCTCCGATTCCCTTGCACTTTTCTTTTTTTTTTTTTTGTGCGGAGAGAGACGAGGAGGAAAGAATCTGAGTGAGTGCTGAAAGAGGACGAAAATAAATATCTGACGAGAAGAGATACTCTCCTACTCGTCGTAGAAAAGATCCCAACTCGCTTTCAGCCAAGATCGTCTTTTCCCCTGCTGCCAAGGTCCAACCAAACAGGAGGCTTGGATAGGGCTCCCGGCTTTTCTATCCCTCCCTCTCCCTGTCCGTTCCTTCACTCCCAGTCCCAGCTCAGCTGCCATTGCTGCTGCAACACGTACAGCACAGGAGGAAAAATAAAGAGGCTGTACCTGTACGCATGGGTTTGCAGATGATCCATGGCAGGCCATGCGCCTATTGCTGCCCGTCCTCCTCCTCGTCGTCGTCCTCCTCGTGGATGATGCAGGCCCTGCCCCCAAAACAGTCTCACCATCCATGTCAGTGCTCATCTGCTCCTCAACTCTAATTACACCTGCATTTCCTGCCGTCATCCTGTGCTGTATGTAATTCTCTATCGATTGATGACATACTAGAAGATTACTGTTGTGACGGACAGACGGTAGGTAGGTAATGTAACAGTAACACCTTCCTTTGCTGTTGTTCCAAAACGAACTAACCAAGGACATGCATGCATGAACTCGTGATTGACTCTGTTTCTCTTTCTTTCTTTTTTTATATTCCAAACAAAACGAAGGTCATGGTCATGATTGACTGAATCGATAGCGTGTTCTTGCCATTTCTGCGTTGTTTACAGTGAATGGAGGGAAGCCAATTTTCTCTGAATCCCTTGCAGCACTGGCCATGCATCTCCTGCTAAAGCGTCGCAGAGACCGTAGCAGCAGGGACATTGCGTCTTCAGCCGGCGTGCTCCAAATCACAGAGAACAAATCAGCTGCGGCCAACTTAACAAAACACAAGGTCCTCGATCTTCATCACTCTACGATCAGAAAGGGCTTTCTTTCCCTTTCTGTTTGTTCTTGGTACTGCCACAAAAAAAGTATTTTTACAGTCAGAATTGCAGGTGATGAGTGCAGAAAGGAAGCTCCTTGATGACGCTCTTGACAGAACTAGTGTACAGTATGACAGCTGGATAAATGAAGAGACATCATTCTGGATGGACAGGGATAACACGAACAGCAATTTGCAGTACGGTTTGTTAATGCAGAACCTTCAGGAGTTGGAGACGAGTTTGGATGGTAAAGACTTGAAGACGCTGGAGAATGACATCCTTGCACATATTGAGCAGCTTGGAGCTCTGAGATCGTTTAACGCGTCTATGAACAGTGCCACCCTGCTAGACAACCTAACACATGACCAACCAGACAGCTCTCTGCTTGACCACCAAATCATCAAGTTTGATCCAGAGACTCCACTGGATGAGGAGCAAGAAGGTAGCGAAGTAGTCGTCGTCCGGAGTGGCAAGAGTCAAGAGAGGAAGCTGAGAAGAATCAGAGCGTCAGAGAAAGGAACCAGGATCTCAGTGAAAGTGAATCCGCGAAGACCCAAGAAATCATCCCGGAAGGCGAGTAGCAGCCAGTTTATATCCGAGTGGAAAAGTCACCCAGGACGAAGAAGGATCATTGTGCGTGAGCAATCAGCACTGCTAGCGACCATCAAGGTACTACTACTATGTAGTACATGTCATGTCAAGCAGCATTTTTATATATATCTTTATTACTGGTGAATTAGAACTACATACGTTACAGCAGAGAATTGAATGTCAAATTAAATTGTTCAGGCTTTTGGTTTGGTTTATTTGAGTACTGTTTTTATATATACATACAATATGTTTGTTGATCTGCATGCATGCAGGAATGTGCAAGCCTTGAGAAGATAAGGGAGAAGATGGTGAAGGAAGGGCATGAGGTGAGCTACCACAGGTGGGCAGAGGCTGCTGGTGTGGACGAGGCAGAGCTGATGAGCAGACTGCAGGCAGGCTACTGCTGCCGGGAGAGGCTGCTGGTGACCACCGAGTGGCTGGTCAGGTGCATCGCAAGATCATACACCGGCATGGGGACGGCTTTGGACGATCTGCTTCAGGTTCGTATATCGAAACACAGCACTACTGCATCTTCATCAGTCACCATTCTGATTATGTGTGACTGAAGATCTTGGTTTTTGTTGGCTTGAAATGGCATCGATCTCTGCAGGCTGGGAAGATGGGCGTTCTTGACGGCGCGGAGAAGTTCGACACCCGAAAGGGGTGCAGGTTCTCCACGTACGTCAAGTACTGGATCAGGAAAGGGATGCTCGCTCTCCTCGCTGAAAATTCAGGAGTCGCCCTGCTGCCTGTACGCCGACATGTTTTCAGTTTGCTTCCTGTCAGCAATTTAATTTTGCCACTGAACTGATCACAGATTCACAATGCAAGTGCAGGCAAGAATGGAGAGCATCATGCGCAAGGTGAAGGAGGCGCGGCGCGGGATCCGGTACAGCCAGGGCAGGAACCCGTCGGACTCCGAGATCGCCGCGGCCGTCGGCGTGTCGGTGGCCAACGTGAGGCTGGCGCGCAAGTGCTCCCGCAGGCCCGTCTCGCTCTACTCGGAGATCGGGATCGGGCAGCACGCCAAGTTCGCGGAGGTGATCCCGGACGAGGCGGCGGCGTCCGCGGAGGCGCCCGACGAGGCGGCCCTGTTCCGGGGCCAGCTGAGGGAGCGGCTGCTGCTGGTGCTGGGCAGGCTGCCCGCGCGGGAGGGACACGTGCTGAGGCTGCGCCACGGGCTGGAGGACGGCCGGTGCAGGTCGCTGGAGGAGATCGGCGGCATGTACCGCGTGTCCAAGGAGTGGATCAGGAAGATCGAGAAGTCCGCCATGGCCAGGCTCAGGGACGACGACGACGTGCGTCGCGACCTCCACGACTTCGTCTGCCGCTTCTGATTAATGCACTGCAATTGTAGTTTCAGGGAATAGTGATGTACGACTTGCGGCACTATCAGGGCATCAGGCTGAAACTGAAGCTGTGCAGTATAGTACAATACAGACACAAATTATACAGGTATACATACATACATGATAGAAATTTTTTTACATGATAGAAATTTGTAATCCGTCACGCTGGGAATGTTTGAAAACGAAGAAAACCTTATTCTGGGCAGTAAATTAAATTAATTGAGCTGATGATGGTCCTCACGTTGGCTCCGTTCGGCTTACGCCATATTCGGCTTGTTTTTTTTAGTTGGAATAGTATTTTTCTCTCATAATAATTCAGCCAGAAAAATGTTTTTTAGCCAGTTTTAGCCAAGTTTCAGACCAGCGAACGGGTCATTGTAGATAGAGGGTTTATATTAGGAAAAAGTCTACTTAACCCCTCAACTATTGTTTGATGTCTACCTCACCCTCTCACCTATAAAACCAGGTATTCTACCCCTCAAACTATTGAAAACCATCTAAATAACCTCCGAGGTGGTTTTAAAGGTAATTTTGCAAAAGTGGCATATTAAAAAGTCTATATAATCCCTTAACATATTTAAGGTTGGCTGCATGACCCCCTCAACTATAAAATATGATATTGTAGCTTTTAAAGCATCTAATAATGTTCAAATAATGGCCATGTATCACCACACTGGCATAAGCACACATGATTGCACACAGACCCATCGGCTGCCTCCCTATTTGAACTCTTTTCAGGCTTGTGCTACTGCCCGATGAGCACCAACTTATTTCCTACTCCACCTCATGCACTCCTCAACGACATTAAGCACATGCACTACGCTTGCGCCCTTGTCATCTGGCTCCTCGCCCCTCTCGTTTTCTCCTCTTATGGCTATCTAAAAAATTGAAGGACGATCGGATGGAGGATGTGGGAGGGGCTGAATGACGATGATGTAGGCATGGCATGCTTGAGCTTAATCCATCGACGAGAGTTGGAAGGTGGAGCAGGAGATCAGATGTCACATGCTACTCGTTGGTGAGTGTGTCAGTCTAGAAAGAGTAGGAAGGTGGAGGCAACAAATGCCTGCGTGCAAGCATGTGTGTTTAGGCCAGCGTGGTGGGATATGGTGTTCACACAACCCTAAAGATCATCTGGTAAATCATTTGAATATTATTTGATGTTTTACGGGCTATAATATCATGTTTTATAATTGAGGGGGTCATGTAGTCAACCTTTGATATGTTAGAGGGTTATATAGACTTTTTAATATGCTATATCAGCAAAACCACCTTCAGAACTGTCTCAGGAGGTTATTTAGACGATTTTCAATAGTTTGAGGAGTAGAATACCGAGTTTTATAGTTAAGAGGTGAAGTAGATAACCATCAATAGTTGAGGGGATTAAGGTGGTGTTTGGGACTGCTCCACAAACTCTGCTCCACAAACTTCATCGTGGAGCAGCTGCACAAAAAACTGGAGTTTGTGGAGTACCTCTTTAGAACAACTCCACCCTTTTCCCTAGAGCAGTGCGTGAGGCTGAAACCGTTTGGCTAAAAAACGTGGATGAGCTGAAAACGCGGAGTTGAGGGACGCCTAAGTAGACTTTTTTCTATTTATATTAGTAGTAGTCCTTTTTTTAGAATTACACAGTATAACGTAGACGTCTATAACACGTACGCAAGACACTTACCCGTGTGAACACACGTACATAAACCCTACCCTTATGAGTACATCGAAGGACTAAGCTGCCAGATTTCGAAAATCACGAAGTCACCACTAGCGCCTCGCTGTCGACGGGGACATCACTTAACATTAAAAACATAGCGTCGTTAAATCCTAAAATAGATAAAAAAATACGAGGACCCATACCGAGTTGATGACTTAAACCCCAAAGAAACTAACCAACTAATCTATAACCGATTCACGTTTATATTAATAGTCATCTAACGGTGTCGTGGTGTAGTTGGTTATATCCGGTTTGAGTCCGGGCGACGCCACTTTATTTTGTAACCCATTTCTTTTATTTTTCGTTTTTTTTTGTGCAAAAAAAACCTAGATGACTGGGGAACAAAATAACAAACCTACACTCATACGCAGCACTTTCAAACGGTGACAAAATTCGCCAAGTGTCATGGCTGTATGATTTAAAATCGAGTTTGGTGTTCCTCCTGTTCCATTACCCAGAGAAGCCTATTATTAAAAAATAAAGGCGAGCGAGTTCACATCTTGCTTGCGCCATGTGCCCCTGCTCCTCTCGCTGGGCGGCGCGCACGTGCCTTGCGCCGCCGGCGCCAACGCTGTTGGCCCATCCACTCCACCAGGCACCACTCCTCCCACCACACAAGGGCACGCCGCATGTCGCGAGGGGTCAAGCCAGTCCACCGCACGCGCATGGAGCTGGAGCGAACCATCGTAGAGCGGCACCGCTCCGGAAGCCTCGGCCTAGAGGACGCGCTCAACCTGTTCGATGAATTGCTTCCTCAGGCCAGGCCGGCCTCTGTGTACGCCTTCACTCGTGTCCTCACCGTCGTCGCTCGCGCGGACTCCTCGTCGTCACTGCGCCACAGCGCTGCGCTCGCCGTGTCCCTTTTCAATACCATGGCCCAGGCTGGCGTCAATAAGATGGCCGCCAATGCTTTCACCTTTGGCATCCTCATCCGTTGCTTCTGCACTGTAGGCCGCTTGGACCTTGCCTTTGCTGCCTTTGGCCAGCTCCTCAAGACAGGATGGAGGGTGCAGGTCATGGCCCTCAACCAGCTAATCAAGGGTCTCTGTGATGGCAAGAGGACGGGCGACGCAATGGATATAGTGTTCAGACGAATGCCACAGCTTGGTTGTACACCTGATATTTTCTCCTACAACATTCTCATCAAGGGTCTCTGTGATGGCAAGATGACGAGCGATGCAATGGATATATGTTCAGACGAATGCCGGAGCTTGGCTGCACACCTGATGTTGTCTCCTACAACACTCTCGTCAAGGGTCTCTGTGATGGCAAGAGGATGAGCGATGCAATGGATGATGGAGCTTGGCTGCACACCTAATGTTTTCTCCTACAACACTCTCATCAAGGGGCTCTGTGCCGTGAAGACGCGTCAATAGGCTCTCGAACTGTTGCTTCACATGACGGCTGATGACGGATTCAACTGCCCTCCCAATGTGATGTCATATAACACGGTCATCGATGGCTTCTTTAAAGAAGGTGAGGTCGACAAAGCTTACACCCTGTTTCATGAAGTGCTGGGTCGGGGGTTCCCACCTGATGTTGTGACATACGACTCAGTCATTGACGGCATGTGCGGGCTCAAGCAATGGACAAGGCTGAAGCAGTCCTACAACAGATGTTTGATAAAGGTGTTATGCCGGATGGTTGGTCATATAACAGCCTGATCCGTGGATATTGCTCTTTAGGACTGTTGGAAGAGGCAGTGAGACTGCTCAAAAAAGATGTCTGGAGGTGGTCTTCAGCCGGATGTTGTCACTTACAGTATCCTGATAGACTATTATTACAAGATTGGAAGATGCACAGAAGCTAGGAATATCTTCGATTCAATGGTCCGGAGGGGTCAAAAACCCAATGTTACCACCTACTGCAGTCTGCTTCATGGGTACGCCACCAAAGGAGCTCTTGTTGATATGCATGATCTCCTTGATTTGATGATTCGAGATGGTATCCCGCTTGAACATCATGCCTTCAACATCCTGATACGTGCATACGCTAATCATGAAACGGTGGATAAGGCATTGACTGCATTTATAGAAATGCGACAGAAAGGTTTAATGTAGTCACCTACAGCATGATCATTGACATTCTTTGCAAGAAAGGCAGAGTGGAGGATGCTGTGTCCCATTTCAATCAGATGGTCAGTCTCGGTTGTCTCCTGATATCATAAGTTTTACCTCACTAATACATGGTCTCTGTACCATTGGTGAATGGAAGAAGGTTGAGGATCTGTCTTTTGAAATGATCAATAGGGCATCGATCCCAATACCATATACCTGAGCACAATAATGGACAGCCTATGCAAGGAAGGAAGGGTTGTGGAAGCACAGGATTTCTTTGATCGGATGATACACATTGGTGTGAAACCAGATGTTGTTTCATATACTATACTGATAGATGGATATTGCTTAGATGGAAAGATGAATGAAGCAGTTAAGCAACTTCATCGTATGGTCTCCATTGGCTTGCGACCTGACCATTTTACTTACAATGCTTTGCTTAATGGCTACTGTAAGAACGGAAGGATTGATGATGCACTGGCTATTTACAGAGAAATGTTGAGCAATGATGTTAAACCTAATGCTATTACATATAATATAATATTGCACGGGTTATTGACTTATTTCACAACTCTACCTATGTTGTCTCAACATAGCAGGTCCCAAGCCCTGGTAAAGGAGGAGGGTTGTGATAGGCGTGGCGAGCCAACGTTAAATCTAGCCATTCTAATGGAGATGAAACCCGAAAGAAAACCGTTGGAGTGCTTGGAAGACAGCTATTCACGTGCCTGAACCTTGATTGCTTCTTGTGGGTTTCAACTCTAGCCTACCCCAACTTGTTTGGGACTTAAAGGCTTTGTTGTTGTTGTTATTGACTTATTTCACGTTGGTAGGACTGTTGCTGCAAAGGATTTCTACATGAAAATCGTTGACAGCGGAACATAGTTGGGAATCGACACATACAACATAGTTCTTGGAGGACTCTGTGAAAATAGTTGTGTTGATGAGGCGTTGAGAATGTTTCAGGGCTTGCGTTCAAAAGAATTTCAGCTTCAGGTTTGGACTTTCAATATAATGATTAATGCCTTGCTGAAAGTTGGTAGGATTGATGAAGCAAAGGGCCTGTTTTCGGCTATCGTGATCAGTGGTCCATTGCCTGATAGAATAACCTACAGCTTAATGATACAAAGTCATATAGAAGAAGGTTTGTTGGAGGAGTCTGATGAGCTTTTTCTATCTATGGAGAAGAATGGTTGTGCTGCCGACTCACGTATGCTAAATGCCATAGTTAGAAGACTACTTGAAAAAGGAGATGTGAGAAGGGCTGGGACCTACCTTACCAAAATTGATGAGAAGAACTTCCCCCTTGAAGCTTCCACTGCTGCTTTGCTGATTTCTATTATTTCAGAGGGGAAGTATCAGGCAGAAGTGAAGTTTCTTCCTGAAAAATATCATTCTTTCATGGAACCTAGGGATGATTGAGACATTTTCCGTGTTTTACTGTGCTAGCTAGACACTACAGATTGTTAACTGAGAGTACATGGTCTCTTGTCCTGTAAATGTTATATTTGCAAGGTGCCACCTCTTGCAACCTTTCATAAGTTGGATTGAATCTAAACTCCAGAGAAGAAATCATTTCTATCTGTTCTTGGTATTGCCACAAAAAAGTATTTTTACACTAAGACTTGCAGGTGCGTGCAGAAAGGAAGCTCCTTGATGACGCTCTTGACAGAACTAGTGTACAGTATGACAGCTGGATGGATGAAGAGACATTGTTCTGGATGGACAGGAATCACATGAACAGCAGCTTGCAGTACGCCTGCCAATGCAGAACCTTCAAGAGTTGGAGACGAGTTTGGCTAGTAAAGACTTGAAGATGCTGGAGAGCGATATCCTTGTGCACATTTAGCAACTTGGAGCTCTAAGATCGTTTATTGCTTCTATGACCAGGGGCGCCACCCTGCTAGACACCCTAACACATGTCTCATCATCACATGATCAATCAGACAGCTCTCTGCTTGACCAAATCATCAAGTTTGATCTAGAGACTCCTCTGGATGAGGAGCAAGTAAATACCAAAGTGGTCGTTGTCCGGAGAGGCAAGAGTCAAGAGAGGAAGCTGAGAAGAATGAGAGCGCCAGAGAAAGGATCCAGGGTCTCGGTAAAAGTGAATCCACCAAGACTCAGAAAATCACGGAAGGCGAGTAGCAGCCAGTTTATATCCGAGTGGAAAAGTCACCCAAGACGAAGGAGCATTGTGCATGAGCAATCAGCACTGCTAGAGACCATCAAGGTACTATATTTTGTGAAGCAGAATTCTTCTTTACCAGTGAATTAGAATTACATTACAGCAGAGAATGCATGTCATATTCTTCAGGCTCTTTTTTTTTTGAAAGCCACCAGCAAGAATTTTGCTGGGCATGCATTAATAGAGAATAATATTCTTCAGGCTCTTGGTTCAGTTTAACTGATGTTTCTTTTTTTTTAAGTAAAAGGCAGGAGCTCTGCCGCTCAATTAAGTAAGGAAAAGAGGTTTATGTACACATGACACCCACTGTGCCAAACAAACTGGTCCTAGGACCAAAGAGTTACACGCCTGTCACTGCTAGTTCACCGCCCAGCCATGGCCAATGCCCTATGTCTCTGCACTATGTCCTCTTTGGTCATGGAGGCCACCTGTTGTGCCGTCTTGTGTACATTTTCGAAGATCCTCTTATTCCTCTCCTTCCACAAGTTCCATGCAATGTAAATAACGACTCCATTGAAGCGCCTAAGTTCTTGCCTTGGCATCTTGCTAGCCGTATGTTCCCACCAAGCGGCGATTGAGGAAGGTTCTTGTTGTGGCAGCTGTAAAGCAAAATTTTCCTAAGATAGCACCTGAGCCCATACGGCTCTTGCAAAGGGGCATGACAAAGAGAGGCGCAGTCCTGTCTCCAAAGGACCATTACACAAGACACAATGGTCTTGGTGCGGCCATCCCCTTTTTTGAAGATTATCAGCCGTTAGGATTTTATCATGCAAGATAACTGATGTTTCTATAGATACTGTATGTTTGTTGACCTGCATTCAGGAATGTGCAAGCCTTGAGAAGATGAGGGAGAAGATGGTGAAGGAGGGGCAGGAGGTAAGCTACCACAGGTGGGCAGAGGGAGCTGGTGTGGACTGTGGACGAGGCAGAGCTGATGAGCAGGCTGCAGGCAGGATACTGCTGCCGAGAGAGGCTGGTGGTGACCACCGAGTGGCTTGTCAGGTACATTGCGAGAACATACATCGGGATGGGGACGGCCTTGGATGATCTGCTTCAGGTTCATATGTTACATTGCATCTTCACCAGTCACCATTAATTCTGATGATTGTCTCTTATTTAACATAGTAAATGAATACATATATATGCATATGCATCGACACTTGTCCGATCATTAATTAGATTATGTGCAAGCGACTGATGGATTTGCTCGGTTATTGTTGTGGAAATGGCATCGACTGCTGCAGACTGGGAAGATGGGTGTGCTTGATGGCGCCGAGAAGTTTGACAGCCGGAAGGGGTGCAGGTTCTACACGTACGTCAAGTACTGGATTAGGAAAGGGATGCTCGCTCTCCTGGCTGAAAACTCAGGAGTCACCCTGCTGCCTGTAAGCCTCTCTCTGTCTCTCTCTGCAACCATCTGCTAGGAAACCTTTTGCCACTGGACTGATCACAATGCATGTTTCCAACGTCAGGCTGGCGCGCAAGTGCTCTTGCAGGGCCGTCTCGCTCTACTCGGAGATCGGGACCAGACAGCACACAAAGTTCGCGGTATCAACCTCTACCATCACTGCATCATGCTTCGCAGTACACGTTTGACAATGAGTGATTTGTGTCTTGTTTTGTTCAGGAGGTGATCCCAGACGAGGCGGCGTCTCCGGAGGCTCCGAACGAGGCCGCGCTGTTCCGGGGCCAGCTGAGGGAGAGACTGTTGCTGGTGCTGGGTAGGCTGCCCGCGCGGGAAGGACAAGTGCTGAGGCTGCGGCACAGGCTGGAGGACGGACGGCCGGTGCAGGTCGCTGGAGGAGATCGGCGGCATCTACCGCGTCTCCAAGGAGTGGATCAGGAAGATCGAGAAGCCGGCCATGGCAAAGCTCAGGGATGACGAGGACGTGCATCGCGATCTCCACGACTTCGTCTGCCACTTCTGATTAACCAGGATGCGCGTCGGACCTTCTGATGAAGTAGGCAGCCTTCGTTTAGTCGCTCAACTGCAGGTATATAAATAAAAGGCATGCTGTTGTGCAGGTATATAAATTGGTTGCTGAAGGTGACCTGAGATTGAGAAGCATGCTCCTGAGAAGCAGTAATATTCAGTTTGTGCCTGGTGCTGTAGTGCGTGGCCTGATATCTGCAGGGCAATCTTTCTATAATACGCAATAAGTTAAAGTTACAATTTGTAGAAATATAGATGTTTCTAGGAACAATAGTCATGACAATGGCATTGTATTACCTGGATGTATCAACTATTTCATATGGTTTGCATTTGATTGACTGTGATTTCCAGATTCTATGTTTGCATCTTGTCAAGGTAGCAGCCCGATCCAACTTACGTGTTCCGCTGTTTGTGTGTGGGCACGTGCATGCAATTGTAGCTTGGCCGTTGCATGTAGTTTCAGGAAATTTTACAACTTGGACAGTACGTATATCAGACTGAAATCACTGAATGAAGGGGGTATACTGTACAGTGTATGAGCCCGTTCGGCTGGGCAAAATCGGCTGGTTGGGCGCTGTTCGCTGGGCTGATCAGCCCAGCCGTTAGGGCTGGCTAGCCTTCCAGCCGCGTCCCTCGGTCGCCGCTCACTCACTCCGAACGCCAGCTGATTTCCTCCCTCCCTCACTCCGTCCCCCGCGCCCCCACGCCTAGGGTTTCCGCCGCGCGTGTCGCCGGCGGTGTGAGCTCCGCATCTCCGTTCCTTCCCGGCGCCGTCGAAACCATCAAGTGTGTCAAGTAGAGCGCCGCATCCCCTTCAACCCGCCGACGTCGCCGCTCTTCCGACGGCAAGCAGTGTACCCCAGATCCGAGTTCACCTCCTCCTCCCCACATGTTCGAACGCCATTGTCAGTACTCGGCTTTGGATCCGACGCCACCGTCCCCCACCCCCACCCCCCCCGGATCTCGACCCCATGTGCTCCTATTGCAGCTGAGCCCGCCCGCCTCCAACGGATCCGCCTCTCAGTTCGCCGGATTCGCCAGCCTTCTCGCCGGATCCGCCACACTGGCAGCGTCGTCCGCTTCGTCCTGCTCCTCTCCTAAAAGCAGGCACTGCATCCGCCGTTCAAAACGCGCCAAGACTTCTGGCAAGGCAAGTCCCCTTCTAATACGACCTAAATCCACTGTTTGTTAGTCTTAAAAGTGCTGCAAATTTTCTTGTATGCTGCAATCATCATACCATATCATTTGCAAATGCCAACAGATGTCCACTGACTGTGCTAACTGGGACGAAGCCACCTTGAGGACCTTTCTCGAATTAGTCATAGAGCAGAAATACCTCTTGCACTGGAACCAACGAGGCCTGATGACCGTCGGGTGGAACAATATGTACCCACAATTCGAAAACAAAACAAAGTTGGGTTATGGCAAGAAACAGCTTCAAAACAAGTTGAGTGACCTAAAGCGGTCATATTTCGCTTGGCGCGACCTTCAAACCCACACTGGCCTGGGCCGTGACCCGCTCACAGGAGGCGTCGCAGTTGACCCCTCATTTTTTGAGGATGGCAATGGGGTACTTCCTTCCACCTATTTTCTTTCTAACCCACTAACTACCAAGTACTAGGGATGGTCCTATTCTATTCGGCCTAACTTGTGGCACCATGGCACGTGTGCAGGAACATAGCCAATCGGCTGCGCAGCGGACCAAAGTTCTCAAATGCCTTGACCTACTAGTCACTCTTTGGGGACGCACCCCCCGTGAAAGGGGCATGTTGCTCGCTGCTGGTGGACATCATCGCGAGAGGACACCGAGTACTCCTACCAATCAAAGTCCACACGACATGTCCTAGGAACCTGTAGGTACACACAGTGTCGGCCAGTCCTCCAAACGAACCAATAGAGAACATTCCATCAACAACCCTCCCAGTAAGAAAACTGTTTCCATTGAAGAGTGCCTTGAAGACCTGACCCAGTTCATTAAGAACCAGCAGCAGCAGAAGGCGGGGTCAAGCAAGCACGACGAGGAGATGGCCAAAGTGAAGCAACTTATGAAACAAGATGGGGTGCCCGAGTCTGATCCTACGTTTGCTCATGCTTTAGTTGTTTTTAAGAACACAGTTGACCGTAGGAACTTTCTGACCATGGAAACGAAAGAGGGCCGCATGAACTTGATTGAGGCCTGCTGGGAGGTTCTGAGAGCTAGATCCAAGTAGTCATTATCCCAACGAACGTTTCTTCTGTGGCATTCTATCTAGTTTTATGTTCGAATTGTGCATGTTGAGGATGTATGTTTGCCTTATGTTCGTTTCGTTTTATATTGTCATTGTAATAATCCTTGGACAGTTTCAGTGTGTTGCATCGATGTGGCCTGAACTTTGTGTACTCGTTTTTTTCTCTAATCGAAATAAATTGTGTTATGTGATGTACATGTGTTGGTTGTAGGTTGACCTACAACTCGTAACAAGACAAGGTTAGTGATTAGTGCCATGCAATAGTTGAACCATCTTTGTATTTGGTTTTGAAGATAAAGAAAATAAATTGTGGAAATGGTGCATGTGTTGCAGGATGGTACTATCTGGTGGACGCGGGATATGCACTGGAGACTGGCTACATGGCTCCATTCAAAAATAGCAGGTACCATCTTGACGATTTTAGGGGTGTAGACATGGACACATTATCAAGACAGGAAAAATTTAACTTCACTCATTCGAGCCTCCGCAATGTAGTCGAAAGGGCATTTGGGGTTCTCAAAGCCCGTTGGCACATATTGAATGGGGTACCGTTTTGTCATAGGGAAAAGCAAAAGATGATAATTATGTCATGCTTTGCAATACACAATTTTTTACGGAATCGTGAGATTGGAGTTGGTTCCTCTACATACCCCCCGTCGGATTGGGTTCATATGAATGCTAATTCCATTATGTCATTAGTGAGGGAGTATATATCTGTGGCTCTCTAGGGGCAATGATGCAACAAAGGTAATTATAATTGAGATGCCAAGTACTTCAATTAGAGTTAGCCGTCCCATGTATTTGTGCCATTCATAAAGACTGGGTTATGCCGTCCTTAGTGGCCATTAATATAGGATGGGTTCTTCTTTTGTTTTATAGGTTGCCCAGGAGACACTTGTGGTGCTGCATAGGCTGCTTTGCAAAGGTGATCCTGCATTCTATTACATTTACAGTTTCATAGACAAAGTTAAAGTTTTTTAAGTTGTAGGTTCGTGTTTATATTAGATGTACAGTTCATGCTTATATTAGATGTACAGTCTTACATGATCCTGCTTAGTTTGTATTAGTTGATAATTGAAACTGCTTTGGCTTCTAGTAAGTATGAGTGAAAAATGCTGCAGCTGCTAGGTAGCACTTGTTTATCGTTCTACCAGTCTGTGTTTGTGGATTTGAGGGAATCGTGTGCTTGTTTACATTGTGACCATCGTTCTGTAGTGCTGGCACTTGGCGAATTAGTGGTCTGGTGAACACAGAAAAGGAATGGGGTATCAGTTGCCGGACTGGCATCATAATGCATTGCAATCATCCAATGTGCAGTTGATCAGTTCTACAAACACGTTCTTCCACAAACACCTTCCTTGTTTGCTTGTGCAGCTCCTACTTGTTGCTCAGTTCTTTGGTTTGTCACCTGCTTTGACTGCTTGAGTTAGTAAACGTTATGTTGGTCAATGTTGCTTTCATCTCACAAACAAATTCTTTCTTTTATTACCGAGAGAAAATGATGCCAAACTGCATTCAAATAAAGTGGCAGTCATGTAATCATTGCAGTGCTGTGGTATCACGGTCTTTAGTTTTGTGCTGGCCCAGGCAATTGACCAATTTGTTGTATGTCGTTCCCATTTATCTTCTTCCAGTAGCGGAACCAATTGACCATCTTGTTTCTGTCGTGCAAGGCGGTGAGCCAGGCATTTGTGCTGATTGCATTACTTTGCTTCCCTGGGTGTTTGATTTGGTGGGCTGATCAATGTGATTGCTGTATTACTGGTTTCAGTGCGGTCCGTTCGTCTTCGTGGTGCGGCGAAATGTGCAGCTCGTGGAGTCTGAGGTTTGTACCTGGTTTCGTGGTTATACTGTACTTTGTGTCATGGATGTGTTGGAGGTCTTGAGTAATGGTTTGAAGCAATGTGGTGCCACAAATAATACAACACGTGCTTCTCGATATGACCGGGCTTGCAACCAATTGAGCATCTTGTTTGTGCCATGCATCTTCGGTTAACACGCCGTGCTCATGGATTCTTGTTTTACTCCTGTTTTCCTTCAGGCCATGGTTCCTGCAAGTTCTCTATTTTGTTGGACTGTTGATTGCCTGCCTTGGAGGACAGAGGTGGCAAGAAGACGGAATTCGATGGCACATTTTGGTGTAACCTGCAGGCTATACAATTTGTGAGCAAGAATTGTAATTTGAATTGTTGTGTGTAATTTGAACTATTGTATAAGTGCTTGCAGGCAATTGTTATGTGTAGTGAACTTGTAATGGATTAGCTTCTAATGGACTGTTAGTAGCCCCCAAGTTGACTGTTATTTGAGCTGTTGTATTGTTATTTGAATGGATGCTGGGTTTGGCGCCATTGAATGGATGAGCTGTTGGCGCCATTTTTTTGCCTGGGCTGGATGTCCTGTTGGCGCCATGTGTTTGAAATGAGCTGGGTGTGGTGTTGGCTGGATGGAACTGTGCTGGCTGATTTTCCCTGTGACAGCTGGTTTCCAGCACCAAATTTAACAGGGTGTATATCACTCGCACCACGTCTACAGTGTACAGTATATACACAAACTATACAGGTATACATGATACGAGTAGAAATTTGTGGTCCATCACGGTTATAATGACGCTGGGATCACTGGAAAACGAAGATCTTATTAAATATTATATTTAGTAAATACGCGTGAGTCGAAATCACGCAATGGTGTCGTGGTGTAGTTGGTTATCACGTCAGTCTAACACACTGAAGGTCTCCGGTTCGAACCCGGGCGACGCCACTTTTTTGCTTTTTTTTTTGGCCGTTTTGCTTCCCTTGGTGGTTGACAAGACTCAGGCCGGTGAAGAAGCAACCCCATCTCGCTGGGACTGAGTTTGCTTCAAAAACCAAAGATCTGCAGGACCTCTCGCCCAGTCATCCTTTTCCCCTTCCGCGCGAGGGTCTCTCATCCTTCTTCTCCAGGTCAGTGCTTTCTTGAAACCGGTTGTTTCTCTCCCTCATTTCAAAGCGACCATTTTGTTTTGGGAAGTATGTCATAGCGGCTGATATCCATAACATAAATCATCAGAAATGAACACTGGTAGTTCTAGCAAGCCGAGCCTTCTGGGTACGCTGCTCAAGGATCTTCCAGCGAGTTTCTTGAAAGAAATTACAGATGGGTTCTCCCCTGCGCGACAAGTTGGCAAAGGCGCATTCGGAACAGTTTATAAGGTATGATAATATGAGTGATTTATTTACAGCTTCAGTGTTTTCAGTGTTTCCACAAGCTGATGAAAACTTTCCACTATTGTATGTAAGTATTATTTATGAATTATGAGAGCTTACGCAGGGGCCCACTCTGAAAGAAGCGACAGAGATTGCTGTGAAGAGGATCGGCAGCGGCTCGCCGGTGACGCCTGACAAACAGTTTCAGAATGAGGTTGGAAACCAAAGATCTGCAGAGTCTCTCATCCGGTCATCCAAAATGAGCATATATTTTGTTTCGTAATAAAGTAAAATTGGCAGAGGGCAAGGAAGTTACCAGTTCATTGCTCGCATATACTTTTTGTAAGGCCTTTTTCTTTTCTATATATGTAGAGGAAAATACATGATTTAGTCTTGCCCCACAGGAATTTTGCACGAGGGTCGATAACATGGAGAAAGAATCATTGTGTTTATCTGATGAGCCCAAGAAGGTACCCTTGAAATTGTTAGAAGAGATAACAAATGGTTTCTCCGAAAAGGCAAAGCTTGGGAGTGGTACGTTTGGTGAAGTTTACAAGGTAAGGCTGCAGTTTTTCTCTTGTTGCTCTTGAATTTTATGCTACAAGTCTACAGTCACTGTCTACAAACACTCTTGAATTTTCATGCTGTTGAATAGGGTGTGTTCAAGGACGGAAGAGAGATAGCTGTGAACAAGCTCCGTTTCATGCCAGGGATTGACGAGAGGCGATTTGAAAATCAAATTGGAAAACTCATGAGGCTCAAGCATGTAAATATCACGCAAATAGTGTCTTGCTGCGATCGGCCTGTTCGCTGGTTGATTTCTGGGCTGGTTTGGGCTGGCTGATACTGATTTATTGTGAGAGAAAAACACTGTTGGCTGGCTGATTTGGACTGGCTGAAACCAACAAGCGAACAGGTGGACGATGAAACGGAGGAAGTACCGGGTACATATGAAGGAAATACAGTAGTTGCGTTGAAGATACACAGGGCAGTCTGCCATGACTTAAAGCCCAAAGGAACCCTTGGAAAGCTTCTTTCTGTGTGAGAGACTGCTAGTGGTCTTCACGAATATGTTATCAAGAATGTAATAAAAATGCATGATACTTAACATATGGAGTAATTCTCTTTGTTCTTGCAGAAATTTTTTTTGGACATAACTGGCGCATACGCTTTAAATTGATAAAGGGGGTTTGTGAGGGTCTAAGCTACCTTCACGATGCTTCCATTGAACATTCTGATATAAACCTAGATAATATTTTTCTGGATAACAAAATGGTACCGAAAATGTCAGACTTTGGTTTACCAAGGCTACTGGGCGAAGAAAACACCATAATGGCACAATCTCAGATGGGGAGCCAGCTGTAAGATTAATTCCCATTTGAACATCTTTTTTTAGTCATCTAATAAGCTTGTTTTCATTACTCTTTCTTATCTTTTGCATTTGTTATACAGGGAATTCTCGCAAGCAGAATCTAGTTACAAGCAAATAATCTCAAAAAAGATTGATATATTCAGCTTGGGTGTTATAATAAAAAGGATAGTGCTTTCTGGTGTAATGGACTATGTGAACATCCCAGACATGGAGGATCAGGCATTTATTGAGCATGTAAGAATATGTTTCTTTGTTTTATCCTAATATTAAATCAAGAGTGGTTTCTTTGTTGTCCTTCGTCCCGCGTAGATTTTTCAGTTCGGTTCTGGTTCCATCCTGTCCATGTCCGCATTTAGTTGTTTTTCCATACAACAACAACAACAACGAAGACTTCCAGTCCCAAACAAGCTGGTTAGAGTTAAAAACCCAATATGAGCCCCTACTCATGGTTCAGGTATGTCAATAGCTGCTTTCTAAACACTCCTATCGAAACACAGATCTCTAGATATATCCTAACCTTTTAAATATCTATTTATTGTCTATTTTCATGTCAATTTCAGTCTTTCTCTGCCTCTCCTCGCATTATTATCTTGACTTAGGACTCCAGAATGCACTAGAGTGCTCCCTTAGACATGACCAAACCACATTCAACCAATGTTAGACAAGCTTTTCTTTAATTTGTGCTACCCCTAGACGATCACATATATCATCATTCTGAACTCGACTCATCCTTTAAATGACCATAAATCCAACGCAACATACACATTTCTACAACACTCAGTTGTTGAACATGTCGTCTTTTTATAGGCCAACGTTCTGCTCCATATAACGCGCATAGCGGGTCGAATCGTCGTTCTATAAAGCTCGCCTTTTAACCTTTGTGGTACCCCTTGTCATAGAGAATATCAGATGCTTGGCGTTACTTCATCCACCCTGCTTTGATTCTATAGTTAATAAATAAACTCATCTTATATATATATTATAACTTGATTTAGCTTATGGTTCAACTAATCAGAAATCTTGAGCAGTTTGTTGTCCAGTTGAATCTAATAAATGTGTCCCAACTGATCGAGAGAGATCTCTCATCATAATCTTCAACGTATAGACCAGTCCTTGATACGTCGGCAACTAGAATTACAAATTTTTATAGGTCAAAGGAACTCATAAAACTCGATATTTAACTATACCAACAAATTAAAGTTATAATTTATTTATATGTAAATATTTCTGTGTTTTGTGGTGGGTGAAAAATATATCAAGAATTTATTTCAAATTTGACATAGGCTTAATAGGACATTGTGGTATCATTGCTGATATTACTTTATATTATGGATGTCATAGTCATCATAAAATAAACTATAACTTTAAAAATATATAGATAGAAAGGATAATACATAAATAGATGCGTATCAATTTCGGTCCTAGTTTCCAATGAAGATTCGCTAGATTTTTTTTCTCCTGTTGAGTAGTATATATGTTACCGTACTAAAGGACCAATTATATGTTGAATATATATATATATATAACCCCCCTCCCCCCACACCAAAAAGAGAGAGATAGAAGCAACTCAAACGCCTTCCTTGACATTGTTGCTATTCCAGTTTTTCTCAAATTTGTTGTTATTAAAAGTATGATGTATTCTGTTCTAAAATTACAGTATTATTCAACTTGTTATAGCAAATCCTTGTGTTAACATACGTATTCAACTTGTAGCAAATTTCTCCCTGGGGGAGAGGCTTGCATCTCTTGAGAGCACGACTTAGATATCAGGAAAGTTAGGTCATTCTGCGACCTTGTAACTTGTAATGGTAGAAGGTTGGTCGTGCCATCTCCTTTGGGTGGGTGTAGGAACGGACGTGGGCTGCCTAGTGTGTAGGTGAGGCCGCCCTTGCCGCCAAGAATTCTGCCCATCCTTGCGTGTCAATACCTTATAACCCCTTTAAAAGGAGAGAGAGAGAGAGAGAAAGAGGCAAAGAAATAGGGGGAGACAGGTGCATAAGTAATTCCTATAATGAATTTCTTAAGAACCATGTAATAAATGAAATATACTAAACTGGGAGCAATCAAATATTGTTAAGTCCTAGTATTTAGGACAACTCAAAATTAGACCACAGGGGGGTTTCTATATATATACCAAATTAGGAAGGAAGGCCGGAATTAGCAATTGGTAAAAAGGAAAGGATATGGGCTTGCCCGTGTATAGAAAACAAAGGATATCTGTTTTATGAAATTTCGTGATTTAGAACTTTAACTGTTGGAAACTTCTTAAGTTCTTCTGCTTGGCCTTGATTATTAGCAATTGGTAAAAAAGAAAGGATATAGGCTCGCGTGAGTAAAAAAACAAAATATACCTATTTTATGAAATTTTGTGATCTTGATCTTTAATTGGTAGAAACTCTTAAGTTCTCCTGCTAGGCATTGATTAATTAATCTAGGCTGCCCGAGAAATGTTATAACGTGTCTACCGAGCACACACACTACTCACACCCGCTCAGTCCCCTCGGGAGGAAAATCCCTGGTGCAACCCCCGGTTGAATCCTGGACTGGTAATTGAACTCGGGCATGTGTCCTCCACGCCGAGAGAAGCTAACATCGCACTGTGAGCGCGTTTGCAGGTTGGGCGCTTTGACGAACCCCTGTGAGGGCTCCTTGCCTGACGTGGGGGGTGTGAGTACGTTATTTTTCAAAATAGCGTTGTCCTAAATACATGCTTTTGAACTGTAATATACAAAAAAAATATTGACATACATGTTTCATTATCTCTATTTTGTTTACAGTTGAAAATAATCATACATTATAAGGAATTAATCCTCATGTGGTTCCTGGAAAACGATGTTTGAAGTGTACGACCCACGTCTAGCAAACTTTTTTTGAATGCAATTTCTTTTTAGCTCAACCTGTGGGGAAGACAGCCCTTGAACGTTGCGCTTAAGGTAGAAAGGAGACCTTCTCACGTGGTCAAGGCTCTTGGCCTATGCTTTAGCGTGAGGCAGACGAGAGGATTTTTTTTAATCTCATCCTAATGTTTACTCGTGCCCATGGAGAGTCAAACTCAGACCTAAGAAGTGCTATTAGAGTCACCTAAGCAATCTGGCTAGGCACCAGTTCGCAATGCAATTTCTTTTTTAAAGTAAACATCTAGAAAACTGAACACTATTTGACTATGTACACAACACGCTTGTACTGTCTTCGATTTTTTAGGTACAGGACTCCTGGAAGAAAAGGTTGCGGGAGATATCGAGTGATGCATCACTTGAGGCAAATTGCAAACAGGTGCAGACTTGTATTGATATCTCGGTAGTCTGCATGGAGACGGATCGATACCAAAGACCTACGATGAAGGAGATTATTTGTAAACTGAGGTAGAGACTACGGGAGATGATTCCTCATCATGGTCCCAGACAGAACAGGTATGGTCATTAATTCCTCGTTCGATGATTAGGACATCTTTTATTTACTCTTTTTTTTGCGAACCAATAGATTACATGGTAAGACTACCATGGATGAATTTGATTTTATAGAGCCCCAGACGTTTTAACTTTGGATTCAGATCCCATCCCATATTGATATGTTGAATAATGAACCATGCACTATCAATAAATTTTAGTACCACAAAAACCGGTTCCCGTCCTCTACATGTCAGGGCTCTCCTTGTGCTCCATTGAAGTTTGTGATATG
Source organism: Miscanthus lutarioriparius (assembly GCA_904845875.1). Taxonomy (NCBI): domain Eukaryota; kingdom Viridiplantae; phylum Streptophyta; class Magnoliopsida; order Poales; family Poaceae; genus Miscanthus; species Miscanthus lutarioriparius. Next base: position 1,626,099 of record CAJGYO010000016.1, on the reverse strand, counting down.
TCCTCAAGGTCCTCCAATCCAAGGATGCATCCCTGAAAAACCTCTTGGAAAAAAAATCGATTCCTCCTCTACTTGCTAGACCTCCCATCATCGATGCCCAGGATGTACTGTGCTAAGATTTAATATAAGTCCCCCCTTTCCTTCACAAAAAAAAGATGCCCATGATGCCGACCTTGGTGCCATTGTACTAGCAAAAGGTAGTAGTTTCTTGTTTACCAACACCCACTTCCCATAATGTTTGCATTTTTGAAAGGATCTTGATGTCGCATAGAGGAGATGAATAGGAAAAACCTACAAGTTAAAACAATTTTTGCATGCTTGTCACAGCAAATCCGGCTAAGCCGGGTTCTATAGTTTTGCCAGAACAAAATCAATTCAAAATGCACACTGCCCCTAATGAGTTCTATCTGAAACTAAACCCTAATGAGTTATATCTTAAACTAAACTTTGTTGTTGTGTTCTTAGGGTGCCCAACAACTTATTGATGCAGTACCCGCACCCACAAACAAGCACACTAAAGTAGATCGAAGTGAAAACACAAGTATGAGATAGAAATGTAAAAGTGAGGCAAACTAAAATGAAGACACACAAAGATTTGTTTCCTGAAGTTGAGGTTCACCACTTGAATCCTATGTCTTTGTTAAGGAGTCCATGAGTGACTGATGAAGGTCAACCTCTAGGTCGGTCTCTTTCAACCATTTTCCTTAATTACACTAGTTGATCTTTTTCCTTGGTGTAAAATGACCTAGAGCTTCACCACTAGCCTGGGAGCTCACCGAGCAACGCCTAACCGTCTAGGAGACTTTACCTCCAAGACTAACTAATGCACAACCAAAATCTTTGACTTTCTCAAGCACACTCAAGGCTATGGACTGCTCACACAAGCTCACCAAGGCTTTCAATTCAAATTTCTCAACCAGACTCAGAATTTAACTCAGAACACTCAAGTCCCACAAATGGAGGTTGGGGGGAGCTCTAAAGACCTTTGGATGTGTATGGAAGTTGACTAGCACTAGCTACTGGCCAAAAGGGATGAGAGAAGGTTATGTATAACTCTCCAACAAAAACTAGCCATTTGAGGCCAACTCAATAAAAATCGGCTAAGCTCTAGCTCTTAGACCAATAACAAACATTATTTAGATATCCAAAACATCTTTTGCAATTATGAAACAAAGAGACAGAGAACCCTTGCTTTGAGCACCCCTCCGGAGGACAGCCACGGTCCAAACTTGTTAGTATATGGTTTCTCACACATAGTTTCTCACATGCGTTTACTTGAGCACTTTAACTTGCTCATCCAATGATGCATCTCTCCTGATGGTATAGCATACCTAAACTCAATAATAAATTATAACAATGTTTTTCTTCATCTTGAGCCTTGTATTATCAAAGTCTTACCATTACTTGTTCATTCAAACCTTGAGGGCTATCATCACTTTAGATATCAAACATACCCTCGATCATATGATTTCATATCTTTAAATCACTTCAATTTCTAATCCAAGAATAATTTGATATTTTGGCATTCATAACTCATGGCTTGATTAGTCCTTCGGTGTCAACACAAGTACTTGCCCCTTCACCTTTGCCTTGGTTTCACTATCCCTAAGCCATTGCTTGCCCTTCACCTTCACTTTGTACCCTATAACCATTTCCTTGCTTAAATGTTCACTCAATCTTGTCATCCTCAAGTTAAGCTTTGCCTTCTATCAACAATAATCATACATTTGAGATCCATTTCTTCACTTGATCAAACTAAATACTATTATCAATATTTATTATTTGTTTTGTTGACAAGGTTCTTCATGTGAGACAACTAAAGTGCAATTACCCATGTCTCTTTTACTCTTTAATATTCATGCTCGTCGATGGTCAATTTGAATGACATCTTTGAATCAATAGATTTTTCCAAATATCCTTCTCTTGAATTGATATCCAAAGATGCACACTTTCTTGATCATGTAACTTTCATATTTGATGATGAACAACATTTGATTGGCCCACTATCATATAGACATGCTTTTCACACTTGAGACCATTGATATGCATGTTTCATGTTATGCATGACATGATGATACCATAAAGATTGAAAAAGAATGGCATGGTTTTGTATTTCACATGCATGTAGTCTAATTTTGACCCCCAAATTCTGAGTCTCATGCCCATTGTCGCCTGACTGGGTGGCATGGGTGGACTAAAATCACCATGTCATCACACTCTGTTGTCCAATCAGCTTCCTTGCCACCGCTAGAGTGCGTTGTACAGATGCCCAAGCGACCACGGTGATGGTGGCGACAAGCCCCTTTGGCTACTCTAGCTCCTTATTCATCCCTTTGCTCTCTTCTATGTTGATAGCTAGTGGCAACGAATCTAGCTCCTCACCCTTGCTGATCTAGCGGCTTGGGGCATGGATCATGCTTCTTTAGAGCGGATTGGTAGGCAAGGTCCTCCTCAATCGCAATACGCTATGTGGCATGGTGACCCTATTGGTGTCGATGGCTAGATTGCATGATAGCTTGGGCACAAACGTAGCATGGCGAGCGATGTAGGGACGTGACAGTGGTGGCGACTACAATAGCTTGGGTGCCACACATGGCCAATGGGTTTGGTAGAGTGGTGGTAGTCCAGGTCCTCTTGTTGTTACCTCAAACTTGTCTCACATGTTTTTTTTTATAAAAAAGGAGGGGCAAGGAGCCCCTACTAAATAAATTAAATAAAAGGATAGTCAAGTACAAAAACAAGAACAAGGAAAACTAAAGTGTTGGCTATAATCTAGGGCCAAAGAAAAACTAGAGCTAGGGAACTAGGAAAAATTAAACAGGAGCAGTTCCCAGACTAAGGGTCGCCAAGTTAATTTAGGTTGTCTATCCATTCTCGAATCTTGGGGAAATACTTCTTTCTTGCTCTGCATAGTAGCCAATGGAATTCTGTTCTGAAGATGAGTTTGCAATTCTAGGTTGAGGGTGGTGTTTGTCTGAAGATGAAGTTGTTTCTGCTCATCTAGATTGCCCAGCTAAATAGTATAATAATCTCCATAAAGAAGCTCTGATTGATTTGATTTCTAAGCAGCTCTAAGTTCTATAAGGGATGTTGCTCAGTATTGACATCTAGGTTGATGGAATGCCATGCTTCCACTACAAATGGACAGCTGATGAAGAGATGCTCAATTGATTCTTTAGTGTGTTGATTACAGAGGACACAATCATAACACTCCAGATTCATATTTCTTCTTCTAAGACACCTCTAGTGTTGAGCCTATTTTTGAGAATCAGCCAGAAGAATACACCATGCTTGTTTTGGCAGGAGCTCCTCCAAAGCCAAAGGTATGCTGCATTAGCATTACTGTGACCATTGAGCTGCTTATAGATTCTAGATAAGGAGAAGAGATCTGATCCCCATATGAATGTCCAAGTATCTTTGGAATATGAGATTTGAAGGTTGCCCAACATGTTCTGTAGCTGTAAAATTTGAGCATAGGCTTCTTCAGATAGGGGCAGATGAAAATGGTTCTGTAGACTGTCTAGGTTCTTGGCTGCCATGGTTGTGAATTTTTTGTCCTTAGCATAGGAGCAAAGCTCTAAAAAGTTGAGCTCAGGAATTGTGTCAAGCCAAATATCAGATCATAAGAGACAGGTCCTTCCATCCTGCTGGTTGACCTTTGCTAAGCCTTTGAATTTATTAATGAGCTTAGTAATATCCCTCCACCAAAATGATCCCCTATTAGTACCTCCTGGTAATCTTCCATTTTCATAGTAGGATTCCCATACAAGGCCAACCCATGGGATGTCTTTCCTATTGAAGAACTTGTGCAAGTGTTTCATGAGTAGGGCCTCATTATGGGTTTTTAGGTTGATAACTCCTAGTCCTCCCTCTGTCTTAGAGGTACAAACCATGGGCCAAGCAACACTTGCTGGCTTTTTGGATTGAAGATCATAGCCTCTCCATAGACAGTGTCTTCTGTATTTATCAATTTGCTCAATTACTATATCTTGAAGCTTGGATGTGCAGAGGGTGAATGTTGGAAGAGCAGATAATACAGAGTTGGTCAATTGAAGCTTGCCAGCTTGATTTAAGAATGAGGAAGCCACGACCAATCTTCTTTCATATTTACTAACTAGTGGAGAGCAATCTACCACTTTTGGCTTCTACAATCCTAGGGGCAGTCCCAAATAAGTGAAGGGGAGACTTCCTTTTTGACAGTTGAAAGTTCTAGATAGATGCTCTAGCTTTTCCTCAAAGATATTGATGGGGATCATCATTGATTTATTATAATTCACCTTCAACCCAGTTGAGGTCCCAAATGCTTGAAGAATACCTTTGAGTGCAAGGAGTTGGAAGGCATATGCTTACATGATGATCAAGGTGTCATCTGCATACTGGACTATTGGGAAGTCAGAGGTGTGGTTGAACTCAATTGGTAGGTTGATAATTCCTCTGTCTCTAGCCTGGTTGAGAATAGACTGGAGCATATCAGTAGCTAGAACAAAGAGAAGGGGAGAGAGGGGGACCCCTTGTCTAACTCCCCTTCTGTAGTGGACTATTTTTCCTGGCACTCCATTAAGAAGGACTAAAGAGTTTCTAGAGTTCAAAACAGATTTGATCCATTCCATCCATTTATTTCCAAATCCTTACCTTGACATGATTTGTAAAAGTGCTTCATGCTCTATCTTATCAAATATTTTCTCAAAGTCTAGTTTAAGGATGATCTATTCCTTTTTGGACTTATGGTAGCTATGTAAGTATTCTAAGGCCCATGTCAGGAAATTTTGGATGGTTCTTTTTCTTAATAAAACCATATTGATTTTTGTGTATGAGCTTAGGAATAATCCCCTATAGCCTATGTTCTAAGAGTTTGGTGATAACCTTCATGGAAGTGTTGAGGAGGGATATTGGCCTAAAGTCATTCACTTTGTTCCTTCAGACTTAGGGATCAGGGTGATGTTTGAGGCATTGATACTTCTTATGCATAGCCTTTCTTGTTGGAAATTTCTAATAAGATCATAGAAGTCACTGGCAATAATTGACCAACAGCTTTTGATAAACTCGTTAAATCCATCTAGACTAGGGGATTTATCTCTAGGAAGTTGGGATTTAATCCCCTATAGCCTATGTTCTAAGAGTCTAGATGGATTTAACGAGTTTATCAAAAGCTCAGATAATCCCCTATAGCCTTTTTCTTAATCCCCTATAATCCCCTCTCTCATCTTTTGTGAAGTCTGCCTCTATACTAGATAGATCAGTGTTGGCAACTATAAGCTCAGTTAAGTTAAACAACATTCCTTCAAATTCAGTGTTTCCAATCCTCTGTTTGAAAGAATCCTAGATTAAATCTCCCTTTTGGTTATGATCGAAAACTACTGAACCTTGATCATTTATAAGAGAGGGGATTGAGTTTCTTCTATGTCTTACTGTAGCATGAGCATGGAAGAATTTTGTGCTTGCATCATTTTCTTTTACCCACTTTATCTTCCCTCTTTGTTTCCAATATGCTTTTTGCATTTTGAGAAGGGACACTAGCTTGTCACACAAGATATTCCTAAAGTTCCAGTCCTAGATACTTAGGTCTCTGAGGAGCTCTATATTTTCCAAGAGGTACACAAGAGATTTCACCCTTTGGATGAGTAAATTGAGAGATGAAATGCTTGTCTTCTAGGTTTTTAAGATCCTTCTTAGATTTTTGTACTTTGCTGTTAGCTTTTTTGCTGGGTCTGTGAAGATGGAGGGAGATGACCAGGCTTGTTGTACCAATGGAAGGAAATCATCATGTTGCAGCCAACAATTTTCAAATCTAAAAGTTCTAGCACTTGGAATGAGAGTGCTGACTTCAATGACACAAGGCCAGTGGTATGAAGTTTTCATGATAAGAGATTTTGCTATTGTGTTTGGGTATCTCAAGGTCTAACTAGCTGAAGAAAAGAACCAATCTAATCTTTTGAGCAGGGGTTCTGATTGTTTGTTGGTCCATGTGTACTTTCTCCCATGTAGTGGAATTTTCACTAGGCCCAAACTACTGATGGCTTCATTGAATAAGAGCATTTCTTGGACATCACCACCTTCCCTGTTTCTTTCCTCTGGCCTTCTATTCAGATTAAAATCACCCACTATAGCCAACTTACTTCCTCTGGTATTTGAATTGCTTGAAACCAGTTTAAAAATTGTCTCTTGCCTTCATAGGTACATGGTGCATAAACTGTAGTTAAGATCCAAGTATCTTCATTCAGTTGAAATGAGAGACTGATGGATATAGCATATTCATTTTGAAATATCACCTCTCCATTAAAGATAGCACTCTGCTAAGCAACTAGAATTCCCCCTGAGGTGCCAGTTGAAGGGAGGTAGTGAAATTCATCAAAGCTTGTATTGCAAAAGTTTTTGAGGTAAGCTTAGCTGAAGTCGTATCTTTTGGTCTCTTGCAGGCAGAGGATATTACATCTACTTTCAAAATTTTATCTCTGATGGAATTCTATTTCTTATCGGAGTTGATTCCTCTAACATTCCAACATAAAATTTTCCATGATCTATTACAATTCATTGGGACACAATAGGAATAACAGAAGAAAGATAGTGAGGGTACTAGCCTCACTCAGAGAAAACGCAGAAGCCAAAGAGGAGCATGAAAGGTAAATAAACTTAATTAACACATCCTAGGGAAGCAAAAGGTGCCAACAAAGTTTCATACAACTAGAAGCAAAAGTAAAACAAATCCCAGAAGGGAAAAAAAGAAATAAAACTAGAAGAAAACATAGAAGCTTCAAGAGCTAGATGCCAAGCTTCTAGCCAAACTTCTAGGGCCTCCATCAACAGATTACTTCTTCCTATCTTCATCCTTCTTGTTTCCTTTTTCTTTGGTTTCTTTCTTCTTAGAACCAATAGGCCCAACAACTCTTTTCTTGGACAAGTTCTCATCTGTCAGTAGCTTGGGATCAATCTGGCAAAGCTCTGCACCCAAGATTCTGATGACTAAGGCAGGGATGATTGGTGGAGGTGAAACATCCTCAATTTTCCGTGAAGGGAAAATCCATAGAATGAATTATAATATGATGAAATCAATAGTTGATTCCATCATATTATCATATATCAGTCGATATCACAGTCATACATCGTAAGATTACAAAAATACAAGATATTACATCACTGGGGAACACACCTATTACAGAGTTAATCTAGCGAAAGACTATCGAGTGAAGGCTTCTTCACGGGTCGTCATCAGAGTTGGCGTAGTGCAGCGTAGATTCCATCTCCGAACCAAACTTGAGCGTAGGCACGAGACCTCCTAATCCTTCTAAAGTCAGCATCTCTGAGAAGCAGGAAATCTGCACGCCGCCAGATGTGTGCAGGCCATGGTCAGCACCGATAAGCTTTAGTGGAGAAGATAAACAAGGGATCTGGCGATCCTAATATTTGGCTGTGGTTTGCATCCTTAGCGCATGAGGAGTAAATAACATTAGTAAAATAATATCTAGTTTTTAACACATTCACCACCACACCATCCATATCCATCCACCAACCATCCATCCCAAACCATCTCCACACCACCACACCATATCTCATCTCACACCCTCAGGTCGACAGGCCAACTCCCTCTCGGCCTTGTCTCAACGGCCCGCAGCCCCCAAGGCTCGCGACCGGAAAATACCCCAACACTGGAGGGAGGAAAGAAGGACTCATCTCCTATTTAGTTTAAGCGAAACCCAGAAAAGGTCCATAGCCGACAAGGCGGCATATGTATCGATCGATCAACCAAACACTCTGCAGAGGTTTTACATACCCACAAGATTAGCCATCCTCAGAGTCTTGCTCTCCTAGGCAGAATTCCGGTCGCTTGCTAGCCTAGAACGATGCCACCCTACCTCTCAGCCCTGGAACATCCCAAGTCTAGTCTGGGATGGCTGATACTGTGAGTCGTAGACAGAGCCGGGGCCCTCTGGGTGTCAAGAGCTGGGTCCACAAGGCCTCCTGAAGTCTCGGAAGGCTGTGGGGGAAAACCGCGCGCCCTGTACCTCCTTGCACACGTTCGCCTAGCAGTAGTGGCATCGCTCTACCAAGTAGTCCGACCGTCCCGCACCATATAGGGCGAGTGGGATGTAAAGGATTCCCGGTGAATCTGAGTACTAGTAAGTCCTTAGGGATTGACCAGGCCAGAATGTCTTCATCAGGGTTTCCATTTTACGTACCACCACAGCACCTCTACCCTGGGCTCCACCTCTCCGAGGTTCACACCCAAGGCCACCTCCAATTACCATTTACCCGCCACAGGTATTCCATATCCAAGTGCCTAGGTAGCACCACATGGCAAGACTCGCCCCAGGCTCGTCGTTATTCCAGCTCGGTCGACACAACCCTCACTCTCCATGCACCCAAGACACACGCAGCATGCTCACACACCACCAAGTCTGGCACCCATAGCCAAACCATTCCCGGGGGGTTCACCACCAGCATCATATCCCCGACATAATGCGAAGTGGAGTTAATAATAAGTATAGTGGTGTAATATGCAAGCAAGCAGGCAAGTAAGCATATATAAGCGAGCGAATGCGCAAGGTAGGGTGACGTAGTAGAGTGGGTTGCATCAGGGTAATAATGGCTTAGGTAGTAGCATGCATCAAAGTGCTAGCAAAGGAATAATTATAAAGCGCTAGTAGTTCTAGATATTATGCAATGTATAATAGGATTCTCTAAAAGAGGGTGCTGCCATGACACCTGCGATGTCGAGGTAGTAGAGGTCCAAATCTCCGTTAGTTGATGTAGTTGATCAGCAAGGTCTCCTCTTCCCAGGGTCCTGTCGTTGATCATGTTCTCCTTCTCCATTGGGTTCCGATCCAACGTTGTCCTCGTGGCAATTACTTCCAAAACACACTCAAGGCAAGAGAACAAACAATATTCTAAAAAGGCGACAGAACCCAGAAGGAACATAGAGAGGAAATGACTTGGCCCTCTCGGCTAATGTCCGATCCATGGGCCAAAGAAACACGAGTGGTGGTATGCTAAGCACAAGCTTTAAGTCATGGCCAAGCCAGTATGGCTTTACGATAAACGGTTTAAGCCAGAGCTTATCCAGAGCAAACACCACGGCTCACGATCTTTTGATCCGGTGTCATTGAATTGACGGGGATTGGAAGTCAGGCCCCAAGAAAGAAGAACAACGGGGTTCGGCTCTTAATAGCCTTATCCCGCAAGTCACAATTGGACACGAGTAGCAAACAAGAATGATTAACACTATTGTAACTTGGCTCCAACGTACTTTAGCTCGCCCGCTATGGTAGAAAGCGGTAGCGCAAAGAGATTGGACATCAACAGTTCCCCTCGATCCACATGACACAATAATGTCAGGAGCCGAGAAGAGAGTCGCTCAACATGGCAAAAGATGTGGGGGTTAGCTAGGCACATCCATGTCATGTTCTCAGACACATCTTCGGGAAAGATGGTTTTAAACGGTCGATCGGGTCGACACGCACGGGTCCGAGGTACGACTTAGACCATAGCTTTGCTAACAAAAGGGAATAGTCCGGTCTTTGATCCAATCGTCACGGGCAAGACGGGATCGAATAGAGCGGGCTATCGGGGCAATAAGAGCAAGAACAACCAAGAGCAAGGTCCACTTCTTCTAACGCACACGCCACGACAAAGATGGGGCATCGGAAGGAGCGACACTCAAGTACACCAAGTGCGTAAGCCACTCGTTGGGTACCCGACCTGGGTGCACTGGCAATGAGATATCTCTCGGATTCGAAGCGGTGCGGTTGTCACCGCGAGAATCAGAGAAACGTGATGGTCAAATGGGGTACAAGCATACAAGGGCTTGAGCATGAAGAAGCAACTAAAAGCGAAAGAGAGGCGTAGCTTCATGGTCATGGCGAGGTGAACTCGTGGCCACAAGCTATGCCAATGAGTTGGCATTCATCGTTCCACGATTGTTTACTCCCAGGTTTTCTCCCACAGAACTTGGTCACGAAGGGCTCAAAATGTGCGGGTAATATCCGCATCGATATCGCCATCGATATTGAATCCATCATGACCACGTCCTAGGGCCGAAGGTAGGAGTTAACACTCGTGGTACTATGAAGTCAACTAAAAAGCGAGGGGTCGAGTTACACTCGGCATCATGGTCACGGCGAGATGGATCCCGCGATCGTAACGTCCGAACGAGGTACGATCCCTCAGCCTGCTCGAAGGCTCGTCACATAGGTAACAACACAAACAACCACGATAAGATCCAAACACGACCAAAAAGGCAACACGACTCGACACGACGGCGGAGTAGCACATTCCATAGCTGGATGATGGATAGATCCTGTAAGACAGGCATAAACAGATTGGCCGTGAGATTGGGGTCCGACAAGGTAGATGTGCATATACGGGAAGATAATAGATGGGGCTTTCAATCGTCATGGTAAGGCATCGACTAAGGTTCGATGACTCAAAGATCCAGAGGTAACGGCTCGCAGTAGACGGAGTCACAGCTTGCATCTGGTCAACAATGGCCCGCTATGGCTCGATATGGCTTTAGTTAGCCAGTCTCGTGGGGCTACGGTGGGCCGTGGTTGGCTGGTCATGGCTACAGGTGGCCAAGGGTTGGCTACGAGCGTCGAGTCTTTGGCTTAGGCATATATCACGGCCGTTAGGTGCTAGGGTCCCGCGGTGGCAATCCAAAGTTAGTTTGTGAGCTGCGCGAACGTGAGTGAGCGCAAGCATTGTGATGGCTTACCATTTGGAGGGGTCGGAAATACTCAAGGATGGGTCCATGACGTAGGGCTTGATTTTAGAAAAAATATGAAACTGGTTTCATAATTTTAGGAGCTAAGATGAATTTTTGGCAAATTTCCAAATGTGGCTAAGAATTTCAAAAAAATCGAAAAAAGGATGGAAAGGGGCGGCTTTGATTCTTGCTGCTTCCCCTCTTTGTGGCCCACTACAGGCTCATGTATGCCACTGGCCGGAGTGGGCTGGGTTGGCTTGTTTGGCCGCCCACCCACGAGGAGAGGAAAAGGAGTAGAGGGGCCAGCACTTGGGCTCCTGGTGCTGCTGACGACCCAAGAAGAGAGGAGGCCCAAGACTTGAAGAAGAGGAGGCCGCCGGCTGCTGTGGCTTTTATAGCATGAGGGTTTGGGCTTCTAGGGGGTGCCGATGATCCTCGGCATCCGTGCACAGGTAGGGACACGCGGCCTTGAATCGAGGAGCCAGGCAGTGAGGCGTGGGTGAGGGCGCGCAAGTGCGCATCACGCAGCAGTCAGAGCGGCGTTGGCGTTAGGGCGAGGGTCGCGTGCGCCTCTGCCTGTGGTTCCGAAGGTGTGTCTGTAGCGCATCTTGGGCCAGCTGGGCAAGGAGGGGGTGAGAAGGGTGGCCGCAAGGGGCAGCTGGGCCGATCTTCTTTGGGCAGCTTAGCCATGCATCTTGTGTGGGTCAAGGGAGGATAGAGGGGCCGGCCAGCTGCTGCTGCCGGTTGGGCCAAGGTGCCACACCATGAGGGGCCAGAAGGAAGGAGTGGCGAGCTGGGCCGAGGGAGAGAAGGGCGAGCGGGCTAACTTGGCACCTTGGGCCGAAATGGCTTTCCTATTTTCCTCCCCTTTTCTAATTTCTTTTCTATTTCTTGTTCCATTATACTTACTTCCGAGAGCTCTAGGTTGGTCTACATGCGTCGCCTATCACGTGTTCACCCAGGTGGGGTCCACTAGGGTCTACTACGGGTCTCAGAATCCAACGCCAAGGGTTGGCATCGACGGGCATTGATTTACAAGGAAGGTCGATTGACTTTATGAATTAGATCAAGGGATTCGAATGAGGTTCAAAAGCAAAAAGATGAATTGAGAAAGAGGAAAAGGGATTCATAAGATATTCTAGAAGGGATCGAAAGGATTTGCTACGGACTTGTGCTTTCTGACTCAAAACACTAAACCAACAAAAGATCTCTGGCAAACTCCTACAAGTAATTCTATATGCATGCAACAATTTATTTATAAATTGTTCTTTGTTTGACCTAGCATCTACATGCTTCACATATTGCAGGAATTTTTTTAAAAAGTTCGTATTTTTGGCTTCTCCAAAAACCCGGGTTGTTACAGGAGGCTTGTTGGAGCAGCCAAGACAGTTAACCTTGCTATAGCTGCTGGTCTTGCAGCCTTTCCTGACCTTCAACCTATTGCTCCTCTTGACTTCAATCTCAACCAGACAAACCTTTGCATTCTTGGAACTAACATTCTATTTAGGGATCATTTTAGCAGGCTCGATAGTTTTCTTGTCAGGGAAAATTTTAGCCAGGTCAGGATCCTCTTCCATGTCTTCCTCATTTTCATCTTATATGTCCTCTTCTTCAGTTGTCAGTGTTAGACATAATCTCCTGCTCCCTATTTCTTTCTGGTTGGAGACTGGTCGGCTTGGCCGACCACTCCCTGTTGGGAGTTGGGGACTGATCGGCTCTGCCGACCAGTTTCTATAATTGATAGCTATTACATCAGCCATGTCTTGGTAGTGGGCTGAGATAAGCTTTGTACTCTTGTACTCAGGAGTAGGTAGTTGGCCAACAACTATGTACCTAGTAGAGGTATATTTAGAGTTATATATATTCCATCCAAAGGGTAATAGAATACTAAGTTCAGTTGCCACACTCAGACTATAGAACTCTGGTTCAGAGCAGCTCTGGTTCAAAGCTACAGCGGAAAGCTCCGACCAACGCTGGTGCTTGTGCAGAGTGTGTGTGTGCGTTGTCCTCGTCTATCTTCTTCTACCTCTAGCCATAGTGAGTGAAGTGTGTCGGTCGGTAAGCTAGCTGTTTACCGGTGCTGGGCAGCTGAGGGACTAACAGTCGGAGGGTACCATTCTGCCAGTTCTGAGCAACCTGCCGTTACTCACAATAGGTGTTTATTATTATCACTCATGATAAAAATGGTGAAAGAAAAATGGAGACCGGGCAGGGATGTGGTATGAGTATTGGTGGGTGTAAGAAGTTGTGTCCTGCGGCCAACGAGGCATAGCTTGGTTGCACTGTTTTCCCTGTCTGTGTCGGTTAAGGACCGGCCGTTGCATTGGGTTCTAGGCAGGTCACAAACTTATTATTCCGAACACATACTTGTGTATGGGCGTAGGGAAGACTTGTTGCTCTCTTGTCGTGGGTTCCGGCTCTTTCCGGGCCGACTGATTGGAGGCGGAAATGGTGGAGGTCTAAGCATCACACTGAGTCTGGGACTTAGGAGCGGGGGCTTGGAGTCCAAGTTTGGACAGGGACCTAGACCCGTGACAGGAGAGTGGTGGATTGGTCCTATTTGTGCTTGGGGTACAAGCGGGGCGTGTGTTTCGGGGTACACAGCTGGGCACATTGATTCACGAATCGTTGGCAATTCGATACGGCTTGTCTATAGTCTAGCATCGTAGTAAGAACTGGAAGATGAAAGGTGGTGAAATGAAATTATTTGCTCAACTCTTGCTTGATAGTAGAACAGGTGCTTACATAGAATGGTTAGATAATGAACTAATCATAACTGCTAATAATAAACATACATAAGGATTCACTATTAGTATTGCTTTCTGCAAAAAGGAAACCCAGCAAACCATAAGGCTTATCATATTCCTTGGAGTCAGAAAATTATTCCCACTAGTCGGATAAGTCTTGCGAGTATATTGTGTACTCAGGGTTTATTTACCCCTATTGCAGGTGCAGCTTGAGGAGTAGCTGTTGTGTGAAGGATTCTTCTAGTGGGCACAGACAGATCCTTGTATATTATCGATAGATGTTTATTTTCATTCCGCTGTTTAATTTCCACACTCTGAACTTGGTAACGTAATAATGTATTTCTAAGAACTCTAGTTGTATAAAATGGATTAAGTATTGTAAACTCGTTCTCATTATTGGATCCTGGAGAAAAAATATGGATTATTCGAGTTCTCCCTTGGGGTGTGCTCGATGGAATCCGCCCGACGTAGCTTGCTTTCGGGGTGCTTAGTGTCTGGTGTTGGACGAGCGCCTCCGAAGGTGTGTTATTTCAGACGGTTCTGCCACATGAAATCAGGATTTTGGTCCTAAGAAATCATCTTACCAAAAGGAGCCAGAGCATTATCTATATATTCTTCCTCAACATAATCAAAGGGGAAACCTAGCAACATTAACCAAACTTCCCTGTTGAAGGTGACTCGTCTCTAGTTGCGGCCTTGATTGTGCCACACAAAGGAGATGGCGACATTGTCAAACTGATGTGGGCTATTGGCAATCAAACTATCCATGTCATACACACGCTCAAACCGAACAAGAGCTTGACTGAGATGGGTACGCTGAATCACACGGGTCTGAACTCTTGTCACATCCGCAAATAAGTCATCTAGTACCTCACTGACTGCATTGAAGTTTAGGACATTACCCGGGATCAGGTGGATGGTGGCAATCGCCCAGTCTTCATGCCGTGGGAGTGGCCTTGAGCTTGCCACTGCCCTGATCATGAACTGCTGATTCTCCACGTGTTCTAGGTGCATCCTTGGTGGAAGGAAGGGTACCGGGTCAGCTCTCTAGAACGCCATTTGGGCTTGTGGTGGCTCAAGTAAGCTCTGAGTTTGCTGTGCTAGTGATAGAGAGTTGGGGTTTTCTTGGGTCACTGCTGGTCACGACGAATTTAACTCAGCTCTGTTGGAAGGCGAAGGGTTGAGGACAAGATTTAGCTCAAGTGACATCGGCGCTCTCTCTTTTGTGTGGGGCACCCAAGCTTGGGGTCCATCTGTCATTGACTTGGGAGGAAGAGTCCATTCCACAACTTTTTCTTTCAAGGTCACGCAGCCTAGGTGTAAATGCCTGTTGACCCAATCCGAGAAGGAATAAAAACCGGGGGGCGCACTCAGGCCAAGCCCAGAGGGAGCTACAAATGAGTTGGGCTGCTCGAGGGGCGCTTTTCCTTTAATTGCATCTAAAAGCTGCCCAAAGTTACTGCACAACCCTCCTTTAACTGGGCAGTTAAGCTAGACATGTCCCCAATGTAAGCATGCAAGACATTTAATGGGAGCTCTGCAATCCTTCCTCGCATGCGAATTGGACAGACAGTGCGAGCAAATCCCGGGGTCTGCAAAAGAGGTAAGATTTCCTGACTTGGGCTTTGACCTTTCATTTAGATTCAAATTCAAGCTGCGACCCCATTTGGCAGAGACTCGATCAACTAGGTGCAGTCCAAGAATTGAATTGTCATGGAAAGAAGAACCAAGCCGCAACTGCTCAATGGACTAAGGAAAATCAAGGCACTTGAACACAAATGTTCGAACCGGGATGGCGTTGGACTGAGGAAAATTGAGGCATGTGAACACAGATGTTCAAACAGGGATGGCGTTGGCCCCAGTCATGATCTTGACTGAATGCTTAGCAGGGAGCCAAGAACTTTCTTCTTCAGACATGAATTTTCCCCATTCTAGCTACCAATTTGGACCTCCATTGTTCCAGAGGTGGATGAAGAACTTGTACTAACGACAGGTAAAAGAGCAGCATTTATAGAAGTCACCCACCAAGTTAGAAGAAACAGAGAAGTGAAACACACGATCGCCAAGAGCGAGGACCTTAAAATCAGCGACAACTCCACCAAGAGAAGCTCGAAGAATCAAACCAACAGAAAGAGGACACAGGCGAAAACACAGCGACCAAAAGAAACAACTAAGAAAAAAGGTTGGGTGGCGTTTCCAGAGATGGAGACAGGAGACCCAGGGGAACGCCAAATCTGGAGCTGAGTGGTCAAACCAGGTTGGAAGTCGAGGCCTGAGAGCTCCATGATGGCGCTAGCCATGTTGAGGAGCACCAAGGCAGAGGCGTAAGCAGCTAGAAACTATCAAACATGGCGGAGGCCATTGGCGTTTGGGCAGCTCTAACAGCATCGAAGGACTTGAACATCTTCCAGAGCCTGGAGACGCGGTGTTGGACAAGCAGATGAGGTGTGGAAGCCAGTGACCAGTGGCGGCGAGGTGGACACCAGGCGTGCCGGAGCGTTGGATGCCGGGGCCAGGGTGGCCACCGGCAGGGAGCTCAGTGGGAGCTCAGCGGTGGAGCGTACATCGATGTCCTTGATGACAGGAGTCCTCTGTCAGTGCCAGCCCGACCAAGCCCACCCAAGTGTGGTGATGGATGGTAACAATCTGGGTTAATGATGTTGGTGGCCATGCGGATGTGACTACAGCGCCCGCACACATCGCCATTGGTTGCATGTTGTAGTGCTCATAGTACAGACAATTGTTGTGGGGTGATGTCTCTTTTGTGCGGGATGAGGTGGGATGTGTGTGCGAAAGCCTCAACAAGCTCCGAGAGCCTTCAACGGCGACGCCGCTGGGTGCCACTCCATTCCTTGGCACTACATTCCTTGGAAGTCATCAAGGCAGTTCTCTTCTACTCTTGGGACTCTTTAGGGATACTTTGCCTAGGGTCTCTAGGCAAGTGACGGCAACACTAGGTATTGTTTAATTTCCCCCTTGGAGGGGTTGACTAGGAGATCCTGCATAGTCTTGCTAGATGTTGGTCCATGTGGGACATTTAGGGCGTGTTTGATAACATGCCTCTGGCCGGCCTGGCTATGGCCAGCTAGAGTCAGGTCCAAATGGTGCAAGACTGCAAGTGATCGTGTTTGATTGCCGAGCTCTGCAGAGCTGAGCTCAGATGAGAACGTGTTTGTTTACCTGTACTGAGAGAGTATGGCTACCTTGCACAAGAATGTGGTAGCCTTACCACCACAACACTCTTCACTGGCATTTCCTCGAGCAGTTGATGGGTGCGTGCCAGTCTAGCGCCATGGCATTGAGAAGTCGGTGGATTTAGGTGCAGAGGCGGGCTTGGCGCAGCAGTGGAGGCACCATGCACGTGCGTGGCCGGCGTGGCGCGGCGGTGGAGGACGTGCGTGGCTGACTCGGTGCGGCAGCGGAGGCACCACGCGCACGCACGACCAGTTAGGCATGGCGGCGGCGGCACCACACGCGCGTGGCCTCGCGGACTATCTTGGCAAGCTCCTCGTCGAAGAGTCGCTCGCCGAGGTTCTAGAGGGCATGGCGGATGTCAAGAATAGGGTTAACGAGGTTACCCTCCTGGGATCCTCGGCTGCGTGTTATGTAGGTGGGAAGAGCCCCCACCATGGCAAGTTACATCAATTGAGGAATTACAACCACCTATTCCTAAAATAGCTCAACTATCTATTTCTAGTATAACAAACATGCAAGGTACAATGAACTCGGTCCATGCTTCCAAACCGCAGCCCCTATACATGTGCTAGACCATTCCTTCTAACACCCCTCCTCAATCTCAGCCACTTCTAAGGTTGAGATTGTTCCTGAATTGTCGAAGCTTCACAATCGGTAGTGCCTTGGTGAACCCGTCTGCTACTTGATCACCTGTGTGTATGAAACGAATATCCAGTAGCTTTTGTGCAACTCTCTCCCGCACGAAATGAAAATCAATTTCTATATGTTTGGTCCTGGCATGAAAGATAGGATTAGCAGCTAGATATTTTGCTCCTATGTTATCGCACCACAACAGAGCTCGGGGTGGATGTGCAACACCAAGTTCAGTGAGCAATTTCTGAACCCAAATCATTTTTGCAGTAGCATTTGCTAGTGCTTTGTATTCAACTTGATTACTAGATCTCGAAACCACGGTTGGTGCTTTACGGCTATCCAGAAACCAGATTTTCGCCAAGAAACACGGCAAAACCACACTGTTGATCTTCTATCATCAACACAACCGCCCAATCTGCATCGAGAGAAGGAACTAACAAGCATAGACCTAGACCTTCGAATCAGAGACCAAGATTTACGGTCCCTTTACATACCTTAGGATTCGTTTTACTGGCGCTCCAATGTACGATGGTTGGGGCATGCAGAACCGCATACTTTATTAACGCAAAGGCTATGTCGGGACATGTCAAAGTAAGATATTGGAGAGCTCCAACCATGCTACGGTACTTGGTAGAGTCATCGGGTCCTAGCTTATCACCACTCTCAATGCTTAGTTTTTCGATGGGTGACAATGGTGTATCAACCGGTTTGCGAGTTGCATGCCCCGACCATTTCAAAATATCCAAAGCATACCTTTCTTGGGTGAGAGTCAAACCATCACGCCCCCTCTTGACTTCGATGCCCAAGAAGAAGTGAAGATCACCAAGATCTTTGAGGGCAAACTCGGCCCGCAGATCGGCTAGAAGTGCATCTGTTGCCTGAGAAGACGAACTAGCAACAATAATATCATCGACATAAACAAGAACAAATATCTCGTGGCCCCTTTTGCTATAGTAGAAGAGGGAAGTGTCGGCTTTGGAAGGCACAAAACCAAGACATTGCAACTTCTTGCTGGCGAGCATACCACGCTCTAGGAGCTTGTTTGAGCCCATACAATGCCTTGTCCAACTTGCAAATGTAGTTGGGATGAGATGGATCTTCATACCCTGGAGGTTGATGCATATACACTTCCTCCTCAAGAACACCATGGAGGAAAGCATTCTGAACATCAAGCTACCTCAGTGACCAACCCCTGGACATGGCAACAGACAAAACAATACGAATAGTTGCAGCCTTAACAATGGGACTAAAAGTGTCCTCATAGTCAATCCCATATTGTTGCTTATACCCTTTAGCCACCAAGCGAGCCTTGTAACGATCAACAGTTCCATCAGCCTTCCGTTTTATCTTATAAACCCATTTGCACCCAACGGTATTTTTACCTTTCGGTGGAGGAACAAGATGCCAAGTTTTGTTGCATAGGAGGGCTTGGTGCTCAAGGTCCATGGTCGACACCCACTTCGGATCACCTTGTGCTTCTGTCACTGAGCTAGGTTCATCATAAGAGGTGGTGGTGAGCTGACACCATCGTACAGTCCCATCGGTGTAGACCTTTGGCTTGCTGATCCCTTGCTGAAGCCTGGTAACCGGCCCCTACGGCATTTGTGCAGCGACCGGTGATGAAGCCACGGGTGAAACCACAGACGGCGACGGAGCAGCAGATCCCATAGGCAAAACCTGCGGACCCCCACTCCCCGGATCATGCTGTGGCGGTTCCGTCGGTGCAGTCCGCGCAGCACCACCAGATCCTGGCGTAGAAGATCCGCTCACATGGGGAGACAGCGTCGGAGACGCGCCTGGCGAGAGGACGGGCGTCGATCCCGCAGTAGATGCACCGCCAGGATCAGATGCCGCGTCAGTGAGATCCACTCCGGGCGCGCTGCTATCCCCGACGGGGGGGGGCACATGAAATGACGCCCCCACTTGAACTTTGTGAGCTGCATGAATGTGGCATTGCGTCGAAATTTTGCCTTGCAACACTTTGATCTCCAGCAAAAACATTTGAACCATTAGAAGGTAATGGAGAAAACAACCCAAAGTCATACATTTGTGCATCCCCAGTACTAGTTGGATTGATTAGGACATTGGGTAGAAGTGCAATCTCGACACGCAACCGTGCACCAGCATTAGGATGGAGAGAGGCAAAAGGAAACACATGCTCATCAAACGTGACATCCCTAGAAATGTAGACACGCCCTTCTTTTGGGTATAAACATTTAAATCCTTTATGTTGGTTACTATATCCTAAGAACACGCATTGTTTGGAACGGAATGCAAGCTTCTTGGTGTTGTAGGGGCGAAGATGAGGCCAGCAAGCACACCCGAAGGTGCGGAGAGAAGTGTATTCAGGTTCTTTTCCAAAAAGACGATAGAAGGGTGTCTCATTGTTAATTACGCGTGATGATAATCGATTAATCAAGAAGGCAATGATTAAAAAAGCCCTCGTCCCGAACTTGAGGGGCATCGAGGCATGCGCTAGAAAGGGTGAGACCAACTTCCACGATGTTTCTATATTTTTGCTCACCGCGCCATTTTCTTTGGTGGGCGTGTGGGGAGAAACACGATGCGTGATGCCAACACGTTGGAAAAAGGAACTAAGGGCTTGGTATTCACCACCCGATCTGTTTGTATGGAACGAATCTTTTGTCAAATTGTCTTTCAACAAGAATTTGGAAATCTAAAACAATTGAAAACTTCAGATTTTTTCCGCAACAAGTAAATCCAAACAAATTTAGTATGATCATCAATAAAAGACACATAATAGTTGTTGTGACCAACAGAAGTGGGGGCCGGACCCCATACATCACTGAAAACAAGGTCAAAGGCACTATCAGAGATGGTGGATGATCTTGGGTATGGCAATTTGTGGCTCTTGCCTTGCTGACAGGCGTCGCAAACATGATTTTTATTGGACTCTTTTGCAACTGGGAGTTGATGATGATGAACAACTTGTTGAACTATGGCGGCAGCAGGATGATCAAGGCGATGGTGCCACAAGGACACAGTGGGCTTGATGACTCCAAGGACCTCTTTATTAGGCGAGCGCACAGGATAAAGGCCATTCTCACATCGGCCTTCGAGGAGAGGTTTCTGAAAGTGCATCTAGCCCTTTAGTGGGTTTTGGTTGATTGAATGACAACATGATTAAAGGACTAACCCGTTTGCTAAAGTGTGAACAGGTAATAGGTTATCTCATAGATACTTAATGAAAGCCAAAATGATGTGTTGTTGTATAAACAATCTAGTTCAAGCACAAGACAACAATGCAAATGGAATTCATGTGAAGGCTTATTTATTGTGGGATTTCCATGTACTATGTGATAGCAAGCTCATGATTATTAGTTAATGAGACATGATGGATTGCATATGGAATGGTCTCATATCTGAAGCTTGCTAAATTAAAATGAAAAAGATAACAATACATATGAATGGATGATTCAACACAAGATGTGACTTGATGGCTTGAGATGGTGAAGATAGCAAGGAAAGGCTTGAGGTACTAAGCAAGGGTGAAGGGCAAGCGACGGCTTGGCGGCAAGAACCTAGCTAGGGTGAAGAAGAAAGTACTTGCATTTAGTTGAGGTACTAGTCAAGCTAAGATGGTCATATTGATGTGAAGGATCAAATCTATAATGAAGTATTTGATGGAAGTGACTTGATACATTTGGGATTATTCAAACTTGATGAATGGAATCAAGTCACATGCTCAAGATAGCTATGCTCAAGTGAAAAGATCAACATCAACATGTTAGCACCCTTACTTGATGAAGATTGGAAGGGGCGGCATCAATTCAAAAGAACAACTCAAGTGGTACAAATTCATATTTCCGTTTGTCTTGAGTTTAATAGGTATGCCGATACTATTAAGAGGATGCATCATGTTGATAGATAATGTTTCATAAGTGCTCAAGCCAACCCATGTGAGTTTTGAGTATTTGAGAGACAAAAGAGCTAAGCGATTTGTTGTTGGCTTTGGCAATACGGACGTGTCCGGTATTCATACCGAACGTGTCCGGTATTTGTCCAAAGATTTGTAAAATTGTTGTTCTCGGGTTGGTTAGTCGGGAGTTCCGGCGTGGGTCGGGAGTTCCGACGGTCGGGAATCCCGGCATGGGTCGGGAGTTCCGCGTGTCGCCTTCAACCCGACTTGGAGGGTTCATTGTCTGGTCATACCGGACGTGTCCGGTATTAATGGGGCGTGTCCGGTATGGATAACCGAAGCCAACGGCTAGTTTTCAAAAGCCGTGAGGGTCGGGAGTTCGGCGTATGTCGGGAGTTCCGACGGTCGGAGATCCGACATATGTCGGGAGTTCCGACACCTCACTAACTTTAACTCGATTACATGTTTTCAAAATTCTTGAGGGTCGGGGGTTCCGACTTGAGTCAGGAGTTCCGACGGTCGGAAGTCCCGGCATTCTTCGGGAGTTCCGATGCCTCACAACATCACTGTAACTTAGTTACCGTTGGCGCAGTGTGAGTCATACCGGACGTGTCCGGTATGCATACCGGACGTGTCCGGTATTGCAACGGCTATAAAACGGCTAGTTTTTCAAGGGGCTATAATACCCCCAAGCCTCCACCTTTGGAGGCTGCTGATTCTCTTGACTTCGAGACACATGTTTTTGAGCCTTGCCAACCCTCTCTTAGTGAGTGATTGATCAAACTTGCAAAATCAATTTGTGGGTTGAGTGAAATTCAAAGAGAGCCATCCAACCACTTGAGCACTTGTGCATATTGTCAATCTCATGATTAGCATTTGTTACTCTTGGACTCTTGGTCCTAGAGCGGTTAGGCGTCGCGGGAGAGCACCC
Organism: Miscanthus lutarioriparius; assembly: GCA_904845875.1. Lineage (NCBI taxonomy): Eukaryota > Viridiplantae > Streptophyta > Magnoliopsida > Poales > Poaceae > Miscanthus > Miscanthus lutarioriparius. Next base: position 1,604,017 of record CAJGYO010000016.1, on the reverse strand, counting down.
GGGAGATTGTGGTGTGCCTCGGAAAGTTTGTAATTGGTCGATTCCGCCGCCTCGGAATCAATTAGTGGAAGGAGGAAAAGGAGTTGGGAAAGACTCCGGCTAGAGTGACCTTCGTGGTATCCTCTAGGGCTGACCTTGTTGAGTCGCCCGTAGCCCCCTCAGCGGAGAGTAGGACTCGAGCGAGTCCGAACTTGATAAAACAAATATCGTGTCTCAATTCGCATTTCATTTGATATTTGTGTTGCTCTAGCACTTGTGCAGAGTTCTCTGTATATCTTGATAGTTAAATTAGGTGCCTGCAGTTTGGTTTGAAGATAGAAATCAAAAGGAGCAAGTTCGGGGCTGATCTGCGAAATCGTATATATCTAGAACACGTCCGTTATTCATCTGGACACGTCCCATATTTCCTGCTGCACTACTAAAATATTTATTCTCTATTCTAACTTGATGTTGCAGGGTTGTAGCTTCTAGATATATTCTTTATACCTTGTTTACTCTGTGGCTAACTTGTGAGGGGTGGTAGTACTCTTAATTTGGAGTTTCCATTTTGGAAACTCCCTTTCTAATTGTTTCCGCATTTAAAGGTGTTAATTTTCGAAACGCCTATTCACCCCCCTCTAGGCGACATCCTAGGTCCTTTCAATTGGTATCGAGGCGAGGTTCTCACCTAAAGCTTCACCGCCGTGAGAAAAGGATGTCGGCGCCTATCGAGTTGGAGCCGGTGCTTCTCCAAAATGATGGTTCAAACTTTCTACCTTGGTCAATACATGTACTCAATGCTTTTAGAGATATTAGTCCTCTTGTTGAGCATATTGTGGATGCAAGCATACCTCTTTCTATAGTTGATTGGAGCAACTACAAAAATTTGTCAAAAGAGGAAGAGATATGCGTACAACTCAATGCTCAAGCTATTAATATTATTTTGAGTACATTGAGTGTAGAGGTTCAAGATGAGGCAATCTTCAATGAACAACCACCTCCTGAGAGTGCTCATCTCATTTGGACTAGACTTTTTGATTTGTATGGAAAATCCAAATGTGATGATGCACTTGAGATTAAGTCATTGGAAAGTATGTCCATTGTGTCATCATACAGCGAAGAAGCCTCACAAGACCTCAAGAGCACCGAGCCGGAAGCAAGAAGTGCAAGCACACACATGACGTCTTGTCTCACTGCACCTACTGGACGTGTCCGGTATGCCTCACCGGGACGTGTCCGGTATGGCCGAAGCAGCGAACCAACAAAGCATTTGTTTGTGGCGATGCTCAAGCCCGATGGCGACCAAGTGATGAGTCAACCTCAGTATCTCATGATACTCATCACTTGTGTCTCATGGCCAAGAAAAGCAAGAAGAAGAATAACAAGAAAGATCAAGAAAAGGAGAAAGCACAAGTAGATGATCAAGATAAGAGTGATGTTGAAATTGAAGACAACTACAACCTTGATCATCTCAACCATAAAGACAAGTTCATCATCATGAAGATAGTTGAAAAGAATGATGAGCTTGAAGAAGAGATTGAGAAGCAAGAGCAATCGCTTCAAAATCAAGAAAAGTTTCTCATCTCCAAATTACAAGAGCTAAAGGCAATAAATGAGAGGTATGAAAAATTGTCAATCGAGCATGCTTTAGTTACTAATTCCTCTTCTAGTGTTTCACAACTAGAGAAGGAAAACTTCGAGCTCAAGGCAAGGCTCGATGAACTATCAAGCAAGTATAATGAGCTACAAGCAAATTATGTTCATCTAAAGTGCTCTCATGAGGAAGTAGTAGAATCAAGCATCATGCTTGAGGTGGCTCATGAGGTTGTGATTACATCGGTAAAATTCTCTCAACCTCTCACACATCCGCTCACTAGTACACCATCTCAAATAAATATTTCTTGTACTAATGAGTGTGCTCCTCAAGCAAGCCAATCTTGATTGAGCTAAATCTTATAGAAAACATAGAGCTCAAAGAAGAAGTGCAAAGATTAAAGAAAGATGTGATTCGGTTGAAGGGTAAGGAGAAAGCACAACCTTCTCAAGATAACCGTGATAACATGGTGAAGAAGCTTGAGAAGGGTTCAAACCTTGCTTCCTCCAAAGCCCAACAAAAGAATCACATCTCAAGCAAAACCAACACAACCAAGAGCAAGAAACATGGAAAAGGATGTGCTATGGTTGTGGATTGTATGGACATGAGTGGGCTATGTGTCCACACAAGAGTTGGGCCGACAAAGTTGAAGCCGCCAATCAAAAGGCTTCTACCAAGAAATGCCCAATGTACAAAGAAGCAAGAAAGGAAGCCCAAGTTGCAACTAGAAGATGCTATGGGTGCAATGAGATGGGCCACAAGGTTGATAGATGTCCATACAAGCAAATCAAGCATAGAGCACACAAAGGCCGCATATGCTATGCTTGTAGAAGAAAAAGGGGCATCTAAGCTATGAATGCCCAAATGGTAAAACTCCTAAGCCAAACACATTTGTTTATAATGATATGCTTAGGAAGACCACAAATGGAGTTAGCACTAGTAAGGTGATGTGTTCACCACAAACTAATGCTAAAGCCATTTGGGTGCCTAAACACTTATTGACTAACTCAAAAGGACCCAACAAGAGTTGGGTACCAAAGTGTGCTTAGGTTAATGATGTAGGTACTTGGTGATGAGATGGAAGCTTGGGGTGATTGAGCAAGCAATGTGACTATTTTCACTCAATCTATCAACCAATTCTTATCATAATTCCTTATATGGTTGACCGAAGATAATTCAATGAATATATCATATATTTCATTATCACCATTGGTAACAAGTACCTAAACCTTTTAGGATAGCCACTTTGTTCGTTTCATGTTCTATAGTTCACAAATAAGTACATTTGTGAAATAATGAAAGTGGCTAATTAGATTCAATTAAAAAGAATTTTACTTTGTCATATGATGCTTTTAATAATTCTCTAGTAGAGCAATTCATTTGTTGAGGTGCAAGTATACAATAAATACTAGAGCTAAACAAGAATCACAAGCGAGAGAATTAATTGTCTCTGTCTCCGCAAATATCGGACGTGTCCGTATTACTATCGGAGACGTGTCCGGTATGGCGAGAGACGAAAAAATCGATGTTTACGTTACATGTATTCCGGGCGTGTCCGGTATTACGAAGAAATGTAACACAAATTAAATTGCAAATGAGTCTTTGATTAATATATGATTCATAAATCTCTAATTTACTCAGAAGCTTGTGATTTATTAAATCTAAGTGGATTGTGAGCATCTCCCGAAGCTCACTTTTAAATATGGCAATCTTATTTGGTTCATGGTCAAAATGAAAATTGGCTCTCAATTTCTTATCAGAATAAAAGTACTCGTTGAAAGTCATTCAAAATACTTGAAGCACTTATTTAGGGGGAGCTAAATTTCTATTTTACACCATTGTGGACTAACAAATTTATCTAGCACTCTTTGTAGTCCTTTGGATAAAAAAAATTGAATTTGTATCAAGCATGATTACTTGGCAATCAAGGTCAACATAAAAATTATCATGCCATGTGTCTTCTTAGTGGTATTCTTGTGGGCTCAAGGCAAAGGTATGTTTTTACATACATGTATTGTAAGTGCATCTAAGGCCCTTTACATGTTAGAATGTGCATTTGTGTGACATAGGAGAGATGTTTTTGAAAACCCACAACTAGCATGTGTAGGTGGTGTGAATTTGAAAAACTATTTGAATCTTGGTCTTTGTGACCTAGCCTTGCCATGTGATGATTATAGCTCTCCTTGATTGTTTGATTGGCTAATCACACATGACATGGCTTTCTTAAGTCCATAATCTACTTTGTCTCACTTTATCTCTCTCAAGCAAGCAAATTATTGATTATGCCATTTATTTGGAAAAGAGAAAATAAATTGATGGCATTCGATAAGAAAAGTGATAGTACTCGGTTTGGATCAAGATCATACACCTTTTGGACTGAGCAAACAACGAGAGAAAGGGTTTGGAAGAGTGAGAACACTTTTTGGAATTATTTGGGCCAGCCAGCGTATATCTGGGACGTGTCCGGTATGCTACCGGACGTGTCCGGTATGAGCGAGACTATAAAAACAGAGCGTACCCCTTCGCCCAACAGACTTGCCTCCTCCAAACCAACCAATAACGTCCTTCTTCTCCCTAAAGGCGACCAAAGGATTTCACCGGGAAAGAGAGAGAGGGAGATTGCATTGGAGAAGGCTTGGATCAAGGATTGAAGGCCCGTGGATTTGGATTTCACATCGCTCTCTCTTCTCTCCTCTCAAGGTACCCTAAATCACGGACCTCGTCCGATCTACATAGTTAATGCATGATTTGGAAATTCCTTCGGTAAATATGCTGCATTAGTGATATAGAAGCAATGCCCAAAATTTGGAATTGATCCGTGGTGGTTTGAATCGAGAAACCCGGTTAGGGTTCTTTGATCGCCCATACTCTGGGACGTGTCCGTGTATGCTACCGGACGTGTCCGGTATGGCCAAAGCAGAAGCAGGCATCTACTTGATCTCGACTCAATCCTATCTAGAATGGTTTGTTAGGCTTAGTTTCTTTTGTATCTATGTTTTGCAAACCTTGTGACAATGGTGTGTCGAGGTGATTGCAAAACCTTGGATGAAAGAATCTATGTCTAATTACAAGCTATGGGCATGTATCTAAAATTCTTTGGAAATCTTTGGATCTGGGACAGGCTACCATGAGTGGACGACAGAGCCAAGGTCCAAGCACGAGCATGATCCAAAGACTTGAGAAGTACAAGAAGGCGAGGCGAGGATATGCATCCCGGATTTCACCAACCAAATGAGGAGGTCCACCAGGGGCTGCCTCTAGTGCAGCTCCTCAGTATGCAGAAGGGTCCGGGAGCTCTTCTTCTGACACAGACACTGATTCTGATGCGTTCAGAGTGGAGCCTAGAGAAGATAAAAAGAGGAAGAGCACTCATAGAGGATCAGATGGTGACAGCTTTCGGATGAGGAGCGGAGATTGAGGAGGAGGAGTCGGTTCCTCGATTCGGCACCACCTGGTCGGGGATGCATTATGGTCTTCTTGAGACACGTCGCCCCCAATGTGCCCTCCTATGTTGCCAGAGTTGACTACGAGGGGAAAGGGTATGACCGGGAGAGCTAGAGATGAGCGAAGGGTTGATCCGAGGAGCTTACCTAAGGTTCAATCGATCACCGCTTCGAACGACCTTTCACTTGGACTTCTACTCCAGTGTGATTCTTACCAGAACCCGATAATTGCCGTGTCTCGGTGGATTGGTGGCAATATATTAGAAAGTTGCGAAGGCCTCGATTGATCATGCTATTGCCATCTGCCAGAGCACGAGGAGTTTATGAGATCATGGAGTTCCAAAGATGATTGGAACATAGAGGTAATGCTCGAGTTCTATGCTACTCTATTTGTTGAGGAGGATGAGCGGCGGATGCACCGGATGCTTGAGGGCCGATGTAGTATGCAGTGTTGACTATGATGTTTTTGCCGCCCATCTTGGCTTCTCGAGAGGATGATCTCGGAGGGCAGGATCCACACCGAAGCGGTGTTACCTCTGGCGACTCACCTACATGTATCCTGCTTGTGGTGAGAGAGAGAGGAGGCTGTGGGGAAGGTTCTAGGTCTTCACCCTACCTACAGGTACACAGGCAGGGATGTTCAGGAAGACTATTGACCGCAAGGGTGGAGACAAGGGCACCATTGCTGATTACTCCGAGAACCTACTCCACAGGATGGCTTTTGATGCTCGGCCCTTGGCGTGTTTGACTTTATTTGGTCCGAGATCAGTGTTGGAGAGAGGCCCCTCAAGGGCTGTGGTTTTGCTCCTTATATCATGCATATGATTGAGCAGTGACAGGCACACATTTGAGTATGATAAGATTCACAAGGCCACAAAGATTATTGCAGATTTGCACGAGGCAGGGTTACCTCCAGCGAGGACCCGAAAGGAGCAAGCGGCGGCAGAGGCGGATGCACACTGGGTGGTGGTGCACCAGCCAGAGCTTCACCTTCACTCGTGCTCCTTCACGTTCTACTTCACGCCGTGGCGATCCTCCTTCGCCTATCCGTAGGCTTTTCAGGCTCCATATTTGGGATGTGCTTGTGACATCCAGACTAAGCGTGAAGAAGAGAGGGAGGCTAGGAGGAAGGACACTCGGACTTTGAAGCAAATTGCTTCTAATCTTGAGCTTGATCCTCCTAGGTCTCCTCTATCGGATGAGGCAGACTAGTGAGCTGAGGCCGAGGAGCGGCAGCAGGCTAGATATGATAGAGAGTATGTTGAGTTCATACAAACGACAAGCAAAGAAAGCAGTGAGCACTGAGCACCACGACACTCTACCACTTGAGGCTCGTATGCCTACTCACTCTCACACGTCCCAAAGCCTTTGTGAGGCGACTATACTCTGATTGGTGGAGTGACACAGACAGTGGTGGTGGCTTCTCTCTGGTCTGAGTGGCTATGGCGCTGTCTGGTGCGGGTGGTTCTCGTCCAGCCGGTGTTGCTGCCTTTCGGATGACGAGGATGCTGGTCGAGATGATGATGATGAGTGATCTCGACTTTCCCGTGACAGACTTGTAGCCCCTTTGTCCTTAGTATGTCATTGTTGGACCTTTGTGGTGATAGATGACAAAGGGGAGAGAGACTGATTAAAGCTTGAGGATAGTTTCATTTGCTTATCTTTGTACCGAAGATATGTACTTTGCAGTCGTAGTTTGTTTTTGAGCTTCATTGATGTATCTTGGATTTGTGATAGATTGTATCATGTGAGAGATGAGACTTACTTATGCTTTATCTTTGTATCTCTTGAGACATGATCTTTATCTATATATATCAGTGGTTTCTGGACTTGAGAAAATTTGTAATGAGTGCTATGTGTGAATTACATATGTCATATTTATTTTCGTAAGGACTATGCATGCTAGAATGAAAATATTTGATGTGATGCTTTTATATTTATTCTTGTGTGATATATCTTGTCATATGCATCACGGTTTCTCTTTGTCACACACACATGCACCCCACGGATGCAATGATTTAGGGGGAGTCTCCTATTTGTTTTAGTATGTGCAATTGACTTTTGAGGTCATTTTGTGAATTCTAATCATAAGCACATATTAAGGGGGAGCCTCTCATAAATCATTAAACCCAAAAGTTTAAATGTTTATATCATTTTGTAAGCTTTAATCAAGTTGTCATCAATCACCAAAAAGGGGGAGATTGAAAGTGCATCTAGCCCTTTAGTGGGTTTTGGTTGATTGAATGACAACATGATTAAAGGACTAACCCGTTTGCTAAAGTGTGAACAGGTAATAGGTTATCTCATAGATACTTAATGAAAGCCAAAATGATGTGTTGTTGTATAAACAATCTAGTTCAAGCACAAGACAACAATGCAAATGGAATTCATGTGAAGGCTTATTTATTGTGGGATTTCCATGTACTATGTGATAGCAAGCTCATGATTATTAGTTAATGAGACATGATGGATTGCATATGGAATGGTCTCATATCTGAAGCTTGCTAAATTAAAATGAAAAAGATAACAATACATATGAATGGATGATTCAACACAAGATGTGACTTGATGGCTTGAGATGGTGAAGATAGCAAGGAAAGGCTTCGAGGTACTAAGCAAGGGTGAAGGGCAAGCGACGGCTTGGCGGCCGAAGAACCTAGCTAGGGTGAAGAAGAAAGTACTTGCATTTAGTTGAGGTACTAGTCAAGCTAAGATGGTCATATTGATGTGAAGGATCAAATCTATAATGAAGTATTTGATGGAAGTGACTTGATACATTTGGGATTATTCAAACTTGATGAATGGAATCAAGTCACATGCTCAAGATGGCTATGCTCAAGTGAAAAGATCAACATCAACATGTTAGCACCCTTACTTGATGAAGATTGGAAGGGACGGCATCAATTCAAAAGAACAACTCAAGTGGTACAAATTCATATTTCCGTTTGTCTTGAGTTTAATAGGTATGCCGTACTATTAAGAGGGATGCATCATGTTGATAGATAATGTTTCATAAGTGCTCAAGCCAACCCATGTGAGTTTTGAGTATTTGAGAGACAAAAGAGCTAACTGATTTGTTGCTGGCCTGGCAATACCGGACGTGTCCGGTATTCATACCGGACGTGTCCGGTATTTGTCCAAAGATTTGTAAAATTGTTGTTCTCGGGTTGGTTAGTCGGGAGTTCCGGCGTGGGTCGGAGTTCCGACGGTCGGAAGTCCCGGCATGGGTCGGGAGTTCGACGTGTCGCCTTCAACCGACTTGGAGGTTCATCTTTGTCTGGTCATACCGGGACGCGTGTCCGGTATAATACCGGACGTGTCCGGTATGGATAACTTGAAGCCAACGGCTAGTTTTCAAAAAGCGTGTGAGGTCGGGAGTTCCGGCGTATGTCGGGAGTTCCGACGGTCGGAGTTCCGACATATGTCGGGAGTTCCGACACCTCACTAACTTTAACTTCGATTACATGTTTTCAAAATTACCGAGGGTCGGGGTTCCGACTTGAGTCGGGAGTTCCGACGGTCGGAAGTCCCGGCATTCTTCGGGAGTTCCGATGCCTCACAACATCATCATCAACTTAGTTACCGTTGGCGCGATGTGAGTCATACCGGGCGTGTCCGTATATGCATACCGGACGTGTCCGGTATTACAACTACTATAAAGCGGCTAGTTTTTCAAGGGGCTATAAATACCCCCAAGCCTCCACCTTTGGAGGCTGCTGATTCTCTTGACTTCGAGACACACGTTTTTGAGCCTTGCCAACCCTCTCTTAGTGAGTGATTGATCAAACTTGCAAAATCAATTTGTGGGTTGAGTGAAATTCAAAAGAGAGCCATCCAACCACTTGAGCACTTGTGCATATTGTCAATCTCGTGATTCGCATTTGTTACTCTTGGACTCTTGGTCCTAGAGCAGGTTAGACGTCACGGAGAGCACCCGGAGAGATTGTGGTGTGCCTCGAAAAAGTTTAGAACGGTCGATTCCGCCGCCTCGGAATCAATTAGTGGAAGGAGGAAAAGGAGTTGGGAAAGACTCGGCTAGAGTGACCTTCGTGGTATCCTCTAGGGCTGACCTTCATTGGTCGCCCAGAGCCCCCTCAACGGAGAGTAGGACTCGAACGAGTCCGAACTCTGATAAAACAAATATCGTGTCTCAATTCGCATTTCATTTGATATTTGTGTTGCTCTAGCACTTGTGCAGAGTTCTCTGTATATCTTGATAGTTAAATTAGGTGCCTGCAGTTTGGTTTGAAGATAGAAATCAAAAGGAGCAAGTTCGGGGCTGATCTGCGGAATCGTGTATCTGGGACACGTCCGGTATTCATACCGGACACGTCCGGTATTTCCTGCCTGCACTAAAAATATTTATTCTCTGTTCTAACTTGATGTTGCAGGGTTGTAGCTTCTAGATATATTCTTTATACCTTGTTTACTCTGTGGCTAACTTGTGAGGGGTGGTAGTACTCTTAATTTGGAGTTTCCATTTTGGAAACTCCCCTTTCTAATTGTTTCCGCATTTAAAGGTGTTAATTTTCAGAAACGCCTATTCACCCCCCCTCTAGGCGACATCCTAGGTCCTTTCAGTTTCCTCGTTGACTGTTCCTTAACAACAAAGTAATTTGGATGAAATTCAAGAAAGACACCATTGTCACGAGTAAAACGATTAACAGAAAGCAAGTTTTTGCTAGCATCAGGAACATGTAGGATATTTTTAAGATGAAGATTTGTACGTGGGGAGCACAAAATGCCATGACCAACATGACTGATTCTCATACCTGAGCCACTGGCGGTGTGAACTTGCTCACCACCGTGGTATTTGTCACGCACCGTGAGTTTGTCCAACTCACTCGTGATGTGATCAGTCGCCCCCGTATCCATGTACCAATTGGAGTCTACTCCATAGTAGGACAAGGTCGCTGATGACGCCGACTTCTATGGCGGCGTATATGAGGCATCATGCCTCTTGAAGCAGTCAAAAGCGGAGTGTCCTTCTTTGGTGCATATCTGACAATACACGCCCGGTTGAAACGGGAAGCCTGCCACTTCCTCCGCGGCCACCGCCACCGCAGTTGTTGTTGCCATGATTGTAGCCACCGCGACCACCGCTGTTGCGGCCTCCACCTCCGTGGTTGCCGCCACTATTGCTGTGCCCTCCTTTGGACGCCAGATTCGCCGAAGACTGGTTCCCGCCGCCACCACGCATCTCCAGGCGCTGTTCGTGGCTGATGAGTTGAGCATAAAGCTCGGCGACGGAGATCGGCTCAACGCGGGCGGTGACCGCGGTCACCACGGGATCGTAGTCGACGTTGAGGCCGGTGAGGATGAAAGACACCAGCTCCTCGTCTTCCAGCTTCCGGCCAACGGATGCCATCTTGTCCGCAAGGCCCTTCATTTTGCCATAGTATTCGGCGATGGAGGATGTGCCCTTGTTGGCGGTGGCGAGGGCCATCCTCGTGGAGATCACACGCGCACGTGACTGCGAGGCGAACAATTTTTCAATGGCCGCCCACGCGCCCGCCGCGGTGACCTCACTGTTCACCTGTCCAAGGATCTCCTTGGACATGTTGGAGAACAGGTAGTTCAACACCATCTGATCTTTTGCCACCCACTCCTCAAACTCGGGATTGGGCTTTGGTGGCTCCTTCGAATCTTCTTTCCCCTTCTCTGGGGCAAGGAACGGTGACGGCGCCTCAGCCCCCGGATGGATGAATGTCGCAGAACTTGCGCACGCCATGATGGGAAGTTCGCTCGGCTGAGCTTTTCGTTGGTGGGCAGGAAAGTGATGGGGAAGAATGCGGCTGGCGGCGCAGAGGAAGAAGAGGAAGATTGGAACACCATCTTCAATAGTCCGGTGGGAAGAAGGCTCTAGATACCATGTCAAGAATAGGGTTAACGAGGTTACCCTCCTGGGATCCTCGGCTGCGTGTTATGTAGGTGGGAAGAGCCCCCACCGTGGCAAGTTACATCAATTGAGGAATTACAACCACCTATTCCTAAAATAGCTCAACTATCTATTTCTAGTATAACAAACATGCAAGGTACAATGAACTCGGTCCATGCTTCCAAACCGCAGCCCCTATACATGTGCTAGACCATTCCTTCTAACAGCGGAGTCCTGGTGAAGATGCGCAAGGCCTCTAGGAGCTCGTCCTCATCGGCATTGCTGGCCTTCCGCATCTTGTGCGCCAGCAGGTGAGGGTCTAGGCGTGGCACCACGCTCGCATGCGGCCAGCCAGGCGCGACGGCGGCGGTGGCTAGCCCGGCACGGTGGCGGCTGCAGTCACACGCGCACGCTCACGGCTCGTTGCGGCGGCGGTGGCACGACGGAGGCTCGGACGTCGCAGAGAGGAGCGCCGCAGGAGGGCGAGGTTGAGACGTCGAGGACCATATCGAGCGGAAAGAGCGACGCAACCAACCTTCCTCTCCTTTCTCTACCGGCGCAGACATGCGACCGTGGGATTCCATCGGGAGGTGAGAGAGATGAGTCGGGAGGTGACTCCATCTCGCTCGTGTGGGCTTCAGTCGGCCAGGCCCAGAAAAAACGACCATGGATTCCGTTTCCCAGGAGCCAGGAGAGAGAAAATGTTTTGCACCAAGTGGGCCCGGCTCGCGAGTGGGCCTACGACATCAAACACGGGAGTTGCAGCCCGAGGGCGTAGCCAGACTGCTGGGCCACGCTATCAAACAGGCCCTTAGAGCATCTCGAAGAGTATCTAATATTTTCTTTCAAAAAATATAGAGTTTTACAACTCCTAAAAAAATTAGAAGGAATAAAAAATTCCATCTCCAAGAGTTTCTAATAATCCACTCATAAAATAGAAGACAATTTGATATCAGAAATCCTATACTATTTCTAAATTATCCTAACCACTTTTATATATTCTTTCTCTCTTGTACATTTGCATCAGGAACACTTCCCTACTCTTTATTCTTTCCACGCCCTTCCACCTTTAGATTGGCCGACAAACACGCACGGAGAGAGAAGATACACGCGACTCGGAAACGCGGAACTTTACGCGAAACACTGTGACTTTTCTCAAGTTCTAAAAGATTAGGAGGATGGATTAGAAGTTGTTGGAGAGAGTTTTTTCTCATCTTGCTAAAAACGAAAGATTAGAAAGGAATTTAGGAAACTCTTGGAGATGCTCTTAGTGCTCGTATGCAGGCCAAGGTTCTACAGCGTGGCCGTGCCTCCTTGGCTCAGCCATTTGCTAGACAATGTGTCACCTGCTCTCCTGAGATGGCTTGCGGTGGTGAAGTTGGATTCGCTTTGATGTGGGATTTGTTGAAGCTTGATAATGATGACGCATAGTGACGTTTCTTCTGTTGTGTTGCCGTTGTGTTTTTGTGTTAGTGAGTTGATTCAAGTTGATTGTTTGGGCTACTGCATTTCGGATTTTCGTCAGTTTTCCTTCAACTAGGTGACTAGGTCAATGACGTGCATTGCGACGGGTTTAAAAATCCATGACATCCTATGTGTATTTCCTAGTTAACACATGCTATGAAAAAACAAGCTCAATTTTTAACATCCACTACCTGAACAGTTGTCTTAACGCAGCAATCTCATCCTCAGAAAGCTATTCAGCTATCACCTTGAGAATTCAACATGTAGTGCATATCCCAATGTTCTTGAGTTGAACGTCAAATCCTAGATTTATGAATAGAAATGTTCAAAAGTACAACATAATTGTTCAACCATTAAAAACATTGATCCTTTGTATTATAGATGTCCAAGTCTATAAAATAAATAATCTACACCATACATGTTAATACGACAAGTGATTTGGCTCACCTCTTGAACTTATGTGGTTACTACGACCTTCCGCTCTAACGGCTAAGTTCTTCCTTCATCCCCTTTCCGTCCACAGGAATTTGGCACGAAAATCAACAGCATGGAGAAAGAATCACACCGTATATCAAATGAGCCGCAGAAGATACCGTTCAAATTATTAGCAGAGATAACAGATGGTTTCTCTGAGAAGGCAAAAATTGGCAGTGGTGCTTTTGGTCAAGTTTACAAGGTATGTCAGTTTACAAGAGACCCCTGTTTTTTACGTCATGAGTGAGCACTAAACACTTAGCATGGCTCTGATTTATGCAAGTTCTTTAATAGGGCGTGCTTAAAGATGGAACAGAGATTGCTGTGAAGAAGCTCCATTTCATACCAGGGGGGTTTGACAACAAGCAATTTGAAAATGAACTTAGTCACCTTAAGAGGCTCAAGCATGAAAATATCGTGCAAATAGTAGGTTTCTGCGATGAAACCGAGCAAGCAATTGTACCATACGAAGGGAGGCTAGTAGTTGCTGACATTATACACAGGTTACTCTGCCTCGAGTTTGTGCCCAATGGAAGCCTTGGCAAGATTCTTTCTGGTATGCTAGCTCTTCATGAGTATGTTATCAATACTATAATCGAAATACATGATATATATTTTATTAACAATTGTATTTGAGAAATACTTCTCTTTGCTAAAGGGCGTACCCAGTGCAGAGAGCTCCCGCTCTATGCGGGGTCTGAGGAAGGGTGTCAGTGGCAAGCCTTACCCTCGCCTGTGCAATGCGATAAGACCACGACTCGAACCCGGGACCTTCCGGTCACAGGCGGTAAGACTCTACCGCTTGCACCAGGCCCGCCCTTCAAATACTTCTCTTTGCTCATGCAGAAAAATTCTCTGGACATAATTGGAACGTGCGCTTCAAAATAATTAAGGGGATCAGTGTGGGCTTAAAGTACCTTCATGATTCTGGCATCATGCATTTTGATCTGAAGCCAGACAATATTTTGTTAGATGAGAAAATGGTACCAAAAATAGCTGATTTTGGTATATCAAGGTTAGCTGCAGGCGAATCGAACACCATTTCGACAATGACTCGTTTGGGGACCCCGTAAGTTTATTCTCGACATCCTTTTTCAATGAACTAGTTTGCTTTATGTACTCTTATTTTATTATATTGTCATTTTTTTTTGTTATTATGCAGAGGATTCATGCCACCAGAATTCATAACCAAGCAAATAATCTCAAAGCAGTTTGATATATTTAGCTTGGGTGTTATAATAAAAAGGATAGTGGTGTCTGGACTAAGCGACTATATGAGCATTGCTGACATGGAGGGCCAGGCTTTTAATTAAGCATGCAAGGATAATTATTTGTATATGTTAATATACTACTCAAAGGATTTCTGAATATATGCTGGAGGAAGAACTTAACTACTACTTCATTACAAAATTTGTTGCTACTCCAAAAAAAAAAGTGGTTTAAATGAAGTACTATTTCACCCACGCTATTTTATCAAAATAGTATTGCCCAAGAAAGCAATTCTAATTCAGCAAATTTCGGATGAACCAAACAATTAAAGGCTAACTTTTGAAGTGTGTCATATATATCAAACAATTATTGGCCATACCTGAGTGATGTTCTTTCTCTTTTTTTTTCAGAATAGGATTCAAAGGAATAATACACTAGTGATATTATATTCTAGTGAATCCTCTGCTAGTTGCCTAGTTCTTACAAGAAAGAGAAACCCGTTCATGTATATGGGTCACATGTAGAACACTGCTCACTATTTTTTGACTACAAATGTACAACACCCCTGTGGTCTCTTTCGTTTTTGAAGGTACACGACTCCTGGGAGAAGTTACAGGAGACATCGAGTTATGCATCACTTGAGGTAGATAGCAAACAGGTGCGAACCTGTATTGAGATAGCAGTAGTCTGCATGGAGGCCGATCGATACAAGAGACATACAATGCAGGATATCATGTGTAAACTGAAGGAAGTGGAAACTACGGAAGTTGGTGACTCAAGGTCCCGGATAGAAGAGGTACGGGTCATCATTCTTTTTTAATAAAAAAATATTATTATCTTTTATCACAAGAGCATTGTATACTTCATTTTCAAATAGCAGATTATGTGGGCTAAAATTACCATAGATGAATTTGATTACTTCATTGAGCCATGTCGTTTAACTTAGATTGGCATCCCGCACAAATCCGAGAAATGGAACAAACATCCACCACCCCAGCCCCGCTCTCGGAGCCACTCTAAGAGTCTCTCAATATCTTTCCTTATTGTTAGGAATAAATATTTTAATAAAAAAAGTCCGTCAACACTTTGTTTAAATAGATCTTCAAATATTATCATTCTCTATTCTTGATTTCTAGCTAGCCAAAGTGCAGAGCAGAATTGACTCTCTAGAGTGCACACAAGATATATAATAACTGTTTTTTTAGGAACAGGAGGGGTTTTAGGCCCCTACTGAAATATATTAAATAAAGAGAACCTGTATAGTAACAAGGGTACAAAAAAAAAGCTAAGCTAAGCTAAGTCTGATATAGAACAACTGTTGGAGGGTAGAAAGATATAGAGAGTGATTTTATTCAAATATCTCTCTAAATGATGATTTTTTAAGAAAGTCTTTTGGAGATCTCTTAAGAGGAGCATTGAAGGAAGATGGAGCCACTCTATCGTTTAGAAGGCATATGAAAAAATGTCTTGGAAGGAGCCTAGAAAGGTTTAGGTCTTTCCAAGACATCCATCCATATATGCCTTGTAATATCTTTCGCAAGGCCAAAAACAAAGATATGTCACCAGGAAAAGCTGTTTCCATCCATAAGGAAGCACCATCAGAAATGCCCACTGGCACCAGCGGCAGTCTAGTAAGTGTACCAGCGGGGGACTTACCGTCAAAATTCTTGAACGAGATTACGTCAAAATTCTTGAACGAGATTACAGAAGGGTTCTCTTCAGAACAAGTGATTGCCACAAATGCATTTGGAACATATTATAAGGTGTGATTATGTTATGCGTTCATCATTTTCTTCCTTTACAAAAGTAGACAAGGGCATGCTTACTTTATGATATCTACGTGAGGTGAAACAGGGAGTACTGGAAGGTAAACAAGTAATTTTGGTGAAGAAGATTGGGGGAAATTCTCTATTGCTGCCTGGAAAACAGTTTGAGAGTGAGGTTCACAATCTTATGGCGTTCATGCATGAAAATATCGTGAGATTACTTGGTTACTGTCACGAAACACAAAAGAAAGTGATACAGCACAATGGACGATATATTCTTGTGGAAGTTGTTGAGAGTTATCTGTGCTATGAGTATGTTCGGAATGGAAGCCTTGGCAAGTATATTTTTGGTACGTCGTCTATGCACTATTTGATAGATATACTTGTCACTCTAATATCTTCTGTTTATCAATTCAACTTTTGCAATTAAATACAGCGAGAAAAGAAAACATTATTTCCCATACTGAAACATTAAAATTCAAGTTCTATTCTGCTGAAAAAGTTGATCAAGTGTGAACATTTGTTGTATCGTTAGTATGTTATGGGATATACACTTCTGCAGCTCATTATCTTAACATGCTGCCATAATTACATATATGTTCGTTCTAGGTGAGTCAAGAATTGATTGGGCAACATGCTTCAAGATAATTAAGGGGATCTGCCAAGGTTTACATGTTTTGCACCGTACAATGGATAGGCCTCTTGTTCATATGAATCTTATGCCTGATAATATATGGTTGGATGACAATATAGTGCCCAAAATTGCTGAGTTCGCTCTCTCAAGGCTGTTCGGTGAAGAACAAACACGGATGTTCACACAAAATGTAGTGGGATCATTGTAAGATAATTAATTTAAGCTATCCTTATTACTAATCAAATACTCCCTCCGTTCCAAATTATAAGATGTTTTGGCTTGTCTAGAAACATTTCTTTTACTATATACCTCGACATAGTATATAGCAAAAGTAATGTATCTAGAAAAAACAAAACGTCTTATAATTTGGAACGAAGGGAGTAGCATTTTCATGTCTATAGTAATGCTTACTGGCCCCTTTATATATGTTAACCCCCCAACTCTACAGAGGATACATGGCTCCAGAATATTTATATAGAGGTGAAATCTCAATGCACTCAGACATATATAGTTTGGGCCTTATAATCATGGAAATCACAACGGGGGAGAAGAATATGTGCAACAACAAAGATATGTGTGGGAGGGATTTCATTGATAATGTAAGACAACATCAGTTGATGATTTGAAGATACAATGTTAGTGTTTCTTATTAGCTGGATTATTATCAATTAGGACATAATTCCAATTTTATAGGTACGTCAAAACTGGACATTCGATGGGCACATTGTATCGAAGTACCCATCATTAGATTGCAATGGCCTCCATCAAGTGAAAGAATGCATTACAATCGGGTTACGGTGTGTGGAACGCGAGCGGAGGAATAGACCTTCTATAGCGGAAATTCTTGACGTCCTCGACCGAAGACATGCAGGTATGAACGGGAACCCGGATGCAACTATATTTAGGTGTGTGTTTTTTTTGTTTTTTGGTCTCTACTAGTATCCCCAACCTCTGCAGAATCTTGTTGTTTATGCTACATTTCTAAGAAACTATGTTAACTTCCAGGTATCCCATCTTCGGTCATTTTTAAGGAGAGATTTCTCAAATGAGATAAAACATCCTCTGTTATTTGTAGAAGCTATGGATTTCCTTCCGGAGAAAACAACTTTTAATTTTGATGTCATGTCAATCCGTCACGGAAACTGTGTGGAAGTTTACTTCATTTGAGCATGGCAACTCCGAATTATCTTTTATTTGTAATAATGTTAGATACAAAGAGTGCTGACGACAAACTGATGTGTCATTTCTGTTCGAGTGTGTTCATGTCAGTTAAAGAGTTGTTTCCTCTAGCTATATTTGTCACGGAAGTGATCTTAAGTTAATTTTATCAACTCGTTATAATTATCTTGTTTTCAGCAAACCTTCCTTATTTTACATGATCAGCCCATGCAAGCGGTTGCAAATTTTAGGGAGCTGCTCCCTGATGTGCGTTCTCCTAACATTTGATAAAACTTGCCCGTATATCCGTCTAAAAAAATAATTCTCTCTTTTCATGAGCCAATCTCAACTCTTAAGTTGATCAAATCTCTACAGCTAAAAACTCAAACGGACCGTCTACCTGACCATTGTGAAGCCTCCTGCGACCGATTTGAAACCGCAACCTATTCACCTTCCGCACAATTGTTATATAGTTGGAAACCGGCATCATGTGCTATGGACCCCCAATAGAGAATACTCCTATAACTAATATCAGACCATGAAACATTAATCTCTCATAGAGTCAAACAAGGAGGCTTAACAAGGGCGGCGGCAAAGAGCAAAAAGGGGACGCCGGAGGTATGGACCCGACTAGAAACTAATTGTGGTATCGCCGTATAGGTTCGTTCGACGGTTCCTTCAGATCTTCACCGCTCGACAGCATACGCATACTAGATCGGAAATCGCCAATACGGAGCACGAGCATCCAGTCGTCGTCGTCCCTAGTTCCTAGGGCCACAACGCTCCCAGAGCTTCGGACTGACCGCACAGGCAGCGGCAGCCTACGGAGGCTTACGCGCAATTTGTGATCAGAATTGAGGTGTGATTCAATATCTTTGCTCATCGGCTTTTCGTAAAAAAAATCATGTCTACTTTAATTGCTATTTGCTAAGCCCTAACCTCATAAAATCATCTATCACGCCGCGAGGTCGAGGGTTTATCCTAACATCAGAGTCTATCATTAGTGAAAATAAAGTTACGAAATAAGATGGGAGATAATCTTTTAGATGATTGCTCATTTTCATTGAGCGGAATATTTTCTCTGAAGTTGATGGCTTTTGAACTATTTATATTGTACTTAATCCATGAATTTAAGCCTTATCGTGTTACTTAGTGCATATAGACCGAATCACTTGTCAATTTTACAGTTATTACCGAAGTGCTAAAATGAATTTACCGAATTGTATATAAAATTTTTTAGGTGGCATACCCTAACCTAAAATCCTAGATTCGCCACTGGCTTCACCGTGGAGGTCCGTGCCGCTCCATGTTGTAAAGTGCTGAGTATTTTGAAACAAAGAGTGCTCAGTAGATCAATTATGAAGTCTTAGTTTAAGACATTGTTTGACTTTGAACAAAACTAAAACTTTAGATAGTTTGGCTTACGATAAAACTAAAACATCAGTTTTTTTTTTTTTTTTGGTTCTGAGGCACGGAGTAATTTAAACGATTTCGACTGGGTTTATTTAGTTCAGGCAGCCAACCTTCTCTAAGCGGGCACTGAATGATTTTGTTGGTCCAGCCTTCGTAAAGCCCATTAACTTACGTAGGCCTCAACAAGTAAGCAGCCACCGTCTCCTGTAATTGGGCCAACTTGCTTATCTTCTGGGCTGTTTCTTCCTGCCCACCAGAACCGAACCGACCCCCTCTCCCCGTCGACGGCGGTGTGGCAGAACAGAACCCCAGAGATGGAGCGGGAGCCCGGCGCGACGGCGGCGCTGTGGGGGCACGCGCACCTCCCACTGCTGGCGCGCGCGCGGGGTCCAAGGAGTCGGTCCAGTACATCCTTCAGGCGCTCTGGCGCACGCGCCGCACGGACCTCGACGCCGCCGACCGCACCGTCGCCCGCGACGCCCTCCAGCTCGCCTCCGACGCCGAGCTCGACCCCGTCAACACCCCCTGCCCCTCCCCACCGTTTGTCTTCCCTGCTTCCTTTCTGCTCCATCGCTCGCGTCGCGAGCGTTGCAGTGCAGGTTCAGACTGTTCAGTCCCCAACTCTGCTTCTTCGGCGTCTCCCTGCTGCAGCTTCTGGTGTGCCTGAGGATACTGATCAGGCGGTGCGTCAACGAGAACGTCGCCAAGGACGACATCCCCAAGCTCTTCCCCGAGGAGGTGCCCCCCGAGCTGCAGAAGCTGCTCACCTTGCTGCTGCAGAAGTTCCAGCCGGAGTGACAGCAGGATGCTGCCAAGGATCAGGTGAGGTGCTGACACGGCGATTTGATGCTCAGCTCAGACAACATGTTCTCGTCATTATTGTCTCCATCGTTTTCTGATCGTTGTCACGCGTCCGACCGAGCTGCTCTGTAGGAACCCGCGCGGCATTCCAGCGCTGCAGAATGTCAGGGCGTGTTTAGATCCAAAAATTTTTAGGTTTGGGGTACTGTAGTACTTTCGTTTTTATTTGGTAATTAGTGTCTAATTATGGACTAATTAGGTTCGAAAGTTTCGTATTGTGATTTCTCACCCAACTGTGCAATTAGTTTTTTTTTCGTCTATATTTAATACTCCATGCATATGCCGTAAGATTCGATGTGACGGGTACTACGTAAAAAATTTTGGATTTTGGGGGAAACTAAACGGGGCCTCAGTTGAACCAAAATGGAGACACATCAGAGCATCCAGGAGCTGCTAATGCAGAGGTGTGGTACCCTTCCATGGATGTCAATCTTGCAGAACTCGAAGCTAGATGTTGTTTATCATTTCAATTGTTTACCTGAACTAGTGAACGGCAATGAAGATATGTACTGCTCTAGGATGAGATATCTGATCAGGCTAAACTGCTGTTATCGCTGCAGGGCCGTTCGCTGGTCTGGTCCAGACCAGCCAGCCGGCTGCTCTCCTCGTATTTTATTGTTCACCAAACTAGCCGAACAATATTTTTCTCTCACAACACACCAACCGGAACAGTGTTTTTCACCTAAGTTTCAGACCAGCAAACGGGCCGCAGTGTCAAAACAGCGCCACACCTGATAAGGATTGTGTAGAATCATCAGGACATAAAGAAGTGAACAAGTCTCTATTAGCTAAGGATTCTTTGGACAAACTGCTGGAGGACTTGTTCTCAACCAAGGACCAAATGGCAACTGATGTAAGTATATGTGTTTGCTGTACACGGGGTCCTCGGCAGATCCATTTCCTGCTTATGCAGTTCCTCTTTTGTAGTTGTAGTAGTAGTATTAACCTGGTTCTAATTTTACAGATGTTTTTGCTATTGGTTTTGCAGGCAGTAACACCGGTCACGATGAGGTAGCTGGAAGCACTTAGAAATTAGAATGTGACGGCATTTAGCAACATCGATAGCATAGCTAATCAATTGCTTGACAGTAATTTTCCATATCCATGCTTTGTTGTTTTCCTTCTCCCATGCCCGCACCGTGTCTCGCACGCCCGTGGCCCGCGCCACTCCGTGTCCCGTGCCACTGTAGAGGTATAACCCCATGTACCCACGATAAGGGACATGTACCGCAACATCAGGGACAGTCTAGCCCACGACATAAGACTTGCGGCGCACAGTACTGCTCGGCATACACCGCAAGGCACCTAGAAGATCTAATCGGATATTACAGAAATTATAATACTTACCATGTAACCGACTATGATACTTTTCTTGTAATCCTACCCCTCTAGAGTATATAACGAGAGGCAGGAGAAGCAGAGTCCCCAATTCGGCATCCCCAGAATTTCACATCTCATCTCGTATTTCAGCAATACAAACCAACAGAGCACAAGACGCAGGGTTTTACGTTACATTGATGGCCTGAACTGTATAAATCTTATGTCTTGTGTCTCCGTTACCATCTAGTTCCTGATCACACGCACCTCTACCAAAGAATCTATCATCGTGTGGACATACCCCTCGGTGGACCGTCGAACATCTTTTGTCGACAGTTGACGCACCAGATAGGGATGTGCGCTTGATCCGTGGCAACTCGGTTTTTCACGGCGGCGTCCTTCGTCAGCTTACCACGGACTTGCCGTCTCGATGCAACCCACACACTCATGTACGCGCAGTCGAGCGGTTGATCGTGGCGGCGCCCTTCAACAATCTGTGACCAAGACTCGACGTCGACACAACTGACCGCTACACGCACGCAGCATCGCTCCGACCCGTGGTGAAACACGATGTCCTTGACATCATCCGAGTCGGCCAAGCATCAACACGAATCCTATCACCGTACGTGTCACGCGGCGGATTGCCTTCCTCGGCGACCGGTTACACGTGCTAGAGTCCGCCTTGTCGTGGGCTTGCAACAAACGTAGTATGTGATGACTTGCCACAACCAACGACCGCGAGGATAACGCAATTCAGATGCATATCCGTGAAGATGCTCAGGATGAATAATTCTCAACGCCATCCATGATGACGCAAGCAAGCTAATTATGGAAATCATGAAGACATAGAGGCTTCCATGGATCACCAGGCATGCAAGCTAGTTATGCCAAACTTGCATCTACAAAGGCATACATCACGTCCCTGCTGCTTGCCTAGATGGATGCATCTACGATGTACCTCCGACTACTCCGTGTCAGAAGTCTACAAGTAAACTCCGTCAGGCTCCATTGCGACTCCGCACGTCCGTAGGGCTCCGACCCTTGCACGACTAAGTCCGACTACATCTTTACGACACACCAACTACTCCACTCAGCCGTTGATAAGATTGAATGCGGCTGCTTCAAGATCTCTCTGAATCTGATCTGCCTAAGGCCGACCAGTAATATAAGGACAACGTCGCCCGGATTACTCGCTCCAATCATCTGTCGTGTCGCAATGATGATCGCCGCGAACAACGGCGCAACGATGATCGTGACTGCCGCCATGACGACAGGCCGGAAAGCTCGAGGGCTGCGCAATTTCGTCGACGCCGACTAGATAACGTCATACGCTGCCGACCAGACGATCTGATTAAATATAAGTATCCTTCTTATATCTGTATTTAATACAATTTTCACCATGTTTTCTTCAATTATTACTTCTCTATTTATTCTCCATACTCAACGTCTCCACAACGCTCCATTCGTTGTCCGCTAATTCTCCATGCGTAATATCTTAAAGATATTCTCCACTCGACTCGCCGACCAGCCACATTCTTACTCACGGCATCCAGAAACGGTCCTGACCTCGACTTCGCCCCTACACGTGCACGAGCCACGCTCTGCGTTATGGATAGTCAGCAGCGCCTCCTTAGCGACGCTCTCTCTCTTACGCATACATGGGTGCCGGCCACTCCGCGCTATAGAGTTTGGGCTAGTCAGGGCTGGTGACGTGATATAGAACCAAATGAAAGGAAGTTACTCATATTTAAAATATGAACAAACTCCAAATAAACATAAACTGTTCGGCAGGATATAAAATTCACCGATATATTGCTCCTGATCAACTCCGCTCTATTTTCTTCATCGCCGAGTTCATATATTTTATTTTTACAACATGTACTACCCGTTCTACATATTTGTATTGCAGGATCATCGTCCGAGTGGTCGCACCACCTGGCCTTCGGACTTCTCCACCGATCAATTGGTTGGACCGCTAGGTTTATGACCTTCGTCGCCAACCAGTTGGTCGGACTATTCGGCGCTCACTTCTACTCGACGCTCACTTCGCCGCCGACCAGTTGGTTGGACTGCTCGGTGCTTGCTTCTTCGTCAACCAACTCGTCGGATTGTTCATCGCTTGGGCTTCATCGTCAGCTACGCTGGGGGCTCGCCAGCTCAGCTGGAGACTCCTCGGCGTTCGGATTCTTCGTGCAAGAGTCACCAACCAAGCTGGGGACTCTCTTGGCAGTCGGATTTTACTACATTTCGACGGCGTTGCATGCCATGTGTGCTATCAAGTTTCTCCATGCTATTTGGATCAGGGTGCTGATCTTGAACAACACGTTGAGGGTCTTGGTAGATACATGGCAGATGACGTTGGCTACTTTATGTATCAACACCGAAATATCAAGCTCCTGATTTCTTTGACCCTGATACAAGATTCATTCTTTATCTTCTAGCAGGCCCGGGGACTAAGTGTGTACACTTCACCTTGCGGTGAATGTACTGCTATGCTTTCTAAGCTACGTTGGGGACTGTTTCTTTTTCTTCAAGACCCTGACACTAAGTGTAACCTACACCTAATCTCAGGCTCAGGGACTACAGTGTGTACACTGCACCTTGTGGTGCATGTACTGGTTCTTCTTCATGATGCTTTGACTACGCCAAATTTGTCGCTTAATGCCTCTGCTATGCTCTGATGACTACGTCGTCGACGCCATCGCACTTGGCACATAAGTGTGTACACTTCACCAACCAAGAATTCTCAAAATTTTATCTTGAACTCCTTACATCCTATTGGTGAACCTCTCTTAGGCTTGGTCCGAGCTCTGCTTACCAGTTAAACTGGTCGGATACGACTTTCACCACCTAGGTCACCAGTTAAATTGGTTGGCTTCGACTTTCACTGCCCTGGTCACCAGTTAAACTGGTCGGCTTCGACTTTCACCGCCCAGGTCACTAGTTAAACTAGTCGGCTTGGACTTTCACCGTCCAGGTCATCACTTAAACTGGTCGGCTCTTCACTGGACCTCTCGAGCTTGCTCAAGACGGCGTCACCAAGTGGATACAAGGCGCTTGGGGACTAGCTGTGGGTACCCATGACAAGGGACATGGGCTGCACCATTAGGGACAGTCCAGCCCATGACATCAAGACTTGTGGCGCACAACACTGCTCGACGTACACCGCAAGGCACCTAGAAGATTTGATCGGATGCTATAGATATTGTAATACTTACCATGTAACCGACTAGGATACTTTCCTTGTAAACCTTCCCCTCCAGAGTATATAAGGAGGGGCAGGGGTCCCCTAGTCGGCATCCCTAGAATGCCACATCTTATCTCGTATTCTAGCAATACAAACCAACAGAGCATAGGATATAGGGTTTTACGTCACATTGACGGTCTAAACCTGTATAAATCTTATGTCTTGTGTCTCTGTTACCATCTAGTTTCTGATCACGCGCACCTCTACCAAACAATCTACCATCGTGGGCATACCCCTCAGTAGACTGCCGAGCATCTTTTGTCAATATCGTGGCCCACGTGCCCACATCGTGGCCCACGCGCGCTTCGTGTCCCATGTCGCTCAGCGCCCGCGCCCACACTATGGTGCCCTGTCGATGCGGGACCCACAGGATACCCCGCAAGGAAGAGAGAAGATCTAGTCTAACTAGGTTTCTTTTCATGTAATCCTAGTAGTAGTAGTATTCATGTAATCCTACTAGGAACTCTCATTATAAACCGACT
This sequence comes from Miscanthus lutarioriparius, assembly GCA_904845875.1. Taxonomy (NCBI): domain Eukaryota; kingdom Viridiplantae; phylum Streptophyta; class Magnoliopsida; order Poales; family Poaceae; genus Miscanthus; species Miscanthus lutarioriparius. Next base: position 1,579,098 of record CAJGYO010000016.1, on the reverse strand, counting down.
AGGACTCCGGCTTCCTAACTATATAAAGGAGGGCAGAGTTCCTGGATGGGGGACTTTTGGACCAAATTCTACGACACCACACGATCAATCCAACGCAATGCTAACGCCGACTGCATGTAGGGCTGTTACTCGATCACGATCGAGGGCCCGAACCAGGATAAATCGACTGTCTCTTGTGTTCACCGTCGAGTTCTGCATACGCTGAAGCCCGAACATACTACCCCAGGGACCCCTGTGGCAGGCTATCGATGGTCAAACATCGACAACTGTCACGCTAGGTAGGGGCTTTCGGTGAATTTGCATCCAAGAGCTCGACGGACCTCGACAACATGATCTTCTCAACGGGATCAACCTTCATCTTCGGTTCGTGGATCTGTAAGGCAGGCGATGATGGCAAGCTCCAAAGCCATCTTCTCGAAGATTCGGTTCACCATGAAGACCTTTCCATTTTGGCGACTACGACAGATCAAATCACCGGAAGATTCGCGCAACTCATGATGTTCGATTCAACTCAGGTTTCACGGCTTTGCGCATCCGACTCGGACTCAGGCTCCGCATCCGAGATGGAGTCTGACCCGAGTTCTTTCGATGATCCGAGTTCTTTTCTGATGGGGCTCCAGAACGCGGCCTCGGCATATCAAGAATACAACTCGGAGAACACTCAGAATCTTTTCAAGAAGTCAGATCCTTTTCCATTCAGACTCCACAACATGGCAAAGTCTTATCAAGCACAACTCGAAGGATCCCTTGATCTGGTGCTTAGAATGCCACTGAAAGGAGCTCAGGAAGGTCTCGTACTAACTATAACATCTCAAGACTATATCATCCACTGGCCAGGTTATGTTCCTGAGGATAGCAGTACCCGACTAGTTGGCACGACGACAACAACAGTTCTACCCTACCCGGAAGGAGACTCGATCTGCGACCTTAAAGCCTCGACTAAAGTTATCAACAACTCCGACAGCATGGAAACCAACGACGACAACAGAACAATTCACGCACGAGAAGTATTCATGGTTCGCCGGCCTCGATCACCATTGGTCCCCCTAGAAGCACCCGACATCAGGTCATCGAATGAATCTGAGTCCAACATATCGCCCTTTGCCCAAGGTTACGATGGTGAGACCGAGAATCAAAGGCAAGCTAGATAAAGAAGAAACAAATTGAAACAAGGACGCTAACACCGTGCTAGGCAGCGTAAGAAAGCCTGGATCAAATATGAGTCAGATCTGACTGAATACAATAGAAGAAAATCAGAACAAGAAGTCGAGGAAAGATGCGCAGCGAATACGCCTTACAACAAGATCCGAGAAGCACTAGAAGAACTCGGAGCGACCTCACATCCTAGTGAGCAACAGGAATAGCTCAGGGACCTCCTTCGAATAGTAGCCCTAAAAATGCACGATGGAAGAACCCGCTCAAGATTACCTGCTAGGTCGACATCTCATAGGAAGGAAGATCAAAATCAAAGAAAGTCCGCTTTTGAGAGACTGGGACCAAGTGGAAGTCACAATAGAGAAGGTAGAAGGGACCACAGTCGAAACTACCAAGTCGAACAACCAAGAAAAACCAGAAGCCAAGTACCTATTTAGACAACCTCGCAGAACTACTCTCACCAAGGCAACAGTTGGCCAGAAGGAGGTGCTGAATCAGAATACAAAGAAGCCAGAACGCATGATAGATTCCCCTGCTTTGCAAACAGACTTGCTTCAATACGACTACCTCACAAGTTCAAGTCGTCTAACCACTCTAAATGTGATGGCAAGACCGAACCAAGGCAGTGGCTCAGAATCTACTCACAGTCGATTGAACTAGCCGGAGGAGACGACGATATCAAAACCTTGTTTTTTCCAATGGCCCTAGAAACCATGCCCCTCCAATGGTTCGACAAATTGAATCCGGGATCAGTCAGAAATTGGGAGGACTTGCAAAGAGTTTTTTTGTGAAAATTTCGTGGGTATCATTACGCACCCCATCACCCATGCAGAATTAAAAGGACTCAAGCAGAAAGGGGGCGAAAGTCTCAGAGATTACTATCAACGATTCGGCGAACTACGCGCTCAAGTACATGACATCACCGAGCGAGAAGTAATCGAAGCTTTCTCTCACGGAATCATGGCTAGGTGGCAATTTTAGGACTTCTGCAAAGAGAACCCGAGAAACAACGAAGAGTTCAGACGCACAGTAGAAAAGATGATTATTGCAGAGGAGAAGACACGAGAAAGGTTCCCGGATAGAAACAATAGAGACAACCCGGACAGACAAAATCATCGAAACAGCAGACATCAGGAAAGGAAACGCGGATCAGACAATGTCGTAGCGGTGGCTGACAAATCAAGAAAGTTTTCCAAACCCAGAAGATATGACGACATTGAAAACATGCAGTGCATCTTGCACCCTAAAGCAAATCACACCATCGGAAATTGCTGCACCTTCAATGAACGATACATAAGAAAAGATAGTAAGAGAAACAATAAAGAAGATAATCAGAAAAAATATAAAGACAACCACGAAGACAAGGGATTCCAAAAATCCAGGGGGACAGTGGCAGTGATCTTCGCCAAAGCCCCAGATTCCAGAAGCAAACATCAAGAAAAGCTAGCTCTGCGAACCATCATGGTAGCAGAACCGGCTACTCCAAGATATCTCAATTGGTCGCAATATCCGATCTAGTTCTTAAGAGAAGACCAATGGACTAGTGTAGGAAACGCAGGCCATTATCCACTGGTTCTAGATCCAACCATCGCCGGAATGACAGTCACAAAAGTGCTAATAGATGGAGGAGCCGGACTCAACATCATTTTTTCAGAAACGCTAAGGAAGATGGGGCTACAACTCATCGGAATGATTACGCCAACAAGCACTCCTTTTTATGGGATAGTACCCGACAAGGCAGCCATGCCACTCGGGCAAATCACTCTGCCAGTTACCTTCAAAACTCCCTCAAACTACCGTACAGAGTTCATCAAGTTTGAAGTTGCAGACTTCGATTCATCATATCACGCAATACTCGGGCGCCCAGCGCTAGCAAAATTCATGGCAATACCGCATTACCCATACCTATTGCTCAAGATGCCAGGGCCTAACGGTGTTCTTTCCCTTCGAAGTGATTTGAATCGCGCTTTTGACTGTGATGTTCAGGCAATCCAAATTACAGCCAAAGCACAACCCACCAATGGTAGAAAAGAAATAGCAACTATTGTCATAGAAATGAGCCTAGAAGAACTAGAGATACCGGCTAAAAAGCCCAGCATCCTCGCACCGCCAAAAGAAGCCGACATCAAGCAAATCGACCTGGGCACTGGTGATCCCTCCAAAATGGCAACCATCAGCGCCCACCTCTCGGCAAAATAGGAACTCACGCTCACCAACTTTCTTCGGGATAATAAAGATATCTTCGCTTGAAAGCCGACCGACATGCCAGGTGTCCCAAGAGAGTTGGCTGAGCACAAAATTGATATCAATGAAGGCTCCAAACCCGTAAAGCAATGGTTACGACGATTCTCACCTGACAAGAAGGCAGCAATTAAAAAAGAAATCACAAAGCTATTGGCAGCCGGGTTCATCAGAGAAATACTTCATCCAGATTGGCTAGCAAACCCAGTTCTAGTACAGAAAAAGAATACGGACGAGTGGCGCATGTGCGTCGACTACACAGATCTCAACAAACACTGCCCAAAGGATCCGTTCGGGCTACCACGTATTGATCAAATAGTTGATTCAACAACAGGATCTGCCCTACTATCCTTCCTTGATTGCTATTCAGGATATCACCAGATCGCATTAAAGGAACAAGACCAGAGCAAGACATCTTTCATCACTCCGTTTGGTGCCTACTGCTACAAGACCATGTCGTTTGGACTCAAGAATGCTGGTGCCACTTACCAAAGAGCTATCCAAGCGTGCCTTGGCGATCAGATCGGCGAAAACGTAGAAGCATACGTGGATGACATAGTAGTAAAAACAAAGAACCCAGATGCACTAATTGAAGACTTAAAGCAAACCTTTGAAAACTTGAAAAGGTGGAGATGGAAATTGAACCCAAAGAAGTGTGTATTCAGAGTTCCTTCAGGACAATTACTCGGATTCTTGGTCAGTCGTCGTGGAATTGAAGCCAGCACCAAGCAAATTTGAGCAATAACAGAGATGGGCCCTCTTCGTAGTGTCAAAGACGTGCAGAAACAAACGGGCTGTATGGCGGCCCTCAATCGTTTCATATCAAAACTCGGCAAAAAAGGGTTACCTTTCTTTAAACTACTAAAGAAGACAGACAAGTTCGAATGGACAAAAGAAGCCGACGAAGCTTTCAAAAGACTTAAGGCATATCTCACATCCTCGCCCGTGCTCACACCCCCAAAGAAATACGAAGACATGATGTTGTACATTGCGGCAACTTCCTCGGTGATCAGCACAGCGATAATCGTAGAAAGAGAAGAAGAAGGACGCGCATATAAAGTACAACGTCCCGTATACTACATCAGCGAAGTACTGTCAGAATCAAAAATCCGGTACCCGCATGTGCAAAAACTACTCAATGCCCTCCTGATCACTTCACGCAAGCTTCGCCACTATTTTGAAAGCCACAAGATTACCGTGGTGATAGATTTCCCACTCGGAGACATTCTACACAATAAAGATGCAACAGGGCGTATATCTAAGTGGGCAGTTGAACTTGGCGCCCTCAACATCGATTTCACCCCACGGAAGGCAATTAAATCTCAGGCCCTGGCCGAATTTGTAGCCGAGTGGACAGAAATTCAGCAACCTATGTCAAATGCCATCCTTGAACATTGGAAGATGTACTTTGACGGATCACTCAAGTTAGGCGGAGCCGGAGCAGGCGTTCTCCTCATTTCTCCAGACGGAAAACAACTCAAGTATGTTCTTCAGATATTATGGCAAGCCACAAACAATGAAGCAGAATACGAAGCCCTCATCCACGGGCTCCGAGTGGCGATTACCCTCGGAATCAAACGGTTACTCGTATACGGCGATTCGGCAGTAGTCATCAACCAAGTCAACAAAGATTGGGACTACACCAAAGAAAACATGGGCGCTTACTGTGCTGAAATACGAAAACTCGAGAAACATTTTCAAGGATTAGAAATTCTACATGTTCTGCGCAATTTTAATATTGCAGCAGACATCCTCGCCAAGCTCGGATCAGACAGGGCGAAGGTTCCACCTGGCGTTTTCATAGAGGAGTTATCAGCTCCCTCTATCAAACAACCCGGTGAAATAGCCCCTGAAATCCCAGCTAACAACAACCATATTTTGGTAATCAACACCTCATGGATCCAGGTCTTTATTGATTATATCAAAGAAAATAAGTTGCCAGCAGATAAAGCGGAGGCCACCAGAGTTGTTCACAGAAGCAAGAACTACGTTCTAGTAGGGGATAAGCTATACAGAAGAGCCGCATCATCAGGAGTACTCCTAAAATGTGTCTCGTTTGAAGAAGGCAAAAAGATCTTAGATGAAGTACACTCAGGATACTGTGGAAATCACGCCGCTTCAAGAACACTAGTCGGCAAAGCATTTCGCACCAGATTCTACTGGCCAACCGCTCTGAAAGACGTAGAAGAACTCATTAGAAAATGCAAAGGCTACCAAATGTTCACAAGACAAGCTCATGTACCAGCTCACAATCTCATCTGCATCCCACCCGCTTGGCCTTTCTCCTGCTAGGGACTGGATCAAGTAGGCCCTCTCAAGAAAGCAAAGGGCGGTTTCGAGTACATCTTTGTAGCAATTGACAAGTTCACCAAGTGGATTGAATACAAACCACTCGCAAAATACAGCGCGGCCAAAGCAGTCGAGTTCATCCAAGACATTATGCACCGCTTCGGCATGCCCAATCGAGTCATCACAGATTTGGGTTCTCCCTTCATGGCTACGGAATTCCAAAGTTGGGCACAGGATTGCGGTTTCAGCATAGATTACGCGTCAGTTGCACATCCAGAAGCCAACAGACAGGTAAAAAGGGCTAACGGACTCATCCTAGCCGGGTTAAAGCCAAGATTGTATGAAGAACTAGTAGACTATGGATCCAAATGGATTGAAGAACTACCCAAGGTAGTATGGGGGCTACAAACTCAAATAAGCAGAGCCACCAGGTACTCACCCTTCTTCCTAGTCTACGGGTCAGAAGTCGCACTACCTGTCGACTTGATCTGGATGTCACCAAGGATAGAACATTATGACGAAGGGGAAGCAGAACACACCAGAAGATTAGAACTCGATAGTTCAGAAGAAGTCAGAGTAAACTCTACCTTTCAGTCAGCTAGATACCTTCAAGGTCTAAGACGCCACTACAACAAGAGTACCCAGCCTCGATCACTCCAAATCGGAGATCTAGTACTAAGAAGAATACAAAAAATTGATGGACGCCATAAACTACTAAGTCCATGGGAAGGTCCTTTTATTGTCACAAAAGTCACCGGACCAGGCACATACAAGTTGACAACCAAGGATGGAAGAGAAGTCAGCAACACATGGCACATCAGTCAACTAAGAAGATTCTACGCGTGAAAACAACTCAAGGAAGAATATATATACAAGCAACAAGCATATCAATGCTCATGATCAATAAAGAAGAAGTTCCTCAACAACACATGCCTTATTGTAACTTTCCCCCAGTTGTTCTCACTAAGCATGTCAATAAAGAAGACGTTCTTCGACAACATATGTCTTATTATATCTTTCTCTCGAGTTGTCTTCACCGAGCATACCGCCAAGAGCGCCGATGAGGGTAGCTAATAAGCTGACACCCGAACCAAAAAAGCAAAATGGCTGAAACATGCCTGAGCATACCGGCCGAAAGCGCCGATGAGGGTAGCTAATAAGCTCACACCCGAACCAAAAAGCAAAATGGCTGAAACACGCCTGAGCATACCGGCTGAGAGCGCCGATGAGGATAGCTAATAAGCTGACACCCGAACCAAAAAGCAAAATGGCTGAAACACGCCTGAGCATACCGGCCAAGAGCGCCGATGAGGGTAGCTAATAAGCTGACACCCGAACCAAAAAGCAAAATGGCTGAAACATGCCTGAGCATACCGGCCGAGGGAAAAAGAGCTGAAAAGATGCTTGAGCCCGCCGATGAGGGTAGCTAATCAGCTAACACCCGAAACAAAAAGCAAAATGGCTGAAACACGCCTGAGCATACCGACCGAGAGCGCCGATGAGGGTAGCTAATAAGCTGACACCCAAACCAAAAAGCAAAATGGCTGAAACATGCCTGAGCATACCGATTGAGAGCAAAAGAGCTGAAAAGATGCTTGAGCCCACCGATGAGGGTAGCTAATCAGCTAACACTCGAAATAAAAAGCAAAATGGCTAAAACATGCCTGAGCATACCGGTCGAGAGCAAAAGAGCTGAAAATATGCTTGAGCCCACCGATGAGGATAGCTAATAAGCTAACACCTGAACCAAAGAGCAAAACGATTGAAACTAAGCCAGAGCATAAATTAGAGCGATTTCAAGACAAGACCCTCCAGCTACTTGTTCCAAATAGCAAGAGGCTCGGGGGCTACACTCAGATAGACCCAAGAAGCGCTACATAGTTTCGCACAAGAAAATACTCGGACGACACTTGTTCCTGCTCGGCAAGACCTGAAGGAACAAGAAGAAGCTTCCAGAACCCCACCATGAAGTGCTCGGGGACTTATCAATCTTAAGATCGCCGGTCCTAAGTCTTTTCGATACTAACAATAACACAAAGTCCGCCAAAACAACGATCTATACCGAGTTGTTTACAATTCACAAACGATAAGCCAGACAAAGCGCTCGACAGATCAAGAAAGTCTATCAAGACAATAACCCACATATACCAAGTTATTCACAAGATAAGGACATCCAGGCAAAGAAGACATGAACAAAAATAAAGAATCTTCATTCAAAAAGAAATATGGTATCATGTTACAAAGGTTGGAGTACAGAAGTCAACCACATTCAAGCATCATCATCAGGAGAAGGAATATCAATATTAAGATTGTTTACAATCCTACTGGCTAGATCTTCAACCTCAGGCTCCGCCTTTTCAACGGCATCTACGTACTCTTGACTCTTGGTTTCCTCTGCAATCTTAGACAAAGCAAACTCTAGAGCAAGAACCCGGACCTGGGCAAGAACATTCCTGGTACATAAGCAGGTGCAACTCTTCACAAACTCCTGAAAACGGGTCGGCACTCGGGGAATGAACTGAGCCCAAGGTTGACCGTCATCTGCTAGAGTCCGGAGAAGATCGGCTACTGACCGAAAGGATTTCCACAAAGTATTCCACTTCTCAGTAGCCATCACCAACTTGCCAGTCAAGACTTCAATAGTCTTTTGGGCCTGCACAAGATCTCTGTCAGCTCCACGCCTAATCAACTTAGCGAGTGCGAGTTCTTCTTCAGCACGAGTAATTACCTCCTCAGCCATGTTGTGACTATTGCGGGCGGTGGTCTTCATTTCCTCAAGACCCTCCGAGAGCTTCTGCTTTTCAACTCGAAGAGCTAGACCAGGCAACAAAAAACAAGTCAGCGGAAAGGAAAATCAGAGAACAAAAGAAAAAAACAAGTCAGAAGAAAGGGAAGTCGGAATACAAAAGGAAACAAAAAGAACACGCAATACCTTTGCACTCGTTCTTCGCGGACTCCACTACAGCGTCTTTCTACTTCTCTGCCTCAACAACCCGGGCACGGAGAGCTTTCTCCTCCTTCTGATGCGTCTGGCGCTCGGTCTCCAGCTCGGCCCGACAGAGGTCAAGCTCTGCCTTCAAGGTACTCACCTCGGAGGACAACTTTTTCTTGGTTTCAGACGAGAAAAAGAAGCCGGTATGATCACGAGAAAAAGACTGAGCAAATAGAGAGAGAGAGAAACAAGGCATAAGGACAAGAGAAAGATGAATAGCCAAAGAAAGAATCTCAGAAAAACTTACCTGGAGCATTTCCCCAAAAGAAGTCGCAAAGGTCGCCAAGTTCCCCCAGGCTACGGTCAGCTCAGACAACCGATGAGTAGCATCAAATTGATGCAACACATCATCATCCAAGCGCGAAGCACCGGTACCAAGGGGAGTTGAGGGAGAAGCCGGCGCAGGCAAAGATGGCAAGGCCAGGGCTATATCCTGGGAAGCCCCGGCTACCTCCTCAGAAGTACCCACCGCCGTGACCATAGTCACCTCTGGAGCAACAGGGTCAGCAGCAGCAGGGGGGCCAACTTCCCTCACAGCCACCTCACCGACTGTACTCTCCGATTCCTTCGACTCAGTACACGGGGGCGCACCAGAGGGCTGACCAGAGGGTGGTGGAGGAGTAAGAGAAGGCGAGGGACTGCAAGATGATAGAGAAACTCATCGATAAGAATACAAGTCAGGAAAAAAGAAGGCAAAAGCAAAGAAGCACAACAAAGAGTCACTTACTCAACTATCTTCTTCTTCATAAAACCGAAAGAAGACCTTGCAGGAGGAACTATGGCGGCAAAAACATCACTGCCACCCTGCGACAGGAGCGGCGCGGCTGGTACTAGAGTCCCAGAAGAACTCAATAGGAGCGGCGTGGCTGGTACCAGAGCCCCAGAGGAACTCGATACTGGAGCCCCAGAAGAACTTGGCGCTAGAGCCCTAGAAGAACTGGTACCCGACGACCGCTTACTACAAAGAGATCAAGACCAAAGTTAGAACAAAAAGAAGTTTTCAACTATAGGAAAGCAAGAAAAACAACTCACCAACGCATAACAAGGGCCGCATCATCGCCCTCTTCCTCACTCTCGACCAGGGCCACCACAGCACCAGCTGAAGAGGGACAAAAGTACTCGGTTAAAGATAAGAACAAACAACAAAAAGACAGAGCGTATTAATATGCTCACCTAAGAGCATGCTACCTATAACTTGAGTACCTGGACGAGTACTAGACTGGCAAACTTTCTTAGCAGCAGACAAACCGGAAGAAGAACTATCTACTCGCCCCCTCTTCCCAACACTGCGAGGGCCGCGAGGAACTGAACGAGGAACATACTCCACATATACATCAGAAACCGTAGAAAAAACACCAGGAAACATTGTGGCGGTTGGAAACTTACTGGTTGAAGAAGCCCCATCAAGACTATCACCAGTCCCCACAATGGCAGGGTAGGCATCAAGAGGGATCGGATCAACAAAATTACGCCCCAATTCCTACGAAAAGAATAAAACAAGACAAGGAAGATTAAACAAAAAATGGATACAGCAAAAGAAATACAAAAAGTACTTGCACAAAGAGAAAACAACTTACAGCTAGAGGCGGGTTGCTTGCGCTGTACTCGAAGACAGTAAGCGGGACGACGCTTGCTCCTTTCAGTATCTTCTAAAGACGCTCGAGTACCTCTTCATCTATCAACTCAAGGGCAGGGACCATGCGAGAAGAATCCTCAGCCCCAGAGTACTCAAAACCGAAGTTCTATCGCTCCTTCAGAGGTTGAACACGACGGCGAAGAAAACTCGAGACGATACCGAAGCCGGTCAGGCCCTGCTATTTTAGAGTACTTATCCTCTCAAGAAACGGCTGGATCGCCTGGAGCTCATTCGACGTTAGGGGGTTCTTTTCCCACCTTTCATTAACCGAGGGACCGGATCCAGAATGAACAGCGAGAGGAGAAATCAAATTGGTGGCGTAAAACCAATCGGCACGCCAATCCCTCACAGAATCAACCAGGTCATAGTCAAAGAATTTGCTTTTAAGACCCTGGCGAAACTAAATCCCACAACTGTCAAGAACATTGGTGTCCTCGCGGCGGGGTTGAGGCTTCAGGCGGAAGAAGTAACAGAAGAGAGAAAGAGAAGGAGGAATTCCAAGGAAAGTTTTACAAAGATGAACAAAAACAGAAAGATGGAGGACGGTATTGGAAGCAAGATGGTTCAAGCTAACCCCAAAATAACTAAGAAATTGACGAAGGAAGGCGGAAGCAGGAAGGCAAAGACCGGCACGGATAAAGGAGATGAAAAGAATGATCTCACCAGGACCTAGAGCAGGGACCCGATGCTCGCCTGGGGCTCTCCATTCAGCAATGTCATTGCTCTGGATCAAACCATCGCTGACAAGCTCATGAAGTTGGTCTTCAGTCGTTGTTGGAGCTGGCCAAACCTTCTGGGCAGCCCTCATGGACATGAACTCTTGGTTCTCGATCACGGAAAGGGATGACTCCTCGTCCACGAAGGCTACCTGGAACTTGCTCGCGGCTTTCTTCCTACCCATGTACTAGTGGAAGCAAAAAGGCACTAGGGAAAGACGAGGCTAAGACAGCGGCGCTCAGGTGACGGCGACAATGACGGCGGTGGATTTCTGAAAGCTAGGGTTTCAAGGCAAAAGCGGAGCAGTAAAGAAGAAGAAGACGAAAGGGCCTTTAAATAGATCTTACAACAGTAAAACGCGGCCCACCGGGCCCATTAAAGCACGGTGTGAAAGCGCAACGGTCCACTTACTAACACAGCTAAAATGACGGAAGGGACAAATCCACATAACGGTACAGTTCAACGGCCAGATTTCGGACTTATCCATCCAGCAAAACGGTAGAGCTATCATATTGCTACAAAAAGAACTCATCAGCCATGAAGCGACGAAAGGTCACCTCACAAGGAGCATAACAACCCGGTCCTTATAGAAAGAACTCAGGAATCTCAAAAACAACCAGGACATCAGCAGAATAAAGAATGACAACTCAGAAGACAAGATTCTTTCCATTACAAATGACTTCAAAAGATATAAGATTACACATCTTACAAGACCCAACGCACTCGGTACTACGACAAGCAAGGTAGCAAAAAGGAACCCGGAAACAACTAGGTCCTGGAACAACTACGTGCTCCAAATTGCTACTCGGTAGAACAAACCGCACTCGGCTACACTGTTTTCTTCAAAGGAAGAAAGCAGCACATCCAAGGCGGAGATCAGCAGCACGGCGGGGCAACATGGAACAAGAGGAGCTTGCATGCATCTGTCTACCCAAGTCCGATGCGATACCAGATATGGTGTTGATCTGCACCGGACAGTCTAAAGACAGGCGGTAAAGATCAACCTAGAACTGCTGGATGAAGGAACGTATCCCACATCACAAGACTTCCTCCAACTACCGCCATGAACTTTCCGGAGCAATGCCACTGCGGGATTAGTCTACCTCTAATCCCTATCACAAGACTTCCTCCAGCTACGACAAGATGTATAAGAACTACAAAATACATCCGGGGGCTGCTCTACTTCACAAACTATCATATTCATGGCTACAGAGATTTCAGACCACACAACAAAATGCTCGGTGAAGCAAAACAGCACACAAGGAGGATATTTATAGACCAAAGAAGCGGTGCACATGGATCGGGAGCACCAACGGAACAAACCTAATAAAGGACACGGTAAAGAGACAGAATTCAATGAAAGAGAACTCAGGCGTGAAGGAACAGTACTCAACAACAAGCATATTTGGGAGAATATACCAACACTGTATAACCTGTGATCAAAAGGCATTTACACTCAACCACCACCATATAACTACACCTGACAACAGCAAACTCTACCTCTGAAAGCAACAGACTCTACATCTAAAAGCAGCAGACTCTATGCTGACAACGGCAGACTACCAGAGAATATGCCGAGATTCTGTATCCGAGTTCTTTTTGAAGAATGCTCGGGGGCTGCAACAGGGGAAGTTTTCAGTTTTGTGAACAACTCAGATTCAAGACCCTCTAACTTTTTATTCCAAATAGCAAGAGGCTCGGGGGCTACACTCAGTGAGTGCACTTTTTTCTTCAAAAAGCGCACGTCAACAAGAAGACTTATTCAAGGCACACCACTTCAAGACCTCATGATATATCCGAGTTCTTTTTTGTAAAGAACCTGGGTATACTCGGCTACTCTCCGGCGAAGGATCAGAGCAACTCCAAAACATGACCCTCCAGCTACTTGTTCTAAATAGCAAGAGGCTCAGGGGCTACACCCAGTTGGATGCGCTTTTTTCTTCAAAAAGGCACGCACCACTCGAAGATCCTAGAAAGCGCTACATGATTTTACTCAAGAAAGCACTCGAACGACGCTTGTATCTACTCGGCAAGACCTAAAGGAACAAGAAGAGGCTTCCAGAGCTCAACCATGAAGTGCTCGGGGGCTTGTCGATGCGGGACCCACAGGATACCCCGCAAGGAAGAGAGAAGATCTAGTCTAACTAGGTTTCTTTTTATGTAATCCTAGTAGTAGTATTATTCATGTAATCCTACTAGGAACTCTCATTGTAAACCGACTAGGACTCCGGCTTCTTGACTATATAAAGGAGAGCTGAGTTCCTGGACGGGGGACTTTTGGACCAAATTCTATGACACCACACGATCAATCCAACGCAAGGCTAACGCTGACTGGACGTAGGGCTGTTACTCGATCACGATCGAGGGCCCGAACCAGGATAAATCGACTGTCTCTTGCGTTCACCGTCGAGTTCCGCATACGCTGAAGCCCGAACATACTGCCTCGGGGACCCCCGTGGCAGGCTATCGGTGGTCAAACATCGACACGCCCCCTCCACGTCTACGTGCATGCAGGCGGGCCCAACAGCTGCAGCAGGTGGCTGCTACATGTGGTTTTCACTGCAACATGTGCAACACCAGATCTACTTTTGTAACATTTAGATGAAACACTAGCAATGCTCAATAACAAGGCTACACAACCCAAACTAGAGAGCAAAACACTTAGCTACATAAACTAAGCAATGTGACTAACAAGGTTACTAGAACCAAATTAGTCACATAACAGAGCTACTTCTATGCTACACAAGCAAGAAAGTAACTAGCAAGCTACACAAGATAACTAATTACAAGAGCAACTACGCAAGCACTATGTATATAAAAGTAAAACCAAGCTTGTGTAAAGGGAATACAAACCAATGGGATGAACAAGGTTGACACGATGATTTTTATCCCAAGGTTCACTTGGTTGCCACTAAGCTGGTCCCCATTGTGTCGACCGCTCACTTGGTGGTTCGACGGCTAATTGGCATCACCCATCAAGCCCACACATTGGGCACCGCAAGAACCTACCCACAAGTGAGGGTAGCTCAATAACACGCTCTACTAGAGTTGCTCTTTGTGGCTCCCGCGGGGTGAGCACAATACCCCTCACAATCACTTCTTCGGAGCACCGCACAATCTTCCTTGCGTGCTTCGACGGAGACCACCACCAAGCCATGTAGGAGGTGGCAACCTCCAAGAGTAGCAATCACCATCGGCTTACAACTCGATCACCTAGTGCCACTCGATGCACTCTCACAATGCAATCGCACTCACACTCAATTGGATGATCACTATTAAGCACAAGTAAGTTAGAGGGCTCCTAAGCACACCTACACAAGCCACCGAGGCTCAAGGGTGCTTAGCAACCGGCCCAAGGCCAGCCACCACTTCTATTTATAGCCCAAGGGCTAAAATAGCCGTTACCCCCTCACTGGGCAAAACTCGCAGTAGCCGGACGCGTAGGTCCACCTGATTGGACGCACCGGTCCATGCGTCCGGTCGCTACCGCGCTTCCACGTGTCACTAGCCGTTGCCGCCAATGGCTAACTCACGCACACGCCTACAACCACTGATCGGACACGCTGCTCAACTTGACCGGACTCACCACGCCTTAGTGTCCGATCAACAATAGAGAGCTCCCAGAGACTCCAAAACATGATCGGACGCGTCAGATCCAACCTGACCGGACTCGCCCTTGCGTCCGGTCCTCCTCTGCCTCACTGCCCATGGCTATGTCAGCGTACATCACGTCTGACCGGACATAGGCCCTGCGTGTCCGGTCCCTTTTACTGTTCAGCATTTGGTCTCGGACCGAGACCGCGCCTCTTCTACTAACACTGATCGGACACGTAGGTCCTACCGAGGCCTGCATTCGGTCATCTCCAGTGACCTATTTTCACCTCATTTTCTTCACGGAGTTGATCCACATCAAGTCTAACTTCTTCTCCAACACGACCAAGTGTACACCACCATGTGTATGTGTGTTAACATTTTCACAATCATTTTTAAGGAGTTAATCACTCAATTCACATCGCCACTCGATCCTAACATGTATGCAAAGTTAGATCACTCAAGTGGCACTAGATGACCAATATGCAAACAAGTTTACCCCTCTTGATAGTACGGTCATCTATCCTAAACCTAGTCATAAACTTATCTACACACCTATGACAGATGAAATGAAATGTCCTACAAATATACCATTGCCTTGCGCATTCCATTCCATCTCCTCCGGTGTTGATGCAACATATGCACCAACCAAATCACAAATGATATGATCCACTTCATATCATCGCATGACCTTGTTGGTTCATCGATCTTGACCTCACTTTCTTTTCATCGTTGCCTTCGTCCATCGACGCCAAGTCTTGCTCAAGCTTCACCGCCATGCAGTCCATCGCTCCAAAGCCTCTAACTTGCCCTTCACGCTTGCAACCGGTCTATCAAGCCAAGTCTTGTCTTGATCTTCTTCACCTTAGTCACATGACTCTATGTCATGTCTCATATGCAATAAGCTCCTTCATCACATGTGTGAGTCTTGCAACATATCCGAGTCATTTCACCTCCATGGCATAGGTTGCTCACACATGATGTACTTGTGGACTAATCACCTGTCAAACATATATTAGTCCACCTAAAGTTGTCACTCAATTACCAAAACCAAACAAGGACCTTTCACATGTGCAACATACGTCTAAAGCATCTAAAACATTTAGAACAATACACTCGCAATATACATGTATAGCCACTACAACAAATTTCAACATCCACATGAAACACTTGCAACTTGCTACATGAAAACACTTGGTGCAACATAAGACTAAAAACAGATGAAACATTTTGGAATATACTCTTGCAACATGTGCAACCTCACAATCTACTTTTGCAACATCCATATGAAGTACTTGCGACATACTTCTGAAACATTTAAAACATATGGTTGCAACATGCACTTTCATCGTAGTGCAACATTTACTTGTTGCTCGGAAGAATGGAGGCTCATCGGCGTGTGGAGTTCACCGGAGGCAGCGGCCCAGCAATGCTTGAAGGTGGTGGCCCAGCTGCAGTGGCTGCACGACGTGGAAGGGAGACATCGGCAACATGACGTGGAAATGAGGCATCAGTCTCGCGACGTGCCTGGGAGACAACAGCCGCATGAGTGGGAGAGGGCAGCTGCACACCGCGCCTGGTAGGGCCGACAGCCGAGCGTCGAGCATGTCATGCCCGGTGGGCTCAGCAGCCGAGTGCTGCGCCTCAAAAGCGGCTCACTAGCCTAGCGTCGTCGTGCACGAGCGGCTGTCATCAGGGCTTGCTGCCTTCACGCCGCCGTGAGCTCACCTTTGAGCGAAACGCGTGCCGCAGAGCTCTCCTGCCTCCACGCCATCGCCCGTGCGGCTAGCTGGCCTCGCGTTGTCGTGCACGAGCGACTGTCGTCGGGGCTTGCCTGCCTCCGCGTCGACGTGAGCTCACCTCTACGCAGAGGCTTTCTTGCCTCTGTGCCACCACGCTGCGGCTCACCAGCACGCCGTAGACCATCGATGCTTGCTGCTTTGTGTTGGATGCGCCCCAGGGAGCAAATTGGGGAGAGAGAAAAGAGGGGCAAGGAAGCGAACGGATTAGATCGGAATGAGTGGATGAGTAAAGCACTGCGCTTGGAGCCAGTAGGCAAGCGGATAGGAGCGATAGGAACGAGTGGATGAGCAGTTTTGAGAAACGAAGGAGAGAGAGGTTATTGGGCTGGCGACGTGGCCCACCAACATAGCATCGGGGGGGGGGGGACACCCACCCGCTTCCCTGCGTTATTGGAAAAAAAACATAATATAATCCATGGGGTCCGCTGCATGCGCTGCGGTTGCTGTTGGTCCATTGGCTCCCCCATCACCGGTGACCGATCGATGTGGCAGTTTGTCACCGGTGGCTGGATTCGCGTGTTGTGTGCGTGGCTGCTAAAGATGGCAATGGGGACCCGATCCCTGATTCCCCTCGAGGAATTCCCCTATTAGGGGACGGGGATGGAGACAGATTGTTCCCCATGGGGATGAATTCGGTGGGAAATCTATCCCCGCTGGGGATGACGGGGACGGGGATGGTTGGGTGCTCCCCGGCCCTGATTCCTCTCATCTGCTCTGACATCTCGCTCCCTCCCCTCCACTCTGACACCTCATCTCGCCGTATCCCTACATCGCTCCCTCTGCTCCCACGCTAGAAGGCGATGTGAAGCAGCTGCCTGCATCCGCTCCGATGCTAGAAGCGCGATGCGACGCCGCTGAATCTCTCCATGTCCGACGCCGCTGCATCTCTTGGTGTCCACTCTCTAGGACTCGGGACATCGTCCGCCGCCCGCCAGGAGCCGCCCACCGGGCCTCGTCGGAGCCATAAGCCGTGAGGCGCAGCATCCATGCCTGCCGCCAAATGCATGCTGGATTGCTTAGACTTACTATGAATCTAGGATTATGGGATGTGTCTCTGTAAATTTTCTCGTGTAGTCGTGTTTCTGCGATTTGGTTTTTGTGGTTTGGTTTTTGTGATTTGGTACATTGCTTGTTGTGCTCGGGATGGGGATCCCCGCGGGGATTAAATCTGGAACGGGGATGGAGAAGAAATGTCCTCCATTGATGTTCGCGGAGACAGGGATGGGAAAAATTTGTCCCCACGGGGACGGGGATGGTGGCCTGTTTCCGATGGGGAATTCCCCGTTGCCGTCTTTAGTGGCTGCTATAGGCATCACGTGGCTACCGACGGAAGCTTGTCACGCAGAGCAGAGGTAGCTCGCGCGTCACTATCGCTCTAAAGGCTGTCTGTTTGCAACAACAAGGGCGTCCAAAACCCCAGAAAAAACCCTGTGACTTGGTGTCGTCAGATGCAGATCCATCCGTCTGCGTATGATAACCAGTTAAGTAGTTAACCGCCGGCCTTAATCCAGGTTAATTGGGTACCTAGATATTGTATGGCCAGGAGCCGCCAGCATCTCATCTGACGACATGCATGCCGGTGAGCAGTCATCATCTCATCTTATTTTGTGCATCTTTGTCTTATAATCTTTGTTTCTCTCTATCTAGTGCTCCTTGTACTCTTCTATACTTGGGTGTGCTGTGTGCACACTGGATCAGTATGTGATGTATATTTCATTGCTCAAGTATAATAATATTGGCTGATTCGATCGCTTTTTAATTGCAGAATGAATAATACTAATGCAAAAGACCTGCATCAGATATACATATCGTCGTCCTTGGATCAGCTGCATCATCAGATTCATCCAGAATTTCAGATACAGCAACACGCGCACGCCACACGCACGTTCCTCCACTATTGCCTTGGCAAACACAGATCTGTTGAGATCTCTTCTCTGAATCTTTGAATTCTGAAAGGCATCCACTTTCAGGTTGGCATATGACATGATGAATGGCTGCCTTGAATCCGGCAACATACAGATATATTTATATGCTCAAACGAACCTATCGCCAAATGCTGGCCAGATTAAGGAGCTAGCACAAGCGCGCACTATGTAGAATTATATATACGCCTAGATCTAGATGAGTGCTCGCCAATTGTCAATGGCACTACTTCAGCCACTTTGGGTCGAGGACGCAGTGCACACGTCAGGTCTGCTCGCTTCACCCATGGAGTGCCACTACCTCTAAAAAAAAACTTTGGCCCGTCAAAAAGTGAGATGCATGTACAGTTTTTAGGAGAGGCTGCGGTTATTTTCAGGTAAACGGTAAATCAGGGCCAGATTTACAATACATCGATTCAAGCTTCTTTTATAACCATACATCTTCATGCATGTCTGTTGTCGAATTTGCTTCAGCTTCAGCACACTTGTTGCCATTTTCACTCCTCCATCTTGTGGATTCATAGATCCACGGACGGCGGCGTAAGTGGCAAGCACGCAAGCTAGGTTCCAATGGACGGCATCGACGGTGACAGAGACATGACGAGCTCCAGGTTCAGCGGGGAGCAGTGGTATCGTCCATGAGCTTGTTCCTCGTCCATCTCTGAAACTGATGCCTTCGGAGACAGAGAGTTCGAGGTGCCGACGGCCTTGCAACCTGACGGGTTGGAGACGACAAGCACCACGTGTCTGTTTTCACTCTCACAATCCTGAACCTACCACGCATCGAGTGTCAGAAATGTTTTTTCAGTATAAATAATTTGTTCTTCCAGACAGAAAAGGAACTAAAAATCCGAAAGATTTGAGATAGGAGTAGCTTTTTTAACCATATCGAAGAGGCTGGAGCGGCGCTTGCTGCTCTTCTTCGCGGCGCCGGCGCTGTTCTGCCTGAGGAAGAACTTCTGGGCGTGGCTGGCCACCTGAGTGGGCGTTCTGGTGGTGACGAAGCCCCGGGAGATGCCGCGCCAGTCGCCCCTGCCCAGCTTGTCCAGCCCCACCAGGAACAGCCGGTGCTCCTCCTCGCTCCACGGGACCCCTTTCTTCCTCTCCCGCAACGCTGCCGACCCGCGACCGCCGTTGTCGGAGAGGTAGCCACCGCCGTCGCCGGCTCTTTCGGCCGAGCACTCGTCGATTGACAGGAGCAAGCCCGACGGCGCGACAGGCAGGGGCCAGCCGCCCAGGCAGCAGTCCACGCTGTAGCTCCTGTGCAGCTGCAACGCCGGCGCCGGCGGAGCGGCAGCGGCGCGAACGCCATTTGTTGAGGCGGCACGGAGCTGCACCCCGAACAGCCTCAGCCCTGCCGCGGCGGCGCCACCGCCGCCACAGCGCATGGCGGCGGCCTCACTCACTCTCTGGTGGTCTGCGGTGGCGATGCGGCAGGCTATCGAGCCATGGCCGTAGCTACCACAGTTGGAGCATCTACTCGCCACGGCATGCATTGTTTGCATGTATAAAAAAGGAAGGCTATCCGCTCTCTCAATTCTCAGCAGAACTATATATGAGAAATTGAGAATGAGAACAACTGTGCTGGTCTTGGCATATGCCAACAACGGCCGAGACAACAATAATTGGAGCCGTCATTTTCATGTACGTAGTAGCTCATTGGATTTTTGGATATGCTATTATCATATACAAATATTCTTTCTTTCTTTCTTGGTGACTATACTGTCATTGCACTAATCTCCTGATTATGTTGACTAATCCAACCAGAGTCTTATCTTCTCTAACTACAGGATCTCTCTCAAAGAGATTTGGGGTGAAGTGCTTGTCAGTCCATGATGGAGACAGGCATATATACTCTTATATACTACTCCTTCTGGCCAAAAAAGAATACAATTCTAGCATAGCATAGTGTCACGTTTTAGTATTTTGATCAATTATAGATAAAAATATATCAATATTTATGATATCAAATAAATATTATTAAATTAATTACGAAATATATTTTCATAATAAATTGATTCAGTGTCATAAATATGAATACTATTCACTAAAAACTTAATCAAACATGAACTATTTTTATGGACACGCAACTCGTAGTCGTATTTATTTTTATGGACACGCAACTCGTAGTCGTATTCTTTTCTGAACGTCGGGAGTATTTTACATTGCATGGCCCAATTCACTGTCCATGGTTTATTTGTGGCCAAAGGAAAGTGCATGTGTATGCATGATTGAGGGCTTGTGGCAGAACGTTTTGTTTAGGTCCATGCATGGGCCCCAGCTGGTCAGCTGTCCATCTGCTTTGCTTCAGTGAGCATGAAGAGATTTGGGACAGCTACCTAATTGGTCACTAGAAAAAAGTGTAGTGCAAAAAGTCTGTGATCCACTAACTCTGGCTTCAGGTACAGGCATGACATGCCTGCAAGATTCAAGATCTCCATTAGTCACCAGCTTTGTCTAATCCAATAATCCTCAGCGTGTAAAAAACCCCACGCGGCAAACTCCACGCTACAGGCGCAGAGTGATCTAAAGCAGAAGCTTGGTATCGCCGTTGACTACAACGTTGTGGACCACATGATCAATGAAAAGTTTCGGGCAACCTTTGCGGCCCCTTTGTCGGCCAACAAGCAGGAGGCACTGCAGGCGCTGTTTGGGGACGGATTCGATCCGGTGGCCATGAACCTGAATTTGGTCGGGTTTGACGCCGAGGATATTTAGGCCTTGTGCTCAACCTTTTTGTCGCAAAATACTACCGTGTAAATCATAACCACGCTCGCTGGTCTCGATAACCAATGGATTACCGTGGCCAGCTTAGGTTATAACAAACTCTACTTCTTATTAATGAAAAACGTGCCACGGCATGATCGTGATTTTTTTTTTTTATCCTTCTCCTTTTTTTGAGAATATGTCGCGGTATAAATTTTTTTTATTGATATTATGTTGGTAAAATAAAATGGAATCCAAACTTTTCTGAGAGGAATAACAATATCACATCACAGTTAATAAAAGAACTCTCTCCCTATATTAATAGAACACATGTTTTTTCTTGAAAAAAACGGAGCATCAGCACAGCTCTTTCTCGTTAATTGGGCTCATTCCTACTCGTTCAGTTCGAAAGGCCCAATAAACCAGCATCCGCGCAACAACACCACAAAGGTCCACATATCCATTTTTGAACCTAGGCCCACAAATCCCGAGCCCGACCCGCCGCTTCTCCGGCAGCGAGTCTAGCACTAACTCAAATGACAAAAATGCCCCCCTCCCCCCACACACAACACTGAGCCTCAGCATGGTACACCAGTAATTACCTCGACCCCATATACCCGTTTTCGTCATTTAGCAAATGGAAATGATAGCCCGTCGTCTGAAAGCGGAAGGCAAGCCCGGCTGCCGTACAGTAGACCTGCAGAGTGCAGACTGCCTCAGCCTCACCAAGCGAAGCTCGTTGGCGGCTAGGGTTTTGCGGCCTCCCGAAGTGACCAAAGTCCAAACCCTAGAGCACCCGCGCCCATTCCATGGCGTGCTAGGCTTCGATCGAGGCTGTGGGGATTAGTACCGTACCACGGGTTGGGATTAGAGCAAGCGCCGAACGGAAATGGCGTCGAGGAACCAATTCGATCTCCTTGGAGACGTCGACAACGACGACCCCGCCCACCTCCTCGCAGCCGCCGAGAAGAAGGCGGCCGCGGCGCCTAAGCCCGCGCCAGCGCCCGCGCCGGCCAAGCGGCCCACCAGCCCCCCGCCGCCCGCGCAAGCTGGTGAGTCCATAGCGATACGCTTCCGATGTTGCTGTTTGTGTTTGGTAGGAATTATCCGATTTCGGGATCCACGGGTGCCATCTCAAGCTCGGAGTTCTGATTATTCATGTGAAAATTTCACTCTTTTGTTATCGCAGTGAGGGAAGAAAGGAGCTATGGTGCTCCACCGCGCGATGGTCCTGGGCGTGGTGGTCCAGGACGCGGAAGAGGCGGCCGTGGCGGCAGGACCGGCCCGAGGCGAGATTTTGGCGATGCTGATGCCAACGGCTTTGAGGGAGGGTATGGTGGTGGTGGTGGCTTTGGAGACGGTGGAGTTGCTCGCGGTGAAAATGGTGAGGGGAGGCAGGCAGAGAGGGGCCATGGGCCGCGCCAGCCTTACCGTGGAGGTGGGCGCCGTGGTGGGTATACCGATGGGCAGGCTGGGGATGAGTTCGGACGCCCTCGCCGGGCATATGAGCGCCACAGCGGTACGGGCCGTGGCTACGAGATGAAGCGTGAAGGGGCTGGGCGAGGAAATTGGGGAACTCCGACTGATGAAGGCCTTGCACAGTTAAGATTGTTGCTATTCAGTCTTTGATATGTGGTTTGATGAACCATTTTTAAGTTACTACGATGGATGTGTAGAGTTTTGACCTCTCTGTGTGCGACTTGTAGGGACACTGTGGATGCCGTTAATCCCGAGGAAACTGCTGCCGTGGTGGAGGATGAGAAGAAACCTGAAGATGCACCACAGTCTGAGGTTGAGAAGGACAAGGAGGGTGCGGAGAATGAAGAGGAAGAAAAGGAAGCTGAGGATAAGGTATATTTCTGATTTGTACTATGACGCTCCTGCTACCACATACCACTTTGCATTGTGTCTGGTTGTAGTATGGCTAGCACATTCTGTACAGGGTGATGGTAGCACTCTTGAACATGCCTAGCACCTCCTGTAATTTTGTGTACTATGACACTTTTAATGTTCTGAACATTTATTCATATAACTGGAAAAAATGTGGAGTAGATTGGTGGAAATATTTTGTGATTCTTATAGTTTCATTCATATCAAACCTTGCTCGACCTTGCTCGTTAGTCTAGTTATTTATTTTAAAACTTCTTGCTTGAAAATCAGTGTTGCTGTGCCAAAATGGGGCTGGCATTACCTTCTTGATGATTGCATTATTTTTGTATTTTAGAGACTCTTCTGCTTTTCAATCCATTACTTTTTGTTTTTTTTCTGCCAAATGTAATGGCCCTCTGTTAGAATGTATGCTTTCATGTTTGCTAGTCAGTTTTCCAGTTATTCGAAATTCGTACTGTATCAGATACTTGTATTGTACCAGCACCTAGCTTTGACTATGGTGAGCCATTGACCCACTGTTTTCAACGTTTCTAGATATGGCCTACTGTAGCACACTCAGTTATGTGAAATTCGTACTGTATCAGATACTTGTATTGTACCAGCACCTAGCTTTGACTATGGTGAGCCATTGACCCACTGTTTTCAACGTTTCTAGATAAGACCTACTGTAGCAACACTCAAAAGAAGTGGATTGCTGATATTCATTTTCCCTCATACCAGTTCATAATTTCATGCATCAGATGTGATGTGATGCCACTTAATATTGAATGAACTGTTTTTGTTGCATAAGGGATACTTAGAAAAAAAATGATGCTTTGAGTACTCCAATCCAGAACATGCCAAGTGCTTGCAAGTTTTGGCTCCAAGATTTGATTTGGGATATTTGTGTTCTTGTAAAACAATACATTTTATTATGATAGCAGTATCATTACTCCCTCATTCTCCTTTTTCCCCTGTGGCTGGTTTTATTAAATCTTTGTGTATCTGTAATTCAACTTCTCTAGGCCTTTCAGGTGCTTTTGTATGGATACTCCTGTATCTTTGCTATATTCCTGTTACTGATATGTCATACCTGCAGACTTACTGGAATTAAGTTGGGATGCCATTTTTTCATTAAAATAGAGTAGTTTGTGAAATAATGTTTGCTCCAACCATGGTGCAGGAGATGACTTTGGAGGAATATGAAAAAGTACTGGAGGAAAAACGAAAAGCTTTACATGCCCTTAAGGCTGAGGAGAGAAAAGTTGAGATTGACAAGGAGCTGCAGTCCATGCAACAGTTGTCAGTTAAAAAGGATGCTGATGAAGTGTTTATCAAGCTGGTACGTTACATTGCGTGCATACTGCTCTTTCCTTTTCCTGTTGGTCACAGTTGGTTTTGATTTTCACCCAAACGATTACCCAAACAATTCTAGGGCTCTGACAAGGACTTGAAAAAGAAAGAAAATGCTGAAAGAGAAGAACGGGCCAAGAAGGTATCTGATATTTTCACCTCGTTACACTTTAAGTCTGATCATCAGAGTTGCTGTTGTTTTGCTAACTGCTATGTCTGTTTCCTGTTTCCCTTGTTCCTGCCTCCCTGAAGTCCCTGAGCATCAACGAATTCTTGAAGCCAGCTGAAGGTGAGAGGTACTATAACCCCAGTAACCGTGGCCGTGGCCGTGGTAGGGGTCGTGGTGAGCGTGGGGGTTTCCGTGGTGGTTACAACGGTGGTTATCGGGGACTAGCTGCTGCTCCAACCATCGAAGACCAGGCTCAGTTCCCTGCCCTGTCCTAAGCACAGCTCGGTTTACTCCTGAGTTCGCTCAAGATCATGTCACTGTTGTTGAGTCCTCTCCTCTGTGCGTCAGTCTCAGTCCTACTGTTGCTGCTGCTGCTATGTCTCTCCCAGCATGTTTATCGCCGTGTGGTGTATCCGTGTGTGCTGACGAGTTGTGCCAAATGATGTGTTGTGTTGTAGGGGTTAGCTGCTTCTGTTTTTGGTAGGATTATGTATCCAACATTTCTGATGTACTGGTGTGCTCGTGATTAAGGTGCTGTTTGGTTCGCTCGTTTTACAGCGGGACCTGTTCACAGCGTTAACTACTTTCGTTACTTTTTGTTTGTTTAATATGGGATGTAACCCGATGCCACGGAACATGCCGCGCCTTCAGAAACCTGTTCCCCCTCGATTTGAGGCAGTAAAGGATCCCAATAATGGATTTGGATGCCCGCCTCGTTCCATTCCCATTACCCACGTCTTACAGCTGCTATTTGTGAACCAAACGACACCTAAATGGTTCTGCTCACTGAGAAATTAAATGATGCCATGTATTCCGGGGCTTCCGGTATCTGCCCTCTGGCCCGCCTCGTAATGGCTGTGGACTTTGTCACCGGAGACGGACAAGAGACAAGTATAAGAGTTAATTAACACCAAACAAACATCTTCACATCCTTACCCACAAGGATTCCGATTCAGCAACAGCTCGAGTTATCAAGTACCTTCACATCCTTCCCCACAAGGATTACGATTCAGCAACGTTAATCGGACGAAACAACAGCTCGAGTTATCAAGTACAGAATCGTTTTCGGCTACTTGGAGTTCCGAGTTCTCATCACCACGGGGCCTTCAGCTTGTACGTTCCAATGTTCATCGGGGAAGAACTCATCACCACGAGGACTTCAGCTTGTACAGTCCAATGTTGAGGGCAGAAGATGCCACGATCACACTGTCATCGAACCAGGCTGTCTCTTCCTTCTCACCCAAAGGCAAAGATCTACGTTCAGAGAGCAAGTATACCGTCCGAGATGGTTCTGAGCCCTAAAAGACAAGGCATGGAATAAGGTTTATGCACCTTTTTTTTTAGAGAAGTATAGTTAAATTGTTTCAAAAGAGAAGTATAGTTAATGCAAACATTACAATATTACCTCAATCACATTCAGTTTCCAGCAGTCAACCCCTCCATCCACAGCGGTGGTAATGATCAAATTTGGATTACGCCACCAGGAAAGCGAGACCACTCCTAAACATTACGATAAATCAACACATCTTAATATATTTAATTGGAAACCCTCATATACTATAAGCATAAGCACTAGAGTTTTAACTTGACAAACATGGGAACAAAGAAATTGCAACAACTTATATGATAAATAAATTAAGATAAAATATAGATCACACAAAAATGCAACTGGAAATGCATAATATAATACTAATCTTCAGCCGGGAAAGAATCCCTGCCTTCTCAGACCTCTGATCACTGTAGCAAACGCATTTCTATACTATCCAGCAATTTTCAGTTACTTTTGTTACAAAATCTTGACTACCAGCAAGGAAAAATGCAGTATAGTGCTAATGGCTTCAGCTTGACATATTCCTTGTCTCATGAGCTTTCCACTACTACAATGTTGATCAGTATGGCAGCAAAGGGAAACACTAGAGCTATCATATTACCATTTGGCCTTGATAAGTCAAGAATCATTTGGGATCCCGGTGGTTCCATAATTCTCCATCGGCTTGGGGGCAAGCCGAATCTCAAGGAGAGGGGAATGTCAGGATTGGCCATGGGCTTATCGGCCGGCCAGCATGTGCCTCACAACCAAGGCCCAAGGAAGACACTATGAAGCACTACAAGAGCAACAACAGCCGGACGGGAACGGGCATCGAATATTCAGAATACCAAACAGGTTCATCCTCCCTCTCGAGTTTTCCCTTTTCTACTGTTCATCTTCCTTCTCTGAAACCCTACACTTCCTCTGCTGCTCTAATTTCCTGCTGATACTTCCTCTGCTGCTCTAATTCCCTGCTCCTTCCTTCCATCCAGTTACCGGTTGCTAACATACTGGTTGTAAATAGTACATAAATTTTTTATCAGGCGAGCTCTGTCTGGGCACCTCTAACACTGACAACTGCATGCGCTACCTAGCCAGTTCTCAGGATAAGCAGGCACAGAGGCACAGTCCACAATCAGCGCTATATTAGCTGACCAGCTAAGGCAGTGTGCAAACTGCATGCCGAGCACAACTTAAGGCAGCAGCACTAGCATAGTAACCGCTCTGTTTTGTACCCACTTCCCAACTGATCAAACACTGTTCGCAAATTTCCAATCAATGCTCACCTGGTGACAGTGTCCACTACTGTTTAATTTTCGAGTTTAATGTTCACAGGTAAAAAACAGGCACGACCAACCATGCTAGCAAGTTAAGGCTCCAACTAAATAACAAGCATTGTGAAATTACCTTTTTTAGGTCCAAAATCAGATAATGGATGATAAGTGTTGCGTAAATCCCATATCTGAATGGAGAAAAGCAACATAAGGTACAAGAGTAAAAAGAGATGAGGGAATCTAGAGATGGGATGAGGCTAAATAGCTGACCTTGACTGTGGCATCATCACCTACTGATCCGACGACAAACTCCACAGGGTGGTTTGCATTCCAGTGAATCTCAGTGCAATGCTTGTTCTTTTGGTTAATGCTGTGTGTTGGTTTCTTTACTCTCAGATCTCAAATCTCTACATTCATTTAAAAACAAGATTATTATAGAATAAAAGAAAATCGTCATAAATACAGGTAGATAGTTATAGACATTACTTGCTGTTGCATCATCGCATGTGCTTGCAATTGCTACAGGATACTGAGGGTGCCAATCTACGAAAGTAGTTCGAGAACTTGACCCAACATCAGCCAACTAAAATCAAACAAACATTATTCAGAAATCAGATTTGATGATATGCAGATAACGTGTTCTTTTTATTTAATTACTATATTATCACTTACTTCATAAGATTTGATAGGATGATCAAGCTGGTAAAGCTTTAACTTCTCACTATCTCCACCACAGGCAAGGACATTTTTATGTTGATTGTTGAATGATATGGCAAAAACCTAAAATAACAAAACAAGTATTACACGCATGTATGCAGTTACCAAAAGCTAGAATTGAACTAATGCAAAAGCTCACTTTTCCACTGATATCATTTAGCTTTAGCACCAACCCACTGTTGTCAGTTCTGTTGGGCTTGTCTAGAACAACCCAGTCCTCAACATCATCACGGTTAACCTTGGATTTTAGATTAAATCCTTTTAGAGAGTGTTCTATGAAGTCGTCCTTAAGAAGATCGTCAAACTCCGACTGCCTTTCTGAAGCAGCTTCCTCCCTACAGATTTGAGGTTGTCATCATGGATTCTTGTATCATTGTATTGCATGTAACTATGTGACACAAATAAATAGGAAATAATAGAAATTATAGCGCTGAAAAGTAAATTGGTAAAGAAACATACACTTCTTTTATCTGGTACTGATTTCCACCACCAATTGAGGAACTGTCAGATTGGTTGCATAAACCAGTTGAAGTTAGTAAGGAGCCATTTGTGAAAAAAACTTAGAACAGGTAAATAACTAAATCACCATCTCTCATATAGAGTCTGTATAAAGATGAATACTTACTGGGATCTTTTGGGTGCCCCAAAATAACAGTAAGAAAAGGCACCGCATGCATAAACAAAACGGTGTGATTAACTCTTTAACAACACAAAACATAGGAAGTGTTGAAGCTGATGATGGCACAATATATAAAACACCTGCACAATATGGGAGTTGCTAAAATTCAGAGACCTGATTTTAAAGGTTTTTTCAGACGATGAATGTGAATCGCCTATCAAGGTCTAACAGACCTCTTTTCTTCTTTCTCAGGGCAGCTTGCTCCCTAGGCCCCATTTTGCACGGTCTTTGGATAAAACCCAATCCATATGCAGCGATTTGGTACCCACTGGTTGAATGATTTCAGCGGGTTAATCTTAATTTCAGGGGAAAGAGAAGGTGGAAGCGGAGAGAGGTAGGAACGGGCAAATCGAGCCCCGCCTAGTAGGTGACGGAGGTGGAAAAAGGCGACCTGCAGCGGTTCTCCCGCTCCGCCCCAATCGCTCGCTCTCGCACGGCCGCCGCTGCCGTCGTTGCAGGATGTGAAATTCAGGCTCTCTCTCTCACCTTTCTTGGCCTGCAGTAAGCTCCGCCCGGTGGCGTCGTGCCCGTGCTCTAGCTCCTGCAGCGCGCCATCTGCATCCACGCGTAACCGCCGCGCTTGGAGGCGGAGGCACTTTGCGTTGCTCAGGCCCAGCCGAGATTGCAGGCCGCCGTGTCGGCCTCGCGCGGCTCCTGGATCGACAGGCCGTCGCTGATCTCGCCAAGATCGCATCCTTGCTGCTTCGTGGAGGACGCGCATGGCCCTAGCATTTGCCGGTGGCGGCGGCGTCTCATCTCGATCAAATCTCAGGTGGCAGGAGGAAGAGATGAGCTGACGCGTGACGCCTGACACGGGTTTGTGCGGTGTGGAACCGGATGAAAATCGGCCCGTGTTTTTGTTGTGGCCTCCAGATGCGGTTTGCCATGGGCTGGTCATGGCCGGGTTGGGTCTTGTTCCAACCGGACCATGTTGGGCTTCTTCGCTCTTTCTTCCTTCCCGAGTACGTTCCCTCCGCCTCCCGCTGCCCTCCACCATCCGTCCCCACCGTTGCCGGCGCCAGGTCCGCTGCCGCCACCCCTGCCGGGCTTCGCTGGCGCCCCTGCACCCCCGCCCGTTCCCCGCACACGTTTGTGTTCTAGCCAATCGCCAATCTCGAGTCGCGACCAGTGGCGCCCTCGCCGCCGCGCCCCTCCGCCCCGGTAACCCACCTCTTCCGCCGGACTGGCCTGCCTCCCCTTAACCCTTTTCCAATGATGTTGCAGCGCACAATCCCCCTCCTAAACGCAGCCTAAGCACGCGAGTCTATGTGGAACAAACACACCACGAAACATGGCAAGGAACACACCACTAAATTAAGCGCAGGCGCGCTTAAGCTAGCGACGACGAACCCGATCGAAGAAGCCGAGAGAGATGCACGTGAACCGAAGAAGAAGGGTAGAAGCGGATACGGAAAATTACTAGTCGAGCTTGTATGGGTCCCAAACGTAGATGACGCCGTCGTCAAGGGTGCCAGCGAGGAGGCCATACGCAGGGGCGGATCTACGTGGGGGGCTGGGGAGGGTGAGGGAGAAGAAGAGGTGGAGGAAAGGAGAAAAATGGAGAGAGAGAGAGAGGAAGAAGAAGAGATCAGCCTCCCTTCAATCATGTTCTGCATCCGCCACTGGCCATACGGGTATGCCGAGTTGCTAGCGTCGCTCGCCGACCACGCCAGCCTGTGGAAGGCGCGGTTGCTGGGAGCCGGGATGGTGGTGACGACCTCCAACTGGTGGCCGAGCTCTGGCTCATCGTCCATCTTCCATAGGTCGAGGATGTCAATCCGTGAGTTCCCTCCATCCCACCCGGCGTGCGGGCGGGCAGCAGTCCCCGCCGCAAGGAGCTGATGGCGAGGGGAGAGCGCCATGGTGGCGGCTCTCGTCGTGCTCCGGGCACCGAGGAGTTCTACTTCTTCCATGATGGGTACGGCTGCGGTCGGTGCGGCGAGGCCGAGGGTGCGGGGCGGAGGATGTGTGAGGCGATCAGCAATGGAGTTGGAATTGGTGGGCGAGGTAGGGAGGGAGGCGAGGAGGGAGAAATGGCGGTGCCAGCCTGCCAGCCGAGCCGAGCACGGGATTTATGTCCATGTGGCGTCTCCCCGCGGGCCCCACTGTAACAAACTCAGCGCCGTATAGAATTTTAACCACGCTGCGCTTGCTGCTATATTTTTTGAACATCCACCAATAAAATTCATCTGCCATTATACTTTTTGTATTTCTATTCTATAAAATGAAAATTCTTCCTGAAATACTTTATTGAGTGTTTGATTTAGCGGTGTATCCCCCAAAATGCTTTCTGAAAATCCAGAAAAAAAATCATCTAAAGACATTGCATGCTCAGAATTATATTTTACTTTTGAATTAAAATTAATCAGGCAACACCATTCAGCCCTAAGCCATAAAAAATGGACGTTTGGGACTGCTGTTTGGGCCAGACCATGCATATATCTACCTCCACGCCAACCACGCTTTCCGGCCACGAAATGCATATATCTAACTGGAAATTCTTCCTTCCGTTATAGAGCATAGACATATTTGCTCATAAATACATTGCTATTTTAATTTTTATACTACTCATGTATTGGTACAATTATGTATCAAGTTTCGTTACTATTTTTAAAACCCATAAAAATCTATAGTTTTAATATATGATTCAAGCCGGCAAGGACTTTGTTGAAGTTGAGGATGACTCCAAACCAACACACCAGTAGGGCCTTGGACGTCCAAAGATGCTGCACACAACCTGCAACGTAGCAAGAATGCGGCGTAATCGATCAAACCAATCTAAAGACCGATGTAGAGCCTGTTCTTGGCCAGAAAAGCTCCCGAACTTCTCCCGGGAAGACCCGTCAGGGAGGAGCACGTGGAGGATCTCCTAGGACCAGCAAGGCCGCCTAGGATGCCACTGAATTTCGCCGGGAAACTCAACGAACAGCAAGAGGGGTTGAGAGAGGGGAATTAGAGCATCAGGAGTTGAT
The DNA here is from genome assembly GCA_904845875.1 of Miscanthus lutarioriparius. Taxonomy (NCBI): domain Eukaryota; kingdom Viridiplantae; phylum Streptophyta; class Magnoliopsida; order Poales; family Poaceae; genus Miscanthus; species Miscanthus lutarioriparius. Next base: position 1,547,705 of record CAJGYO010000016.1, on the reverse strand, counting down.
AAATTGGTTTGTATGACGATTGGATAGATGGGAACTCAATCGGCCATGATCCTCTCATATATATACAGCGGGTGGTCTTATCCCAGTAGGAAACCTCTCCAAGCCTTATTTTCTAAGTTTCCCATGAGTTTGGAACAGTTCGGATCGGAATCCAAAATGCCAGATCCGAACAAGATTTTCTGTTAGGTATGTCGGAAGTCCCGACTTTGATTAAAACTCCCGACAGTCGGAACTTTCGACTTTTATTGGAACTCCCGACATAGAAATAACCCCAGACATCCGAGCAGATTTCTTCAGGCTTCCCGGAAGTCCCGACACCCATCGTAACTCCCGACAACGAGGCATCTTTCCGAGGGCATAACTACTTCATCCGGATTTCGAATTAGACATTCCATATATGTTTTTTGACCGTCTCGACGAGAGGAACACAATGGTGAAGTCCGTTTCATATTTTGACAACTTCATAAAATGGATATTTTTAGTTGTCAACATATGCCCCCATGTTTTTAGGTGAATGATGCATAAACCTGAAAACACTTAATCAAATAAATTAAATCCAAAGAGCGATGATACCCATCTCATCGGCTGCTCAATGGCTAAGGGCGATGTATACATCGGCCATTTTTTCTAAGAGCGATACATGTATCGGCCATTATTTGGAGAGCACTTAGGCTTCTTGCCAAACACTTGGAAAGTAGCCTTTCGAGTACCTTCCGTTGAATGCTCTCGTGAGACGTTCGCCTTGCAATGTCTCTAGCACATATGAATATCCGAATATAACTTTGACCACTTTGTAAGGACCTTCCTAATTCGGTGACCACTTGTCCAACTGATTGCTTTTTGATCCAATTGGTAGTATGGTTCTCCACACCAATTCTCCCACTTGATAGGATTTGCTCCTGACTTTCTTGTTGTATGCTTTGGCAACTCGAGCTTTATCTTTCTCTATTTCCTTGAGAGCTTTTAATCTCACATCAGTCACCTCATCGATGTTATCCATCATCAAATCATGATACATAACAGCTGATAAATCATTTTGTTTAGCAAGCCTGTATGCATCCAAATTCACTTCGACAGGCAACACGGCCTCTTGACCATATATTAACTCAAAAGGAGCAACCTTTGTAGCACCATGCCTTGAAATGTAATGTGCCCATAGAGCCTCAGACAAAACTTCATGCCATCCCCTTGGATTCTCCTTAATTTTCTTTTTGATGAGCTTGATCAAAGTCTTATTACTAGACTCAGCTTGGCCATTGGCTTGAGCATAGTATGGAGATGAATTGAGCAACTTGATCTTATATAATTTGGCAAGTTCCCTCACCTCTTTGGACACAAATGATGTCCCTTAATCTGTAGTTAACGTTTGAGGGATGCCAAATCTATGAATATAATGCTCAGTGATGAACTCAATTACTTCCTTATGTGTCATATTCTTCAAAGGAACTCCCTTGGTTCACTTAGTAAAGTAATCCATAGCAACTAACACAAATCGGTGTCCCTTCGAAGATGGGGGATATATTTGGCCAATGAAGTCTAGGCCCCAACCATGAAAAGGCCATGGTTTGATGATAGGATGAAGCACAACAGCAGGCACAAGTGAATATTTCCAAACTTCTAGCACTCTTCGCAACCTTTGTAGTAGCAAAAACAATCGGCCATCATAGTAGGCCAATAGAAACCGGCTCTACGCAATAACTACTTCATCTTCGGGGCCGATTGATGTGTACCACAGATGCCTTCATGGACTTCTCCCATAGCCACTCTTGCCTGATTTGATCCCAAGCACTTAAGCAACAAATCTTCGGCGGTTCTTCGATAGAGCTCATCATTATGCAATACATATTTGAAAGCGCTCCGCCGAACACTTTTATCAATTTTGGTACTTGGATCACGTAGATATCTCAACAAGGGAGTCCTTTAATCTTCTAAATCGTTCCCAACATCACTAGAAGTTATATCGGGCCGATTTGATAGCTTCTCAGGTGAATTGACCGGGCTAGTCACAGGGGAGTCGGTTGAGCTAACAGGGCCGGTAGGCTTAGCCGATTTGGAGGTGTCGGCTTGGCCGACTAGGGCAGTCGGCTTAGCCGACTTGGCCACAACAGAAGAGTAGTTGGCTGAGCCAACTTGGTCAGTCGGCTTAGCCGACTGGTCTTTACCTACACAGGAAAAATTGAAATCTTCATGCATCGACTGTTCTTGAATATGGAAATTATGTCCACTAACATCATAGCCAGATGCTTGTTGAGCTAACATGTTTGCCTTTTGATTTTCATGCCTCGGAATATGCCGAATTCAAAATTTGGCAAAATAATCAATAACATCAAGGCAAGCATCAAGACAAGCTCTTAGTAATCCTTCTAAACATTGAAATTCACCAGCAACTTGCTGTACTACCAGCAAAGAATCACCATAAGCTTCAACATATTTTACTTCCATAGACCGCAACATGATCAACCTGAATAATAGAACTTCATATTCGGTTTGATTGTTGGTACAAGAGAAATCTAATCTGCTTGACGTTCCAATTTTAGCACCATTAGGAGAAATAAGAATAATACCAACACATTGGCCATCTTTACAAACCGATCCATCAAAGTATAATTTCCATGGAGTAAAAGTAAGGTAATTGACTTCATCATCTAAATTAATACAATTCTCAACAATAAAATCAGCAAGAACTTGACCTCTTAATGTTTTCAATGGTTCAAAAGTCAAGTCATATTCTATTAGTGCATATGTCCATTTGCCTATCCTTCCACGAAGAATTGGCCGATATAACATGTGCTTTATCACATCGGCCTGGCAAGCAACAACACATGTACTAGACAAAAGATAATGTCTCATCTTAGCACAAGCATAGTACAGCGATAAGCATAATTTTTTTATATGGGCATACCTTGTCTTGAGATCAAAAAGACGACGACCAAGATAAGCAATCATATATTCTTTACCTTCCTCTTCTTGAGTCAAAACAACCCCGATTACCTTCTCTTCGGCAGCAATATATAACTTGAAAGGAACTCCTCTCCTAGGTGCACGAAGAACCGGTGGTGTTGACAAATATTCCTTTATCTTTTCGAATGCCTCTTGTTGTTTTGCTCCCCAAGTGAATTAAGATTCATCCTTCAGCTTCAATATAGGGGTGAAAGGAATAATTTTTCCGGACAAGTTAGCAATAAATCTTCTCAAGTAGTTCACTTTTCCCAAGAACTTTTGCAAGTCCTTCTTGCACGTAGGTGCCTGAACTTTCTTGATCTTCTCTATCCTCTTGGGATCAACCTCTATTCCCTTATCATGAATTATGAAGCCTAAAAACTTCCCAACCGATACTCCAAAAGCACATTTGAGTGGGTTCATCTTCAATCCATAGCGGCGCATTCTCTCAAAAGCAAGATGCAAATCGGCCAAATGAGATTTATGGGCGGCCGATTTAATCACAATATCATCAATGTACACCTCCATAATCACCCTAATTAAATCATAGAAAATCAAATTCATAGCTCTTTGATAAGTAGCACCTACAGTCTTCAGCCTAAATGTCATCACAACCCACTCAAAAAGACCAACAAACCCAGGACATATGAAGGCCGTCTTAGACATATCTTCCTCGGCCATAAAAATCTGATTATAACCGGCATTATCATCAAGAAAGCTAATAAACCGGTGTCCTGAAGCATCATTGATAAGCATATAGGCTATAGGCATAGGATACTCATGTTTCAGAGTAGCTCTATTTAGATCTCTAAAATCAATATATACTCTGATCTTCCCAGAATCCTTCTTCTCAATAGGCACAATATTAGAGACCCACTCCGCATACCTGCATGGCTGGATAAACCCCGCTTGCAATAGCCGATTAATCTCTTCTTTAATCCTATCATAAATTGTAGAATTAAATTGACGGGGGTTTTGCTTGAAAGGCCTGAATCCTTTCTTAATAGGGAGCCGATGCTCAACAAGCTCTTGGCTCAATCCAGGCATCTCTGTATAATCCCATACAAAACAATCAACATATCCCTTGAGAAGCGCGATTAACTCAACTTTGTAATCAGCTTCCAAATTTTGATTAATAAACGTCGGCCGAGGAACAGAGCCATCCCCAATATCAACTTGTTCCAAAGGGTCGGTCGACGTAAAACCTTGGCCCAACTTATCGAGCTCATCAAAATCATCAATAGCCTCATAGGCATCGGTCTTATTAACCTGATACTGTTCAACACGATGTTTTAACCATTCAACGTTAGCATCCATTATAATAATGATTACATGATGATATTGAGCCGATTATCAATCGGCTTCAAGGACACAGGAACAAAACCTTGCCTGGTAACACTAACAAATTCGAAACTAGAAAGATTTCTACCAGATAAGCAAGCAATAGCATCATGCCCCCCAAGTGTAGGAGCATCGGCTGCAGCAACATCAGCCGATGAATCTGAATGCACGACCTCAACAACATCTCCTACCCATTGGATGAGAAATTGGTGCAAGCTAGATGGCACGCAGCGATTGGCATGGATGTAATCCCGCCCAAGTATCAAGTTATAGCTACCTTGCACGTCGACGACGAAGAACGTCGTGGCCAAAGTCTTGCTTCCAATGGTGAGCTCCATGTTAGCAACTCCTCTGGCCAGAATAGGAGCACCTCCTCTGACACAGCTGGTCATCATATTGGTCTTGATCAGCTCCTCATCAGTGCCACCGAGCTTCTTATAAAGCGGATATGGCATCAAGTTCACTATTGCCCCACTGTCCACTAACATGCTATGGACCGGTGTGCCATTGATATGGCCCTTCACATGTAGAGGCTTGATATGGTTGACAGAGTCATCTGGTTTCTGAAATACAGTGCTCTCCGTTGCAAAATTAAATTCTACCACCGTGGAGTCATCTGCCACGATGTAGTAATCAGTAGATAAAACAACCACATTGACCTCCACTCTCTCCGGAGTAGCCTCATAGTCAACCATCTCCTTGTCAGGAACCTCAAGAACCTCCATGCCATCCAAAGCAGCAACGATAGTAGCGAAATCATCGGAGGACACATCAGAGGCACCCAGGACAGCAGGAATCAACTTAGCTGACTCGGAAGTTGACTTAGCTGACTCTAGAGCTTCCAAAGTAGTAAGGGCAAGCGAAGTCGGTTTAGCTGACTCAGGAGTCGGCTTAGCTAACTGGCTCAACATAGGAGTCCGCTTAGCCAACTCTAGAGTCGACTTAGCAGACTAGCCAGCAGCAGTAGCGGCGTTTCGACCTTCTGAAGGGATTTTGACATGTACAGGGTTGAGGATTTCATTCTCCATCTTAGCAAGCTTCTCCCTCTTCTGTTGCTTATGTTGGGCACGTTGTAATTTGTGCCGTTGAGTTTTATTCAACCCACAAGGACACCATACGGGTTGCCGGTACTTGGAATCTCCTTCGATGCGTTTCTTCTCTTCAACTCCAACAACCTTTAGGAGCTTCATCTTGCATAGATGCTGGAATTTCTTCGATTACAATAAGCCCATCATGATTAGTGACGGGAGCTTCCATGGAGCCGATTGTGATAACCAATCGAGTCCTAGCTCTTAGTGGGGGAACGACAGGAATCTCAACCTTCTTAATCACATAAACTTGCTGCAATGGTGCCTTTCCCGACTCTTGTGGAGTCAAAGTCCTAGAGGTAATCACACAATCTTGACTTGTACCGCTAGAGCTTGATTGACAATTGTTCAATCGGCTAAAGACAGAGGGTCTTGGAACTGAACCAGCAGGATCTCCCCACCTTTGTTGGCTATGCACGGGTGCTGCCGGAGGATACAACACCCAAACTCCATAAGGACCCCATTGCAGTGTAACCAAAGGAGGAATCAGGGGACCCCAGCGAGAAACACGAGGAAAAACTCTCTGAGACAGAGCTATTGGTTGCACCACTGTCAATTGCTTGATCTTGTCATCTTCCCGCTTAGGCGGAGTAGACTCTTTTTTTTTAAATGGCCGATTCTGGGAATCGGCCTTTTGTTGCTTATACTTGGTCATGAGCCTGTTAGAGGTGCATTGCTCCTTCATGAACTCTCCCTGGTTCTTCTTCTCATTGGTCTTCCAGGTGCCAATCTCCGGTCGCTGTGGAACAAATGTGCGCAAAACACGAACACCATAGGCACCGGAGCTGTTGGAACCAGGGGAGTTGGCTAAGCCAACTGGCGCAGTCGACTCAGCTGACTTGGCTAAGGTGGTGGCAGAGTCAGCTAAGCCAACTCCTTGAGTTGGTTGAGCCGATTGGCCCTACTGTGTACTGGAGTCGGCTTGGCCAACTGGTGGAGTTGGCCTAGCCGACCTCTGTTGTGCCACCGTTGTTTCATACCACCGCTGCCTTTTCAAATATTGCGTTGATCTAGCGGTGATCTTCAACTTGTTCTTGCCTTCATCATCCTTCTCAAGCACCACTTTGCACCCCGAATTCGTTTTGACATTCGGTGCTACACGTGGTTCGCCGATAATCACGTTCTTGCCTTGGGCTTTATCGGCTTGCTCTAGACAAATCAAAATAGCGGGCGCCCGTACTTCAACCATGTGCATGGGAAAAGGGGTCTTATCAACTTGCATTTCAGTAAGACTCACTCGTCCCTCATTAAGGGCCGATTAGACCTGCCGACGAAAAACATTGCAATCATTAGTGGCATGAGAAAAAGAATTATGATATTTGCAATAAGCCCTTCTCTTTAACTCATCAGCTGAAGGCAATGTATAATTGATTCTAATATAACTGAATTTCAACAATTCATCAAAGATTCGATCACATTTAGAGAAATCAAAAGTAAATTTCATTTCCTCATTCTGATTTTTATGAATCGACTTGAGAGAAGGACAAGTAACCAATTTATTCTCTGCTGGCCATTTAATTTCAGCAGCTAAACATTCTTTATTATCATCATCAGAATCATCGGAACAATCACCAACAAAATGCACATTCTGACGATGAGATTTATAAGCATCACGAGACTCTTTAAGGCGCGATTCAATTGAAATGGCATTTTGCATAAGTTGATTAACATTGTGAAACTCATAATGCTCAAGCTTTTCTCTAATACTAGAACGTAAACCAGCAAAGCATAAATCAGTTAAATCTCTTTTAGAAATATTTAAATGGAAACATCAGTTCTTAATCTCTCTAAATCATTTGAAAAAAATCATGGACGGACTCTTCACGCCCTTGACGAACTGATGCAAGATGAGACAATCTTGTTTTATAAGCACCGCTATCAAAGTGATTATGAAATTTCTCTTCTAATTCAGCCCATGAACCAATAGAACAAGATGGTAATGAAGTAAACCATGCAAAAGATGTGCCAGTAAGAGATAAAGGAAAATTATGAACTTTCATAAAATCATAAGCACTAGCTTCACCCAATTGTGCAAGAAACATGCTAATATGCTCCATTGTTGATTTACTATCATCACCACTAAATTTTTGAAAATCAGGTACCCTCCACTCATCAGGTGCTTTGATGAAATCATAAGTAGAAGGGTACGACGTTTGATAAGTATTCCTACTAGATTTAAGTTGCACTCCTAAACTACTCTCAAGAGATTTAGCCAATTCATCCTTAAACCGATTCAAAGCATCATCAAAATTGGTAGTAGGAGCATTAGGAGTAAGATTAAATGTAGAAATTTGACTAGGTGACTTCGGTGGGTTTGGTAAAACATTATGCCCCGCCGAAGCTCTATTTGTTGATGCTCCATAATCGGTTCGAAGAGCTTGACCCGAACTTTGTGCACCAACACCTATACGTGTAGATGTGCTAGCACCAAGTTGACCGGCCTTATCAGTTTCAGATGCCAAAGGGTCCGATTGAAATTGGCTAGCGGAAACATGAGATGTTTGATTTTCATAAAAATTCAAAGGCATACCGAATTGAGGTTGCTGCACGGCACCCGATTGATCACAATCGGTTGTCTTGCCCTCTAACTTATCCATACGTGCTTGAAGTAGATTAGAAAGATGCTAAAGGTTATTACTATGCAATTTTCTTTCATCTACCAACATCTGAGCAAAATTGGCATGAGTAGGATAAGCATCAGTATTTACCTCCCCGTCATACTTAGCTTTTCCGTTGCCCTTCTCATTGGCGTCTAAAGATTCGGAACCGGTAGCATCACCGTAGGAGGGTTCATGGAACTGAGTGACCTTGTCGTGCCGATTCTTGGTGCAGCTCTCCAAGAAAGCCTTGACATCGACATCGAGCTTGGCCTGAAGCTTCTGGCATAACTCATCTGGAAGATCGTCCATGGATTGAGGAAAGATCATGTTAGCCTTATTGAAGGGGCTGGTCGTGTCACCCTTATCGGAGGCAGCACCATCATTGCCTCCCATGTTGCTAGTAGATTGATTTTTGATTCGCTTCGCTTTCTCCAGCGGAGTCACCAAAAAGTATGTTGACGTTGAGGATGACCCCAAACCAACACACCAACAAGGCCTTGGATGCCCAAAGAGGTTGCACACAACCTGCAACGCAGCAAGAGCACGGCGTAATCAATCAAACCAATCTAAAGACCGATGAGACCGATGTAGAGCTTGTTCTTGGCCGGAAAAGCTCCCGATCTTCTCCTAGGAAGACCCATCAGGGAGGAGCACGTGGAGGATCTCTTAGGACCAGTAAGGCCGCCTAGGAAGCCACTAAATCTCACTAGGAAACTCAACGAACAGCAAGAGGGGTTGAGAGAGGGGAATTAGGGCATAAGGAGTTGATAGATTGGTTTGTATGACGATTGGATAGATAGGAACTCAATCGGCCATGATCCTCTCATATATATAGAGGGGTGGTCTTATCCCAGTAGAAAACCTCTCCAAGCCTTATTTTCTAAGTTTCCCACGAGTTTGGAACAGTTCGGATCGGAATCCAAAAGACCAGATCCGAACAGGATTTTTCTGTTAGGTATGTCGAAAGTCCCGACTTGGGTCGGAACTCCAGACAGTCAGAACTTCTGACTTTGGTCGGAACTCCTAACGTATGGATAACCCTGGACACCTGAGCATATTTCTTCAGGCTTTCCATAAGCCCCGACACCCGTCAGAACTTCTGACAGTAGGAAGTTCAACGAGACATCTTTTCGAGGGCATAACTTCTTCATCCAGACTTCGAATTAGACGTTCCATATATGTTTTTTGACCGTCTCGATGAGAGGAACGCAATGGTAAAGTACGTTTCACATTTTAACAACTTCACAAAATAGACATTTTTGGTTGTCAACAGACTTAGTTGTCGATGTGCCATGAATTGGTATGTCTGCTTTGTGTTTATGCCAAGAGCGATCTCTCATTTTTTTTCAAATTGCGGCCTTTGACATTGGTGCAAGCATATAGGATGGAGTCACATTTATTTAGACATAATAACTGGACAACAACTACTTATAGTTTGATTAGTTGGACCATCAGTTGAACTAGATTAAAATAAGGCAAGTATTGTTCGTGTAGTTTGTGCAAGTTGTGTGCCGAAGTTTGTCACACCAAGCCTTCGGCAAACTGTTGTGGCCATAGAAAATGTGACGAGTAAAATCAAATCAACATTTGTGACAAAGGTTGACACCAAAATGAATCTATGACATCTGGATCAAGGTCCTAAGAAAATATAACATGTCATGCACGGTTGTGGCATTGAAACACGACAAATAGACCTGTATTTTTTTTGTTTTTTTTAATAAAGTCACTTTGGCTAGTCGATACTTGAAATAGAGGTAGCATGCTCTCCATTGAGTTCCAGACGCCACTGGCGCAAAAAAAAGAGTTCCCGACGCCACGACGATATATCTATGTGAATGACATTGCCGCAAAAAACATGCAAATGATTTTATAGTACAACAACAAACAAATTATTTTTCTCTGTTTTTGCCTAACACAAATTTCGAGCGTCGATCAAACAACGTTGGAATTCTTTAAACCATTGAAGATCGAAGAGGCTCAATGCAAATTCGTTCCATGGGGGAACGACTTTTGAAAATCGTCCTCTGGGACTGCGACTGATATATACATTACCAAATATTTTTATTTTCAACAGATAGCTTTTCTTGTATAATAATAATAATAATAATAATAATATATAACTCGTATGACGGGTAGACGAAGCTAAGAGAGAGGACAATGCAAACTAGATCTCACGTTGCAAATCAAGGGGCCTGTTCGCTGGTTGGTTTCTGGGCTGATAAGTCCGACTAGTGCTGGTTTGTTATGAGAGGAAAACACTGTTGGCTGGCTGATAAGCCCTTCCTGAAACCAATAAGCGAACAGGCTGAAGGACTTCAAAAAGATGCTATAATCTGTATCTGGAAATTGGAAAATCGACTTGCGAAGATCGAAGAAGCTGTGTCGCTGAATGGTATCCCTGAACAGGAGGGCATTTAGGTGACTATGACAAAAAATCTACCCGTCCTCCCGAGGATCACTGATAACCTGGATTTGCTTGAGCAGCCTCTTGTTTGAAAGATCATATAGCCCCACCCAACTGCCGCTGCTGTCTTGCAGAACAATAATCACGTCATTGTTGTTATTCTTGTGCCGACCAGCGTTGGCGTTGATCACCCAGCGCGTTTGCAGAAATGGCGGCGGCAAGCAGTCTACCCGGTGGCGGTGCGCCCAGCTCTCATCGTCATCGTAGTCCTGGAGCACCCAAACGTCCATGGAACCACCGAGGATGGCTGCCACGGCCACCATCCCGTCCATCTCCCACTAGTACAGGAATGGTTTCTAGGAGCGGCTGGTGAGGCTTTATAGAGGCGGCTCGGCCAGCCGCTCCTACCATACCGTTTCTACACCGTCTCTATAAATCGATTTACAGGGGCGGCCGTAGTACCAGCCGCTCCTATAATACCTATTTGTAGGGCAGGTTTAGTCTAGAATCGTCCCTACAGTATATTTTTCCGTAAAAAAATTCAAATTTACAATTCAAATTCGACCAGAACACACATATATATATAATTCAAATCTGACCACAAGCACAAGAGAATTATATAAACTACCATTACAAGTCCAATTCACAAGAATATATACAATCCATCATTAAATAGACATAATTCACAAGTCTAACTCATTCCACAAGTCTAAACCGTCCCACAAGGTAAGACCAATGTCAAATTCCATACACATTGTTATCAACGGCCTAGAGCTAGCCTTTCAGTCTCACGAAGGTGTTGGTACTGAGGATTTCTACCTAAGTTAGAATCTCGATCATGGTAGGTGCATTTGACGTGTACAATCTGGTCTAATATGAAGTTGCAAAGGTCGCCGGCGAGCTCTAAGAGTTGATCATCCTTGTATGGGTCTCTTTTCATTTCTTTCTCTTATTTCCACTATAAGAGAATAAATTTTGGTTTAGTATTTCATATCATGTGCGAAGTTTATATACTACGGGTGAAAATGTTCAAACTTACCCTTAAGGGGTGTCTCCTGTAGGCACCGGTGTTACTCATCATAGAACATACATATTATCCACAATGTACACTCTCAGACTTCTGCTTGGGGCATTGTGTGTTTTGCATATGGAAATGTTAAGTAATGCTTTTGACAGCCATGTAATGGAGTACTAAAGTAAGTTACACTTACTGCACATAGTATTTTTATAGCCAGTCTTTCCTTCCTTACTAGATCATGCCTTTCGTGATGTTTATTGACATAGAACCTGAATGTCCTGTTTGAATTATTTTAGTAAATACAATTTGTTAGTATCCAAAAGTGAACGTTACAAGTATGTATACAAACATATAAGCTAATGAGAATTATCGATATGTATACGTCTTGAGAATTGATATGAAGTCTTTGTATATCACCGGGTCCCAATCTATTGAATCAAAGACCCATGCCATGCTCCTCCCGACATCGACGCTTATATAAATCTATTGGTTGCTGCATGAATTTATTCATAGAACTAGATAAGCTCTTTTGCATCGAATAAAATATATCGAACAAAGCTTTAAGTATGGAGTTGAACTTACTCGAATTTGTATGGTAGCCATATATTAGAGTGATGTTAGAGATTTTTAAAAGCCAGGGCAATGTATGTCGAAACCTTAAGCGACTTTTGCCTTAGTTTCTTCGTACGGATGTCCTCTTTCTCCTAAAGGGTCTTTACAGCAGCTAGCTCTTTGGCATCCAGTTTTCACTGTCTAGGGTAATTAAAATTTGTTTGTGCTATAGCTTAAGGGTCTATATACCCGGCTTTCACACTTGGCATTTATTTTACAATGTGCACTTGCATTCTACAAATCACGGCGTGGGTTAGTTACAACAAAATCCAAAGATTACATTCATATCATATCGGGAGGGCAAGGACTTACAGGCACCACGTACGAATTAGATTCATTTCCATTGCTCCGAGGTGAAAGCATGTCTGCATGTCATTGAAGTCAAAGATAATTTTCTCGGCTGGGCTTCCAAATGTGTCGGTGGGGAAGCATGCTTGTACGAGGTCTATGCTCGTTTGGAGAACACGTAAGTACCAATCATGGAATCTTCTCAATCCAAGTGGTATGCGCTAGATGTCCCGGTTTGGTAGAAAGGGCTTGCCTCTTTCATATGTTTTCGGGCAATCCTTTGACCATTTGATGGCATCAACATTTGGATACTTCTTTGCTATTTGGTGGACTTTGCTAGTGACGTCCTCCTCAGAAGCCCGTGTTGGGACTTTTTTAACTTGGTTCTCAGGCTTGAACTGGTCATGGGCATACCACTTGTGCATCGACGAGACATCTTTCATCGGAACATAAATTGGCCTTATGGTGATTGGATGCTTCTTTCGAAGTTCTTATTCAGGCACGTCCTCATCTTCTTGTGCATCACCTTCTTCAGGAGGCACTCGTTGTTTATGTATCGGCTACGCTTATTGAGAAGACTGTGGTATCTCATCATGCACTTGCTCGGTACGAGCTGGAGAAGGTTGTGTCTTATCAGGCATATGCTCGCTAGGAGGTGGGGAAGAATGTGGCATCTCAGGAATGTGGTAAGTTACAGGTGTGATATGTATCTTTCATGGACGGTTTAGTGAACATGACTTAACATCTATGACTGATATATCTCTTCATTTCCATTTCCTAAGACTGTAAACATGGTGTTATATTTGCCTCGATTCATTTGAGCTCAGCATATTTTTCTTCATTGGACTATCTAGTCCCTTCGGAAAGTTAATTGCCTTTTCTTTTGGGAAAGGAAACTAAAATATGACTAATGTGCAACTTCTGGGGCCAATGCGTGGCTATCTCACATGATCTTCATCCCTTTGGAGCCGATGCTTCCAGACCTTAACTAGTAGACTTTTGGGATGCCTTGCATGCTCTCTTTTTTCTAGTGGGACATTTTCTTCAATGCTACTTTTTTGGTTCTTTATATATTTCCTAGTTTTGTGTATTAAAGTTTTTTTTTCTAGTATGTTCTGATAAACTGTTTCTGTGTTCACACTCTTTCTTCCTTTTCCTCAAGTGACAATCAATTTAGAGATAATGGGCAACATCCCTTGAATAGCTGATCTCTGCAAGCTATATTTATTTGCAAACTCACAAATGGTTATGACACTTGGATACATTTTTCTGTTTATTGTAAAGTTGAGGTGGGAATAATATATTACTCCCTCCATTCCAAGACTTTTTGGCTTTTTTAGATATGTTGCTTTTACTATGTATCTAGACATAGTGTATATATAAGTGCATATCAAAAGCTATGTATCTTAAAAAAGCCAAAACATCTTATAATTTTGAAAGGAGGGAGTACCTTTTTCTATTAAAAAATATTATCTTATCAGAAACATTGAAATTCCTAAGTCTGTAAAAAGAAATGCAGTTATGTGTCCTTGTGAACTGACAAAATATATTGTGATGTGCTCCATCTGGTCGAATGTGGAGGTCAATTATAGAAGCATGGCTTCATATTACATCAAACATTATTATGGCCTTGTCCTAAGATTCTTGATTTAAGTATTAATTTTAGGTCTTGAGCTTCATTCAGAACTGCATTGAAATATTCCATATAAACTTGTTACTGAAACAAGTTGAATTTATGTGGCTACAAACACCAAAAATGGCAACATAAATTTTTCACACAAGGAAGAAAATTAATACTTAAATTGATCACCTCCACTCTAAGCTCACCTCTAATACTGAAGGTTGCATGTCACCGGTCCAAGACAACAACAAAGAAGTTCATCAAACTATTTCATCAAACTATCTTATGTATATAGTATATCAGTGGTCAATATAACTAGTTAAGTGAATGTGGCTTGGTTATTTGCTTATATGGTACAGTAGGCGTCAATCATCAAATTAGACCGTTCAAATACCCCAGCACATACTTACTTGTGTGTGTACATGGATGCATGATAGAACATCATTGTAGGTAACCAAAGGCCCAACCATGCTCAGGGGATCATAGGGATACCCTAAATGCAACTAGATAGACATTTCCCAACTTCACAAGCTAATACAACTGGTTGATAGCAATAGAAACGTAATCAACAATTCAGACTAGGCAAACAATGCAAACTTGAGAAACGCTGCTTGCAATCCATCACACAAGACCTGCAGGGTCGGGGAATGGAGAAGGGGTTGGGAGTACCTATAGAAGACCTGACAGAGAGGGACGCCGGTGGCTGTGCGCGGTGGCCTAGGATCTAGACGGCGGAGAGCACGGGCAGCCAGGCCGCCCGTCGTTGGAGGAGCACGGATGCCAGAGAGCACGGGAGGAGGCGGTGGCAGATGTAGATGTCGGAGAGCGCGTGTGGGCCGACGAGTTCGGTGGTCGAGGTCGGAGAGGGAGCGTCGGTGGCGGGGACGCCAGCTAGAGCACGCGGCCGAGCTGGCGAAGCTCAAATCCTAGCCCCGCCGAAGTCGTCAAAGCACGCACGTGGGCTGACGAGGTCGGAGGTACAGGTCCTAGACAGGGCGGTGGCAGGGCGGCTGGCACTGTGAGCTCGATCTAGCAAACCCTAGCCGCCCAGGCGGCCTATGGAAAGGCGGCGGTTGGGGAACGGTGGACGAAGGTGCAGTTAGGTGAGGATGGAGGAGGTCAGAGAAGGCAGTTGTAGGCCACGAAGACGGCAGCGGCGGCAATGGGGGCGGCGGAGAAAAAATTTGGCAGCCTGTCGATGTCCGAGAGGAAGAAAGCATCTAGGACTTAGAATAACTTTGGCCTCCCGCAAGCTGTTGCTTATATACCGAAGGTCATTTGTAGAGGCGGCTTAAAACATCAGCTGCCCCTACAAATCGATTTGTAAGGGCGGTTCCTGAGTAAGTCGCCCCTACAAATATTTTTCAATTTATTTTAATTAATAATTTTATAATTTATATATAAAGAACACAATGTAAATTTATATAATACTTTTTTGATTATATTATATATGTATAAATATACATATAAACAATTTCATGATATATATATATAGATATAATTATATATTTTGTTCTTTATAAAAAGAATATTTTAAAAATTGAAAATTTGAAATTTAAAACAACTAAAACAATTTCATCTCCACTAAATGACCTCAAATAAAAATTTTGTAAATATCAAAGTTGTAGAACTCATCAAGAAGTATAACTTATATTTTGGTCATCTTTTTATTTGACCAAATTTAAACAGTTTAAAATTTCAATTTCAATAAATATCAACTTCAAATAAGATTTTGAAACCTTAAATAATTTCAAATAAGAAAGTCATGATGATAATATTTGTTGAACACTATCTACAACTTTTATTTTGGTCATCTTTTTATTTGACAAAATTTGAACTGTTCACATTTTGAATTTTAATAAATGTCAACTTCAAACAAGATTTTGAAACCTTAAATGATTTCAACTACAAAAGTCGTGAACATAAAAGTTGTTGAACTCGTCACTATCTACAACTTTTATTTTGGTCACTTCTTTATTTGACAAAGTATTAGTAAATATTATTCATAAATTCACATATCACGCATAGTTTCATGAACTATATGAGAGGCATGTTGATTTGTGAACAATGTTTACTGTCATTTTGTCAGATGAAGAAATAACCAAAATAAAAGTTGTAGATCTTGATGAGTTATACATCTTTGTTATTCATCATTTTTTCAGCTGAAATCATTTGATGTTTCAAAATCTTGTTAGAACTTATTATTTTTTTAATTTGAAAAATTGAATTGCTCAAACTTTGTCAAACAAAAAGAATGACCAAATCAACACAGTAACTTGATAGGACATGATTTTAGAAAATTTTAGGAAAAAAATCATCATATTTGGAGTTAGTATGAGAGAGAGAGACTAGTTACAAATTTTACCTAGAGATTAAAAAGAAAAATCATAACTGATCCTGATGATCATTGATGAACAAGTGTGATTTCTCTTTTTAATCTTTGGCTGAAAATTGTAACTAGTTTTTCTCCCTTATACTAACTCCAAATGTGATGGTTTTTTCCTAATTTTTTTTAAAATCATGCTCTCTCATTTTAGTCTGGTCATCTATCTTTGTCACTAATTTTGGATAATTTAAATTTTGAATTTTAGAAAATGATAACTTTAAACCTAATTTTCAACCACTAAATGATTTCAGCTGTAAAGGTGATGAATATAAAAGTTATATAACTCGTCAAGATCATCAACTTTTATTTTGGTCATTTCTTCATTTCATAAAGTGTTAAGTGCTTGTTTTAAGTGTTTCAATAGTAGGCCGAACATGTTGCAGTAGTAATAAGTGCTTGTTTCAAGGGTCTGCGTGTTATAGCTGTTTTAGTAGTAATAGAGTGGATGTTGCAATAAGTTCATCTAGATGTTGCAAAGGGCAGTCTCACACACATGCATAAATGTAGTCTCACACACATACATAAATATATAGTCCCACACACATACATAAATATATAGTCCCACACACATGTATAAATGAAGTCTTACAAACACACACTTACACAAACACTCCACATTCAACAATTAGCTAGCCCACTGTAACGACTTTTTCCTTAACACCTTTTCGTTCCCATGGCAATATGTCTTTGGGCAGGTTCTTTTCCACAACACTGATCTTCTTAGAAAAGTTTATGAATAACGGCATCTCATCGTAGTTATTGTAAGCTTCAACATCATCAACGCCATCAACTCCGATAATGTGCTGTTTTCCAGAGGCAACCACGTGCTTTGTCTTTTTCTTCAGGGGGAGGTTACTTTGTGGGTCAGGCATATAGAAAACTTGTGCGACACGTGAAGCAAGCACCCAAAGGTCATCTTGTTAGCCTAGATTCTCGAGGTTTAGGACTCTCAATCCGATCTCATTCAGTTGGTGTTATTTGATCCAACGTCATCGAAATAGGGCCACCGTTATATCCTTTCTATAGTCAAGTTCCCATATCTCTTCAATGATGCCAAAGTATTGGATCTTTCGCCCCACTCCATTGAGAGCTTCTATTCGAACGCCGCTATTTTGGTTCATATATTTACTATCCTTTGCGTGGATATAGTACATGTACCCATTGATGTCATAAGCTTTCCAAGATGTCACTTGTCTCGATGGCCCCTCCGCCAACCTACTGATGGTAATAGAGTCTATGGTTTCTTCAGGCGGTATGTTTTTGTCCTTCAACCATATAGTTAGTCGTTGCTTGTGTTGTTTCATGACCCAATCATCTGAACGATCATTTCTCTCCGCCATAATGATAGCCAAGTGTTCATCAATGTATGGTTGCATCAGTTGTATACTCTATAAGACACTGTAATGCGCCCGACTCACTTTTTTGTAATCATGGTCGATGAATACTTTTCTACCACTGGTGTCCTTCCCAGCCAGCCTACCCTTGTGACGAGAATCGGGTTTACCAATCCCTTTCTGTACTTTTAGGTACTCTTGACAGCACTCGATGACTTCTTTAGTACTATAACCCTCTATCATGGAGCACTCTGGGTATGCTCGATTATGCCCGTATTGGCTTAGAACCGACATGAACCGCTCGTAGGACAACATTTCATGCAAGTAGCAAGGGCCCAGCGCCTGTATCTGATGAACCATGTGAATCATGAGATATGGCATTATATCAAAAAAAGCAGGAGGTAAACACATCTCTAGTTTGTTTTATGTCTCCACCACAAATTCATGTAGGTTACTCAGCCCTTTCTTGACAATCGTCTTCTATGAGATCTTCAAAAAGAAGTAGCACATGCGGGTGATGGCCATTTTCAACAACTCTGGCTTTATAGCCCTGATTGCAATAGGTAGAAACACTGTCAGCATCACATGACAATCGTGAGCCTTGCAGTGTGTTATTGACAAGTCCATCATCGACACTAGCTTCTTCACATTAGCTGAAATGCTAGTCGGGACTTTGACCCCCCTCAGAAAAGTGCATATAGCTCTCTTCTCTTCTGGTGTTAGGTTGAAGCACGTCGTGGGCAGAGTGTATTTTCCATTAGCCTCAGGTACCGGTTGAAGTTGTGGCATCACGTTTAGCTGCACCATGTCTTTTCATGATTTTAGACCATCCTTTGACTTGCCTATGTCCATCAAGGTAGCAATGAGACTCTCAAAGACATTCTTCTGCACATGCATAGCACCAACGACATGGGGGACCTCCAAGTCTGGCCAATAAGGCAGATACTGAAAGAAGATCGATTGTTTCTTGAAAGGTATGCATTCGACGGGAGGTGTGCTTCTATCTCTGTTCCTCCCATCTAGATTCTTTCTATAGACGACGCGTATGTTTTTCACCATTCTGTACACGTGTTCTCCGTTATGACGTCTCTCCGGAGGGGGTTCAATCTCCAGGGTGTTGTCAAAAAATCTAAAGAACTATTTGCTGCGGTACTTTTGACTTGTCTTAAGAAGCGATGGTTCCTTAGGTAAACTATCTTCTTGGATGCATCCAGAAACACCCATATAGTACCATCCAAGCAAACTAAGCATCCCGTCTTCCCTTTGATCTGTCCAGACAAAGCAAACAGCGCGGGGTAATAATTGGTAGTAACAAATATTATTGCTCTACATATGAAGTCCTCCTTTTAGAACGCATCGTATATCGGCTCCCCATGCCTCCATAGCCTCTCCATTTCTTGCATCAAAGGCTCGAGGAACACATCTATATCAATGCCTAGTTGTTTTGGGCTAGAAATAAGAATAGTGAGAAGAAGGTACTTTCTCTTCTGACACAACTACGTTGGGATGTTGTACATGGTTAAGATCACTGGCCAAGTGATGTGGTCGCTCATCCTCTCATTGAAGGGATTCATTTCATCGATACTCAAGCCAAACCGTACATTCCTTGGGTCATCGCTGAATTATTTGTGCTTCTCATCGATCCTTTGCCACTGACTACAATCAGCTAGGTGTGCAATCTTATCATCATCCATCTTGCGCTCATCATCCCACCATGTCATGAGTGTGGCTTCTTTAGGGTTTAGAAAGATACGTCTCAAGTGGTCGGTCACTAGTAGGTACCATATTATGAAGGCAGGAATTCTTCTCTGCTTTGCATCGTTGTCTAATGGAGTGTCCTCTAGGGGTTAAGATTCTTGTACCACCTTTTTCATACCCTTCTTATTCCTCTTTTTCCTCGTGGAGGCTTTGTCCCTACCGTAAAGGTCATTGTTCTTGTACCGGCTGGTCCCACACTGGGTACATTTATCTAGTGACTTGAATGTTTCGCCACGAAAAAGGATATAGTGGTTGGGACATGTATGGATTTTTTTCAACCCCCATTGTCAATGGACTTATGACCTTCTTCGCTTGGTATGTGTTGGCGGGAACTGAGTTTGGTTATGGCAGCACCCATGACAGGAGACATAATAGATCATTGAAACTACAGTCTGACCAGCCGTACTTAGCCTTCATGATGAGTAGCTCAAGCACAAAACGTAGCAATGTCCAATGTGTCAGACAACCCTTTTCAACACCATACATAGTCTCCTTTGATGCTTTTGTCACCCTTTCTAAATTTTCTAGACCTTTCAGGCTCTTTAGTAAAATCTCTAGTTCAAGGACCCGAATCATTTCCTCTAAATCATCAAAATTATCTTCATCACCAACATGTGCTTCCCTATCATTATTGACGTCACCTTCATCGTTACCATCCCAACCACCAGCATCACCACCTTGTTCATTCCCAAACTCAGGATCCATTTGTACATCAAGCTCTTCTGAGTCTAGGGTTTCGGCATCGTCTTCTTCATCATCGTCGTCATTATCAACGACCGTTGTTTCACCATGATGAATCCACACTGTGTAGTCCTCAACAAATCCTCGCACAATCAAATGTTCTCTGATGATACTCACATCTGTCCATGTCATAAGGTTCTTGCAATCTTTGCAGGGACAAATAATTATATCCTTATTCTCTATCAATGTCGCTGCATGCTTCTCTGCGGCTTCAATAAATTTGTCCATCTCTTCACGGAAATCTGCCTTGAACCTTAACGAACCATACATCTAAGACTTCCTGTACTCCATCTTTTAAAACACAACAATCAAATAAAATACATTAAAGGACTACTATTCACATATATATATGTAAAGGAATCAAATTAATAATTAATTACTTGACAATAATTCTATATACTTCAGATATATATAAATATAAATATAAAATAAAATTACATGAAGCATATCAAGCACACACCATGGTAGAGGGTAATTAATTAATGGCCTATTTATCAATAAATAATTAAATAAATATATATTTATTTATTTATTTATTAAAATAAATAATTTCAAAGACAACAATTTGCAACAATTAATATTTTACCCACTACATTTCATGCAAACCCTATTCCAATTTCATGAAACATAAATTTACAAAATTAAAATTAAAAAAAAAATAAACCCTAGATCTAGATCTAAATCTACATGTACATGAAACATACATGAAACTAGGGTGTAATCTCAACTAAAATCAAGCAAGATCGACTAATAAATGGTGTAATCTCATTTATCTAACTAATTTACACTAATATCTTCAAAACTAGAGTCTAATTTACTTCATACAAAGCTCAAGCACCATAAAAGAGAGATAAAAACAAAACTCTAATTACGATCACTAATCGACCATTAAAACTTCAAATAAAGGCTTAGAATAGCATTTTCTTACCTTGTACAACCTCTCCATCAAAGTATTTGAGATCAAAACATCCCCTTAGTAGAGCAATTTTTGAGAGGAGCCCAAGACCTCCCAACCTTTTTTTGCTCGGGTTGGAGAGAGTGGCCCGAGGTGAAAGAAGGTGGCTGCTATATGTACAACGGGCATTTGTAGGGACGGCTGGTGATTCAGCCGCCCCTACAAATCGACGTATTTGTAAGGACGGCTCGTATTACCAGCCGCCCCTACTGTGCCATTTGTATGGGTGGCTGTGGTGCTGGAGCCCGAGCACATCACTGTAAGGGCTGCTCCAATGCCAGCCGCCCCTTAAAAAAAGTCCTCTTGCTATAAACTATTTTTGACGTAGTGTCCGGCAGGCAGAGCGAGAGCTCACCACCACCTTCGATTTCGCCATGGTCGTTTCCGTTCCCGTTCCTCAGCGACGGCGGCCGCGCCATCCACCGGAACGTCTCAAACACCATGTCGAACACCAAGACCGTGTCGGTGGCCTTCGCCTCCGGATGGTCATCTAGCCAGTGAAGCCTGCCGTGGTGTTCAAGGCTGTGGATTACCATCCGGTATCACATGTAGATGCCTGTCACCGCCGGACCCTGCAGCCGCCGGGTCTCTGTAGCCTCGAGCAAGCGGACGTAGTACGACGCCCACTTGCCCCAGCCGTAGCACTCATCGTCGTTGGTGAGTAGAAGCAGCCTATGCTCGCCGGACGGCCGGTGGACGTACAGGGCACAGGGCCGCGTCATCCTTTTGCTGTGCAGCGGCATGATGACCCACTGCCGGCTCACCGGGTTGCACACACTACGGGAGACGCGTGCTTTGCCGAGTGAAATTGCACTCAGCAAAGAAGGCATTGCACTCGGCAAAGCCTTTGCCAAGTGCTGCACTTGGCAAAGAGCTATCGGCATATCCCTTCACGGCAAAGGCTTCTTTGCCGAGTGCCGCATGTCGGGCACTCGGCAAAGGATTTCCCGAGTGCCACGACGGCACTCGGCAAAGAAAAGTCATCGTGATGGCCAGGTCACGGTGACGGCCCCTTTGTTGAGTGCCACGCGTCGGCACTCGGCAAAGAAATGTGTTTTTTATTTTTTTAAAAAAATGCTTTGCTGAGTGCCTGCATCTGGCACTCGGCAAAGCTTGTTTTCTTTTTTTTTTGGATTTTCTTTGCCAAGTGTTGTAGGTAGGCACTCGGCAAAGCTGGGAAGCCCAGCGTCCCAGATTCCTAGCTTTGCCGAGTGTCATGGTCATGACACTCGGCAAAGAAGTGAAAAATTCAATTATTTTTGTTTTTAGTCTTTCATCATTGCAAACAAGATATACATCATATATATATAACACAACTATATATCACACAAATATATATATAATACAAATGTATATCACAATCCACCACAAACATAAACATAGCATATAAGTATCACAATCTCGACTCCCAAGTCCAAAGTCCAAACACACAAGCATAGTTCACAAAGTTCACAAGTGCAGTATATCACAACGGCTGCCATTTGAAGCTCACGGCGACGGTCCGGGTTGGGATGGCCCAAAGTGCGATCTCGACGACCCTCCGAGCTGGTTCGACGCCGCCCCCGATTGATGCTGCACAAAATAGAAGAGATTGCACATGAGCGACAAGAGAAGAGATAAATATGCAAGATAAATATCCGCCACTACCACCACATCACCGCCATCACCAACACTTCACCACCAACACTTCACCACCACCACCACCACACCACCACCACCACCACATCACCATCATAACCACCACCACCACCACCACCATGAGCACCACAACACCGTGACCACCACCACCAACACCACACCACCACCACCACCATGACCACCACACCACCACCACCACTAGGTTTCACTAGGTTTCTCTAAGTTTCAGCATAGAAAGTAAAACTTCATACTTATACTCACTGAGGTAGAATCAGGACGTTGTGGAGGTGGATCTGGAGCAAGCAGCGTCAGTGGGATCGCCCAACCTTGTTGCTGGCCAATTTGCTGCATCAACTTGATCATCTCGACCATTTGCCGCTGATCTTGCTCCCGCTGGGCCTCCAAAGCCTATAGCCTTTGCCGCTCGACCGCCCGCTCAGCCTGCAGTTCCTGCACCTGGGCCTACAACATTTGACCCCAATGTTTCAATAATGCATAGGTAAGGTATGTAAAAGTCAAAGAACGACGAATGAAACAGGAATGCTTACCTGGAGTGCCGACACCGTGGTCGGCCGTTGGCGTATGGGCACTCTGGCCTTAGGGTTGCTAGGTCCACTCTGGCCTTAGGGTTGTCCTTTGTCTTGTCAGGAATGTCCATGAGTGTTGCCTAAAGTGCTTCAGCGACATTCTTCTCAGTGTGCATTATATCTATATTATGTGAAAGAAGAAGGTCATCAAAATAGGGAAGCCTCTCCAAGCCCGACTTATGAGTCCACATATGTTCGACACCATATCCCACAAAGCAATCTTTCTTTGGATTATCTTTCTTTTGACTATCTTTCTGTGCATTGACCACGAGAGCATCTATCTGAGCATGAACCTGGGCACCAGTCATCTTTTGAGGTTCAGGGTTGGTCACCTTGACACCTTTCGTAAAGTTCTTGGTGTCTTGTCTGAATGCATGGTTAAGAGGGAGGAACTGTCGATGCTTGTAGAATGATGAAAACTTGCCACCCTTCTTCAACCAAATGAACTCTAGAGTTGTCTTGCATACCGGGCATGGGAACTTCCCATGGACACACCAGGCGCTGAATATCCCATACGCCAGGATGTCATGCATGGAGTACTGGTACCAAACATACATTTTGAAGTTTTTCTTTGTAGCTCGGTCGTAAGTCCATACCCCTTCATTCCAAACACTGATCAATTCATCATAAACAGGCTCCATGTACATACCCATTTTGTTTCCCGGGTGTCTAGGAATTATCAACGTCAAGAATATGTTTTGCCGTTGAAGGAGGACCCCAGGGGGGGGAGATTGAGGGGGATAGCGAACACGGGCCAATAAGTGTATGGGGCCGACATCATTCCATAAGGATTGAACCCATCCGTTGCCAGCGCAACACGTACATTACGGGCCTCAAGATCTTTATCACGATGCTTGCGATTAAAGCTTTTCCATGCTTCACCATCAGCTGAATGTACCATCTTGTCAGGATTGTATCAAATGCCATTCTTGTGCCATGTCATCTGTTTCGCGGACTCCTCGGTCATGAATAGCCGTTGGAGCCTCGGTATGATCGAAAGGTGCCGTAGGACTTTCATGGGGATCTCAAGCTACTCCTTCTGGCCATCACCTTTGTCTACCTCCACATACCTAGAGAATTTACACTTTGGACAGTACTTTGCATCCTTGTGGTCTTTCCTAAATAGGACGCACCCCTTTGGACAACAATGTATCTGCTCATACGACATCTTAAGTGCACGAAGGAGTCTCTGTGACTCATAGAACCTGCTCGGCAGAATATGACCCTCCGGAAGCAGCCCACCAATAACTGCCAACATACCATCGAAGCAGGCTCGACTCATGTTGTACTGGGACTTCAACCCCATTAGGCGTCCAATGGCATCCAGTTGAGAAACTGTTGCCTTCTCGTGTAGGAGCTTCTGTGCCGAAGACAACATTTGGTAGAACGCCTTTCCGGTTGGCTCTGGCTCCTCCTCCTCAGCCTCCTTCTCCTCCTCCTCCTCCATAGGTCTTCCAATGAACGTTGCTTCGTGAAAGTCACCTAACCATCCTGCTACCCCGCCATCAGCATCAAACGCCTCCAAGCGTGGTCTCACCACCTCCTCTCTAGTACGATGGGCTTCACCATGGAACACCCACCGGGTATAATTTGATGTAAATCCATACCTGCAAAGATGTTCCCCCATGATCTTCCTTGTTTTTCTTTTCCTGTTTCCGCATTCGCTACAGGGACATAATGTGTCTCTCGCTCCATTAGCTGCCTTGCCAAATGCTTGGTTCAAGAAACCCTCGGTCTTGTCCATCCATTCAGGGGTGATTTCATCCTGACTTGGGCGGCCCGTGTACATCCACTCACGGTTATCCATCCTCTAGCATATACATGAGCGAGTAATATAACCACCAATTGCATCTGAACGACGTGCCTACTGTCTAATGAGTGAGGATAGGTCCTAATCCCACCCGCGGATGCGTAGATGAGGTTAGTTTACATGCTCTACTCTGATCCAAGACAGAATTTTGGTAGCACCTCCCCGTTGTTCTCCTAATACACGTCCTGGAAGGGAGAGTGTGTATCCGGAGAACAACAGGGAGGTGGTGCCGAAACTCTGTCTCAGATCGAAGCAGAACATGAAAACTATCCCATCTACGCATCCGCGGGCTGTCCAAAAAAGTGGACAATCTAAAATAGATATAGTCTTAGATATACGAAGATCCGCATACCTCCAACCGTATCTGTTTCGGACGGGAGACGCCTAACTGGGTTACACCGATCTACGATAACGATAAGGAAGAGAGGTTATTTATACCTAGGGTGGCGGTGGAGTCAGGTTAGCGGGGCAGTGGCGAGGCGATGCTGTGCAGGCAGGACCGCAGCGCCGACGAAGACGATTAGGGTCGCCTACGTACTCTGGGTCCCCTCCGATGGGTCCTGCTCTACAAAAGAAGAATTATAATACTATAAGTTAAAAATTTCGGCAGAACCTCCCCTATACGGGGAGGTTTCCGAAACCTGCAAGACAAAAGCCGGCACGATGGTCGATAGCATATATACGGCACGAAGGCCCACACATCCACGTACGGCACGAAGGCCCACACATCCACATACGGCCATCAATGACATACAAGGCACGAAGGCCAACAACTGGGGGGCTTTATACCTTGGGTGGCGGTGGAGTCGGGCGACGTGGTGCCGGGGTCACCTTCATCTCCAACGAGGGGCGGGGACGACGGCGGGGATGAACGGCGAGGGGCGTGGCCGACGGCCGAGGCTCCTCCTCCTCCCTTCTCCTTCCTCCTCCCTTCTCCTTCTCCTTCTCCTTCTCTTCCCTTCTCCTTCTTCCTTCTCCCTTCTCCTCTCCTCCACCACCCTTCTCTCCTCTACTGGATCCCCTGCTCCTCCTCTCCTCCACTCCGGCGGGTCAGGGGCGGGGAGCAGCCGGGCAGGGCACCACCGGCATATATCGATGGGATGGAATTGGTGGAACCCCAACAGGCGCCTGCTCCCTTGTGATGAATTGAAATGCAACGAACAAAACCTTTCTGCCGGCCGGCACCCCGCGCACGCTATGAAGAAAGTAACTACTTGGAATGACGTGGAGCTTCTTCCATGGCTACGATGTTTGATTTCTTTCTGTCCCGGAATGAAATAAACGCCCTAGCTCCGACCGACGATCCCCTTCTCTCGGTTGGGATGGATGGGTAGGCGCAGGACGTAGCAGTGGCAGGGATGAGGAAGAAGGCAGGGAAGGCAGGCAGCAGAGGATGCTACAGGGACGGGAAGGGACGGATGGTACTCCACAGCACAAACACAATTGATCCAAGATGATGGAGTTGGCAAGCGCAAGGGATACACGAGGCGGGCGGACGATGGTTCCTTACCACCAAGGGGAAGAACCGAGGAGGAAGGGAGGCGCCGCAGCCGCTTATATCGATCGGCGGCCAGCCGACCACGCACGGCAGCATGAAGCTAGCTTAGCACACCACCACCAGCATGTCGTCCCTGACTCCCTGTCGATCACGAGCTAGTAACGGCCGCAGCCGGTGGGCAGCCGAAATTAGGCCCCGTTTAGATCCAATTTTTTTTTGGATTTTGGCTCACTGTAGCATTTCGTTTGTATTTGGTAATTAGTGTCTAATTATGGATTAATTAGGTTTAAAAGTTTTGTCTCGCGATTTCTCACTCAACTGTGCAATTAGTTTTTTTCGTCTACATTTAGTATTCTATGCATGTGCCGCAAGATTCGATGTAACGGGTACTGCGTAAAATTTTTTGAAATCTAAATAGGCCCTTAGGGCCTGGCCTGCTGTCTGTCTGTCTGTGCTACCTACCAGCCTCTGGTTTTAATGTCCGGCGCGAGCCACACAGCCGCGCATGGGTGCAGCAGTGTCCAGAGAGGCACTCTTCTATGTGAGGCCGTCCCTCCCCTGGTGCGCCGCGAATCGAGGGGCAGGGCAGACCGGCAGAGGACGCATGGCGACATGTCAAAGCGCCCCTGCCGTGTCAGGTGCGCGCCATGCAACCGCACGACGTCGCGCGCTCGCGCTGCCGTGGAAGAAAACAGCGATTCAAACGGCCAACAGTGCTCTGCTTGCTGGAGTTGGGCTGGACCTGGGCCACACATACGGGGTGATGTATATTTATTTGGTCTGTGGCCCAGGACTAGCTTCATGTGAAAGGAACCAAAGATGGACTCTCGTTTGATGCTAACACCTTTGGTAGCATCTGGTTTTAAGAACAAAACCAGATACATATCATATATGAGTCCATAAAGTCAAATCTCACATATAACTACAAATAAGGGTAATATCGAAAGACAATGCTTAATATATAACGTACTTAATATAAAGGATATAACATTAGATAGCAAATAGCGGAAAGACAACTCCGATCTTCGGGTGAAGACTTCAATTCCATAGGGACAACTGACTGGTTGATCACAAGCCTAATTCCTCCAAACTCTAGCAATCTGGTACCCATCCGGGATGTTTATCCAAATGATTGAAAAAATAAAGCAAGCGTAAGTACATGTCGTACTCAACAAATATAACAAGAGATTCATGAGGCTCAAAAGGCTGACACTGGTTTAACTGCGATTAGCTTTCAACGAGTCGTCTTTTAGCAATTGGGTTACAACAAGTTTATTCACAGGCTCATATAAACACATGATCAGGTAAACATGAATAATGAATATCATAAATAATTAACCATTAATGATCATCTTTATCATCAGTATCATCAGTGTTCATCATCTATTCCGTAAGGGTCCAAGGCAGCTCGTGACCGTGAGCACGGCTGATATACCAGTTTTACACTCTGCAGAGGTTGTACACTTTCACTGTGAGTCGTGATTTACCCTTTCGCCCGAGGTGATCAACCTCTTTACCCACTACCAAGGAAGGTCAGCATGGTTCACTATGAAGCCTTTTAAAGGTTCATCTAACAAGTTAGGGCCGCTAAGATTTCCCCACCAATAAGCATGAACACCCCTCCAAGGAGTGACTAACAAAATACCAAGAAACCAAAGTGTACCCTCTTGGCAGGCCGAGATCACACCTGTCGGAGCCACTCTTGCGCCATAAAGGTAACCACTAACAAGCTAGAAAAGGTCCTCATACTGAGCTAAAGCCAGAGCCATGTAGCCCTCACAGCTGTACTATAAGTCCCAGATGTTCGCTTACAGATAAGTCCTTAGGGAGAGAAATCTAGAGCACCATAAAATAGCCCAATGCTCTAGCCCCCTTGTTCCATGTTGCTAAAAAACATCTTTTAATGTTTATTGCTGTCGGATACCATAAAAAGGGGTACCCTAAGCAAGAGCTGAAAAGATTACTTAGACCTTACAAATATCAAAGCCGAAGGACAACCACGGGGCCTCGGCCGATTCTCCGATTCGCCCCGCCGAGGCCCTCTCGCCGAGGCCGATTCTCGCCAAGGCCCTCTCGCCGAGGCAGTCCCTCTGGCAGGATGTCCCATCCATTTAATGCGCCTGAATGCATCCGCTATGTCAGCCACGACTGGCAGGGTACAACAACAGAAGCGATGGGACAACGGTCAAATCTCCTTTTTTCCATCCCTTACTGACGGTGCAGGAGTTGCCATGCCCTGCGAACACACGTCCTGCACTTTTCCACCTAAACCGGGTACGACGCTGACCGCCGAGGCCCCCGCCTCATACACAGGTCACCTCCAAGGCCTCGGCAAATCAGGCCTCGGTGCGGTTAGCTACAACCTGCCAGGCCTCGGCACCCCACCAAGTCAAAAAATCCATAGGGCATGGCATGTCACCTATAGTGGAGGCCATGCTGACTAGACATCAACAAGGACTCCTACGACTTCAACAGCCTCGGGCATGGCCTGCGT
This sequence comes from Miscanthus lutarioriparius, assembly GCA_904845875.1. Taxonomy (NCBI): domain Eukaryota; kingdom Viridiplantae; phylum Streptophyta; class Magnoliopsida; order Poales; family Poaceae; genus Miscanthus; species Miscanthus lutarioriparius. Next base: position 1,518,592 of record CAJGYO010000016.1, on the reverse strand, counting down.
GACGCACCAGTGATCAAGTACCAATTGCCATTCCCAACACTGTGCTGCTACAGGGATAGAGTACTAGATCTTCCTTCTAAGGCTCCACGTGTAGCTCTCTCATGTATTCCTGGCTCCCTCCTTACAGCTATAAAAGGGGGCAGCCAGGGCCATTTCTGGGGGCCAACTCCGATACGCACACACCCTCCCACGCAAAACGCACTCACTCAATTCACGCACGCTCCCACACTGCCTGAGAGCAGCGTCTCAAGCGCCTCGCACCACTCCACGCCGAGACCTGGGACTAGCTCCCTCTCTCACCCTGCTTGTAACCCTCTACTACGAGCACTTCGGTGCAAAGAATACAAGATCGATCTCCTAGACTGGACGTAGGGCACCGATTGTCTGAACCAGTATAAGCCTTGTGTCTCTTTGCATTACCATCCGGGATTAGGGGCACGCAGTTCACATTTACTGGTTGGTTGATGACCCCCCCGGTCCGAAACACCGACAATTGCATATTCCATTAGTCAAGTTACAAAATCATGGTCTTTAATTGAGCATTAGCATCATACTACCCAATGCAATACCCCATAGGTGACAAGGTATGAGGTAACAAAGTACTAGAAAATCCTTAGTGTTAGTCGAGGTAGACACATGCAGTATAAATTAGATAATTAAAGATGTATAGGACAACAAGAAAGATCCCATGCTATACTTATCTTAAACTCAGATCCTTATTCTATTGAATTGTAAGGAGAGAATTCCTTATTTGATACTGGAAAAATGAGTCGTAGCTTTCTTGGCCTTGAAATTTTCTTCGTTCCTTATTTGACACTCACTTGAACTTTCATCCCTAATATGACAGCGCAGTCAAATCCGTTAGCTAACGGTGTTAAGTGGCTGATTAAAAACCTTTGCCCTTTGATTGGCCGCGCTGATGCTCACGCATGCATGCCTCCGCCATACATCATGCAAGCGCCGCATGGATGCGCCAGCGCATCTTTGGTGGCAAAAAGGTCTTTTTAATAGCCACTTAACACCGTTAGCTAACGGATTTGACTGCGGTGTCATATTAGGGATGAAAGTTCAAGTGAGTGTCAAATAAGGAACGAAGAAAATTTCAGGGCCAAGAAAGGAACGACTCATTTTTCCAGTGTCAAATAAGGAATTCTCTCAATTGTAAGCTCCAAAGGATTTCTTCTGGATCACCAACTTCTTTTATATCACCAACGCAAATCCCACCAACCGGACATGATCATAAAGCACTACACAAGCATCCATGCAATCATACACGAAGCAAACAATAGATCTAAAGTAGAACAGTACACCAAATATAAAATCAAGATGAAAAGTTTGTAAAACGAATCTACGTCTCGCTACGAACACAGACGCGAAAAGCTTTCTAATCGGAGCTATAACGAAAAAGTTATGAATTAAACAATATTTCCTTTAATAAAATAATAGATTAAATCTAGCGTCGAATTTTAAAAGTTGAAAATATATTTAGCAATAGGATGAACATGTAGATTACTCAATTATGAATCGAACGCAACTTGAATGGATTAAATCGGAGTTAGAACCGAGATTTTATGGCTAAAACAAGATTAGTGACAAAACTGTAAATAGGTGAAAGCGTATTTTAAATCTACTAGAAAGAAACTACGCTTTCAGAATTTGAAAATGTATTCTGGAAGTGCGCCATGAACTATGGGTTAATTTGCCAAAAACAGGGGGGCTCTTTAGCAAAAAGAACAGCGAAGGGGTATGTTCTAATCTGGGTCATTGATCTCAACGCGGACGGCTCAGGATGATCGTAAGTATATGTGTATTTTCATTGTATTTCTGAATTTGTTTTCTTAAAGGAAAACGGCTACAAAACTCATGCATGACCTCATGTGATGTCATCAAGCTAGCCAGCAAATTGGTACAGGGCAAAGCATGCACGGCCGGGCTGCTCTGCTAACTTCGCTCGCTCGCGCGATGTCACGCGTTTGCGCGCGTGCGTGCGGAGGGAGCGTAGGAGCTGTGCGCTTGTCTCGGCTGTGGGTTGGGCACGGCGTCGCTGGAGCAGCCGACACCGGTGAAAGCACAGGGTGGCTGTAGGCGGCTAGGTTTGCCCTGCAAATAAACGGCGACGTCGTGCTACCGCTACAGAACGAGAGGGAGCTCACGGAGGCACCTGCGGCATCTTTACCTCAACGCGAACCTCGGCTGAAGATCCTCAACGACGGCAAGGCAGCTGGAGAGATCAAGAGCGGCAGCGGTGCTGTAGCTCTGAACGTGAGGCGGGGCGAGCTTGGGTTCTTGTGGCTGCGCTGGGTTCTGGGAAGGCGACGGTGGCTCCTAGATGCAAAGAGAGGGCGTGGAGGGGGCCTTGGCTTTAATAGGGCCGCGCTCAACGTGGGGATCACGCCGACCGGTGATGACGGCGCGGAGGCGGACTCCCGGTGGCAGAGTCCGGCTCGGCCACGGGAAGAAGGCACGGCTGATAGGGCGGGCTGACCTGTCGGCGAGAGAGCGCACGGGACCTGGCAGTCAGTCACAGCGAGAGAGAGGAGCGGGAGCGCGACTGGGCCAGAGCAGAGCGGGCCGCGGAGACGGAGAGAAGGGAAAGGAGTGGGCGCGCGCTTTGGCCGACTTGGCAACTGGGCCATGCGAGGGATGGAGGGAGTCGCCCTGTGGAAGGGATGGAGTGGTGCTGGGCCTACGCGGCTGTGCTGGCTGGGCCACCAGGCGGAAAATAGAGAGAGGGAAAGGTTCTTCCTTTTTTTTTCTTTTCATTTCCAAACCTTTTTTAAATTCTCATTTCAAAAGCATTTCAACAATTTTTGAATTTCTTTTTGAAGCAAAACAACTCATCTTAATAAATCAAATGCAATGACATGTATGCTCAAACATGTTTCTAAACCCTATGTTGAATTTTATTTTAATGAAAAAATATTATTTCCTATATTTTATGAGCACAAAAATACATAATTGAATCATTCTAACTTTATTTCAGAAAAAACAAATTTTCAGGTGTTACACCTTTCCCACGGTTTTGTTGCTCAAAAAAAGAAACTATCTCACGGTTCATATAAAAAAACTAAAAAAATTTATCCCACGGTTTATAAAAAAAGGTCATCCACTTCATAAATGTTTTTCCTTACACAATACTAATAGAAAAAATACATAATTTCCATTAACCTTTTATTTTTAATTTTTAAATAATAAAATTCACAAATAGTCCTTGAACTTGGTAATTCTAGTTTTCCAACTTAAGAAAAATATTTTTAGGTTTTCTAAACTTGACTCATGGTGTCATCTCGATCTATAACTTAGAAAATACCATTGTCGGGTCCTTATACTTGGTTCTAGGTGTCGTCATGTTAGCACAGATAGGGGTAAACTCGCTCCCTGGGCTCATGTAGCAATGTGGACTGTACGTTGGCGTGGACTCGATATGTGTGGCCCACATTCAGGTTCACCTCTTCTCTACCCTACTGGCGACGGATGAGGGTTGGGTCTTAAGATGTCTCCAACAGGAGACCTATTGTGGAACCCAAACCCAAAATGGGTCTCCAACACAATACTTATAGCTTCCAACAGAGTATCTATATGAAAAACTCATTTTAGGTGCCAGGAGAAGCATAAACCAAATCTGAGTATCCTCTCTCCTGGAGACCCATTTACAGAAAGGGTTGTCTTTTGAGTCTTGTTGTTGGAGAAGACAAAAAATAGTTATTGAACCATTTGACTATAGCGCTATGTAAAGGACGAATGAGTCTTGTATTTTAGGTCATGGTTGTTGGAGGCAGTCTTAATAGGAGCTACTACTACAAGGTGGACAGGGGCATGGAGGGAAAAGGAGAGCACGACAAAACAAGGAACGAACGAAAAAAAGAGTGCCATAATGGTTTTTATAACATTTTTTTATAACAGAGTGCCGGCCCAAACGTTGGATAACCATGGCGAGAGATGGTATAAAGAAAGAGGAGAGACGAAAAAGAGCATAGAACAGAAAATGGATGTAGAATGTACGCTCCTCTGATGGATCTTGGAGCTACGTCAAAGCACATCATGCCATGGCATTGTAGTACCTATTTGCATCCGGATGACACCTGGAACCAATTTTGAGGTTGCGAAAATGGTGGTATTTATTAAGTTGGGGACCTAAAAGAGACCGGAGTCAAGCTTAGGGATCCCAAAATAGCATTTTGTAAGATGAGAAGACCATATTTTTTTTGAGAATCAGATGAGAAGACTAGACTTATAATCCGTACTTTGCAGCTTGTTTTTTTCAGTCGGAACGTATTTTTCTCTCACAACAAATCAGCCGGAACAGTGTTTTGGCTTGTTTTTTCAACGAAGCGAACGGGGCCATATACCTCTTGCCGAATTTAAGATCCTCATAAACTTTTTTTTTCTTCAAAATATGGTATAGGTGCAAGTGCACACTACTCTTGTGATGAGTGCATCTAAGAAACACATACGACAGATCCTGACATTACTGTATTATCTTGCCACGTCATTGTTAATGATCATGTCATCTATCGCTAAATGAATAGCACCGTTCTTTATTAAAAAAACTACAAAAATATAAACACGCGTGTCAAATCTATTGAACCCTATATGAAAGTCCCACTACAAGATAATCAGCCTGTTCGTTTCGGCTGAATTGGTTTATAAGCCATGGCTGAAAGTACTGCTGGCTAGTTTGATGTGAGAGAAAAATACTATTCAAGTCGTGGATTATAAGCCAGATATAAGCGAATAAGCCGAAACAAACAGGCTGAATCTATCCAACTAAGCTATGTTATCGTTACAACACGTTTGATCCGGAATCATCTCAATTGCTTTTCACGTCAATATCAGATCTCTGCGTTAAGAAGAGGAAGCGAAGGCCTTCCGGACCCTCGAAACAAAGGCCCCGTTCGCTGGTCTGAAACTTGGCTGAAAAACACTGTTTCGGCTGATTTGTTGTGAGAGAAAAATACTGTTTGACTGGTTTAATAAACAATAACTTAAGAGAGGGATCAGCCGGCTGGCTGAAAATTTCAGACCAGCGAACAGCCCCAAAAAGAACACCACCGTCCCATCCAACACAAAGATTGAAAGGGGCAAATCTATGACCGACCTGATGCGTTCGATAGGCTTGTTTAGGAGATCTCCAATTTTTTTAAAAAAACAAATCCAATTCACCATATTCATTCAGATCTATCGTAGAGCAGCTTTACTGTAGAGTCTCCTAATAATGTATTTCTTAGGGCAGTTCCAACGGTGTATTGATGATGGTTTCTATCCTCATTAAATGACTTGCCACGTAGGAAAAATGTTGACATGGCAACGTAGTTAATGAAGAAAGAGAGTAAAAATTATAGAAATAGTTTCCTCATGAAGAAACCAGATCTTCTCTTGACCCAATGTACCAAGAAACCATGAAATCGTCATTGGGAAGAAACCACCAGTTTCTAAGAGGCTCGTGCCGCACTTCCATTGGAGAAAGAAGATAGAGTTGAGAGAGAGAAAGAGAAAATAATTATTACTCATAGAAACTATGGATTAAAAAGCAGTACTTTTTTTATAGTATCCTATGTTATAGAAACTACTACTTTTTTTTATTAGGACTATCCTTACAGTTCCAACTCTAAGTTTCCTCCCTTCTATCTCAATGCCACCTGCGTCCGCGCGTGAGCTCTCCATCCCCTCTTTCCTCCCCTTCGTACAAGAGCACATCAGACTGGACGGGTCGGCTTGCAGGTAGTGGGGGCCAATGCATGCGAGGATGTGACCGACGAGGAGGGGATGATCGGCACCACGACGCACAACATGGACGGGACGGCTAGCCAGCGGGTGACCTTCGCGACCAGGTTGGCTGCTATGGAGAAAGAAAGAAAAGAAGGTACTGGTTCGAAGTGAAATATGAGTTACGAGTGGTAATGGTGCGTAATTTCATCCGACTCCATCAAACTTTGAGTTTTCATAGCATGAGGTGCTCCACGATATGGACATGGGAGAGCAGATCCACTGGTTTTGTAGAACTGCTTTATGGTGGATCTGTGTGGATATATAAAGTATTTTGCTTGTAAAAGTAGATCCGGATCTATTTTCGTGGATACAGAGCTAATCAACCTCGTTCAAACATGCCTTATATACTCCGTCCAAAAAAGAACAAAAGAAATCTAGATTTAAATTGAGTGATAGCTGAGTTTATACCAAAATCAGTTTACTACTTAAAAAGTATGGACTGGTTTCGTCCAACATTTTTTGGTGCGTGCGCCCAACGCTCCAACCACGTCCTAGATTCTGGTTCGGTCTTCTGCCTCCGTCTACCACGTCAGAGTCTGGTTCGGTCTTCTGTCTTCGTCTCCATCCGCAATACGCCGTCCGTCCGTATGTACTTATTTCTTTCCACACGTACCCTGTCATGCATGACCATGTACATAGGTGTATGTGTATATATGAAAAGGCTTCTTGCTTCTTGATTAGCACATGTGATCCGGCCGTTGAGTTAATTAGGCACTTCAAGTTTATCTCGAATCAAAACGCCGCATACTTCGGAGATGTATTACATGGCCGTGTGCTGAATATATTTCATTTTAGATATGAACAGCATGTATATAATACTAAGTCTTAGATTCCTGCTCACGCGTTCAAATCCAATACAAATCATCGTTCTCTTTGAGCTCATGTGTCCGTGTCCTATCCCGTTCCGATTCGAATACCTAGAGCTGAGAGTTGGGTCATGCCATTTGAGCGCAGGTCATGACAAGCTCTTTTATCACGGCTCGAAGCACGACACGGCACAAAATATTCTGGGTTGTACTGTCACGACAAGAACACGAGGGTCGTGCCGTGCCTAGGATCTCGACACGTCGGGCTACATGGCCCAGACCGTATATTTGGGCCGTGCTTGGACCTGCACGGCATGAAAATAGCACGTAGACAACTCTACAAGGCAATTTCCTTGCATTTACTATACTATCTCTCATCTAATTCTTGAATAGATCGTGAAAATCGTTAAAACTTGCATGAAAATAGTACACATAAGATATATATTTTTTAATCACAAGCGGAAAAAGAAAACTAGCAGAGATATTTTGAGGACCGTGCTTGGGCTAGCACGACCCGAAGACGTGCCGGCGTGCCACGGCCGTGCTTGAGCCAAAGAAAAGATTTACCATACCGTATCGGCATGGCCCGACGAGTCCCTCATGCCTAGAGGGCACGAACCAAAGCGACACAGGGACATGCCGTGCTGCCACCTCTACGAATACCGGATCTGATACGAAGTCCTCGGACCACCGCCCCGCGCATGTACATGTAACCAGCTGACACGTTGATAAATAACTAAAGAAAGAAAAAAGAGGTCAGAATGAAATTGAAAATAGTTCAAGGTTCTCACTGCAAAATCATTTATTAGCTTTTTATTATTTTGTGAAATGATCAAAACCATCACTATAGGTGTGGACAAAATTCATGAGGACATGCAACGCACGGGCACATGTCTAATAATGTTAATATTTATGAGTTTAATGATATTATCTGAAACATATTTTATAATGAATTTAATTACCATTATTTGGTATCATCAATATATTATTTTTATATTTCGTTAACTTGGTATAAAAGTGAAATTATATTTTCACTACAGCGCGGCAATGTTTGATCTTATGTACTGTAGCGGTGTGATTGGGAGCGTCGGTGTCCGCCTACGCCGACGCTGATCCACGCTACAGGGCAGCCTACAGCGGCGGTGCCTGCGTGTCTCCTCCACGGAGGTCTCTGGCGACTGCTGGTGCCGCCGGGCAGCCGGCCGTTGGGCCGGCTCTGGCTAAGCAACATTTATTCCCGTGAGCGACCACGCCTCTCCACGTGCCATCCACCCACCCACACCGGCCACTGCCACCACGGGCCCATCACGCCATGCTCACCTCCCGAACCTGAGCCTGACCTGACCACCGCGCCGCGCCCGTTACTCCTCGCCGCCTTCTTCTTCTGCCGTGCTGCTCCGTGACTCTGCCTCACACCTCGGCGCCACGCCATGGCACCCATCTGCTCCCTTCTCTTCCTCCTGCTACTGCCTCGTTCCACCGCTGCTCTCTCCAAGTCCAAACCGCCCGCGCGGTACCGGTACCACACGCTCCACGCCAGCCCGCTCTCCCCCGACCCCATCGCCCGAGCCGACGCCGCGCGACCTCTCTTCGCCGCCGCCGCCGGAGCATCCATCTCGGAGCTGGACGCGCACGACATCAGCAATGGCTCCACCGTCCACCTGCTCCTCGCCCACCACGAGGCGTTCGCGGCGCCCAACGCCACGGCGGCCCAGCTCCTGGCGCACCGCCTGACGCGAGACGCCGCGCGCGCCGAGGCGATCTCCGTGTCCATGTCCGTGCCCGCGGCGGCCGCGAGGAACGTGACGCGCGGCGCTGCCAGCGCCCGTGGCGGGTTCGCGGCGCCCGTGGTGTCCGGCCTGGCGCAGGGCAGCGGCGAGTACTTCGCTTCGGTGGGCGTGGGCACGCCGCCGACGCCCGCGCTGCTGGTGATGGACACCGGCAGCGACGTGGTGTGGCTGCAGTGCGCGCCGTGCCGCCGGTGCTACGCGCAGTCGGGCCGGGTGTTCGACCCGCGGCGGTCCCGGTCGTACGCCGCCGTCCGCTGCGGCGCGGCGCCCTGCCGCGGCCTCGACGCCGGGGGCGCCGGCGGCTGCGACCGGCGCCGCGGGACGTGCCTGTACCAGGTGGCCTACGGGGACGGGTCCGTCACGGCGGGGGACCTGGCCACGGAGACGCTGTCGTTCGCGCGGGGCGCGCGGGTGCCGCGCGTCGCCGTCGGGTGCGGGCACGACAACGAGGGCCTGTTCGTGGCCGCCGCGGGGCTGCTGGGCCTCGGCCGCGGCCGGCTGTCGCTGCCCACCCAGACGGCGCGCCGCTACGGCCGCCGCTTCTCCTACTGCCTGGTGGGCCGTACCTCGTCGTCGTCGCTGAACCGTCCGTCGGCCACGCCGCGCTCGTCCACGCTGACCTTCGGCGCGGGCGCCGTTCCCGGCCGCGCGTCGTTGTCGTTCACCCCGATGGTGAGCAACCCCAGGATGGCGACGTTCTACTACGTGCGCGTGATGGGGTTCAGCGTGGGCGGCGCGCGCGTCGGCGGCGTGGGCGAGCGGAGCCTCCGTCTGGACCCGTCGGTGTGATCCTGGACTCGGGCACGTCGGTGACGCGGCTGGCGCGGCCCGTGTACGCGGCCGTGCGGGAGGCGTTCCGGGCGGCGGCGGGCGGGCTCCGGCTGGCCCCCGGCGGGTTCTCGCTGTTCGACACGTGCTACGACCTGCGTGGGAGGCTTATGGTGAAGGTGCCGACGGTGTCGGTGCACCTGGCGGGCGGCGCGGAGGTGGCGCTGCCGCCGGAGAACTACCTGATCCCCGTGGACACGCGGGGCACGTTCTGCCTGGCGCTGGCCGGCACGGAGGGCGGCGTCTCCATCGTGGGCAACATCCAGCAGCAGGGGTTCAGCGTCGTGTTCGACGGCGACAAGCAGCGCGTCGCCCTGGTGCCCAAGAGCTGCTAGCTAGCCTAGCAGGGGTGCTGGACTGATGAGTGGAGTGGCCGACCCGAACCAAAAGGGGTGCCTCTTTGTTTGTGTTCTTCTCTGCGATACTTTTGCAATGGAATGGAAGTGGTGTTGAGTTGTGCGTGAACGAATCACTCCCCTCCCCTCAGAGTCAGCGTGTTGGCCCGGGTGATGCACCCTGTATGCTTGGGTTTATGCTCGGATTTATTCGGTTTATAAGTCGTACTTTTTTAGTTGACGAATAATATTTTTCTCTTACACTAAATCAGTTGACAGTATTTTCATGGTTTATCAGCCAAGTAAACCCAAAACGGGGCACGTGATGACGGCCGGACACGTGGCATTGGCATGGCTGCCGGAAGTGCATGCATCCCATCTCGATCCGATCATGGATTGCCTCTCTTTTCTCGGACATCGCCGGAGATCGGATCGGGACACCGTTGCCGGCACGTCAGAGGGGAGGACCGTTGCCTGCCCTAGTCCTGTGCTGCCTGAATGCCACACCCGACACTCGTCCCGTCACCACCCCACATAAAACTGTGACTGACTGATGCCGACGCCATGCGATCATCTCCATGCACCAATTTTAGTGCAATTCTAGGTTAAATATATTCTATAATATAATGATAATTAATCTATTTTTATCAAATTTATAGAAAGAGTATCAACATTTATATCTCTAGATATATTTATTGACAAAATATATTTCATAACTAATATAATAATATTTATTTCGTATCGTAAATATTAGCATTTTATTTTTAATAGATTTAGCCGACGTTTTTTGGTCTTTTCGAAGAGCAATTACACTCTTTTTAGTATGTTTGAATTTTGAAACATTTTCACGGTTCATCAACTTGCAGAAATGTTTAGCCCTCTTTGGATTGTAGGACAAAAAAAAAGAAAAAACTAAACGGTAATGATTGGACGCGGGCGTCCCGTCCGGACGCCATACGCCGTACGCCCACTTCGCCTCGCTCTTGCCGCTCCGGCGCTCCCTCCCGCCCGTCGCGCGCGCCGCTCGCCCGAGCCAAAGCCGGTGCTGGTGTCGCTGGTGGTGGTGAGGCTCTTTCGCCGCTGGCTCTGACCCCGACGGCTGGAATTGATCGGCCCCCGCCCCCCTTATGTTGCAAAACACACATTTCAAGTGTTTCAGATGTTTAATCGGTATGTTACAAGTGTTTTACATGGACATTGCAAAAGTACATCGAGATGTTGCATATGTTGCAATGGTTATACACGTATATTGCAAACTTCTGTTCCCAATATTTCATCTGTTTCCTCAACCATATGTTGCAAGTGTGTTTATCTAGATATTGTATATGTTTCAGACAAATGTTGTAATTATTTTATCTGGATGTTGCATAGTTTATAATGGTTTCAGGTGTTTTTCCCGGTGTTTTATCTGGATGTTGTATATTGTATCTTGTTTCCTATGTTTTTTTGAGTTCATCCGAACGTACGCGTCCCTATAAAAATCTTGTCTCTCAGATCCTTTGTTTTGTATATATGGATTCCTATCCTGTTTGTGTGTTTTTATTATTTTTGTATTTTTTGAACCATATGTCCAGAAAGGGTGTGTTGGTTCGGAATAGGATATTAGAAACATGATAGATAGCATGAAGGAATTGGTCACGTGACAATTAACAACTCATGCCCACCCCGTGATCACACACGAAGCTTTACTCCTTGGACCACGAATGTAAGTCGATCGTAGTCGCAGATATAGGAATTTCGAGAGATGCTCATGGATAGCTACGATCCCGAGGACTAACCAGAAAGTAGTGGCAAACTTTAAGTTGGATTCTTCGCTCGGCAAGCGAGCATCAGGGCAGTCCCAACGAAAGAAAACAGTAGTTTCTATAATATAGGACACCGCATCAAAAAAGTACTACTTTTCAACTCATGGTTTCTATGAGTAATAATTATTTTCTCTTTCTCTCTCTCTCAACTCTATCTTCTTCCTCCAATGAGAGTGCGACACGACCTCCCTAGAAACTGGTGGTTTCTTCCCAATGGTGATTTCATAGTTTCTTGGTGCATTGGGTCAAGAGTAGACCTGATTTCTTCATGAGGAAACAATTTCTATGATTTTTGCTCTCTTTCTTCATTAATTACGTTGACATGTCAGCATTTTGTCTACGTGGCAAGTCATTTAATGAGAATATAAACCATTATTAATGCACCATTGGGACTGCCCTGACAAGCGAGGACACGTGTTTAGCTTCCATGCTCGAGCTCGTCGAGGACAACCGAGGTTTGGTTCGCTCATGTGAAAGAGCCAAATCGACTCGCTCACTGGAGGCGAGGTCACGTCGAAAGCCAAGTAGGTCCTCGGTTTTCATTCATCTATGCTTGCTGGAACTTTTGGAAGAAGTTTTCATTCACTTGTTCCCTCCGTCCCATATCAGAAGTCGCTATGGGATAAATATAGGTTAGACTTTCTCAACTTTAACTAGATTTGTAGAAAATACGTGAAACATTTATATCTTTAATTAAGTTTATTATGAAAATATATTCAACGATCTATATAATGATACTAATTATATTTTATAAATATTAATATTCTTTTATATATAATTGATCAAAGTTAAAAAAAAGCTGAACGGGAAGCGAGAACGACTTCTATTTTGGGATGAAAAGAGTATGCTCGTTGTTTGTTGGAACTATTAGAACGAAAGGAACTGACGAATTTTTTAGAACGAGATTGCTAAACTGAGATGTCGCCAAGTGGAACCGGATCTTGGGTCATGCCATACGAGGGCGAGCCATGGCATGACCCAAAACATGGCAGACCGCGAAATATTTTGGACCGTGTCGGCACGGTATGAACGCGGTTGAGTAAGCTGCTTAGGATCTCAACATGATGGGTTGCACGGCCTAACCCGTATTTTGGATCGTGCTTGGGCTGGACGACATAAAAATAGCACGTAAACACACCACAACATTACAATGTAATTTTCTAGTATTTACTATCCTCAAGGATGATGTGCTGAAGGTGAGAAGACAAGGGGATATGATCATATTAGCTAAACTTGTCATTAGTGATATGGTCTTAAACGTAATTAGTGCGTATGCCCCCAAGTAGGCCATGATAAGAGTGATAAGCGGTTTTTTCTGGGAAGACTTAGATCGCTTGGTTAGAGCTGTCCCTAGTAGCGAGAAGCTCTTTATAGGAGGTGATCTTAATGGCCATGTAGGTACATCAAGTGCAGGTTTTAAGGCGGTTCATGGGGATTTTGGATATGGTAATAGGAACCAGGAGGGAGGGGAAGTCTTAGACTTCGCGATAGCTTTTGATATGATGATAGCTAACACTTTCTTTTGTAAGAGACAGTCTAATTTAGTGACCTTTAGTAGCGGCTGGTACTCTAGTCAAATCGACTTTGTCCTTACAAGGAGGAGGGATAAACGAACACGTTTGGACTGTAAGGTGATACCTGGAGAATGTGTGATCGCTCAACACAAGCCGGTGGTGGCCGACTTCCGCTTTCTGGTGCAAGCTCGTGGGAACAAACAAGATAGGGTTGCTAGAACGAAGTGGTGGAAATTAGAAGGGGATGCATCAAAGGTCTTTAAGGAAAATGTCATTGAAGAGGGCCCTTGAAAGGATGAAGACGATGTAAACAACATGTGGGAGATGATGGCAACATGCGTTCAGAAGGTTGCTTTAGAGGTGCTTGGAGTGACCAAAGGGAGCGGATGCGACTCGAAAGACACTTGGTGGTGGAATGAAGATGTACAAAAGGCTATTAAGGAAAAGAAGAAGTGCTATAAGTGCTTGTATCATGACAGGTGTGCAGACAACATAGAGAAGTATAAAGTGGCAAAGAAGTCTGTAAAACGAGCGATGAGTGAGGCAAAGGGGCGGGCCTATGAAGACTTTTACCAATGTTTGAGTACGAATGAAGGAGAGAAAGATATTTATAGGATGGCTAGGGCTCGCGATAGGAAGACAAGAGACTTCAACCAAGTCAAGTGCATAAAAGATGAGAGGGAGCAACTTTTGATGAAGGAGGATGAGATCAGACATAGATGGCAAGAGTATTTTGATAAATTGTTGTGAGAACGAGAACACCACCGATCAGCTGGATGACTCGTTTGATGACACTAATAGGCGCTTTGTGCGAAGGATTCAAGAATCAGAGGTCAGAGAAGCCTTGAAAAGGATGAAAGAGGGGTAAAACGATGGGCCCTGATGGTATCCCAATCAAGGTGTGGAGATGTCTCGGGGATATAGCTATAGTATGGCTAACCAAGATGTTCAACAATATCTTTTGATCGAACAAGGTGCCTGAGGAGTGGAGAAGAAGCATATTGGTACCAATCTACAAGAACAAGGGAGATATCCAAAGTTGTACTAATTATCGGGGAATTAAGTTGATGATCCACACTATGAAGCTATGGGAGAGAGTCATCGAGCAACGCCTATGAGGAACGATGTAGATATCAACAAACCAATTTGGTTTCATGCCTGGAAGATCAACCACAAAAGCAATCTTCTTAATAAGACAAGTTATGGAGCGGTTTAGAGAGCAAAAGAAAGGCATCCACATGGTTTTCATTGACTTGGAGAAGGCTTATGACAAGATACCAAGAAATGTTATGTGGTGAGCTTTGGACAAACATAAAGTACGATCAAAGTACGTGACCCTCATCAAGGACATGTACAACAATGTTGTGACTAGTGTTCGAACAAACGATGGTAATACAGATTACTTCCTGATTAAAATTAAACTTCATCAAGGGTCAACCTTAAGCCCGTATCTGTTTGCCTTGGTAATGGATGAGGTACCAGGAACATACAAGGGGATATCCCTTGGTGTATGTTGTTCGCTGATGATATAGTGGCCCTGTTCGGCTTACCCCATATCCGGCTTGTCCGGCTTCTTTTTTCAGCCGGAACAATGTTTTTCTCTCACAACATTTCAGCCAGAACAGTGTTTTCAGCCAATTTCAGCCAAGATTCAGCAAGCCGAACGGGGCCAGTGTTAGTGGACGAAAGCCAGGCGGGAGTAAATATGAAGCTAGAGTTATGGCGGTGGACCCTTGAGTCTAAAGGTTTTGGATTGAGCAGAACTAAAACCGAATACAAGAGATGCGACTTTGGCGGAGCTGCACAGGAGGAGGGAGATGTGAGTTTGGAAGGTCAAGTAGTGCCTAAGAAGGATACCTTTTGGTATCTGGGATCGATGCTACAGAGAGATGGAGATATTAATGCGGACGTTAGCCATAGAATCAAAGCAGGATGGATCAAGTGGCGATAAGTTCCTGGCATTCTCTATGATAAGAGGGTACCATAAAAGCTAAAAGGCAAGTTTTATAGAACGGCGATTAGACCGACTATGTTGTATGGAGCAGAATATTGGCCTACAAAGATTCGACATGTTGACTAATTGAGTGTTGTAGAAATGCGTGTGTTGCAATTGATTTGTGGTCACACAAGAATGGACCGAGTTCGAAACGATGATATACGTGATCGCCTAGGGATAGCACTGAAAGGATCTAGGATGCCGCCTAGAGGGGGGTGAATAGGCGTTTCTAAAAAATCAACACCTTTAAAAGCGGAAACGATTAGTAATAGGAGTTTCCAAAATGGAAACTCCAAATCAGAGTAATACCGCCCCTCACAAGTTAGCCACAAAGTATATAAAAGATACTAGATAAACCTAGGGAGCCAAACAGCAGCAACCGAAGGGTTGAATCAAAATGCACTAGTCAGTTAATGTCGGAAGTCCCGACGTTTGGGTCAAAACTTCCGACGTGTCAGAAGTCCCGACGTTTGGGTCAGAACTTCTGACCCCTACGGGAAATGAACTGCAAGTGCTAAAATGAACTCTGTGATGCCGATAACTTACAAACCCACTTCCTAGTCATAAGGTAAGGTGTTGGGACACTCTCTCGACGTTGATAAGCCACCACTCCGTGGATCGAGTCCCAAACCCTAAGAAATAGCTAGAGAGAGGGAGACAACCAAATACAAGTAATTTCGAGCAAATCACAATAACAACAAGCACGCGGGAGACAAGAATTTATCCCGAGGTTCGGCAACCCCACAAAGGAGCTCCTACGTCCTCGTTGTTGAGGTGACCACTTTGGTCGAAGTCTCTTCCACCTCCTTGCCTCACTCAAGGATACCACAAAGTTCACTTGAGTTTCTTCACTAGAAAACAAGGGTAATACAAACTTCCTAAGGCTCTTTCACAAGATGGAAGCTCTTGGGCGACGCCTAGCTGGCTAGGGGAAAATCCCCAAGAGTAACAAATGCAAATCAAACCGGCTTGATGAAGAAATCAAGTGCTCAAGCTTGCTCAAAGTGATTTTCTCTCTCAATCCACTCTCCAAACACTCAAACCCTTTAGGAATTGAAGTTGGAAGCAAAGGAGTGAAGAGTGGCGAGCCTAGAATGCTTGGGGGTTGTTTTGGCCGAGTGTTCATCGCAATGAAATGAGTGGGCAACGGTTAGAAAGGAGGAGAGGGGTATATATACTCCAAGGCAAAATCTAACTGTTTAGATCTACGTCGGAAGTTCCGACGCAGATCTCGGGACTTCAGACGTAGGAAGAAAACACTGTTCACGCGAGGTCAAAGTCCACTCGAGACAGCCAACGTTGGAACTTCCGACATGGGTTGGGACTTCCGACAGCCGGAACTTCCGATGAACATCGGGACTTCCGACGGTCAGAACTTCCGACGGTCGGAACTTCCGATGAACGTCAGGACTTTCGACGGTCGGAACTTCCGACGAACATTGGGACTTCCGATGGGCACAGACAGCAGGTCAGTAGAACCATCGATGCCGAGAGTCCCGGCTTGGGTCAGGACTTCTGACTGTCGGGAGTTCCAACTCACGTCGAGACTTCCGACGTCCACAGTCACCGCGCAGGCTATGACTGGGAGTCAGCAGTTTCGACAAGAGTCATGACTTCCGACTGTCGGGAGTTCTGGCTTACGTCGGGACTTCCGACACTGACAGTCACATAAAATTATTCTATGTGCTCGTGAAGTGCTAGAGTGTCTCTCTTTTGATTTAGTTATTATGCTTGAGCACTCTATCTTTCTCAGACCACTTAAACTTGCATCTCTCTTAATAGTATGACATACCTATTAACTCAAGATCAAAAGAAAAATAAAATTAAACCTTTTGAGTTGATCTTCTTTAAATTGATGCCGTGTCTTTCAATCTTCATCAAGTGAGGGTGCCAACATGTCAATATTGATCTTGTCACTTGAGCATAGCCATCTTGAGCACGTGACTTGATTCCATTCATCAAATATGAATAACTCCAAATGCATCAAGTCACTTTAATCAACTTGTCCAATATAGATTTGATCCTCCACATCAATATGACCATCATAGCTTGATTAGTACCTCAACTAAATGCAAGTACTTTCTTCTTCACCCTAGCTAGGTTCCTCGGCCATCAAGCCGTCGCTTGCCCTTCACCCTTGCTTAGTACCTCGAAGCCTTTTCTTGCTATCTTCACCATCTCAAGCTGTCAAGTGACATCTTGTATTAAATCAACCATTCATTTGTATTGTTGCCTTTTTCATTTCAATTTAGCAAGCTTCAAATATGAGACCATTCCATATGCAATCCCTCATATCTCATTAATTAACTCTTATCGTGCTTGCTTTCACATAGATCATTGAAATCCCACAATAAATAAACCTTTGCATGAATTCCATTTGCATTGTTGTCTTGTGCTTGAACTAGATTGTTTATACAACAATACATCACTTTTGGCTTTATACAATTTCATCAAGTATCTGTGAGATAATCAATTTCCTGTCTAACACTTAGCAAACATGTTAGTCCTTTAATCGTGTTGTCATTCAATCATCCAAAACTCACTAAAGGGCTAGATGCACTTTCAATCTCCCCCTTTTTGGTGATTGATGACTATCCGATTAAAGCTTACAAAAAGATATAAACAATTAGACTTTTGGATTCAATGACTTATGAGAGGCTCCCCCTTAATGTGTGCAATATGAATTGAATTCATAAATGACCTCAAATGTCAATTTGCACATACTAAAACACATAGGAGACCCCCCTTAAATCATTGCATCCGTGGGCTGCAAGTGTGTGTCAAAATAAAAAAACCGTGATGCATATGACATGATATATCACACAAGACTAAACAGAAAGCATCACACCATACAAAGTCACTCTAAAACATGCATGGTCCTTATGAAAGTAAATACATCCTATATATCACACACATAACACTCATCACAAAGATTTCTCAAGTCATATCTCTCCCCTTGTCATAGCTACTCTCCCCCTTTCATAGCTAGACACAAGGTTGCACTCCTGAAGCTTTAAACATATCTCTCCTCCTTAAGCTTTCATCTCTCTCCTCCTTAAGCTTTAATCATATCTCTCCCCCTTTGTCATCTATCGCCAAAAAGGGTCACACAAAGCACAAAGGGTGCTTAAGGTTCAAAGTTTGTACTAATCTCTCCCCCTTTGTATTAAACTCATCCCCTTTGTCATGGTGTGGGTCATATTACTTGTCACTCCCCCTTTGTCATCTTAAAGAGGTTGTACTTGTCACTTGTTTGCAATTCAAAATAGATCAAGTACATGGGTTCACTAGCTCATAAACAAACTCATACACTAACCACTAGACCATATAATCATTCAAGCAATAGTGGTAGTCTATGAATCTAAAAATTTTCATTTGTAATGCATAATCCTATAAGCATGTACTATATACACTAACCGCATACTAGTAAGGGATGAAAAATGATCATGCACAATACAATGATACCTTTGCTATGTTGGAGAGGAAGATAGTCATATAGATTTTAATTCATTTCTCCAATAGTACCATGAAGTCAAATTATAAGCTTGGTGAAGACCAATAGATACCAATTCTTTGAATTCCTATTCTTCACCCATATGAATTGAGAATCACTAATGATCAAGTGCACTCTTCTTGTTGTGGTTGGCTTGCTTCTTCTTTGATCATTGCTTGCTTGAGAGAACTAAAAGATGCACCATTTGTAATACCACTTAAAATTCCATGATACCACTTGAAATTTCATGACTTGTTCTCTTTTGGGTGTTGCTTGCCTTCTAGACCAATCTCTTGATTTTCTTCAACCAAGTACCTCAAATGTCTCTTTAGATTACCACTTCGATTTTAGCCATCCAAGCCTAGGGCGAAGTGATCTCTCTCCAAAGAATCATCCTTGATACTCACTTGAAATAATCTTGAAAGAAAATCACTTGATCCACTTGAAAGATTTTATTTGATTGATCCATATTGTTGGACTTAATTTGATGAATAACTTTGAATCCTTCTTTAAGTCCTTTTCTTTCTACTTGTTTAAGTCCTTTTCTTTCTATCAAAGATCTCCAATTATCACTAGAACTTAAACTCCATCTTCATCTTGATCTGTAGCTTGAGTACCAAATGTGTACCAGATACACTCTTCAAACAAATTGTCTTGTACTCATCATTTGTTATGCTTCTATCTCAAACCAAAACCAAAACATAGGTACCTCAATCACTTATAGATATGATTCTAATTTGAGGACCTTTGAATCTAAGTGACTTTTGATCAATCCAATAATTGTCACTTTTCTAGCAGATTCTGTACTCTTCAAAGAATAAATCATATCTCCTAAAGTACATATCCAAAAACCACAAAATTTGGTGAAGATGTGACACACTAAGTCTTCTAGTAGCTATAAAAATTTGAGCTTCTTTTGACTTATATATTGCTACTAGATTTCACATCTTTCCACACTGCTATATGCTGAAAACTGATGCACTATAGCTGACAAGATCTACTCCAAATCCAAAGTATCACTTATCCAAATCTCATGAAATTTGCACAGCAACTAATACCATAAGTGTAGAGCATTCAGACCAAATTTCAAGCCAATACAAATAGATTTGATTACTCAAACATGTCTATGATCACTGCTAGCTCAGATTTTCAATATTGGACAGATTTCAATAATTGAGCTATTTTTCTCCAAATTGAACCAAACTTGAAATCAACTTGTTTGAATACTCTCACAAGACATATGTCCATTCAAACCACTTACTAGAAGAAATCTTATGAACATATCCAATCAAACCAACTTCAAACTTGATTACTTAAGCATTTAATCCATTCAAACATCTCATAGCAAGCAACATATGCATATATATCCAATTCAATTAACTCATATGCACCCAAATAAACTTTGATCAACAAGAGATATACCTTGATAGCTTATGATCATCTTTGCAAGCTTCAACTCCACTTATTTACAGGCCTTCAAATATATAAATAAATTCCCACAACTTGAATATGACACTTGTATGTTGATAGCATATGGACTTCACTCAATTTTGACTTGGCATTGGGATAAAATTGCACTAGGCTTCAATACTTGACTCAACATAAGATGAACAATAATAATTCCATTGAATCAAGTCTCTAATGTCATGGTACCTACAAACGATCATTCACTTTTTGATGGTACCCAAACTAGTTTGGGTCCTCTCATGTTAGACGCAACATACTTAAGCATAGCCTTAGTATGAATAGCGGAATTTTTTTTGCGATACTAACCAATAAGGCACCATAACAAACCTTCCTAGGCATAATATTTGCATCAATTGAAATAGGCTTAGGATTCTCACTTAGGGGACATGAATTAGCCAAGAATTGATTTTCTCTTTTTCGAATATTTGGCAAATTTATGATTTTCAAAACTTGAGAGAGATTTTAGAGGGACATATGGATTTTTATGGACTTGAGAGAACCATGTCACATGTGATTAGGCAAATAATCAACCAAGGGTAGCAATAATCACAATATGACATGACTAGGTCACAAAGACCCAAAAACCACATGATTTTCAAAAACCACACCACCTACACATGCTAGTTAGGGATTTTGAAAAACATGTATCCTATATCACACAAATGCACACACTAGCATATAAAGGGCCTTAGATGCACTTACAATGCATGTATATAAATACATACCTTTGCCTTGAGCCCACAATATCACCACTGAGATAATACATGGCATGACAACATCATGTTGACCTCACTTGTCAAATAATCATACCATATATGAAATCAATTTTCATCCAAAGGACTACAAATAATGCTAGATGAATTTGTTAGTCCACAATGGTGCAAAATAGAAACTGAGCTCCCCCTAAATAAGTACCACAAGTAATTTGAATGACTTTCAACAAGCACTTTATTCTTTTAAGAATTTGGGAGTCAATTTTCTATTTTGACCAACACAAAGTAATTTGCCATATTTAAATTTCGTTGAGACATACTCACAACCCACTTAGGTTTGATAGATCACAAGCTTCTGAGCAAATTAAGGATATATGAAATCAAATGGATCAAACCTCAATTCCATCCCAATTAGTGCTCTGGTTCCTGCCATACCGGACACGTCCGGTAGACATACCGGACATGTCCGGCATGTGAAGAACATAAACACTTTTCCTTTCTGCCCTGGCCATACCGGACATGTCCGGTAGACATACCGGACACGTCCGGTAGGTGCAGGATAGAAACAATTGAAGCGCTGCTTGTGATTCTTCATTTTAGCTCTAGTACTTCTTGTATGCCTGCATCTGAACAAATGCATTGCTCTACTAGAGAACCATTAAAAGCATCACATGGCGAACACGATAATTATTAAATGAAACTAATTAGCCACTTCCAATTATTTCACAAATATGCTTATTTGTGAGCCATTGAGCACTAAACACAAAGTGGCTATCCTATAAGGTTTTTAGGTACTTGTTACCAATGGTAGAGATGAAGTAAACGATATGGTCATTGATTTATCTTCGGGTCAACCATATATGAGATTATGATAAGAATTGATTAATAGATTGAGTGAATATTTTCAATTTGCTTGCTCAACCACCCCGAAGCTTTCATCTCTCCACCAAGTACCTACATTATCAACCTAAGCACATTTTGGTACCCAACTCTTGTTGGGTCCTTTTGGGTTAGTCAACAAGTGCTTAGGCACCCAAATGGCCTTAGTACTAGTTTGTGGTGAACACATCACCTTGCTAGTGCTAACTCCATTTGTGGTCTTCCTAAGCATATTAACATAAACAAATGTGTTCGGCTTAGGGATGTTACCATTTGGGCAATCATAGCCTAGATGCCCCTTTCTTCTACAAGCATAGCATATGCGACCTTTGTTTGCCCTATGCTTGTTTTGTTTGTATGGACATCCATCAACCTTGTGGCCCATCTCATTGCATCCATAGCATCTTCTTGTTGCAACTTGGGCTTCCTTTCTTGCCTCCTTGTACATTGGGCATTTCTTGGTTGGATGCCCCAACTTCTTGTACATGAGACAAGTGCTTTGTCCATCACTTTTCCTTTGGTTGACCAACTTGTTTGAGGCCATTTGATCGGCCACTTCACACTTATCGGCCCAACACTTGTGTGGACACATGGTAATCTCATGTCCATTCACTCCACAACCATAGCATAGTCTTTTTCCATGTTTCTTGCTCTCGGTTGTGTTGGCCTTGCTTGAAATGTGATTCTTTTGTTGGGATTTGGAGGAAGCAAGGTTTGAACCCTTCTTAAGCTTCTTCACCATGTTAACATGGTTATCTTGAGAAGGTTGTGCTCTCTCCTTACCCTTCAATCGAATCACATCATTTCTTAGCCTTTCCACTTCTTCCTTAAGCTCTACATTTTCTATAAATTTTTGCTCAATCGAAGATGGGCTTGCTTGAGAAGCACACTCATTAGCACAAGAAATATTCAATTGAGATTGCGTACAAGTGAGTGTGTGAGTGGAAGGTTGAGATGATTTTACCATTGTAATCACAACCACACGAGCCACCTCAAGCATGATGCTTGATTCTACTAATTCTTCATGAGAGCACTTGAGATGAACATAGTTTGCTTGTAGCACATTATATTTGCTTGAGAGTTCATCTAATTTTGCCTTGAGCTCAAAGTTTTCCTTCTCTAGTTGTGAAACACTAGAAGAGGAGTTAGTAACTAAAGCATGCTCAACTGATAATTTTTCATACCTCTCATTTATGGCCTTTAGCTCTTGCAATTTGGAGATGAGAAACTTTTCTTGATTTTGAAGTGATTGCTCTTGTTTCTCATTCTCTTCCTCTAGCTCATCATTCTTCTCAACTAGCTTCATGAGAATGAGCTTGTCTTTGTTGCTTAGATGATCAAGAGTGTAGCTATCTTCAATTTCAATATCACTCTCTTCTTGATCATCTACTTGTGCTATCTCCTTGGCTTGATCTATCTTGCTAGCCTTCTTCTTGCTTTTCTTGGCCATGAGACACAAGTGATGAGTATCATGAGATACTGAGGTTGACTCATCACTTGGCCACCACCGGGCTTGACCCTCATCATCACAGACTGCCTATTGTCCGGCTTCCTCGGCCACACCGGACACGTCTGGTAGGGCTACCGGACACGTCCGGCATGAGCTTGCAGACAACGCAGTCGCCTCGGCTTGCACCTCTTGCTTCAGCTCGGCGCTCTTGAGATCTTGTGAGGCTTCTTCGCGCATGAAGACATAATGGACATATTTTCCATTGACTTCGACCTCAAGTGCATCATCGCATTTGGATTTTCCATATAACTCAACGAGTTTGGTCCAAATGAGATGAGCACTCTCCGAGGTGGTTGTCCGCTTGATTATTGCCTCATCTTGAACCTCTTGCACTCAATGTACTTAAAATGATATTAATAGCTTGAGCATTGAGTTGCACGCATATCTCTTCCTCTTTTGATAAATTCTTATAGTTGCTCCAATCAACTATAGGAAGAGGTATGCTTACAAACATAATATGCTCAACAAGAGGACTAATATCTCTAAAAGCATTGAGTACATGAATTGACCAAGGTAGAAAGTTTGAACCATTATTTTGGAGAAGCATCGGCTCCAACTCGATAGGTGTCGACATCCTTTTCTCACATGCCGGTGAAGCTTGTAGTGAGTCCAAGCTCTTATACCAATTGAAAGGATCTAGGATGCCGCCTAGAGGGGGGTGAATAGGCGTTTCTGAAAAATCAACACCTTTAAAAGCAGAAACGATTAGTAATAGGAGTTTCCAAAATGGAAACTCCAAATCAGAGTAATACCACCCCTCACAAGTTAGCCACAAAGTATATAAAAGATACTAGATAAACTTAGGGAGCCAAACAAAGAAGCAACCGAAGGGTTGAATCAAAATGCACTAGTCAGTTAATGTCGAAAGTCCCGACGTTTGAGTCAGAACTTCCGGCGTGTCGAAGTCCCGATGTTTGGGTCGAGAACTTCCGACGTGTCGGTCTCGACGCTTGGGTCAGAACTTCTGACCCCTACGGGAAATGAACTGCAAGTGCTAAAATGAACTTTGTGATGCCGATAACTTACAAACCCACTTCCTAGTCGTAAGGTAAGGTGTTGGGACACTCTCTTGACGTTGATAAGCCACCACTCCGTAGATCGAGTCCCAAACCCTAAGAAATAGCTAGAGAGAGGGAGACAACCAAATACAAGTAATTTCGAGCAAATCACAACAACAACAAGCATGCGGGAGACAAGAATTTATCCCAAGGTTCGGCAGCCCCACAAAGGAGCTCCTATGTCCTCGTTGTTGAGGTGACCACTTTGGTCGAAGTCTCTTCCACCTCCTTGCCTCACTCAAGGATACCACAAAGGTCAAGGGTAATACAAACTTCCTAAGGCTCTTCCACAAGATGGAAGCTCTTGGGCGACGCCTAGCCGGCTAGGGGAAATCCCCAAGAGTAACAAATGCAAATCAAACCGGCTTGATGAAGAAATCAAGTGCTCAAGCTTGCTCAAAGTGATTTTCTCTCTCAATCCACTCTCCAAACACTCAAACCCTTTAGGAATTGAAGTTGGAAGCAAAGGAGTGAAGAGTGGCGAGCCTAGAATGCTTGGGGGTTGTTTTGGCCGAGTGTTCGTCGCAATGAAATGAGTGGGCAACGGTTAGAAAGGAGGAGAGGGGTATATATACTCCAAGGCAAAATCTAACCGTTCAGATCTACGTCGAAAGTTCCGACGCAGATCTCGGGACTTCCGACGTAGGAAGAAAACACTGTTCACGCGAGGTCAAAGTCCACTCGAGACAGCCAACGTTGGAACTTCCGACATGGGTTGGGACTTCCGACAGCCGGAACTTCCGATGAACGTCGGGACTTCCGACGGTTGGAACTTCCGACGGTCAGAACTTCCGACGAACGTTGGGACTTTCGACGGGCACAGACAGCAGGTCAGTAGAACCATCGATGCCGGGACTCTCGGCTTGGGTCAGGACTTCCGACTGTCGGGAGTTCCGACTCACGTCGGGACTTCCGACGTCCACAGTCACCGCGCAGGCTATGACTGGGAGTCAGCAGTTCCGGCAAGAGTCATGACTTCCGACTATCGGGACTTCCAGCTTACGTCGGGACTTCCGACACTGACAGTCACAGAAAATTATTCTATGTGCTCGTGAAGTGCTAGAGTGTCTCTCTTTTGATTTAATTATTTTGCTTGAGCACTCTATCTTCCTTAGACCACTTAAACTTGCATCCCTCTTAATAGTACGACATACCTATTAACTCAAGATCAAAAGAAAAATGAAATTAAACCTTTTGAGTTGATCTTTAAATTGATGCCGTGTCTTTCAATCTTCATCAAGTGAGGGTGCCAACATGTCAATATTGATCTTGTCACTTGAGCATAGCCATCTTGAGCACGTGACTTGATTCCATTCATCAAATATGAATAACTCCGAATGCATCAAGTCACTTTAATCAACTTGTCCAATATAGATTTGATCCTCCACATCAATATGACCATCATAGCTTGATTAGTACATCAACTAAATGCAAGTACTTTCTTCTTCACCCTAGCTAGGTTCCTCGGCCATCAAGCCGGCGTTTGCCCTTCACCCTTGCTTAGTACCTCGAAGCCTTTTCTTGATATCTTCACCATCTCAAGCCATCAAGTCACATCTTGTATTAAATCAACCATTCATTTATATTGTTGCTTTTTTCATTTCAATTTAGCAAGCTTCAAATATGAGACCATTCCATATGCAATCCCTCATGTCTCATTAATTAACTCTTATCGTGCTTGCTTTCACATAGATCATTGAAATCCCACAATAAATAAACCTTTGCATGAATTCCATTTGCATTGTTGTCTTTTGCTTGAACTAGATTGTTTATACAACAATACATCACTTTTGGTTTTATACAATTTCATCAAGTATCTGTGAGATAATCAATTTCCTGTCTAACACTTAGCAAACATGTTAGTCCTTTAATCGTGTTGTCATTCAATCATCCAAAACTCACTAAAGGGCTAGATGCACTTTCAAGCACCAATTGAAGAAAAGCTTGCCCAACATCGGTTGAGGTGGTTTGGCCATGTCTAAAGGAGACCTCGAGAGGAATCAGTGAATTGTGGAGTCCTAAGCCAAGCTAATAATATAAGGAGAGATAGAGAAAGAACGAAATTGACATGGAAGGAGACAATAAAAAGAGTTTTGAAAGCTTTTGGAATATACGTAGAGATCTATGTTTGAATAGAAGTGCTTGGAAAGCAGTTATTGAAGTGCCTGAATCGTGACTTGGGGCTTTTGGTGGGTTTTAACTCTAGCTTACCCAACTTGCTTGGGACTAAAATACTACGTTGTTGTTACTATACTACCTTTCATCTATTTCTTGATTAGATTATCAAAAACATTAAAACCTTTTTTTCAAAATAGTACAGATAAAATGTATTTTTTTATAACACGAAGATATAAAACTAATAAAGATATTTTGAGAATCATGTTTAATAGCCCGACATGAAGAAGTGCTGACGTGTGTTTGACCCAAACAAAGATTTATGTCGTACCGGCACGACCTGACATGCCTAGAGCGCACGACTAAGACGGCGCGAAGCACGAGAGGGCCGGAAGTCCCACCTCTATCGCCAAGCCTTTGTACATGTTGTAATGTTGGAGTGTATTTCTTCGCCCTGTTCGCTAATCCGTATTTTTTCAACCAACAAATAGTATTTTTCTCTTACAATAAATTAGCCAACAGTACTTTCAATCATGAAACGAACATGGCACTTGTCTTTCTGTCTGAATTTTCGATGTTAGGCCTGGTTTAGTTCCCAAAAATTTTCACCTCAAACTATCACATCGAATCTTACGGCACATGCATGAAGTATTAAATATAGACGAAAAAAAACTAATTGCACAGTTTGGTTGGAAATTGCGAGACGAATGTTTTAAGACTAATTAGTCCATGATTGATTAATTAGGCTTAATAAATTCGTCTCGCAGTTTCTAGACAAGCTATGTAATTAGTTTTTTATTAGTATCCGAAAACCTCTTCCAACATCCCAAAACATCGGATGTGTCATCCAAAAGTTTTCATTTCGCGAACTAAACACACACCCTTAATACTGGTAGCCATTTCATCTTGTTCACCTTCTAGCCACGTTTACCAAGGGATCGGACAGGGCAGCGAGGAATTGTTTTTTTAGTGGAGGCAGTGAGCAATTGATGCAAAAGCATGCAGCGTGCTGGCTTTGGGGTGTCTGGCTGGGTGGCTGGCAGCCTCGGCCTCAGCCCGCAACAGCAAAAGCGAAACATACCGGCCCATGGAAAGCGAAGCAGCAATACTAGCTAAAAAAAATGAGCAGGCCCTCAAAGGCTGAAACAGGCAGCTTATCATTCCATTCATTCATAAAAGGAAAAAGTCCATGTTGCTTTCCTCAACTTTCACGAAAGTCCGTTTTTTCTCTCTGAACTCTAAAATCGGACAAAACACCTCCTCAACTTTTAAAACCGTTCATCTTACCTCCCTGGCCTGTTATAAGTAGTTTCGAAGGCGGTTTTGTCCTTTTATTTTTTTTATTTATTTTGGTTGAATCTTTGAAAAATCATACTAAATCACAGAAAAATCATAAAATAGGAAATCCAATTTTGTTGGACTCCACATGAGTAGATCTATACAATAAACATATAATATGGTATGCTTTAGTACACAGTTTTTACTGTAGCTTTAGATCTATGATTTTCTATAATTAATTGGAATAATTCATTGCTACAGTTTCTATGGTCCAATTGTGATGAAAATTTTATGGTGAGCTAACTATTGTATGATTAAACTGTACTAAAAATTTCATACTCATTGGATCATGTATAACATAGTTATAGATTTATTTATATTTAACAAGCATAAACCTAAATAAAATCTATAACTAATTTATACATGATCTAATGAGTATGAATTTTTTACTACAGTTTAAGCATACAATAATTAACCCACCATAAAAATTTCTCAATTGGACCATAGAAACTGCAGCTATGAATTATTCTATTTATTTACAGAAAAGCATAGATCTAAAAGTACAGCAAAAACTTTGTACTAAAGCATACCATATTATATGTTCACTGTGTAAATCTACTCATGTGGAGTCCAATAAAATTAGATTTTCTATTTTATGATTTTTCTGTGATTTACTATAATTTTTCAAAGATTCAGCCGAAACAAATAAAAAAGAAAAAGACAAAACCGTCTTTAAAACCGCTTATAACCGGGTTAGGGAGATAAGATGAACGGTTTTAAAAATTGAGAGAGGTGTTTTGTCCGGTTTAGAAGTTCAGGAAGAAAAAGTGAATTTTCTTAAAAGTTGATGAAGGTAACGTGGAATCAGATCGGTAATCTATCCATCTGGTTGCCCTGAGATGTTGTCGAATATAAAGGGAGAAATGGCCCTTGTGGGCTTCCTTTTAGCCGTACGTGCACGTCTGGGTTGGTTCGACTTCGACAGACCGTTTTGGGCTTATGTGTATATAAATATATGCACTTTCACGTGTTAGTGGACAACTTCATGTGGGCCACTAGCCACTCATCACTAGGACACATGCTAATCTTAATCTCTGCTCGACTGCTCGTTTTTGGTTCCAAGCAGCTAGTGAAAATGTAACTGTAACTGTAACTGTAACTGCTGGTCTAAGGCTGTCACGAAATTAACAAAGTATCTTGAATATCAATCACTTGAGCACGCAAGTCGCTCAGATCTGATCAATTCCAGCCGTAGCCACTAGCCCACTACTACATTAAAGGTTCGAAGCAATGGTTTAATTTTTTTTAAGGCAGCTGAGGATAGGGGCGTCTCTAGCGACGTACTCTGGATCTACTGAGGGCCAACCGTATCTATAAATAATACTGATGGGGACGGCTCACTCACTCACCACCCGCTCTAGGGCGGCTCAATCACCAACCCCTTCTACAAATGCTTTAGCTGCGTACAAAAGGCTGCAGCTCCCTTCTTCCTCCTCGGGTCACTCACTCTTATCCGAGAAAAAAAAGGCTTGGGAGGCCTTGGGCACCTCTCAAAAATTGCTCTACTAAGGGGAAAAGGTTTTAGTCTCAAACCCTTTGGTAGAGATGTTGTAGAAGATAAGAAAATACTATTCCACACTTTTTTTGAAGTTTTAATGGTTAGTTTGTGAGTAATTAGAGTTTTATTTTTCTCTCTCTTCTATGGTGCTTGAGCTACTTATGAAGCAAATTAGACCCAAGTTTTGAATGTACTAGGGTAAATTAGGTAGGGAAATAAGATCATACCCTTATTTGATCCATGTTTCTTAATTTTAGTGAATAATTAATTAGTTTTATGGATATTTCATGTGCATGTAGATCTAGATCTAGGGTTTGGTTTTTTTATTAATTTTGTTTTTGTAAATTTATGTTTGATGAAATTGGACTAGAGTTTGTGTCGGGATCATAAA
This sequence comes from Miscanthus lutarioriparius, assembly GCA_904845875.1. Taxonomy (NCBI): domain Eukaryota; kingdom Viridiplantae; phylum Streptophyta; class Magnoliopsida; order Poales; family Poaceae; genus Miscanthus; species Miscanthus lutarioriparius. The sequence goes on along the minus strand of CAJGYO010000016.1, from coordinate 1,489,287 downwards.
CCCAAGGTATCTCATGGACCGGCTTCCCAACAAAGACTCGGCCCAACGGACAACGTTGCGAGCAACGCATAACTCATGGGTCAGCCTAAATACCTAAACAACAGGCCAGAAGGACGATCCAATCACCGACCAGAAGGCCTGACCGAGGAGGAATAGCGCCCGCTTCTGACTCCGGCCCGCCTCTCCGACCGGAGCACTCGCTTCGGTCTCCAGCCCGCCTCCGGACGACCTCTCCGACCGGAAGGTCTGGCCAAAACGTCGCTTCCGACTCCGATCCGCTTCTCCGACCGGGAATGCACCAAACCCACCTTCTGACTCCTCTCCGTTCATGGCGCAATCGAGCCGATCGGACCAACCGATCGGCACGCCCGCTTAGCAAGGACCAGAAACGAGCAGAGAAAGTAAGGTAGGGTACCAAGTCAAACCGCAATACCAGGGACCGTACCGTGTGCACTTGCCAGACAGTACCCTGCGACCTGCCTGGCATTGCAGAACCGAAGCAGTGTTGTAGGCGCCAACATTTCCCCCTACAGTGTTGTGGGCGCCATCAACTCCCATACTAGACAAATACGGTAAGGCTCCCCCACATGTCTCTTGGCATCGACAGTGTTGTGGGCGCCGGCATTTACCGCACCAGGCGAACATGGTAAAACCACTTGCATGCCTCCAGGTATCAACAGTGTGGCAGGCGTCGACGTCTGTCATATCCAAAGAAGACAACACAAACCTCTCACATGCATCTGACATTCAACAGTATTGTGGGCGCCTACCATCATCCTGTACCCGCCCGCATGGGCAATAAGGCTTAGTAGCACATGCACTCTCTCCCTCTCACTTGTAAGGCCATCTCCTTCATCTATAAAAGGGGATGCACTCTCTCCAACAAAGATAAGTTCATTCAGATTCAATCAGATCGATCAAGTTCACTTAGCACATAGCAGAGCTCCCGTCACTCTCGGCCCCTCTGACCAGAGTCCGACCGGACCTCTCGTACCCCCTATCTTTCTCCTTCTCGTTTGTAAGCCCACAGCAAACTTCGAGCACCTGGGCTCAGGAATAAAGTCACCGACCAACTCAAACTGGAAGTAGGGCACGTTGCCTGAACCAGTATAAATCATGTGTCATTGAGTGTTGGGCCACCTTGATCACAACGTACGACAAAACTACAAATATTTATGTGTTGGTCACTTTCAGCATCGACGATTGGCACCGTCCATGGGGAAGACACTGTACGTTCAACATTTTTTGGTCATCGGATGACCCACTTTTCCGCCACCTTCGCCATGCCGGGCTCAAGCAATACAACTCGCTTTAGCTCACTGGAGTTTTCCGCGCTCCCACCTGTTGGGATGTGGGTGTAAGGGTCGAGATGGCGACTAGAGGGGGGTGAATAGTCTTTTCTAAAATTAATCGCGTCGACTAACCGAAACAAGTGCAGAATTAAAACTATCGGTCTAGCCAAGACTACACCCCTCTATATATGTTTACTAGCACCTTGCTAAGATACCAATTATGCAACAAAGGTGCCGGGCTATCTAGAGCTCTCCTAAACAATTCTAGGAGCAAGGTTACACAAACCTATGCCACTAGTACTTTAAGTAACAAGGGAGCTCCTACACATGCTAGTAAGCAAAAGCACAAAGCCAACTAAGCTCACTAGCAAAGCTCAATAACAAGGCAACCAATGCCTAATTAGAGAGTACAAATACTTAGCTACACAAACTAAGCAATGTGACTAACAAGGTTACTAAAGCCAAATTAGCCACGCAAGGGAGCTACTTCTATGCTACACAAGCAAGAAGGTAATTAGCTAGCTACACAAGCTATCTAATTACAAGAGCAACTACACAAGCTTAAGATATATATATAAGTAATTGCAAGCTTGTGTAATGGGGATGCAAACCAACGGGAAGAACAAGGTTGACACGATGATTTTCTCTCGAGGTTCACGTGTTTGCCAACACGCTAGTCCCGTTGTGTCGACTGCTCACTTGGTGGTTGGCGACTAATTAGCATCACCCGCTAAGCCCGCACGTCGGGCACCGCAAGAACCTACCCCTTGAGTGAGGGTAGCTCAATGACACACTTTACTAAAGTTGCTCTTAGCGACTCCATGGCGAGCACAAGTACCCCTCACAAGCACTTCTCCAGGCGCCCGCACAAGCTTCTTGCGGGCTTCGACGAAGACCACCACCAAGCCGTCTAGGAGGTGGCAACCTCCAAGAGTAACAAGCACCACCGGCTTGCAACACGACCACCTAGTGCCAATCGATGCAACCCCATGATGCAATCGCACTAGAATCGCTCACTCACACAATCGAATGATCACTATCAAGTATATGTGTGATGGAGGCTCCCAAGCACTCACAAGCATGGACACTAAGTCCCCTTAGGTGCTCGGCACCAGCCCATGGCCGAGGGCCACTTCTATTTATAGCCCCAAGGGCTAAACTAGCCGTTACCCCTTCATCAGGGCAGCGGTCGGGCCGACCGGGGCGCTTCGGTCGTGTTGGCCGGATCTTTGGACCACGGCGTCCGGTCGCCCTTGATGGCCCGTGTGTCCGGTTCCAACGGTCACTTGACTTGACCGAACGCAGCAGCGAGCTTTCAAGCGGCCGGACGCTGAACCCCGGTCCGGTCCTTTCTCAGAAGGTACCGACCTCAACCGGACGCGTCCGGTCACACTTGATCGACACGACCGGTGTCCGGTCACACTCCAACTTTCGTCATCGTCATCGTCGTCGGCTGGCCCGGACGCAGCTGCCCCGGCGTCCGGTGCATTCAGATCCGAAGATCCGGTCGGTTGACCGACGCCAGCATCTTCGCGACTAACTCATTTTCACTTCAAACTTCATCACCCTTGCTCCAATGTGCTAACCACAAGAACTTGCATCCGGCGCAATAAAAAATAGGCATTCTATTTTCCCGAAAGCGCCGAATGTGTATGTGTGTTAGCATTTTCACAATCATTTTCACAATCAAGTGACCCAAAACCCATCTCACCCCTGCAAACACCACCTCCTTTGTAAATGTGCCAACACCACCAAGTGTACACCATCATGTGTATGTGTGTTAGCATTTTCACAATCATTTCCCAAAGGATGTTAGCCACTCAACTTGCCACGCCACTCGATCCTAGCGACAATGCAAAGTTAGATCACTCGAGTGGCACTAGATGACCGATATGCAAACAAGTTTGCCCTCTTGATAAATACGGCCATCTATCCTAAACCCGGTCATAAACTTCTCTACACACCTATGACCGGTGAAATGAAATGCCCTAGGTTATACCTTTGCCTTGCGCATTCCATTCCATCTCCTTCAATGTCGATGCAACACATGCACCAACACGATCAACAATGATATGATCCACTTCATATCATCACATGATCATATTGGTTCATCGATCTTGACTCTACTTGCTCTTCACCGTTGCTATCGTCCATCGGCGCGCCAAGTCTTGCTCAAGCTTTACCGCCACGCCGTCCATCACTCAAAGCCTTTGACTTGCCCTTCACGCTTGCAATCGGTCCATCAAGCCAAGTCTTGTCTTGATCTTCTCCACCTTGATCACATGACTCAATGTCATGTCTCATGTACAATAAGGTCCTTCATCATCACATGTGTGAGCTTTGCAACATCTCAAGCCATTTTCACCTCCATGGCATATGTTGCTCATACACATGTACATGGACTAATCACCGTGTATCTCACATAAACACAATTAGTCCACCTAGGTTGTCACTCAATTACTAAAACCAACAAGGACCTTTCAGTGGGTTCCACCCGTCTTCGAGCTATCCTAGGCCTTCCTCTTCGGAAGCCTGGACTTCGTCGCCGACCGGCTCGGCGTGCTACACCTCCACTAGGAGGCACTCCTTCCAGCGCCATCGGAGGGACGCCCTCCATCGGCTCCGGGCCTTATCAGCGACTTCAACGACGAGGCATCTCGCACTTCATTCGAGCAAACTCTCGCCTCAAACCCACCGTGAGTAATGTACATACTATTATTTACTCTCTATTTACTATCTCCCACCGATTATCCGGAGGGACCGTATTGTCCGCACGACAAACACCGTCTGACCGGTTCCCACAGGCCTCGCGTCCCCCACGGCCTCGCGTCCCACGCGGGACACGTATCTCGAGGAGCTCAGGGGATCTTGGTGCCGCCCCCTCACATCTGAATTGGTGGGAATGGCGAGCTACGCTCCCACCACCTTCCACGAACTCTGGATGACAAGGTCGGCGGCGCCTCCAACGCCGGCGATGCAACACCTAGCCACCATCCGTCCCAAAGAGTGCGCTATGGCGGGCGCTCCGGGATAGCCACCGGTGGTTGTGGAGTCTACACAAACTCACACCCCTTTGGACCCATGTGCGGGGCCCTCACGCTTCGCACAAGGCACGCCGAGGAGCTACAACAACGGCGGCAGAACCGGCCGCCGCCTGGCGGCGTGCTTCGGTATGCGTTCGCCCCATCGCCGCGCCCGGCCCGGCAGCGCCGAGGTCATGCCCGCGAGTCGGCGATGACATCATGAGCGAGGGAACGACCCCATAGTTCTCTCGGGCTAGCGAACATCGCCGTTCGCGGCAATGCTTACACGCGCAGCGTTCGAGCCCGCCGACACCCGAGGCGGGCGGTCTCACAAAAACCTCCGGCGCTAGTAGAAGCCGCCGACGTTCAGCGGGCGGAAGGTTCCGCGTCGTGACTCGACATGCGCTCTCTCTCCCGTTGGTGGAAGCGGAGAGCGCGCAGACATAGATCGCTCCATCCGCTCGCCGCTATAGCCACCAAGCGGCGGCTCGGAGGCGATGGGCTGCGCAAGTGGTACGACTTTGGCGCTGCTCTACACCGACCACCGATTCGCGAACAGCCAGGTCCGCACCGGGCGCTTTCGTAAGCGTCATCAAAAAGGCATTAGGCCCGGCATGATGGCGTCGTCCACCGGCGGCGATAAGGACAGAGACACGGGTCGGCGAACCATCGAGGGAAGCGGTGAAAGCGTGCCCCAAGCATGGTCACCGGCGAACGGCCGAGTCCCAGGCCAGAGGGCGAGACCACGGGCCTTTGGCCAACATATTCGGAGAGCGCCGTTTCCACAAAGCGCTTGAGAGCCACCCACCAACATCGCCAAGTACACCGGGAGAAAAAACCCGGTGTTTGGCTCAAAGATTTCGGCTCGCCTCTCGAGCGAGAGAGGGTGAATGATGACCTTTTCATCATCAATATCCCCATCTACATGGGGGACAAGTTGAGGCTTGGCTCAAGAAGTCCTCCTGCAGCGGCATCCATGATTGGGCGGACCTCAAGAGAGTATTCGTTAGAAATTTCTAGAGGACGTATGTCCGCCTTTGGTAACTCTTAGGACCTCAAGAGCTGCCAGCAGGAGCCCAGCGAGTCCCTGTAGGATTACATCCGTAGGTTCTCCCAGCGATGCAACTCGCGCTCCCCGATGTCGTCGGCGTGGGCGTCATCGGCGCATTCCTCTCTCGGGACAACTGCGAGTCCACAACCACAAGCTTGGCTGCCTAAAGCCCGTACCACCACGCGACACCTTCGGCGTCGCCACTAACCACACCTCCGACGAGGAGGCTATCGAAGCGGTCTTCAACGGAGGCGAGGACAAAAGCAAGGCCAAGCGCGTGGACCAAGACGAGGGCCCCTCCACATAGAGGGGCAAGAAGAACAAAAAGGATCGGCGCTGATCGGACAATGCCGTGTTGGTCGTCGTGGTGATCGCATCGAACAGCAGACCCAATAGGGCATGCGACGACCACTTCAATAAGCTCATGGATAGCCCGTGCACCAACCACGCCTACCCCATCAAACACCTTTACAAGGACTTTGAGCTCCTCAAACGTTTCCTTCGATAGACCGGTGGGCCGAAAGAAGGAGACAACAAAGAAGGCGGCGACCAAGAAAGGAGGCGTGGCGGGCAAGGACGAAGATGGCTTCCCCAACCACGAGGAATGCATCATGATCTTGGTGGATCCGGCGCCATCCGGACCAAACGCCCGGCACAAGGTGCGTTATAGGGAGGCATGCACCGCCGAGGCGGTCGTCCCCTCCTTCCTCGGTGGTCGGAATCTCCGATCACCTTCGATCGAGAGGACCATCCCTCCCGTGGCGAGACCAGGGCGCTACCCGCTCGTCGTCGACCCCATCGTCAGCAAGCGCCTCACCGAGTCTTGATGGGCGGAAAGCGGCGGCCTCAACATCCTCTATGTCGACACCCTCGGCGTCATCGCATCCCGGTCGAACTCCGCCTAGGTGGTTCTCCCTTCCATGGGGTGATCCTAGGAGCGCAAGCATACCCACTCAGGCGGTCGACACTGCGTCATATTTAACAACCGAGCCAACTTCCGCTCGGAGGTCCTCACCTTCAAGTGGTGGACTTCCTAGGGTCCTACCATGCCATCTTGGGCGGCCATGCTCACGCCAAATTCATGGCAATCCCCAACTACACCTACCTCAAGCTGAAGATGTTGGGACCCGAGGGCGTCATCACCATGAGCGGCGCCTTATCGCACGCCTTGACGTGCGACCACGAGCATTCAGAGCTCACCACCGCGGTCATCAACTCGTCCCCAGGCTCCCGGGGCTTGAGGAGTCGTCGACCCTAGCAGTTCCCTAGACTATAACAAACCAACCTCCTCGATGGCCTTTCGCCCGCTCAAGGAAACCAAGGAGGTAGGGATTGACCCTCTTGACCCAACCAAGGCGGTGTGGATCGGGACCCAACTCCCGACCAAATAGGATTACAAGCTCGTCGACTTCACGCATGCCAATCGCGATGTCTTCGCATGGAAGCCATCGACATACCGAGCATACCAGGACTTCCGCCAAGCATGCACTCGCCTCATCACGGGCTCGCCCACTAAGCAACGTCTGCATCGCTTCAAGCTGCGAGGGCGAAAGGCCATAGGCGAAGAGATCGCCAAACTCACGTAGCCGGATTCATTAGAGAGGTATTCCTCCGACTAGCTTGCCAATCCGTTCTTGTTAAAAAGAAGACCGGAAATAGAGAATATCGTTGATTTTCTTGGCCTCAATAACGCATGTCAAGGGATCACTTTCCTTTGCCACGCATAGACCAGGATAGTTGACTCCACCTTGGGTTGCGAGATCCTCTCCTTTACGGATGCCGACTCGGGCTATCTCTAGATCATAATGAAAAGAGTCCGATCATTTCGCAACCTCATTCATCACCTAGTATGGTTCATCTTTGCTATGTAACCATGCCTTTCGGCCTAAAAACGCGGCGCCACCTACCAAAGGTGCATGCGGCAATGCTTCGCCAACCAAATCAACCCGCTTGATTAGCCTTATCAAGCCGGCGGCCAAAACCAACAATCGCCATCTATGTTGATGACATAATGGTCAAAAGCGGCTCAAGCTTACGACCTGATCACAAACTTGGTTGCAACATTCATGAAACCTTGAAGGTTCAACATCGATTGAATTACGAGAAATGTGTTTTTGGGGTTCCAAAGGGAAGCTACTAGGATACATTGTGTCCGAAGCGCGACATCGAGGCCAACCCCAAAAAATCATGGACATCTCAACATGGGCCCTATCACATAGCGTCAAAGGCGTGCAAAACTCACCGGCTATTTGGCTCTGTTGAGCGATTCATCTCCGGCTTTCGTGACAGGGGATGCCACTCTACAAGCTCCTCAAAAGGCAGACACCTTTATGCGGGTGAGGAAGCTCGATGAGGCCTGAAAAGCCTCAAAGCGTCCCTAACATCAGCCCCAATCCTCGCCGCTCCTAAGCGAGGAGAACCCTCCTCCTCTAAGTAGCGGCCAGCAACCATATTGTGAGCGCCGCCCTAGTCATCGAGAGGGAGGAACCAGGACACCACCTTAAGGTCTAGTGGCCCATGTACTTCATCAGGGAGGTACTCACCGACGCAAGGTCTGGTACCCCTAGGTGCAGAAACTCCTATCTGCCCGTCTTGATGGCGACCAGCTCTGCACTAATTCACCGACCATAAAGTCATGATCGTCACTTCATACCCGCTCGGAGGCATCGTCCATAACCACGACGCCATGGGGCCGGGTCTCCAAGTGGCCACTCGAACTCATGGGCCACGACATCAATTATATCCCATTACCACCATTAAGTCTCAAGCCCTCGTGGATTTTGTTCTTTGAATGGATGGAGGTCCAATTCTCGAGCCAGATGTCACCCACAGTCTTTGGACAATGTACTTGATGGGTCCGTCATGGCGCCCGAGCTTGGGGGCTAGAGTGGTTCTAATCTCCCTAGGCAGGGTAGGCTTAAGCTACACCATCCGCCTCCACTTTTAGCCACAAACAATGTCATGGAGTCTGAGGCCCTCATCAACGGACCGTATCGCCATCGAACTTGGTGCTCGTGACTCAACATTCGGGGTGACTTTCGGAGCTAGTCGTCGATCAAGTCATGAAGGAGTCCTCCTGCAAGAGCCCCCTCATGGTAGCATCTGCCAAGAAGTACATAGCTCGAGGACAAATTCCAAGAATCCAACTACATCACGTCCCCGAAAGGACAACGATGCCGGCGATTTCCTTGCTAAATTAGCTGCCGGTGAGATCCATCTCGGCGGAATCTTCATCAACGATCTCCTCGAGCCGTCCACCCGCATCTTGGAAGGTCCAATCTAGACACATCCGACGCCAAACCCGGCACCCCTAGGCTCGACCTCGATGCCAAGCCGGTAGGGGCTCAGACCCTAGTGCCTCTATGGCGATGTCACCCATTGGCGTCGCCCGTATTAGCGCTTGATCAAACCTTGCTGGCGGCCGCTTCTTTCGCCTACCTCCTTGAGGAGGTTCTTCCGCCTAAAAGGACTAAAGCTTGATGGATCGCTCAGCGTGCCAAGACCTTCGTCAGCGCGCTTCGGTGACAAACTCTACAAGCGGAGTCCATTAGGGGTACTCATGAAGTGCATCCCCACCAACTAGGAAGCGGCTCCTCCTCGAGGTCCATGCCGGGATCTGCGGACATCACGTGGCCACGAGGTCGCTGGTTGGAAAAGTGTTTCACCATGGTTTTACTTGGCCCACCGCTTTCTGAGATCTGAGGAGGAGGTCATCCGCGGTGTGAGGGATGCCAATTCTATGATCGGCAAACTCATTTTGCCGCACAGAACTTCAAACCATCCCCATCACCTGGCCATTCGTGGTCTGGGGCCTCGACATGGTAGGACCCCTCAAAAAGGGCCCGGGCGGCTTCACTCACCTACTCGTAGCGGTCGACAAGTTCACCAAATGGATATAGGCTAAGCCCATCACCAACATCCGCTCGGAAGAGGCGGTCAAATTCTTCCTCGACATCATCTACGAGTTCAGCGTTCCTAACTACATCATCACTGACCATGGGACTAACTTCACGAGAAGAAGTTCACGGACTTGATGATGGATCGTTATCGAGATCGTGGGCCTCGATCCGGACACCCACGTACTAACGGTCAGGTCGAGCGTGCCAATGGCATGGTCCTCCAAGGACTTTATCCACGCATCTTCGATCGACTCAATCAGGCGATGGGTTGCTGAGGTCCCAACGATCCTTTGAAGCCTAAGAACGACCCCAAACAGATCCATAGGGTGCACACCCTTCTTCACAGCCTCTGAGAGCTGAAGCGGTCTTGCCCATCGACCTCGACCACGGCGCCCCAAGAGTGAAGGCTTTCGGCCCAGCGACCGAGAAGGCTTAGCAAGACCACGGTCGACCTGCTCGAGGAGGCTCGTGAGACGACCAAATCATTCGCTCACTTCGCTACCAACAAACTCTCCACGGGTACCACGAAAAGGAAGATCGGGGAGGATTCTCAAAGTCGGTGATCTCATGCTCAAGGACCCAATCGACGAAGGAAAAAACACAAACTCTCTCCACCATGGAAAGGACCCTATCGGTGACCAAAGTAATCCATAGGCGCCTCTGCCGATTGCCGGGGCGATAATGGCAATGTTCTCACCAACACTTGGAACATTGAGCGGCTACGTTGTTTTTCCCTAAATTTGGTCTTACCGCTTTTTTAGTCAACACTTGCTCTATAAGCATTGCACATTAAACATTTTTAGCCCGGGTTGCTCGGGGGCTCCATAAAGGTATAATACTAAATACTACCTCTCCTTTTTACTATCACATGGTAAAAACTTTTACCCAAACAAAAGGACATTCCATTCCTTTGATTACCCTACGTAGCGTGTTCTTACTCCCAACAAAATGCACCCGCCATGACCTATGGTTCTGACGGTGGAGCCCCAGTGGACCATGCTCGGGGTTCTTAAAAGCTACAGACCCTCACGGAGCGAATAGGCATGTGCGAAAAAAGAAAGGATAAAAACAAAGCTATGCTAGGATAAAAAACAAAAGGCGGATAGTGATTCTACAACAAAAGCAGAACTAATGTATTCATTGATACAAAAAGCTGTTCACACGAGGGCTCCCCAAACATAACGATTACATTTTTTGTCTACTTCTACTCCAAATACTACGCAATGGCTTTCGTGGCGTGCATTAGGCGATGCCAAAGAAGAAGCCACGACACACCTGCTGTGGCCATAACCACCACCGCATGGGCCCCCCCGATTACGCTCCCTCGACCCGACAAGCCCTACGGGTACCTCAAGGGACCCGCCCTGTTCCGCTCCCTCGACTTGGTGAGCATAGCAGGTACCTTAAGGGCATCGCACCCATAGATGCTTTCGGCGGAAGAACATGGAGCTCTGACCTTCTCATGTAGTCGAGGTAGCTCCTAGGCGAGGAGCCTTTGCCACCAGCGTATAGCCACCATGGTTCGAAGATATCTCATCAAATTTTATGGCAGCCAACTTAAGCAAGCTGTGAGCACAGAACCCTCCACCAAGGCATGATCATGGAAACTTCCCCTCGACAAGGCTCGCTTCGTGAAGATCCACCGGAAAGAATCCGCTGCGGCTCCATCCGAAAAAAGGCCTCGTAGATGAACCCGGCCGCCTCCTTTGGCGGCCCGCCCTTCTCGAGACAAAGATGGCCAGCCACCGCCTCAGGCGACCTCCGACTTGACATTGCGCTCTGATTCATGAAGGGATCTGTGAGTCCTCCCCTCGCTTACCCTCTCTCTCACTTAGGAAGGCCTTACGGCATCTGAGCACTCTTGGTTGAAGCGGAAAAAAGGAGGAGAAAGGCAATAGTTGGAGAATAGGCAAAGGACTACGACAAAGCCCTCTCCACCCCCTATTTAAGGAGGAAAGCAGCGGTGAAGAAGGCAAAGGATCGAGCGAAAACTCTCTCCTTCCCCATTCAATGCGGATGGGAAACGATGGGACGTACCTGCCGATGGGGCCTTTATCTTGACCAAGCCGGAGCGGTGCACAGGTCGAGATAGGGCGTGGTCTAGGTATGGCCCACCACTACTACTTGCCCGGCCACGAGAACCAAAGGGCCACCACTCATGATGACCCTCTGCCTTCAGTTGAAAAACCCAAACAACGGGATCTCCGCCGGAGAAAGCCAGAACTTCTGAGTCGATCGAGCAGCTCGAGCAAACAGCGAGAGATAGGTAAGGAGCAAGGGGCCCCATCTAAACCATGCCGACTCCATCCTGAGCAGCGAGCATGGGTCCCGGTGGGACATTTACGATTGGAGCTCTTCAAACCCGTCGCTTGAGTCATCAAGGTAACACTACCGACCCCCACTATTTCTTTATAAATCATTCATACATCCATACGGCGCATTCATTCTATACGCCCTATGCCCCGGATGATTTGGGCCCTAAATCGCCTAGGGGCTACGGGAACTAAGGCATCGCACATGCGGTGAAATGCATCCTGGCGCTCAGTGTGTTGCGTCATGAAGCGGTTGTTGCCTAATTTAACATGAGCAACGATCGTGGGGGTTGAAAAATGGCCCACGAAAGGGCTCAAAGGCCACCTCGCATCAAGCGAGCCAGGAGAAAAGCGTAGATGAGCCCCATGTGGCCCTCGCCGATCTACCACAAGGCGGACGAGGGGTCATCTCAACCTTCTCATTCAATCCTAAACCTCTCGCCAAACCCACAAAATCTCCATCAAGGGAGGCGGTGAGCCACCCAGGTCGGTCTCCGGGCGACCCGAGGCATCTAATAGGTTGTAGGTAAAGGAGGCGGTGGAACGTCACAAAGGCGCTATATCGACCCGTCATGAGCAACGGACTGGATTCCACTCGATCATACCCGTTAGCGAGCTCACCGAGCCGTCACTCAAGCCCGAAAGCGATCGAGGCGGCGACAAAACTCAGCCCCTACGGTTGTGAAAACCGGGGCGGAGTGCGCACACAACTCAAGCGGCCCCTACCAAGCCCAGCAGGCTCGGGGCTCAAGACACTGAAACACCTAGGTCTCGACCACAGACTTCGCCCATCCCTCGGCTCGCCTCGTGCCGCCAAACACCTAGGTCTATGACCCCGAACTCACCCATCCCTCGGCTGTGCCTCATTTGCATGCCAAACACACAGGTCTGACCCCGAACTCTCCCATCATGATCCATGAGCTCCGTCTTGCCCGATCCTAAAACTAAGCGCCTCGTCTACATGGGCTGCCTTGCGCCTTGAGGATCCCGACTACGACTTGCCCGATACCACAGCGTGCATGCCGATGCCACGATCGTGAGCTCTATCTTATTCGATCCCTAAACTAAGCGCCTCACCCGATCCCACGACCGCGGACCAGCGCTGGGATCTGCGAGCTCCATCTCGCTGATCCCTAAAACTAACTTTCCGCCTCATTTTGCTTGTCAACAATGCCTTGGTTGACAACTCCTCTCGACTAAAAACACACACACACACACACATGCACCCGACAAAAAAAACGGCACGATTACTTGCCCGAAGATAATCGCTGGGGCTACACCCTTAAATCAAGACAAAAAAAAATCCCCAGACGATTCTACACGAATCACCCGGGAAGCTCGAGGGGCTCTGTCGGGTTCAGAAACACAGGGTCGCTCATATATCGACTTCCCAACTAAGGTTTGGCCCAGCGGACAACGTTGCGAGCAACAAGCGCAACTCATGGGCTAGCCCAAATACCTAAACGATAGGCGGAAGGGCGATCCAATCCTCGGCCAGGAAGGCTTGGCAGAGAGGAGGACCGGCGACAACGACTCGACCGCCTCTCCGACTAGAGCACTCGCTTGGGTCTCTAGCCCGCCTCCGGATGGCCTCTCCGGCCAGGAAGGTCTGAGCAAAAAACCACTTCCGACTCAATCCGCTTCTCCGACCGGGAATGTGCCAACCCCACCTTCTGACTCCTCTCCATGGCGCAATCAGAGCCAACTAGGACCAACCGATCGGGGCCTTCGCTCGCCAAGGACGAGAAGCAGACGAGAGAAAGTAAAGGCGGGGTACACAAGTCAAACCGCAATACCAAGGACCGTACCACAATGCACCTATCGAGACGGTACCTGCGACACCTCACTGCATGGTAGAACCAAAAGCGGTGTTGTAGGCACCGACATTTTCCCCTACGGTGTTGTGAAACCCATCAACTCCATACCCAGATAAATACGATGGGCTCCCCTCACATGCCTCTAGACATCGATAGTGTTGTGGGCGTCGGTATTTACCGTATCAGGCGAACATGGTAAAACCCCTTGCATGCCTCCAGGTATCAACAGTATGGCAGGCGTCGACGTCTGCCATACCCGAAGAATACAACACAAACCTCCCATGTGCATCGATATTCAACGATGTTGTGGGCGCCTACCATCATCATGTACCCGTGGGCGTGGGCAACAAGGCTTAGTAGCTTCACGCACTCTCTCCCTCTCACTTGTAAGGCCATCCCTTCATCTATAAAGGGATGCACTCTCTCAACAAAGATAAGTTCATTCAGATTCAATCAGATCGATCAAGTTCACTTAGCACATAGCGAAGCTCCCGTCACTCTCGGCCCCTCACGACCATGGTCAGGCAGGACCTCTCGTACCCCCCATCTTTCTCCTTCTTATTTGTAACCCCATAGCAAACTTGAGCACGAGGGCTCGGGGAATAAAATCACCAACCGACTCAAAAGCTGGATATAGGACACGTTGCCTGAACACTATAAATCATGTGTCATTGAGATGCTAGGCCACCTCCGATCACAACATATGACAAAACTACAAATATTTACATGTTGGTCACTTTACAATAGATAGTTTGCATGAAAGATATTGGGTAAAATATAATTTTTGCTAATTGTTGTCTTTGAAATTGTTTATTGTAATCAACAAATATGTATTTTAATTATTTATGGATAAATAGGCCATTAATTAATTTTTCTCTACCATAATGTGTTTGTATGCTTCATATAATTATATTTGATTTATATTCATATATATCTGAAGTATATACAATTATTCTCAAGTAATTATTAATGATTCATTTATATATATATATCTGAATAAGTAGTCCTTCAATGTTTGTTTTATTGTTGTTGTAAAAGATGGAGTACATGAACTCTTGGATGTATGGTTCGTTAAGGTTCAAAGCGGGTTTAGTGAAGAGGTGGATAAATTTATTGAAGCCCGAGAGAGAAGCATACAACAACGTTGACGAGAGAATAAGGATAAAATTATTTGTCCTGTAAAAGATTGAAAGAACCGTATGGCATGAGCAGTCATGTGACTATCATCGGATCACATTTGATTATCACGGATTTATTGAGGACTACGGTGTGGATTCATCATGGTGAAGCGATTATTGTTAACAGCGAGGATGAGGAGGAATCTGACGTGACGAAACCTAAATCCCTATCCCAATATTCAGCAGAGCTTGATGCACGAATGGATCCGAGTTTGGCAATGAACAAGGTGGTGATCTTTGGTGGTTAGGATGGTAACGATGAAGGTGGTGCCAATAATGATGGCGGGAGCACATGTTGGGGATGAAGATGATTTGGAGGACATGATTCAAGCCCTTGACCGGAGATTTTACTAAAGAGCCCAAAAGGTATAGAAAATTTTGAAAGGTTGAAAAAGCATCGAAGGAGGTTGTGTATGGTGTTGAAAAGGGTTGTCCAGGCAACTGCTTTGGATATTGCAATATTTTGTGCTTGAGCTTACTCATCCTAAAAGGCTAAGTACATTTGAATGGACTATAGTTTCAATGATCTATTGTGTCTCTGTCATGGGTGTTGCCACAACCAAACTCAGTTCCCCAAAACACATACCCAACGAAGAAGGTCATAAGTCCATTGACAATGGGGGTTGAAAAAATCCATGCATGCCCTAACCCACTTTGTATCTTTTTGTGGTGAAGCGTTCAAGTCCTTTGGATAAATGTCCCTAGTGTGGGGCCCGGTAGGTACAAGAACAATGACCTTTACGATGGGGACAAAACCTCCACTAGGGGAAAAGAGGAATAAGAAGATGCGAAAAAGATGATATAAGAATCTCACCTTGAGAGGACACTCCATTAGGGCAACGATGCAAAGCAGAGAGAATAATTTCTCTGTCTTGGTAATGTAGTACCTACCAGTGGCCAACCCGCTTGAGACGATATCTTCCTAAACTCTAAAGAAGCCGCACTCATGACATGGTGGGATGATGGCGCAAGGTGGATGATGATAAGATTGCACACCAGTTGATTATAGTCAAAGGCAAAGGATCGATGAGAAGCACAAAAGAGTTCAATACGATGACCCAAGGAATATCTGGTTTGGCTTGAGCACCGATGGAATGAATCCCTTCAATGAGAGGATGAGGACTGACAAGATTTACACGATGATCTTGACCCATGTACAACTTCCCAACATGGTTGTGTTAGAAGAGAAAGTACATTCTCCTCACTATTCTTATTTCTAGCCCAAAACAACCCGAGGATTGATATAGGCGTTGTTCTCGAGCCTTTGATGCAAAGAAATGGAGAGGCTATGGAGGCATGGGGGAGCCGATGTACGCGATCTTGATTTGAAAGCGAGGACTTCATATGTAGAGCAATAATATTTGCTAGTACCAATGATTACTTCCCACGCTATTTGCTTTGCGGGCCAGATGGATCAAAGGGAAGGCGGAATGCTTAGATTATCTTGGATGGTACTACATGGGTGTTCTGGATGCATCCAAGAAGATAGTTTACTAAGGAACCAGCTTCTTAAAGATAAGTCCTGATACCGCAGCAAATTGTTCTTTAGATTTTATGACAACACCTTAGAGATTGAACCCCCTCCGGAGAGAGGCGTTATAATGGAGAACACGGTATGCGGAATGGTGAAAACATACGTGTCGTCTATGGAAAAGATGAATCCAGATGGGATGAGCAGAGAGATAGAAGCACACCTGGTCGAAGGCGTACCTTTCAAGAAACAATCGATCTTATTTCAGTATTTGCCTTATTGGCCATGCCAGGAGGTCCCCATGCCATTGATGCTATGCACATGCGAGAAGAATGTCTTTGAGAGTCTTGTGCTACCTTGATGGACACGAGCAAGTTAAAGATGGTCTAAAAATCACGGAAAGACATGGTGCAACTAAACATGATGCCACGACTTCAGGTACACAGAGCTAATGGAAAATACACTCATCGCATGGCGTGCTTCAACCCTAACACGGCGAAGATAAGAGAGCTATATGCACTTTCCCGAGGGGGTCAAAGTCCCGATTGGGTTTTGAATGAATGTGAAGAAGCTAGTGTCGATGAAGGACTTGTCAATAACACACTACAAGGCTCATAATTGTTATGTGATCTTGACGGTGTTCTACTTATTTCAATCAGGGCTATAAAGCGAGTTCTTGAAAATGGCCATCACCGCATGTGCTACTTCTTTTGAAGATCTCAAGGCGATTGGCAGAAAGAAGCAGAGTGACCTACATGAATTTATGGTGGAGACACAAAACCAACTAGAGATGTATACCTCCTGTTTTTTATATAATGCCACATCTCATGATTCACATGGTTCATCGAGATATAGGCGTTGGGCCCTTGCTACTTGCATGAAATGTGGTCCTACATGTAGGTTCATGTTGGTTCTAAGTCATACGTGCATAATCGAGCATACCCAGGAGGGGCTCCATGATAGGGGTTCTGATCTTCAAGAAGTCATCGAGTCTTGTCAAGAGTACCCTAAAAGAAATGCTGAAGGGATTGGTAAGCCGATTCTCATCACAAGGGTAATTTGGTCAAAGGGCACTAGTGGTAGAAAATGTTCATCGACCATGATTACAAATAAGTGAGTCGAGGCGCATTCTGTGTTGTCTTGCAGTACACAACCCGATGCAACCGTGACATTGATGAACACCATTTGTCATTATGGTGGAAGAGTGGCTATTAGGATGATTGGGTCATGAAAACAATGACAAGCAACGACTAACTACATGGTTGAAGGACCAAAACATACCTTGAAGAAACCATAGACTCTATTACCATCGGTAGAGGTGGTGGAGGGCCACCGAGACAAGTGACATCTTGAAAAGCTTATGACATCAATGGCATACCACGACTATACCCACGCACAAGAATAGTAAATATGTGAACCAAAAGCACAATATGCCTCGAATAGAAGCTCGATGGAGTGGAACGAAAAGATCCAATACTTTGGCATCATTGAAGAGATATGGGAACTTGACTATAGAGTATATAACAAAGGCCCTATTTCATGCCGCTAGATCAAACAACACCAACCTGAGCGAGACTCGGATTGAGAGTCCGGACCTGAGAATCTAGGCTACCAAGATGACCGTTAGGTGCTAAACTTCACGGTCGTTACAAGTTTTCTATATGCACGACCCACAAAAGTAACCTCCCAGAAGAAAGAAGACAAAGCATGTGGTTGCCTCAAAGGAAACAAGAAGATATTGCTCGGAGTTGAATGCGTGGATGATGTTGAAGCTTACAAATAACTACGATGAGATGCCGCTATTCACAGACTTTCCTAAGAAGATCAAGTGTTGTGGAAAAGAACCACCTTAAAGACATATTGCCATAAGAATGAAAAATATGTCAAGGGAAAAGTCATTCTGTAAATGAAGCTAGCTAGTTGTTGAACATAGAGTGTTTGTGTAAGTGTGTGTTTGTAAGACTTCATTTATGCATGTGTGAGACTATATCTTTATGTATGTGTGTGAAATTATATATTTATGTATGTGTGTGAGACTACATTTATACATGTGTGTGAGACTACCCTTTGCAACATCGTGATGAACCTATCACAACATCCACTCTATTACTTACTAAAACAAGCGAATAACATAGCAGACACTTGAAAGCAGGCACTTATTACTACGCAACATGTTCGGACTACTATTGAAACACTTAAAAACAACCACTTAACACTTTATGAAATGAAGAAATGACCAAAATAAAGTTGTGATCTTGACCAAGTTATACAACTTTTATATTCATCACATTATAAATAAGAAATCATTTAGTGGTTGAAAATCGGGTTTGAAGTTGTCATTTACGAAATTCAAAATTTGAATTGTCCAAAATTAGTGAAAGATAGATGACCGGACTAAAATGACAGGGCATGATTTTAGAAAATTTTAGGAAAAAAACCATCATATTTGGAGTTAGTATGAGGAGAAAACTAGTTACAAAGTTTCAGCCGACAGTTAAAAGAGAAATCACACTTGTTCATCATTGATCATCATGAGCAGTTGTGATTTCTCTTTTAATTTCTGAAATTGTAACGTTCAGTCTTTCTCCCTCATATTAACTTCAAATGATTTTACCTAAAATTTTCTAAAATCATGCCTTATGTTGATTTGGTCATTCTTTTACGTTTGACAAAGTTTGAGCAATTCAAAATTTCACAAATTAAAAAATGACAAGTTCTAACAAGATTTTGAAACACCAAATGATTTGTTTGAAAAAGATGAGGAATAAAAAAGATGTATAACTTATCGAAAATCTAACTTTTATTTTAATTAACTATCTATACGACAAAGTGATAGTAAACATTGTTCACAAATGAAATATGTCTCTTATATAGTTCATGAAACTATGAGTGATATGTGAATTTGTGAACAATGATATTACTAATACTACTCAAATGAAACTTGATAACTAAAAATAAAAGTTGTAGATAGTGATGAGTTCAACAACATTTATGTTCACGACTTTTATAGTTAAGAATCATTTAAGGTTTCAAGATCTTGTTTGAAGTTGCCATTTATTGAAATTCAAAAATTAAACTATTCAAATTTTGTCAAATGAAAGATAACCAAAATAAAAAGTTGTAGATAGTGATATGTTCAATAACTTTTATTTTGGTCATTTTCTTCATTTGCAAAGTATTCAACAAACATTGATCACAAATTCATGAATCTTATACATAGTTTTATGAAACTTGATAAAGAGATGTGTCAATTTATGAACAATATTTTGCTATCACCTCTCAAATGAAGAAATGACCAAAACTTCAAGATTGTAGAACTTAATGAGTTTAACTATATTTTATGTTCATGACTTTTACATTTGAAATTATATACTCTTCAAAATGTTGTTTGAAGTTGTTCTTTTTTAAAATTCAAATTTTGAATCATTCAAAAAAGTCACATGAAAATATGACCAAAATGAAAGTTGTAGATTTTTGATGAGTTCTACAATTTTGATGTTTACAATATTTTCATTTTTGATCATTTAATATCCTAAAATACTATTCCAAGTTTTGAATTTCAATTTTTATTTTTTAAAATATTTTATTTGTTTGTAAGGCAGTACGACTCAAGGAACCGCCTCTACAAATATATTGTAATAGTAATTTTGGTTTCAAACTTCCCCCAGTCATGCAGCGGCATAAAGCTTGGCACCTCGCGTGTGACCAGAAAATTCTAAGTCTTGAAGCAGCGTTTTTATCCTCCATAGCCTTGGTAATTTGTCAGAATTTTGCCACGCCCACACGCCACCTACATGCCTGCCTCTACCCCGCCTCCATGCCCTACCTCCCACCCGCCCTACCTCCCGATCCGCCTCGGCCAGGTCTGTCTGCCCGCCTCACCGCGCCCGCCGTTCCCAAGCGACTAGGGTTGTCACGCCGTTCCCCCTCCCATATGGTGGCTAGGGGTTACCGCTGCCCCACAGTGGCCACAGTGCCCCTAGTGCCCATGCACTCTCCTCACGTGGCTTGACCGGTGCCGGTCTTCCCGGCATCCCCACCTTCACGCCACAGGTAGCTCTGTTACTAGCAGAGTGCACTCGATGTCAGCGCTCCCTCCGCCCAGCAGCTTCAGTGCTAGTGCGCCGTCCCTGCTCCCTCCCCGATGGCTCACAGTAACGTGGAATTACGGTTGTCACGCTCCCTCCCTTAGGATGCCACAGTTGCTTTGTTGCTTTATCACGCTCTCTCCCTCAGAGTCCATTATTTTCCCGGTCAGGGGTCTTCAACGTCCTATCCCTCGGTAATTTCCCCGCCAGGTGGCCATGTGTATCCAGTGTCTTGTGGCGTGCTCCACCACCACTGCCCACGGCTTGTTCTTCATGTAGGTAGCTCAACACTTCTCCATTCTTGGCTCCCACTGTCGTGGTAGGTTCTTTCTGCGATCAATTGGACGTGGATTCATTAGGCGGTCCCCGATGTCTTTGTTGTAATTTTTATGTATTTTTATAACTTCATGTGCAATATAAGGGGATGGTCAATTTACATTTTATAGCTATGAACTATATTAAATATGTTATTAGCATTTTTAAAAATGACAGGGTTGAGTAATTGTGATGGAGATTTATGGTGTTTCTACAGTCGCAGTAATAATGGTACATGTGAGTAATTTAGGCTAAAACTTAGGTTTAGTTCTTGGAACTTTGATTTACTTTTCATTATCATGGAAAATTGATTAATACAGATAACATTTTAAGGATTTACTTTTAGGTTAATGTTCATCACTATTAAGCGAGAAGCAAGTGATTGATTGCCGTCGAATCCAATGATTATTATTGCCAATAATGATAGAGAATAAAATGGATAGTTAGATATGTGCATTTTGAAATTCTAATGCTTCTCATTTTCCTGAGTAATAATCTTGTTAGAGATAATTGACTATAGGCTAGTTATGACAAAGCTATCCATAGTATATGACTAGGAACTCAGTCCATGACAAGTTGTGAGATAACCCGTTTCCAAGGGTTTATTCTACTTGCAAAACCACATGAAACACTCAAAAATATATATTTACTTTCTAATGTTATAAACTCAATTGGCTAGCTACATTACATACCCAGGTTCCTTAGTGCGAGAGTTTTCTCTAGTGTTACATTAAGCTTCGCTAAAAAAAAACTTATTTTTGCTACTATGCTTTTGCTCAAAGTTTAACAAATCTTTCCCACGGCAATGGAATGACCCAAATAGTCTTTTTAAGTGTATGAATGCTTTTGAATTTATATAACAATATAGTCACTATATTGCTGTGTGATACTGCTATTAGTAGTATTTTCTAAGGATAAATGGGAAAGAAGTCCACTCCCTCTGTTTTTAAATATGTGCACCTTTGATATTTTTCAATTTGTTTGACTGTTTGTCTTTTGTATACACTTTTGAGTAAAAAGGACATCAAGGTATGCTCAAA